>OY725328.1:32242012-33442012 GCA_963242795.1 Inga leiocalycina
TCCTTGTATTGAGAGCTTCAATTTCATGGTTTTAGATTTGTCATTTTGTGGTGTTTGAGCTCTCAGGAAATTTTGAACTTGGGTGAATCAAGAAACTTCTTTGGGGAAAGTTGTAAAGGTGAGTAAGACAAACCTTTTCATATAGGTTTTATAGCCATTGGTTGAGTTTGAATTTTCTGGAAAATTCTCCTTGAATTTCGAAAATGAGGGTCATTGTGTTGTTGGCATGTTGTTGTCATGGAAATGGTGCCTTGTTTAGTGTTTTGAATTAATAGAATTGAATTGAAGCTTAAAAGTAAAGTTTGGCAACTTTGTATTTGGTTTTGTGTATTGGTCAAAATAAGGCATTGTGATGGGTTGTGATTTTGATCATTTTGAGGTTACCATTGTGTTCCTTGTGGAAAATTGTATGCGAATAGGTTTGGTTATTGATTTTGGAATCATTGGAAACTTTGGTAGAAAATTAGAAATCTGTCAAGTGTGAACTCTGTTTTGGGCAGAGAGTTTTCATGAAATTTTTCAATGACCAAATGGTATTGAAAAATTTTGAAACTTTCCAATCTTAAATTTCACATCCTAAGCTTCAAAATGGACATATATTTCATGTCCTTCCGATTTTTCAGCTAGGAGTTATGACTATCCATAGTTTGATGTGAAATCTGGGATGAATTCTGGAGCAGGGTGGATATTTCTTGAATTCTGTACTTGTGTGGTGATTTCTAGTAATGGACCATATTTTTCCTATGAAGAGGACTTAAATACCTTTCATTTGGCTTTGGAATCACCTCATTTTTATTTTTCTAAAATTAGTTATGATATTTTGAAGTTCAGCCAAGAAACAGAATTTGCTTGGCCACGGCCAGCGAATTTTGGGCCGAGGCCCAAATGTTTCGGACCTGTAATTGGCCGCGGCCAATGGAATTGTGGGCCACGGCCAACCCCCAAAAATGAATTTTGGACTTCCAAAGATGGTTTTTAGTATAGTTGTTTTCCAACCCTTTAGGCATATGTTTAAGCTTCTAAAAACCACCTAAAGGACATAAATGATAACCAAATCTAACTACTTGAAGTTAATTGAGTATTGGAATAGAGTTTAACTCTTCATCCTTAATTATGACTTTAGGATTTGATCTTTGCCCGGAGCATAGAAGGCCCGTGCCTGCTCTAGAGCGGAAAGACCAAGGTAGTGACACTTTATCCTATATCATGTATATTGCATTGCTTGTTTGCATTAGTCATTGAATACAGATACAATGAAGGGACGTGGTGAAAGCCCGATCTTGAATACAGATATAGTAAGAGAACGTGGCGTAAGACCGGTCTCGAATACATATACAGTAAAGGACGTGGCGTAAGTCCGACCTTGTATATAGTGAAGGGGACGTGGCAATGTGCCTGGCCTCGAATATTGATTGATGCATTGTGATATATGTTTACTTGCTTTGTTTATATGCATTATATACGTAAACTGTTGCTACTGAGATTCTTTTGAATCTTACTCTTTCCAAATAACATTTTTAGACAGGGCAAGTGCATCAAGAAGCAAGCAAGTGGATAAGGGCAATTAGGACTGCCGGCGATAATCTTAGTTAGATATTCTTAGTTTTATTTTGGACTGGTTATCATTTTTGACAAATTTATATATTGAATAGAATTATAGTATTATAGTTTTGTGTAATCCCCAATATGGATACTGAGATGGGCAATAATGTAATACCCCGAATTTTGAGACTTAAGGCTAGAGAATAAGCCTGAGATTAGTGGACTGCTAAGCCCTGGTTTAGCAGGATCCTAAATTGTGATTAAGGGTTAATGACTCCAAAAGTGGATGTGGTTAGTGATAAATAACCCTTTTGGAGAATCCAATGTGATTTGAGTTTCGAATGTGATTCGTATGTGTTGTGAGCAGCGCCGAAACCCTGTATTTAAGTTCAATTATGGATTAACCTATAAATTGACTTAAAATAGATGGGAGGGCGCATTGTGAAAGAAAATGAATGAGAAAATGTATTTGATGGTGATTCAAGAGGAATTGCCATAATCAGGGGCAAAACGGTAAAGTTACCGACCAATTGGTCAGTTACCGAAGAGAAAACTCATTGGTAACTTCAAGATCAATGGTTAGGATTCATTTGTGCAAGAGATCAAGGGGTGGAATCACATGTGTGTGAGCTTATGTGAGCTCATGTGAGGTTTGTCAAGATCGTGACACTTGGCACTTTGTGAGCCCTTGGATGAGGTCAAAGTGTCAAACCTCATTTTCCCTCTCTCCTCTCTTTATTTGGTCGGTTTTGTCATCCCAAAAAACTGATCCTCACTTCATCATCTTCATCTTCATCTCTCTCTTTCTTGTTCTCCATTTTCGCCAAGCACAAGGGGAGGAAAGAGAAAACTAGAGGTGAGATTTTGGTTGGTTTATGGTCCTCTTTAGCTTAAACACTCTTCTATAATATTGTTTATAGTGATGAGAGCTTCATCTCTATGCTTTTAGATTCTTGATTGGAGGTGTTTGATTGCTTGAAAATATGAAGAATCAAGGAATTGGTTTGGGAAAGAGGAAGAGGTGAGTATTTGAAGCCTTTTGATCTAAGTTTTGGGATTTGTGGATGAGCTTTGTGAATTTCGAATTTTGCCCTGATTTTCATGTGATTTTGGATTTGAGGAATTGCCTTGTGTATTGTGGTGAAATTGGTATTTTGTTTTGTGATATGGCCATTGGAATTGGTTTGAGAACTTGGAATGAAAAGAATGACAATGTGTGATTGTGTTGTGGTTTTGTGATGACATGTTATGATTATTGGTAAAACATGTCAATGAGATGTGAATTTGGTTGTTTTGGTGATTCTAATGGATTCCTTGTGAAAATTTGTGTGGGAATGGTGTTTGATGTGAAAATGCAACCATTGGAAGCCAATTGTGCAAAACTTGAAAATCTGTCAATTGGAAGTCTGTTTTGGGCAGTCTGTTCGTGTGGACTTTTTGATTGGGCAAATGGTGTCAGAAAATTATGAAACTTTTCAGTCTTAAATTTCACATCCCAAGCTTCAAAATTGATACATAATTTGTACCATTTCGTTTTGTCTTCTGTGAGTTATTGCTGTCCAAAGTTTGAGGTCGAAAATGAATACTGTTTTGGGACAGTCTTGAGTTTTGGAGAATTCAGTATTTATGTGGTGATTTCCATCATTGGCCAATATTTTTCCTGTGTAGAGGACTTGAATAGCTTTTATTTGGCTTTGGGATCACCTCATTTCGATTTTTGTGGAATTAGTTATGATTTTTGGAAGTTTAGCCAAGAAATTGGATTTTCTTGGCCGCGGCCAGCGGATTATGGGCCGAGGCCCAAATGTTTCTGGACAGTTTTTGGCCGTGGCCAGTGGATTCGTGGGCCGCGGCCAACCCCCAAAAATCAGCATTTTGGACTTTTAAACGGTGATCTTTGGTCAAGTGTTTCCCAAGCCTTTAGGCATATGTTTAGGCTTTGATTAGCCACCTAAAGGTGTTAAATGATAACCAACATTAAGTGTTTGAGAGTTAAGGAATTGGAAAAGGGATTAACCCTATGTCCTTGTTTGGTTATAGGATTTGGTGTTCGCCCTGATCGTGAGCAGCTGGAGTTGGAGCTTACGTGGAAAGAGTGTAGGGAACATATCTCTTCTGCTTGTATTTGATATATGTGTTAGTGTGTTGGTGCATGTCTTAGCTTTGCATAAGTATGTGTAATTTGAAGCTATGTTTCAATTTATGCTATGGCCATAGGTATATTGTTCGAAGCATTGAGCTTGCAAATTGTCATTGTGTTATCATGAGTTGTGTGATGCAAGCATGTTATGCATTAAACATTTATCGTACGTGCATATTGATATTGTTATCCTACTGAGATTCTCTCGAATATCACCCTCCCTTATCAACATTGTAGACAGGGAAGGAAGAGCGAGGATGGTGCAGGCATTCAAGGACGGTGAAGACTCCTTAGAGTATTTGAGTTTGGTAGTTGGTTATCATAGATGTTGGGATAATTATATATGATATGGATGTATATTTGAGTATGTATTCAGATATGTATTTGAGATGTGTATTTGAGAAGACTTTGTGTAATCCCCATATGAGGGCTTGTAGAGGCGAATATGCCCTATAAGGCTTTGAGTTAATGAATGGAACCCAGGATTTCCGGAATTATTTCATTGCGTACTCTGATATATTAAATGTGATTTATCTTTGTGTAGTAATTGTATTCAGAATGTGAATGTGAGACCAGGTAAATTAGATTCCGAAAGTTATTTATGAAAACCCCGTCTGGTATATGGGTTTATAAATGTTATTTGATTGTTATTAGTCTCTATTTCACTTTAATTGCGTAATCCGGATATAATTACGGAAGGGGGTTACAAATAATGCCCTGAACAATATTTTGGTTTAATGTTTATCCCAGGTGAATGTCAGAAATTGTGGTTATACTCTGATATTGTACATGTAACAGACCAAACAGGCCAATTGTTTTGTGAATGAAATGAATGGAGATTTATGTGTACAAGTGTTTTAAAAAGTTTTTAATTATTTCGGATCTCTTATTCGATTATTAAACGTGTTTTGAAAACCAATCACGGCCTTAATATATAGGTGGGGGTTACAGAAGGTGTAAGCTAGGTGACTTTAAATCAACTTCCAACAAATGATAATTGTAGAACACTTAATTTTGAGCCACAAATCAAATGATTTAGCCAACAATTGGTGAAATGTTGCAAGATATCAAAGTTTAAGATCAAATGTGGACAATTCAAGCGACAAGCTTAAATCAGATTCCAGAAACTCCAAATGCACTCAACAACTATCTAAAACTAAAACACAGCTTATAAATCAATTTCAATGTGCAATATGAAGGAATGTCCAAACAGAAGAATTTGCTTAGAAATGGATGCAAAACTTTGAATGATAATGGAAGCAATAAAATTCAAGGATTGATACAAGCAATAGCAGAAATACCTCAGTTTTATAGAATACAAAGGGAAGAAAAAGTACAGAGGTCAGTCCTTCAAATCCCATGCCTGTATCACCCATATCCCAGAAATTGTCCTACACAGATATATAAACCCAGTTAGAAATTTATACAGCAGGAGCATTACGTAAGAGAACAATGTACAATATAACGTTGGATTCAAAAACTCACTATTTTTGTAATAGCTCATAGATGAATTTAGCACAACATCTACGAATGAAATCAATATCTTCTTCAGAAAAAGGATCAGAAAGATCAAACATCTGTAACATCAAAGCCAGACAAAACATTAACGTAGTAACTTAAAAATAATAAAGTAATACAAAAGTTCTGAAATATAAATTTACATCTTTAGAAAAATCAGTTATGCTTAGAGTGATAATATTGTAAAAGTGTCTCAAAACATAAAAATCACATAAGTTAGACCCCTATGGTTGCCTCCAGCTCTGAAAAAAACATGATATCATTAAAACGTGTATAAAGGCATAGCTTATTACATTCTTTAAACAAATCAATATGTACTGACCTTTGACATGATCCATGTAGGGTCCTTTAAGTCACAAACATGCTTACCACAAGCAGTGTGTAGGAATGTCCACATAGCCCTATCATCATCAAAATCACAAAGATTACTTATTTTACACAAATTCCATAAACTTTGCACACAAAAGGTAATAATGCAAGAAAACTTACGAGTTCAAGGTCTTTTTCAAATCATTCCCTGATTTGAAGTAGAGGGAGCATAAGAGGATGACAATGTAACTACTCTTGCATAAAAGAACTAACTACCAATGATCACTGAAAAATAGAGAAGAATATTAAGCAAATATAAAACATTATATATATTTTAAAATATAAGTTTGTTTCTTACCCAAGCACATATGGAGCCAAGAAACACTCTATTTTCAATTTCACTAAGCCTCTCTGATAAGTATGTATGTCTGATAGTGGCAATGGTCTCTTTCTCTTGGATTTAAGCTAGGCATAAGAATCCAAATTTATCGCTTTTGTCAGAAAAGACTAACCTACGATGCATATACATACAATAATGCAAGCATACAAATCAAAGATAAACGGTGAAATTTTTAGTTACTTTGAATTGAAGAAGATACTTACATTAAGAACAGTTGAACAATCTCAATCATAAGATTTTGTCTAGGAGATACTAGGGACATCAAATCATCCCTCTCAAGATAGCATGTCACCCCTGACTTGCCAACAATTGAATCCGTAGGCCAATCACTTGGTTTAAAGGATGTATCATATACTATCAGAATAACTTGTTGCATGATATTCAATGGAGGCTGTGAAACTTCTTGAGTGAAGGGAGCTGGACTTGGTGGGGCTTTGATCGGAGTTTCCTCAGCTCGAATAGAAATAAAGTTCTTTGGCCACAAGATGAACGTACCCAGAACATCACTTACGATCTTGAAATCATCAGAAGGGATAAGGACAGGTGCATCTACAATGATCACCTCTTCAACTGACACTCTGACTTGATCAGCTTTCATTTGTTGGTGGTTGATAGTTGATCCCAAGTTATGCACACTACCCCATGCAACTAAACGTCTTAAAGGATCCTCGACAAAAATGTCACACGGCTCAGTAATTGCTCCTGCAGGACCCTCTGATAACTGTCCAATGTTGCAACAACTCCCTTTAATGCTCTGCTTATTAGGATCAAGCGATTGTTCCTGGGGAGCACCGGTATCTTGGCTTGAGCTCCTAAACACTATCATTTCCTCTTTCAACTTACTTATATGAGTTTCTAGTAGTGCATCAAATGATGCTTCAGCCTCTGCCCTTGCTTCTGCTCTTGCAGTGACCAACATAGTCTCCAATTCCTCCCTAGTCACGATGCTTAAGGAATGGCGTACAAGGGCTCTAAAGTAATCTCGTATCCTTACCCCTCCTCCAACTCCCCTGACACGGCCTGGATACTCATGTTTGCCAGTAGCAATAGTCACCTGCCCTCCGACTTAAAAGATCCCTCAGCTTGTTTTTTTCTAAGTTTCTGCTATAAGATAATACAAAATAACAAACATAAGTAATGAAATATGTTTCTTATGTAATTAATAACTGCAATGATATATACTTACAATTTTTTCACCTACTATACGAGATTGTTCACTTGTATAAGACCCACTCCTCTTTTGGTGAGCAAACAACCATTTTTCTTCGCGATGAATCGGAGATGGTGGAGAAAGAAGAACAGAAAGATCAGATTGAGATGCTTCTTCCAATCTCTTTCGTTTGGCCACCAATAAGTCTTTTTCAGCCTTTGCATAACCCCTATGAGATATTGTATGAGGGCAATCATTCTTTTTTACCACTTTCTTGTGCTTTTTGCTTCTTTGCCTGTGAATAAGAAATTAAACAAAAGAAAAAGGTGACAATTAATTAAGATAATTGATAAGTAAATAAAATGAAAAATAAGTCAACTAACCAAATATTTTGGAGTAGTCCGAAGCCTAACAAATGTGTGCCAAGTCATTTGATCAATAAATGTATACTTGTCGCACAGATTAGGATTAGACTGACCATCTTTCACCTCGATATGAATGTAATTATCGGCCAAATTTGTCTTAAACTTGCTCTAGCCCTCATAACAATACGTCATTGTCTTGTTGTACAAGATCTCACTTTGAGGAACATTGTAGGTGAGCTGGAATGCATGCATTGAAGCAGTAAGTGACAAACTTGTGACATATTTGATAATCATTACATGCAGAAGAGAATTGTATACCTGGATAATGTCCCAAATATGTTGCCGCACCTTTTCATCAAATTTTCTCCACTCTACTATCAAGATGTTAGGCTTGTTACGCGCAAGGAGGCCAACAAAACTCCTATATCGGCTTGCATTAGGCCTGATTAGTTTCTAATATCTATCAAACTCAATCTGTATCTTTTGCCCTATACTTCGACTGAGGGAAATGTCTGTCAACCATGTGCCACGTCTACCCCTCCATATAGACTTGCTACTATGCTCACTATGATCATGGCTCCAAGCATTGCTAGGCTTGCTCTAATTATCACTAAATGGTTGACTCTGAGGTACACTAACTGGCTGAATCTACTAAGTGACTTGTATATAGTTTTTTGAAAATGGGAAATCTAATTTTAACATAGTCAACCACCCAAATCTCTTCAATTACCCATAATAAGGTATTGCAGCCAATTTAGGGTTCTTATCTTTTGAACAAGAGAAGTGCATAGATTTAGCCACTAATACAACACCATTATTCTGGATGGTGCTCTTATCATCTAGGGATTTCGTGTAAAAGGTATAACCATTGATCACAAATGAAGTCTAACTTATGACATCAACTTCAGGACCACGTGCTAATCAATTTATTGTTTCAGGAACATATTCTTCTCTATCAACCTTTTGTGGTTAAACCAATGTGCGAATGTTCTGTTATGCTCCCTAATTAACCTTTGTTCAATCATTCGACTATTTTGTTTCTGTACAATTTCTTTATGGCCATTCATGTAATATTGAACTTAATCAACATTATTCAAGTGTACAAGTGGACTTGTTGCAAATCATCAGGATCTACGCTCTTGACTGTTGCCCCGCGTCTATCCCCTCCTTGATCATAACGTTTAGGAAGCCTAATATGTCTTACATTTGACAAATAATGTTGACAAAATTCTATAGCTTCTTCATAAACATATTTTTGAACAATAGATGCTTCAGGTCGGTTGGGGTTCTTCACATACCCTTTTAGGATTTTCATAGTTCTTTCGATTGTGTACATCCACCGAAAATAGATAAGGCCACACAACTTTATCTCCCTCACTAGATGAACAATCAGGTGTACCATCATGTCAAAAAAATAAGGAAGAAAAAGCTTCTCAAACTAGCACAAGATCATATATCCTTCATTTTCCAATTCCTCCAATCTTTCCTTGTCAATGACTTTACTACAAATAGCATTGAAGAAGAAACAAAGTCTAGTCAATATGTGTTGAAGATTATATTTGACAATACCTCGAATAGCTACTATGAGTAGTTGTCGCATTAAGACATAACAATCATGAGACTTTAGCCCTATTAACTTCAAGTCTTTCATCAATAAAAGCATTTTAAAATTTGAAGAATACTCTGAGGGAACTTTGGTGCTTGTAAACACTCACAAAAACTTCTTATCTCATCCTTGACAAAGTATGAGCAGCTAGAGGATAAAAAGTTCTATTACCATATGGCCTTAAATGTAAGTCTTCTCGTATTCCCATTTCTTGCAAATATAACCTTGCCTTCATGCCATCCTTAAAACTTCCTTGTATGTTAAGTAGTATCCCAACAATACTATCACATACGTTTTTCTCCACATGAATGAAATCAATATAGGGTCTTACATCAAGACTGTGCCAATATGGAAGATCGAAGAAGACAGAACTTTTTTTCTATATATTTTTCTCATTTCTACTCTTTGAAGACTTACCAAAGACAGTATTGATATTTTTCACCTTTTCATAAATTTTCTCCCCAGTGAATACCTCCGGAGCATCTTCAAACTCTTGGCCACCAGAAAAAACCTTTTTTAATTTACGATATGGGTGGCTTCATCTAAGAAATCTATTAGAATCGATAGGCACAGCGGAAGAATTTTAAAAATTTTCACCGATCCTAATCAAGGATCTATCAACGGCGTTTAAACCAAGTTGGAAGGATTCATACCTTTTGATGATTCAGAGTTTTCACGATCTCTAGGAGCCAACACGTCAAGTTCGCTCCCTCTACCGGTATCCACACGAATGCTCTCCAACCGAGACTGCGTGCTAGCGCCTCTAATGTCTCCTAGGGTTTCACTTACAGTTCTCTATTCTCATGTGCGTATGAATATATCTGCTCTATCAAGTTTATAACCTATGAGGGCTATTTTCAAATTTCAAAATTAATCATCATTAATTTCGAAATTAATTAACAATTAATTATCTTGATGAGCTAATTAAATAAATTCAGTTTAAATTAAATCTGTCCAACAGTTTTAATTTAACCTATTTATTTAATCCAAATAAAGAGCCGTTAGATTTAATTTATCTTCATAAATTAAATATGAGATATACTATATCTCTATCATGTTAGTTATTAAATTTAATATATCTTAATAAATTAACTTTAAAACTAACACAATATAATAATATAATATATATATATATATAAGATATATATTTCGAAAATATATATATCTATATAATATTATTAAATATAATAATATCATATAATATATATACATATATATATATAAGATATATATTTCGAAAATATATATATCTATATAATATTATTAATGAATTTTATATTATATATATATATATAAATATAAATATAAAATTCATCCACCCTAAATTAAACATTATCTCGTGTTGGGCCATTCTTGTGTGCGACCCTGTAGGCCCATATGAAGTTGGCAGTGGGCCAATAACTATACTAACCCCAAAGTCGCAAGTAGCCTCTAGCAAGACATTACGACTACCCAATTCATATGAGGATCGTTATCACGATGCAACCTATCATACAACCATGTCACGTCCCTTTTGTCACACGATATATCGATCAAGGATAAGGCATGGATAATGTCATCCTCTTGTTCCTGACCATTACTTTCTTGATTCCTGAGTAGCCTGATAACAGAGACAGAAACTCCTTTCATCATAGTATGGCCATACATTTCTCAGATTCACTCATCGAGGGGCCCAGTAATATCTCTCTACTAATGTGAGGGACAAATTCCATCTTGATCATTCATATTCGTCTGCATGAAAAACCACTAAGCCTGATCGTAGCCTTTATAATCACCCGGTCAAAAGTGACTTTTGACTAGTTCAAAGCATAGCAATTCTCATGTAGGAATCCATGATGACCTCAGGTATAAGGGCACTGTGACGTGGTTATACATGAAGAAAGCTTATGACTTGATCCATATAGCTTTCTCATAGTGGGTCGGTCCAGCACCTTGTACTCTTACAAGTGCTTGAGACTTTGATTCGTATCTCCATATCTTATTAAAGTCATACTGGTCTTGTTTCATCTCTGCTCCTCATAGATGACCGACCAGGGACATTTTAGGACAATCTTTATGAATTATCCAAGGATACAATTATCACAGTTAACATGCAAATAATATGATAACAGAATGGAGAAATTTTATTAAAATAATAATGTTCAAAGTACAATGATTGGCCCTTAGGGCACAATTTCCAACGTAATCTCCGATGGTCAAGGTAAACCGTCTTTTTTCTATGTTGAAGTTGATGGTAGCCTGTGCCTTCTTCACAAATCGGACATGCTTTGTGGCCTTTAACGCTATAGTCTGACAAGTTCCCATATGCAGGAAAGTCATTTATAGTACAAAAGATCATTGCTCATATATTAAAAATCTCCTTCTTGTTCGCATAAAAAACACCAACACCTTCATCCAACAACTCTTTCAAGTCTTCGATCAAGGGTTCTAGATAAACATCTATGTCATTTCACTACTTTGGTCCCAAAATCAACATAGACAACATAATGTCATTTCGTTTCATACATAACAAAGGAGATAAGTTGTAAAGTACCAACAGAACAGGCTATGAACTAAGCATACTGCTTAGACTACCATAAGGATTCATGCCATCTGTGCTAAGCCCAAGCCTGAGATTCATAGGTTCTTTACCGAATCTAGGAAATAATTGATCAATTTTTTGCCATTGAGAAGAATTAGCTTGATGTCGAAGCTTTCCATCAGAAATCCTCTTATCCGCATGTCATCTCAAATTTTTTGCATCAATTTCATTGGCAAATAAGCGCTTAAACCTTGGTATGATTAGAAGATACCACAACACTTTTACAGGGGCCTTGTTTGATTTATACATCAAAGTTTCACATATCAGACATTGCTCGTTCTCTTCATGCTCTTTTTATACAATATGCAATCATTAGGGCATGCATGAATCTATTTATACTTCATCCCTAGTGGACACAATATTTTCTTAGCATCATAGTATCAACAAGGAAACACATTATTATCAGGAAGCACGTCTTTAAAGGCCTCAAGCGTTTCTGAATAATTCTTGTTGCTCTATCCATGTCATGCATTCAAGCTTACCAATTTCAATATAGCTTTCAGCAATTGGTATTTTTTACACCCTGGGCATAGCGGCTTCTCAGCATCACTACACATATTACCATATGCATATGATTGTTCAAAAGCCTCTTCTCCTACATCACAAATAATATCCTCTATCCGATTATCCAAATCCGTGTCATTATCATCACAAGCCACTCCCCCTGTTGAGATGCACTTAGCATTTCTAATTATTCACCATGCCATACCTATACTATATACGTCTTACAAAACCCTTTACAAATTAAATGTGTATATATATCTGTAGCACTTAATCGCTTCTCATGCAAACATTTTACACAAGGGCAATAAAACATCTCACTATCATCATCAGCATTTCTTTTTGCAAAGTCTAAAAAACCCCTTACCCCAACATCATATTCAACACTCATCCGTTTAGCTTGTATCCAACTATGATCCATATATTCTAACACCTTTTTTTTTGTTTTCTACTTTTTCCCCTGGAAAAGATAGGAGTATGATGAGAGCATGCAATCATTACACCCAAGAGCATGCAAAGCAAGGAAGATGCCAATAAAATGGCAAGACAACACCCTAACCAATAATGTTAGAAAAATTAATACAATTTAATTTTTAACTTGACCATAACCCTTGGTCTCACAAACCTAATACACCTAAGTATAAACAATGATATCTACAAAATAAAAAGGAATGGAATTTGAAAAATGAAATGAAATAAAGTAGTTTTAGTGATAAAAATGGCCTTCCAAGTAATGATTACAGGGGAAAAAATTAAACATCAGTAAAGGAGGTGGATGAGTGAGTCCCTCTCTGGCTCTTCCTCAATGCACTAAACAGGGCATTAAGATTATATGTCAATGAAACTTTAAAAGTGGACAACTAAAAACGACAATGAAGCAGTTGAATAGTCTCAAAATGGTCATTTTCCATAGAGGCATGAACATTATATACACTGCCTTCAGCGTGCCCATTCTGAGACCAATCAACATATAACATTTATAGAAAAAGTAGCCTAGAAAATTCCATTTCTATTCTTGTTCATTTTTTGTTCTAGTTTTATATATTGGACTGTAAACTGAGTTCTTTGTCAAACTCATATAGTTTAAATTCTAAATCATGGATATATTATTTAGCCAAAGGCTAATTTATTCATCAAACTATAAACAGAAGTAGCACACAACTTTTCAGCACTATGAGGGTATAAATATTTTCCTCTTCTAGAGGAAGAAGATAGATAAAGTATAGAATTTTCTCTCTAATCATTAGCAAATATGAAATACTACAAATTACATGGTAGGAAGATAAAGGAACTACTCCCATAATTACAAAAGAACCTACATGTTTCTCAGCCCACTAATAGAAACAAACAATCCATCAAAATCAGAAATGATAAAAACAAATCATAACATGTAAAGTGAAAAATTCAACAAGCATTTCATGAATACTAAAGAAAGACAACTTACTCATAGTTTATGGTACAATGCTTCTTATAAACAACCAAAAAGCACAATTCGCTAACACCAAGTTCATCAGAAATTTCACTCATAGTTAGGGTTCAACATTTCTCATACATCTATATCTCAAATTCAGATAACAAAACAAAGAAAAAGAAGGGGAAAAAGACGAACAATGCCTTTGACCAATTTATCAAAGAAAAAAACCCAATGTATCTTCTAATTACCTGCAGGAAGACACCGAAGGAGAAACAACAAGGAGCTTCAGGAAGACACCAAAGGAGAAACAACCGACAAGGAGCTTCAGGAAGACACCGAAGGAGAAATGGCGAGGAGCACCGTAATGCAATCTAACGTTGATCTGTGTCCACTGGCGGTCTTCGTTAAGGACGGAAGAGGGATGTGGGCAGGAGGAACGACTGGATAGAGGAGGAATTTAGAAGAAGAAGGAGAGAGTTTCATATTCAAGTATGAAAAAAAGCGCGAGCGATAGAGATTTTAGGGTAGTTTATGATAGCACTTTTAAGACTGGTTATTGGGAACAACCAGTCTTAAAGTTTCCCAATAACCGATCTTAAAAGTAGCCAATAAACTTTTTAAACCAGTTCAAGGGAACAACCAATCTAAAATATCAAACTTTTTAGACTAGTTGTTTCTAATAACCAGTCTTAAAAGTAGACGACATTTTTATTTTTTAATGGTAAACTTTTTAGACCGGTTCAAGGGAACAACCGGTCTAAAATAGCAAACCTTTTAGACCGATTGTTCCTAACAA
Organism: Inga leiocalycina; assembly: GCA_963242795.1. NCBI lineage: Eukaryota > Viridiplantae > Streptophyta > Magnoliopsida > Fabales > Fabaceae > Inga > Inga leiocalycina. The sequence goes on from OY725328.1 coordinate 32,256,335, forward strand.
CCGGTCTTAAAAGTAGGTGATATTTTTATTTTTTAATGCTAAACTTTTTGGACCGGTTCAAAAGAATAACCGGTCTAAAATATCAAACTTTTTAGATCGGTTGTTTCCAATAACTGGTCTTAAAAGTTTTTTTTAATCATAAATGTTTTAGACCTATTCTTAATAACAACAGGTCTAAAAATTTTAGCATTTTAAATTGGTTTTGAACGACAACTGGTCTAAACAATCATGAATATATATTATTTTTTTAATTTAGAACATATATTATACCTATTATATTACAACCGTCTAGAAAATGTATTGCATTTTTTTTTTGTTATTTTATTTCTTTTTAGACCGGTTCTTATTATAACCGATCTAAATAATATATTTTTAGACCTTATTATAGGGGAACCGGTCTCACAAGTTTTGCATAATTGCGAAACTGCCACCGCCTATACCTTTTAAACCTTATCCACTATAACACTTCTACATGTGCATGTCTTAAAGGCCTTTTTTGTACTAGTGCCGCTAAAAGTGTCATTTTCAATGGCGACTAATCAAAAGTCACCACTGAAACTATACTTTCAGCGGTGACTTTTAGAGTTCGCCGCTGAAAGTGGTCGCTGAAACTCAATTTTTTTGTAGTGCACGGATTTATATAGTAGAAATACTGCAAAAATGTGCAGACGAGTGAGGGATATGCCCACAAATTCCTTGAAGGATTCTCAACGCCATTGATGCAGGGAAGAGTAAGAATTTAGATCTTCTTCCCGACAAAGAGAAGAGGAGGAACACAAGTTTAGAGAGAGGGGAATTCGTTGTTTTTTTGTTACAATATTATTATTAATTGTTTTTAAATTATAAGCTTATAACTCATTTTGCCACATCATATTGCTAGTTCACAAGTCACATTAGCAAAACTAGCAGTGTCAGTGACACATCAGATTTAACACCGTCCAAGTCTTTATTAAATTGCATTGATTAACGTTTTTAATAGAAAGAAACTTAAAAGACCAAAACCTATGGTTTAAAACTACATAGGCTAAAACTATAAAGACCAAATATTATTTTAACCCTTATAATAGATTAAGAGTAACATTGTATGCTCAAATGAAAAATTTCTCTCTATCATATAAATACGACAAAAAAATTACTTCTCTCTGTCCTATAAATAGGACCAAAAGAGTATTACAAGAAATGGATGAATTTTTTTTCTTGAATTTACTCTCAGAAACGACGTTGAAGGGCCTTGCTATTTTCCACTTTCCTCGTCATTATTATTCTCCCCTGATAGCTCCTCTAAAGATTTTCCCTTTGGCTCTGGCACTAAGAAAGTACACAAGAACCCTAAAATATTAACCACACCTAATACAATCAATGAATTTTTCACTCCAATACCTGCAGGATATCCTGCATCTGCCTTGCTCTTATCTTTATTCTGTGCCAAGTACAAGAATCCAAATGCGCCAACTATAGCCCCAAGCTTCCCTGATGCCGACGATATCCCATGACAAGTAGACCGGAACCTCGCTGGAAAGATCTCCGCCGGCACAACAAACGTCGTAGCATTAGGCCCAAAGTTGGCGAAGAAGAACGTAAGCGCGTACATCACCACAAACCCTATTCTATTCTCCTTACGTGTCCAGTGATCGTAGGGAATAGCTAGGGCAAACATGAACACAGTCATGAAGAAGAAACCCAGCAACTGAATAGCAAATCTTCCAATTATATCAATCAAAGCAACGGTCAACCAGTAACCTGGAACTGTACTGCATAAAGCAATAAGAGTCTGAGCCCTAGAGATCCTGAATACTTCTTCAAGAGAGTTCATGGTCTGCGCCGGAGGAATCCAACCGACCGCACTAAAGATATCCTTCTGAAACAGATTTTGGCTGTAAAACGCAATGTCTAGCAAGAACCATGTGCTTGCTGTTCCAAGAAGGTGTAATCCATGGCGGTTCATGAATTCCCTTGAGAACAAGCCATATAATTGAGCTTGTTCAGGTATAGGTTTCTGGGGTTCGGCTTGAATTTCGACCTGTAAAACTTTGGACATGTCAGCGGCGGCACGTTCAGTGTTCTGAGCAACGAGGGCCGTGTAGCGAGCTGTTTCCGGCATCTTGGTTCGCCAGTAATAGGTTAAAGCGGCGGGGAAGGCTCCCATTATTAGAATTATTCTCCAAACATAGTCTGCTTGTGGAACTGTGGAGCCGATCGGGTCAACCTCATAAGGTTGTGCTTTAAATCTGGTGATTATATATGCAAGTTAATGTTACTTTATCACATGTTTATTGTTGTAAAATAACAATTATATGACAATATACGAATTTTATGTAAAAATTTAAAAGATTGAATGTGCTTGCCATTAAACTTTAAAGGGAAGATGTTAACTTAGATATGGTTGTGTATCAAAAAACATAGATATGGTTCAGTATAATTTATACAGATGGATTAGTGTTTGTAAGTGAAAGTTTTTGTATAATTTAATTTAAAGTAATTTTCATTTATATGTTAATAAGAAAGAAAGAAATTAGTATTAAAGCAAATATTGTTCTACTCACAATTTCATGGAAATAGCAGATATAGCCATTGCGACTATTCCACCTCCCAAAATGCCAAACCCTTGCATGGCAAAAACTGCAGCAATGAAAGTCCCTCGAGTCTTCTTGTTGGAATACTCAGACATTATGGTAGCAGAAAGAGGATAATCCCCACCAATTCCAAACCCTAACCAAAATCGAAAGAAGCATAGCGTCGACATCACCGCCTTCGGATCATGTCCGAATGACAAACCTGGAGCAAAAAAATACACACTCAATGGTTAAATGTAGGAGTTACATGACTAATTTGCAGAAATATTGAGAAAATCAGTGAAGCTAGTTATTTGTAAATACTCCCTCCTGTCCTAATTACATGATAACATTTGAGAGTTGATCTTGGTTCTAATTATAAGACAAAGTTCTAATTTTTGTCAATTTCTTCCCAAAATACCCCCTATTGATACTTCTCAATAATAATTAAACACAATAATAATTTAATAAGAGTAGATCGGAAGTTGTTGAGGGAGATTGACAACACCAGATTGTGTGAAAGCTTGGAGAAGTCATGTGTGAGGTAGGAGATGTACAAGAAAAAACAGAGAATCAATGTAATTGGATGCCATTTTAAATTTTTAAAAAATGATATTTTAGGAAAATAAATATGATTAACTAATTTAACCACTATCATTAATTTCTCCAAAGTTAGGTAAATACGACCGGAGGGAGTAATATATGTTAGTTTCCCCAAAGTAACTTTTTACCTATTTTCATTCTATATAACTCATTGAATATAAAATCTTTTAATATATGCAATCAATTGGGAGAGTTTAAGAGAGAAAAATATAAATTATATTTGAGAGACAAAATAAATTGAGATATTAAGTTTAGAATAAAAACAAACCCCTTTATTGGGACTTATAGTGAGGGCATAACCAGAGGGAGTAATTAGTAAGATTGTTAGTAATTTTTTATGGTATTTTACAATATAATTATTCTATAGTACAGACCTGAAGCAACAGAACAAAACACCATCATCATGAGGGTCAAGCCGTAGACTTTCTTTCGTCCTAGTTTATCTCCGAGCCATCCAAAGAATAACTGCCCCGAAAGTGTTCCACAGAAAGCGACGCCGTTCACTGCTGCTGAAACATTAGGTGGCAACGAGCCCGGCTTCGGCGAACCGTCGACATGGTAATATATCCGGCCGAGAAGCTTCGTGATGAGCGATATGCAAAAGAGGTCATACGCATCGGTGAAGAAGCCCATTCCGGCGATGATGATGGTGGTGAAGTGGTACCATTGTGTTTTGGCAACGTCTAGTGCGTTTAGCACATGTAGGTTTTGTTCATTGCCCATATGTATGGTTTTCACAAGAACCTGTTCACTAGTGCAACAAACGGAAGAGAAATTAGAATGAACATATTTTTCAAAACCCAAATATTTTATGGCTAAATAAAACTGAGAACAGATATAAGAATTTTTTAATCATTATTTTAAACAATAATTCTTGCGATGATAAACGGAACAAGAAAAATTTGTAACGTTCTGTAATTTCAGAACCTATGGCAATGGGGATTTCCAACTTTCATTGAAAACTATAATATATACACTCGTTTCAAATTTAGATGACCTAATATCATAGATTAAGCTAATTAGCTTTCTTCCCAGTTAATGCAGGAGAAATTGAAACAGCTCTCTCTTTTTCGAAATTTCAAACAAATTATTTCACAACATTAACCAATTAAATACAAATATAAATAGATATTTAGCTTGTTGTGGGATAGAAACTCACCTGTGTGAGACAAGTATAGAAGGTTTTCACAGTTTGGAGGGGAAAAATGAGAGAGTGTAAAAGAATTAAAGACTTTGAGAAGAAGACTAAGAGGAAGACGATGTATAAATACAAGATATGGAAATATTCAACTGTTACGCGTAAATAAAACCCTATTTCTCGCCTAACGTGTGGTCAACAACTAGCTTCTACAACTCCGCATCACCTCATTGGTCAACCTTTTTTTTTTAATTTTAAAAATTAAATTAAATTATTAAAAATTTAGCCGAATTTTTTTTGGCAGAAATGAGTATATTCTGATTGACTAAAATCAGATGAACGAATATTCCCCACAAAAGAGGGTGGTTCTTCAATGTCATTGACTAATGACCATAGCAAATTGCCGACTCTTAAATATGATATAAATGATATTTATAAATAAAAATTAATTGAAAAAACAGACTAGTCGAGGTTTTTTTTTTTTTTCCAACAACAGACTGGTCAGGGTTAGAAACCGGTCTAGGGCATCCTTCAGACTGCCATATAAATGTAGTTGATATAAAACAAAAAAAAGGGGGGCCTTGAAGCCCATTAATCATCCCAATTAGTGCATGTTTAGATTAGTCATTGATAATAACTTTTACGATTTATAAAATAAATATATGATAAAAATTTTATCTCAATTTATAGAAAATGACTTTTAAAACTATAGTTTTATAGTTTGTCAAACATGCACTTAAGTCCTTTTACATGTAGTATATGCACAAGACTTTCATGTTTGTTATGGTGACTCAAAATCACATTAAATAAGCCAATTTCACAACAATATTTGGATCCTCTCATTTTCTCTTCCCATTTGCTCCCGTCCTTTTCTCTCAAATTGCATTGTTTAGGTGCAAAACATGCAAGCTCCTCACTTTGTTTTTTTTTTTTTTAAAAACAACATTGAATGTCATGAAGTATTTTGCAATATCATTCAGTTCCCTAGAATATTTTTTCAAGATCCTAAAAAATTAGTTCAGGATATTGGATAATGAAAAAATATTCTAGAGTATCGACTGGTATTTAAAAAATACTTCTAGATAGTCAATGTTGTTTTTCAAAAAAAAAAAGTGAGGAGTTTGTGCATTTTGCACCAAAACAGTGCATTTTGAGAGAAAAGGATAAGAGCAAATAAGAAAGGAAAAGGAGAAGATCCGAATCCATAATTTAGTCGCTATGAAGATCCAATTGAGATATATATTCTCTCTCTTTTTTCCCTTTTTCTTTTCAGAACCTCATATATACCTTTAGATAAAAAAAAGAATTATTGAGATTTAATATTTTATAAAAATATTATTATAATGCTTTATAAGTTTTTATTTTTTCTATATTATAGTTATGAACTCCGCACATCATTTTAACTATTTAATTTTATATATATATATATATATATATATATGTTACAATAATAAATTTACAAAATAGTACTAAATCTAAATCATCAATTGTTTTGATCTAACGACAAATATGAGATTATGAGAGGGAAAAAAAAAACAGAAAAAGGAGAAGTCACATAATAGTAGGTAACAAACCGATATAACATCAGGGCTCTTATCTAATCTGTTGGGTTTTATGCATATATATAATGAGCCCTGCTTACTACTACAGAAATTGGAAATTTTGATGTTTAAAAATTAAACAGTTATAAAAATAAGAGTAAAATATTTTAACTACCATTCTATTTTGCCTTAACTGCATAGACCATCTCTCTATTTTGAAAATATAAATTTTAGTCCAAACCATTAACACTGTTCAAGAATATCTTGAAAAGATTCTTGAAGTATATTTTTTTTTATTAAAAACCATATTAAAATAAATCTTGATTACTAATTTACCCTTGATTATATCAAATCGCTAATTTATCTTTTAACACTAATAAAATTAATATTTATTAACGATCTATTTAATATTTTTACTAAATGTAGGAAAAATATAAGTATTTTTTAATGCAAAAATATTAACAACTTGATTGAAAATTTGATTAACTTTTTAATAAACATATGTTTACTAAAATATATTTATAAATTTTGAATTATAATATAGGTTTTCACTCAAAAGCTATGGTTATTTGGAAGTTTTTCTTGACTCAATATCATCTAGAAATTATTCAAAATGGAGAATGTCACCACACTAAAAACTGTTAGTTTATTTTGTTTGACCGTCCACCACCTCATCTTCTCACTTCCTCTCTTGGGAACTACCATGCATGAAGATCAGACGGAAGAATATAATCATATTCCGTTCTCATATTTTATGTGAAGTTGGGTTTTGCACTTTGGTTCATGAGCTCAGTAATACAGCTCGGGTTTTATTTAATTTGTAGACGCAAATGGCATCATAGGTAAGATCTCAGTCATATATATTGCAAAGTTTATAGCTTCGTTGCTTTAGTTTATCCGTTTTTTTTAATTTAAAAAGTTCTGTTGGTCATGATTTGCTAGTGAATCATCTTTTTTTAATGAACAAATGATTAATTTGTGAATGCTTTGATTTCAAATTCTTTGCAAATGCTTTGATTAATTGTGGGAGTCACTGCAAGTTCCCGATTCCAGCAAGAATCTTGCCAGGGCGAATGAGGGTGGGAGAGAGAGAAAGGTGAAGAAGATGAAATGAGGTGGCGGGACAGAATGCCACGTGTCCACCACACGATCAATTTTGGTCAAACAAGCAATATATTAATGATGGACGGGTGTTAAAAAAGGACGATATTGTTCTATTTTTAATACTTCCATAATCGTGTTGAACCATAAAAACTTTTAAATATCCACAGTTTCTAAGTAAAAATTTTCAGAGCAAAAATAAATCTCAACCTTATATATATAAATCTAATATATATATATATGAATACAAAACATTTTATCCAACCTATGTATTTAAAAGTTTACATCATATATAATATTTAATAAACAAATGAGATTAAATATTTAAATCTATTGAAAAATAAAAATAAATAATCACAATTAATTAACTTTAATTAACTTATAATACCGTAGTCAACTTGACAATATGACAAAAATTTGAAAATATATATTAAAATTATTTTTTAATGTTGGTTAAAGATATGAGATTCAACGTTGTGACTTGTTAATGACAGGTCTAAAAAGTGATTTAACAATCAACTAATGGTTGAGTGGATATAAGTTGAATCTCAAAATTAGAATGGAGGCTTATACAACATATATTTTGATTTAAATGGAGGTCTATATAAATTTTAAAAATAAAGGGAAAACCTATGTAATTTAAAATAAATAGATCGAAGTGAGGTTGATGTATTTTACTCTAAAAATAAATGTGGCATAACGTGGGGCGGAATATTTGTGGAGCTTCATTTGATAGTTAAAAAATACACTGTCAAATACTATTTGAATAAACTTGACTGTTACATACGAAACCGTCAAATTGCATTTATATTTTTCAAAAATTTTAAACGTATTTTATTATATTTTGCAGTTTTTTTTTTTTTTTTGCCTTCAAATAAAATTTAAATTTGAAGATTGTGTATTTAGTCATCAAGCGTTCCTGACTATAACTTGAAGTTTAAGTTATTACACTAAAAAAATTGAATTAGTATCGTAATTTTATTTCATTGCAATCCCTTCATTAAATTTAGTGACAGAAATTTTTGGTCTCCAATTATTTTGCGAGGTCAAGGGTTCAAAATATGGTTTTAACAGAAATGCAATAACTATGTGATATAGCCATGACATGGCACAAACCAGGTGCCAAGATGATGACGAGGCATAAACAAAGCTGATGTGGCACCAGTCGACAATAGTGATGTGGCATATCCATCCTCTGTGCAACGTACATGGGTATTTTTTGGTCTATTTTCTTTTGGAGGTTTTTGCAAGTTAGTTGTTACTCATGCTTAAATTCTAGTGAGTGTTCTACTAAAATCCATAGTAGATGACTTCATGAGCTGCACATTTGGTTATTTTTCTTTTGTTTTGTTTTGTTTTGTTTTGTTTTTTTTTTTGGGTTGCGTAAAACTGTGAAATTCGCTGCCATTCTTTATTCATCCAAAACCTCCCTTGGTGCACAACCCCGAAACGTTCATGAACCAGCAAGTCCTGTGTCTCAACATTGAGACTATACAAATGCATAAGATTAAAATCTCCTACAAGACTAAGATTAGCTAGTTTATCAGCAACTTGAATACCTTCCCTATATGTGTGTTGAAAGGCCAAGCCCTAGTCAGGGGGTGAAATATCACGAACCTCACACATTCACTGATAACCAACCCTGTAACACACATACCAGAACTATCTCTTAATATCCATTAACAGATGATTTAAAGTTCAATTTGAACCAACCCTTTGGACTAGCCTTATCAGAAAGGTTCTCCAACTCCCAAACATGTTGGTTAATTATCGAATCAGGAAACGTTGGAGTAACAAAACCTTCTTCAAACAACAATTTGTTTCGCCACTGCCATTGCCACCAAACTGTTATAGGACACAACCCAGCCCAGCTATCTCCCTTTCTCTGGTTAGCAACTAACCATTCCTTATATTGAATTGGGGTCGAAAAAAATCTTCACCAATCCTACCTCGAACAACAACCCTCCATATATCTTTCGCAATCTTACAACCCCTTACTGCATGCGTCAGACCTATCCAAAGTTGCATCTCAAAATCTTTCTACAAGCACTATTTTCCACTCGCTCCCTAAACTTCTCAAATTTAAATTGACTATACAAGTTGTTTTATGCGTCAAAAAAGTATTACTTAACACTAAAAAGATTTACTGGTTATAATATTTGGCGCCATAGAAATTTCGTATTATATCACGCCTCAATCTACGATTAGTTATCGGAATTATTTAGTCATTTAAATAACACGTCCCCCAATCAGTACCACTGAAAAGACCAATTATTAAACTTTTTCTAAAAACTAGAGTACCATGAAATAACTTTTGGAGAATCCTGAAAAAGAACTTTAAAGTTGAGAAATGATATAACAGTTTTTTTATTAAGAGTTGATTAGAAAATGTTGAAACGTGATAAGCAATTCCTAATTTTTTTCTTGGGAAACACCTAATCCGTCATTTCCCAATTTCCAAATTCTTTTTCAGGGATTCTCTCAATGACTTTTTCTAAAAACTAGGGTACCATAGAAATTTCGTATAATATCATGCCTCACTCTACAATTAATTATGGGAATTGTTTATTCATTTAAAATTTTTAAATAACACATGTAACCCAATCAGTACCACTGAAAAGACCAATTATTAAACTACTTCTAAAAACTAGGCCACCATTAGTGATTGAAAGCTTCATATTATATTTTGAAAATATCCTTTTCAAAATATAATATGACCCAGCTCGTTCTCTGTCTCATCCATTGTTAAAAATCCAAATCACCAAAACTGTACAATGAATTTTCACAACCATTTCCAGGTTTCTAGGTCAAATTTGAAAACTCATCTGTACACATCTAAAAATTATGATTGAGGGCTAATTTCAAATCTCAGGATATGTACTACTACTATGCAAAATTTCAGAGATAGTTTCACTCATGTGACCTCTTAACCTTCACTCTAATGATGTGTTTGGTTGGAGGGGAGAGGAGTATTTGGTTTAAAATTTTGGAGGGGAGCAAAAAAGTTTGAATAATTTGCCCATATTATTGCTTTTACTCCCTCTATGTTATTCTCTAGAAATTCTTATATTTCATCACATTTTTCTTATACATTTGTTGCTTTTGAACTCAAATTGTGGAAAAAATTTATACATATGAAGAAAAATATGATGTGGTGAAAATGCTTTGACAATTATCAAATTTTGAGCTAAATGTATGAAAGTTTTCATTAAATTGAAGAAATTAAAAAGCTCATAAACTCCCTCTCTTTGTAGGATGATGATGACAAAATGTAGAAGCTTACAAAGATCATTGGAAGTGGGGAAAAGAAGAACAAAATTCAAAAGGAAGATCAAAGAAGTAGCTTGAAGAAACTCCCAGTCGCTTTTGCTTCGCTATGGCAACACACTAGGGGTGTTCATGGGCAGGGCGAAGCCCTTGTTTAATGCCCTGCCCGAAGGATCATCGGGCTACATTTTACAGCTCGATGCCTGGCCCTGTCCGGTAGAAGCCCAAACATTTTCTGGCTGGGTAAGGACGGGCTGGGTAAGGCAGGACTGGCTGGGTAAGGCGGGCTTTGCCCTACGCAATATTTATCAACTCCACTTTGAAGCCACTATTCAAGGGAGTACAAATAGGTTCATAATTAAGCTTTTGTGCTTGAAAAACACTACCTTTACTTGCATTTCTTGTGTTTAAAAATGTACCAAGAAAGGGTATCCAAGATATACCCACCCTAGAAGAAAATGAATTTCCATAACAATCAAAGCAAAAGCCAAATTTCTACCAATTTCAAAGCTAACAGCTCCCATTCTACATCAAAGGGAGGCACAACCATAATTCTACATATGAAACATTCCAAAATAAGTCTACAACTTAAGTATTGAAGTCAAAAAGAGTATAGACTACCATATGTAAAGACTACCCAATATTTATCAACTCCACTTTGAAGCCACTATTCAAGGGAGCACAAATAGGTTCATAATTAAGCTTTTGTGCTTGAAAAACACTACCTTTACTTGCATTTCTTGTGTTTAAAAATGTACCAAGAAAGGGTATCCAAGATATACCCACCCTAGAAGAAAATGAATTTCCATAACAATCAAAGCAAAAGCCAAATTTCTACCAATTTCAAAGCTAACAGCTCCCATTCTACATCAAAGGGAGGCAGAACCATAATTCTACATATGGAACATTCCAAAATAAGTCTACAACTTAAGTATTGAAGTCAAAAAGAGTAAAGACTACTATATGTCTTAACAAATAGTCAAATACCTATACTTGAATAATTAAATAACATCCACAATCCATTAAAAACAAAGCATCAAAAAATTGTAATTAAAGCCTTGTAGTTGTGCAAGTGGTTGCATCAATCCCCCCTCCCAAATTAACAAAAGGATGAAGCAGCTGGAATTACTCACAATTAAGCAAAGAAGAAAGCATGTAATTATGTATAAGGAAATTTACATTTACACACTAGTACAAAATTTCCTTTTTAGACCATCATATTTAAACCGGTTATAGCGGATAAGGTCTAAAAAATTTGATCGATGGTAGTTTTGTAATTATATAGAACTTCTAAGATCGATTCTTAAAAAAATTATTTAAACCGGTTATAAATAAAACCGGTCTAAAAATATCAAAATATTTAAAAAATTTAAAATTTTAAACTTTTAAGACCGGTTATTAATAATAACCGATCTTAAATATCAAACATTTAAGATCGGTTTTAATAAAAACCGGTATTAAATATAAAAAATTTAAAAATTAATTTTTTCCCACCCTTTTAAGACTGGTTTTATATATGCCCGGTCTAAAAAATCGACCCTGAATTTTTGAATCTCCTTTTTATCGCACCTAAATTTCGCTCTTTAAATCTGAAACCTCTCTTCTTGGTGCGATTACTCTGTGAGCTCAGTCATCTTCGCTCAATCGCATTCTCTTGTTTGTTGCTGCGGTGCTCTCACCCTTGCACTAAATGAGTTTGTCGCCACCACAACCTCGCTTGCTTTGATCTCCTTCGTCGCGACTTTTCTCTTTCCCCGTGACATCCATCCTTCATCGCAACCTACCTTGGCAGCCTTACTTCTTTGCTGCCATGAGCTGCTTGCTCCTCTGCTTTGACCCAAAGATGCATGAAGAAGATGCAACTGATGTTATGAGGTTTGAATAAAATTTTCTTTTAAACGCTTAATTAATTTGTAAACTAATTTTTGAGTATCTACTGCAAGGTAGCGAAAATAGTTTCATAGTTTCAATTAAGAAACTAAATATGAATACAAAATTAAACTTATAGGTGTGCATGAATTTTGTTATAAGAGCTCTTCATTATCTTTCTACATTGTTTGATGTTCTTAGTGAACGATACAGGAATTCAGGTTTTCAAAACTTTTAGCAGTGGGATTCATAGGGAAGGTGTTTTTGTGAGATCTGATAGTGGTAATTTGCTTGGAAGTATCCGCAATCAATTTTTCACTGTAATCCATTCTACTCATTTGTATGTTTGAGTACAAAAAAAAAGGCCCTATTTATTTTTTTTAAAAAAATATCCTTTTTAAGACCAGTTGTTAAAATAACCGGTCGTAAAAGTCTTGAAAAAAAAGTTTTTAGACCAATTTTTAAACAACCGGTCTAACAAGTCTAGACTTTTTAGACCTGGTCTTCAAGCAACCGGTCTAAAAAAGTGATTTTTAAGACCGGATTATTAATCGGTCTAAAAAATAGCAGACTTTTAAGACCGGCTGTATCAAGACCGGATCTTAAACCGGTCTAAAATGTTGTTTTTAACTGGTCTTAAAAGTGATTTTTCCACTAGTGACAAGTAAATTTTTAAAGGTTGCAAATTACCTACTTGGCAACTCATTCTTGTAAAATTATCCTTCAATCACCATTAGCCAACCATACCCATTACATTCTCCCTTCTCCAAGTGCAGCATCTAGGGGTAAAATAAAAGAACAATTACATTACAAATTATGAAGTAATATATTTGTGTTCAGGTGTGTGTGTGTGTGTGAATTTATGAACTTCAAAATAAAAGCTTATGTGCAAGCTGAATGGCATTTTCTGTCTCATCAAAATTATCAAACTCGCAAAGCTTTTCAACAAATTCAAAGAGAGATTGCCCATATTGTAGCCAATTTTGGCTACAAATCAATGCTTCTATCATTTTAGGAGACAAAGAGCTCCTATAATGATTAACCACACGTCCTCCTATAATAAAGGCAAACTCATAAGCCACTGTGGAAACACGCATAGCTAATACATCTCGTGCTATGTGGGAGAGAATTTTGTATTTTTCAGAATTAGCTTTCTGCCATGATAGTATATCAAACTCAATTGTTGAAGGGACTTCATCTCTTTAGTCAGTTGCAATATATTTATCTAACTCAGTTTGAGGATATGTTAAGGTTTTTTGTTTCATAGATTCTAACCACTTATGACCAGGATCCTCTTCTTCATCATCATCATCATCAAAAGAAGGAAATGAAACTGCACTTGTTGTATTTGTTAAGTCAATTCCTAATTCAATAGAAACCCCTACAGAGTACTCATTAAACTACAGATACAAACAATCTTTAACCCTTTCCTTCATAATCAAGCATATGTCAGGGTCAATGTAAAGGACATCAAACATATGATACATATAAGCTAGTTCTTATACCGAGGATCTAAAATTATAGCCACAAATAGCAATGGATTCATATTATCTGCTTGACCCCAATACTTGTTATACTTCACCTACATGCTAGTGCTCATTTCTCCCAATAACTTAGCATTATTCATAACATTCTTTCTCAACATTTTTTGAACACGAGCAATTTTGAGGAAATATTCATTTGATGTTACAGAAAGGGAACTCAAAAATTTCAATGTTATTTCATAAAAACCCTTCAAGAATTTGATGAAGACCTTAACAATTATCCCAATCATTATAATAGGACCAGAAAAGGCGTTACGCTTACACTTAAAGCTTGAATTGGTTAAGCTAAAATATGAAATATAGTCAGAATCTTCATCACGCATCCACTCAAATACCTTCTGAAACTTCATGGCAGCTTCCAACATTAAGTATGTTGAATTCCACATAGGGGCCACATCAAGGTAAATAAGGCTTTTGGTGTCTGTTTTCTCAGCTTGAACCCAAGTTTTGAATTTAAGAAAATGTGAAGGAGAAGAATGAACATATCTAACAACACTTAGAATGGCTTTAAAGCCATCTTTCATCACTTAATTCCTTCGTTCACCCCCAAATTAACATGGGTACAACACCTTAGTTGTAGATAATCACCTCCACACAGTAAGGCATTCCAACTCCTTAAGACCCTCTTAAGATATCCCAAAGTTGTATCATAAGATGAGGCATTATCCACGGTTATTATGAACACCTTCTCAATTTCCCAATCTAACAAGCACTTCTCAATTGGCCTCCTTACAGTATCACCTCTATGATTTTCTACCATAACAAAATTCATAATCCTTTTATGTAGTTTCCATTCTTCATCAAAAAAATGTGCTATCAAGCATAGGTAGCTGAAATTTTGGTTCGATGTCCAGCAATCCGTGGTAAGACAAACATGTTTAGAACTTTTCGTCAAGAATGTCTTCAATACTTTAACTTCTCCAAGATTACATTGCCACACATCCCTTGCAATTGATACTTGAAGGGATTGGAAAGCGAGGTTCAAACTAATATAATAACTTCCTAAATGAAGGCTTGTCAAAAATTTTGAACGGCTGCTCGTCACATATAATGAATTTAGACAAATCTCTTCTGCATTGCTTTTCATCATATTTATGTGGGACCAAAAATCTTCCCTGCCCACTCATCCACCATAAAACATATTTAACATGGCTTGTTTTTTTATCTACAGTGGCCTTATGTGGATTCTCTCGACACTTTGGGATATGCCTCAACATAGAGTTTGTTCCATGGCGATTTGAATTAGCTTTATAAGTCTTATGACAATACTTGCAAGCTACTAAGTGCTCCCCATTAGTTTCTTCAATTGGCATTCTGATAAAATAGTCCCACACCTCTGATGCATGCTTGGGTTCTCTTTCTTTTCTCTTAGTACCCCTACTTTCAACATTTGTGATTTGGGTGACAGGTTCAATTAATGTTTGTAGGTGATTTGGAGGAGGAAGAAGGGGAGGGGGAGGGCTGGACACTTTGAGTAAGATGTGGAGCAAGAGGAGGAAGAGTAGGGCTATGGGAAGGAGCTTCACCAGGTCCATTAGGATTACAAGTTGGTGTTTGACTCGGTCTTATGGGGGTTGGTGTTTGAATAGGAGTTGAAGCACCATGAGATAATTCAATAGGGGATGGTGATGTAATAGAATCTCGATCATCCATTGAACCTATAATTTTGGGCAAAATCAAAATTGGAAGACAAATACAACATTTTGGGCAAAGTATTAACATACAAAAAACTGAGAAGATATTAAAATACTTATATTGGCAAGCAAGTAGATTCTAAGCTTCTAAATACATATAAAATAACAAGAATTGTATAGCTAAACAAGGTCTCAAGTAAAAAAATAATAATAAAGCATCTTCAAAGGTACGTGGATATTTCAACCCCCATCTACCACTCAAATTCATCAGGATATATATATATATATATAAAGCCTCAGCTTGTTGACCATTAACTTTCGATGGAATAGGCACCCAAATTTTTAAAATTCTACCTTTCATTAGGATAACAAAGCATCTATAAAAGTCCTGTCATGAATAAACTGACATTGAAATATTTTTTATAGAATATATAAAATCTTACAACTAATTATATAGATCCATTAATTACAAAAACTACACATACACACACACAAATCTTGCAGCACTGTAGATAGCCAAATATGATGTTCTAAGAAATATATATACACTACAAAAGCTTCAAATTATCACAGTGCAAGTGTATGGAACACTATGAAAGCTTCAGATTACCATAGTCACAAATCTGACTTTGAACCAAGCTCAGAAAAAAACAAAAAGATAATCAAAACAATGTTCTAAGAGGAAAAAAAAGGAAAATCAGATTAGCCAAGCTGATAAAGAAAGGATTTACCAATCTAGACAAATTACTCTGAGAATGCGAAAGGGAAGCGTTTAAGAAAGAAAATAATTACCTTCGCATTAAATGAGCTTATCGTCGATCTTCGGTCAGAGAATAGCACTAGGTGAACAATGAACACAGATGAGGCGCCATAGAAAGATTGAGAGTGTAACACCCCAAATTTTATATTCACCAAATATATTGTAATTATTGGATAAATTTAATAAAATGGTGAATATTCAT
The DNA here is from genome assembly GCA_963242795.1 of Inga leiocalycina. Lineage (NCBI taxonomy): Eukaryota > Viridiplantae > Streptophyta > Magnoliopsida > Fabales > Fabaceae > Inga > Inga leiocalycina. Next base: position 32,272,546 of record OY725328.1, read on the forward strand.
GAATATGGAATTTATGGATTTTATAAATGTTCATATTCATGAGAAAATGGGCAAAATAATTATGGAATTAATTTGGGTAATTTAAAAAGCCCAATATTAAGGTTCAAAAATGAATAAATAATATAGAAAATATTTGGTCCAAAAATTGATGGAAATTGGCCAAATAAAAAATAAGAAAAGAAATTGGAATAAAAAGGTAATGGCAAAATCGTAATTTTGCCAATTTATCACAAAATTAATTATTTTCTGATTAATTGAATTTAATTTCAAATAATTAAGGAAAATAAAAGGGAAAAATATATTTAGAATATTTTGGTCAATTTAATATGAATTTATGGAAAATTTGAGCAAAAACTACAATTTTGACCAAAATTGAGACTTTACATGTATACATAACTTGGACAAGTTGTGAAGCATATTGTGACCATAGGGAGGGACCCCTAGGTGCCTCCTACATGTTGCAAGAGGAAGAAAATATTGGTTGGGCTTAATGAGCTTGGTTACATGTACATAGGGCTTATGTGCATAAAATTGATTTTGGAATTTTTGGAAATTCCATAAATCATTAAAAAAAATCATATAATATAATAAAAACACATTTCCATGATCTTCCTCCAGCTCATTTCGTACCCTAACATATCTGAACTAGAGAGATAGTGTGAAATTCTAGAGAGAGAAAGAGAAGAAAAACTTGCAAAGGTAAGTGATTTCTTCAGTAAATTGATTCCTAACAAGTATAACTCCGTTCCTAAGCTACTCTTCTATGTGTTTAAGGTTTGGGAAGCTCATATTTGGGTGTGTGAAAGCTGGGATTTAGCCTTGTTGAGAAAAGCTAGAGGGAAGCGAAAGGTAACTTCCAAATCTTCGTATATTGTCTATTCTGGCTGCTGTAGGCAATTTCATCTGTGAAATTTCGTCGGATTGCCATTAGTTTTAAATTTTGGAAATGGGTGTGTCTAAGGGTTATGCTTCCCAATTTTAGTTCAAATGGTTTTCATAATTCAATTAGATGGTTAATAAAGTGGTTAGGAGTATAAAGGAATGCGTTTATGAAGCCAAAACCGCAAAACCCCGATTTTTCCTAAAGGATATTATAATTTCGGCCAAGGCTGTTAGAGGGCCTTAGAGTTGGATTTTCAATAACTTGACAGTTCCATTAGGTTCAGGAGGAAAAATTAGGTGGAGTTATAGTTGGGCACTTTTTTAGAAAAGGTCGAGAAAGCATAATTACGGAAACACCCCTAAAACTCTTAAAGCGAGACTGCCAAGGGCAATTTTGTAATTTAATATTGAATTTGGTAATTTCGAATTCAGAAATGGATTCCTTGGGCAGAAATATGTCAGAATAGCCCTAGTCAAAATTTTGAGAAAAGTACAGCTGAGCCGAGTACGGTGGGGCCGAGCCGGGGTCCCGGGGGCATTTTGGTAAATTTTTACCATAAGCTAATATAACCACAATAAATACTATGGAAGTGTCTAAAATGATAAATGGATAGGTTATGACCTATTTCTTATACATCTGATGTTTTAGGACCGAGATGGACGCATATAGTTAACACATTTTACGAGGCAGACCCTTTGAGATAGGAAAGAGATTAAGGTAGGGACTACTATCTCTCATATACTATGTGAGTATTTGTATGATGCATGTTACTATATTTTGTTATTTGAGCACATGTTGGAGGCACATTACCTAGCTGTGATCTAGGACATAGATAAGTTAGGTTCAGGAGGAAAAATTAGGTGGAGTTATAGTTGGGCACTTTTTTAGAAAAGGTCGAGAAAGCATAATTACGGAAACACCCCTAAAACTCTTAAAGCGAGACTGCCAAGGGCAATTTTGTAATTTAATATTGAATTTGGTAATTTCGAATCCAGAAATGGATTCCTTGGGCAGAAATATGTCAGAATAGCCCTAGTCAAAATTTTGAGAAAAGTACAGCTGAGCCGAGTACGGTGGGGCCGAGCCGGGGTCCCGGGGGCATTTTGGTAAATTTTTACCATAAGCTAATATAACCACAATAAATACTATGGAAGTGTCTAAAATGATAAATGGATAGGTTATGACCTATTTCTTATACATCTGATGTTTTAGGACCGAGATGGACGCATATAGTTAACACATTTTACGAGGCAGACCCTTTGAGATAGGAAAGAGATTAAGGTAGGGACTACTATCTCTCATATACTATGTGAGTATTTGTATGATGCATGTTACTATATTTTGTTATTTGAGCACATGTTGGAGGCACATTACCTAGCTGTGATCTAGGACATAGATAAGGTACACTAGTCTTACTTAGCTGTAGTTAGGGACTCGGCTGAGGTATATGTAGGGTTTCAATGGGTTAGTTGGCCCTGAATTTTGTGTGCACACATGGATGATATGAATTTTCATTTTACTTGATACGATGCATTGCATATTTACTTTTCGCATTTTATATGTTGATCGTATATTTCTACTGAGATTCCTTGGAATCTTACCCCTTTTTATAAAACAAATGTCTCAGTGGGTGCCAGCGGCTTGAAAGCCAAGGAGGCAGAGAAGGGAAACTAACAGGCACATTTCCCAAGATGAATACAGTGGTTTATATAGTTTGTATATGAAATAGTTTTGGGACATTCTATACATATTTGTCATTATTATCGATTTCTGCTCTATTAATGACTGTCTGGAAACAAACACTTATTATCACTATAACTTTACTTTTTTGTTTGCCTATGGAACTTGTTCATTATTGCCCTGCGCATATCAAAATGGAAACAGATGTTGACAGAGAGACAACGACAAGCGGCCAGAGTAAGTAGCAGCAGTTAGAACCTGCAGCTGGAAGTGTCAAGCTTGAGGAAAGGGTTGGCGGTCGAGGAGCTAAAGGAGTAGCTAGGGCAAATAAGAGAAACAGAGAAAAGGAATGCCACTACTTACTACGTAATGGACAAGCAAAATGAGCTAAAGGAGCTGCCTTCTTGTTTTTTTTTTTTGCCAATAGCTAAAGCAGCTACCTAACAAAAGTTAAAACATATAATATAAACTATTATATAAAATAAATAGGGTTATAGAGCAAATTTACCAACAAAGTTTTAAGGAATGAGCGCCTAACATAATTATGTTTTAAAGGGAGCAAAAATACATATATGGAATTAAAAGTGGAGCATCCAGCACAAAACTGTTAAATTTGACCTAATTTAATTAGATTAAAGAAATTAGTTAAATTAGTTATTGTGACATATATATATATATATATATATACATTGAAACACCCTAGTCTTGCATCTTTCCAAATTCCCTCTTTCCTTCTTTTTCCTAATTTTTGTTGAGGGAGTATCAATAAAGATAAATTATAAAAAGATTAACAAATATGAATAATATGTTTTATATTTAGAACCAAAATTAACTTTTTAAATATGCCTTATATTAAGGTCCATTATTGGCAATTAAAAAATAGTAAAATAAATTGCTCGCTCCTTCCTTTGTTCCAGCTTCCATATCAATACTTCACTTGTTTTAGATCTATGCTTGTGTTTGATCTTCGTTGTCATCATCCATTGTCCTTATCGTTAGTCACCTAATTTCTACCTTCATTGTTTGTTTTCATCCCTACTCGGCGTTTTCAGTCTGTGTTTGTATCCACTACAAAAAAGAAAAAGAAAAAAAGAAAAAGGATATCAATGACAGAAGTTCCCTCCCTAAACAGTTTAGCAACAAAAATTCCATCACTAATTTTGTCATAAATATGTTCACCATGAAATATTTTCTGTCTCTAAAAAGAGCGTCACTAATTCAGTTTGTGATGGAGTTTTCAATTCTGTCGCTAAGTTAGTGACGAATTAGCAACGGAATTTCCATCACTAAGTGAGATTTCCATTGCTAATTGTGGAATAGCATATTCCTGATTGGTGACAGAAATTCCTTTTCTAATTTTAGGAATATCATATTCTGTTTTTTGGATGGAATTTCCGTCGCAAAGTTGTGACAGCTTAGTGAAGGAATTTCTAGATTAGCAACTGAATTTGGTCTCTACTTTGTGACGGGTTAGTAACAGAATTTCCATCACTAATTTTGTGACAACTAAGTGATGGAATGTTTATCTAGGACAAACTATCCGTCACAATTTTTTTCCACTTTTTTTTAAAAAACATTCAGTGACGGAATCTGTCCCTAAGCATTTTTAATTTTAATTTTAATTTTAATCTTTTGTAATTTTTATTTCATTGTTTTGTTTTTGTAAAAATTAGCCTTAATAAGGTTAAATGACAAAAGTGAAATTAAATGAATTACAAACAAAAACAATATAAAGCCAAAGTATAAAAAATATAGTAATATAATGTATCAAACAAGTTCAAGCGACAAAAGTACTCAATTGAAAATGTCTATAATGTATCAAACAAGCTACAAATGGACAGCAACAAACTCAAAAATATAAGTTGATTTCTTCTTCATATAGCTGATTTGATTGCACACTTGAAGAATCCATATTAGAGCTTCTAGATACCTTGATCCTCATGTATATTGACCCTATTAAGAAAATAATAAGCATAAAAAATCAAAATATATGAATAGATATACAAATTAAAGGATGGTACAAAACGAAACTTCTTTGGCAAATGCACATTAGCAACCTCAAATAAATTTTATCAAGATAACAAAATAATAACACATTTAGATTTCCAACATAAAACTGAAGTCATACACTAGGTAGCTAGTCTTTAACACATTTCAAAAACTGGCTTTCATAGAATGTGCATAGTCAAAAACCTTAAGGGAAATGAAATTGGTAGCCCAAACTTACACTGTAATAACAAACAATCAACAATAAGCCATTTCTTGCTCTAGACACTAAAAAGTCATTTTTGACATATCTTTAGAAACTTAAAAAGTCATGTTTGTAAATCGTTAAGGCAAAATATTTTTTTACTCACAAAAGTATTTTCTTGAAAAAAAATTACTATAGGAGAAAGGAAAAAATATAATTAAAATTATATTTATAATTAAAACCAACTTGTAACTTGCTCCTACACTTGCTCCTGCAGTTAAAATAAGACAACCCGGGGAGATGTTTGGTAAAAATATTAAACTTTTTTACAGTAGAATACTTGCTGAACAATTGGGTCTAAATACAATATTTCAATTTTTTTTAATGTAGAAAATTTTTCTCAAACTATAATTAACTACTGCCTCCTCAATTTTTTTTTTTTGATAAGATAGAATTAATCGAATTGCATTATTCAAAAAAATTAGTTATAATTAATTAGAGTAAAATACACTAAACACTCTTATGTTTTTTTCTTAATTACACATACCTTCCCTCTATTTAGAAAACATACATTTATCTCTAAACTTTTAACTCGGTTAAGAATATTCAAAAAAAAAAATCTTAAAATATTTTTTAATTAAAATTTATTTACTAATTTACCCTTAATACTAATCCCAACTTGATAGCTTGTAAATATCAAAAAAATTTAAAAATTTGAGTAATTTTTCTAAATGTTTGTAAAAAAAATGAAATTACAAATTTAAATATCTTATACAATCTCTCAAACCTATCTAGTTTATTATATTTGATAGACAAAAAAAATGTGTTTGATATGTGTGTGTGTGTGTGTATTTAATCATTTAACAAACTAAAAATAAATAAATTTCAATAAATAGGGTGAAAAACTAAAAAAAATTATAAATTTATAATCTCAAAATTAATAAATTTTTAACAGATTATGAAGTTAAAAATAATCTATTAGAATTTAAATTTAGTGGTATACATTTTTGTGGCCTATATATATATATATATATAATTCTAATGTTAAAGATGGGCATTTTGATAAAACAAAAGTTCAAACGTCAAACTTAATTGTCAACTAATTGTTTAGGTGGATGGAAATAGAATTTCAAAATATAAAGGGAGTTTGTGTAACATAGATTTTAATTTAAAGGGAGGTCTATATGGATTTTAAAAATAGATGGGAGGTCTGTATAATTAAAGCAAAACAGAGAAGTTGTTAGAGTATTTTACTCTTAGTTAGTGCAATAAACATGTAAAAATGAATTCTTTTTTTACTCCAAAAATAAACTCATTTATGTGGAAGACATAAAATTCATTATAGGATTAGGTCACTTACTACCTCAACCAAATACTCCCTCTTGTCTTTAATATAAGACATATTTAAATAATTTGATTAAATTAAGGAAGTTAGCTAAGTTAGTCAATTATATGACATGTATTTTCTAAAATTTCCTAATTGTTGTTCTTAATTCCCTCATTTCCTCTTCTTCTTGATTATTGTTGAAGAAACATTAATATGGGTAAATTAGGAAAATATTAACAAATTTAAATAATATATCTCATAGTTAAGATCCAAATCAACTCTCTGAATATATCTTATATTAAGGATTAGAAATAGTTTGTTGGTTTTATTATTATAATTAAATAAGTTGACTTCAGAGTTCACGGTTCAGACATCTTATACATTAAAAAATATTAAAATTAACTTAATTTTAAGACAAAGGAAAAGACATTTTGGATATTAAAAAAATATTAAAATTGAGGAAAAATCTCATTTAAATACAATTTGAAATAGCAAAACCCACAAAAGTCCTTTATAACATCTAAAAGACAAAAAAGGGATGTGGGATGTATCAGGGATATTGAAGTTTTGGGTTAAAGTCGAGAATGCCCTTCAACTCATTTACTTACATGCACGTAGACATAGGATTCCTCAGACTTCGAAAAGCTTGGACCTGTTTTCTCCTAGAAGGGCTACTACCGAAAAAAGCAGTGGCAGAGTCGTCAAAGTCGTCGTTGTCGGAGTGATTGCCGTTCTCTTTTCTTGCCGCTGACGTGGATGTGGGTGAGTGAATCTTGATCAGTTGCTTTGTCCTTTTAACCTTTGTATTTGTTTTCTTCGAGCTTCCTCGTCCTCCTTATCTGGGTGCTGATCCTTTCCTTTTTCTGGTTAGTGCGTCGAAGATGTATTGAAGATTTGAATTGTTAGGCTAACCAAACCTTATGTGCGGAAAGTGTTGTAATGTTACTGCGTATGTAAATTTACTAAAGCTATAGTCCCTTTATTCCCACAGTATGCTAATATGCAATTTTGTTGTGCAGGAAGCAAGTAAATCAAGAAATATTGTGTGTTAAAGTGTTGGCTCAAAAGGAGTGCCCTCTGACAAGTTCAATAATGGGAATGATAAGGTTTTTAATGATTTTGACGAAAATGGTAATGGGAATTGTAACATCCTGGATTCTAATCAAGGATTAGTAACTTCAAATGATGTAATTAATGTCAATTAAGCATATTTGAAGTATATGTTGTGTGTTATGATATAAAGACCATTAGTGATGATTTAATGAGTATTGTACTAATCAGGGGTAAAATGGTAATTTACCAACCGTCTGGTTAGCTACTAATGAGAAAAACCCCTTAGTAATCAAGATTAATGGCTAAGATTGAAAGATCAAGAGGTGGAATCTTGTGCATGTGAATCTAAGTGAAATCATGGAAGGGAGAAGGAGATGGTGCCAAGTGTCAAACTAAGGGCTCTTGGATTGAAGTCAAATATTCAAACCATTTTTTCTCTTTCTTCTCTCCTCCTATACGGTTTATGTGTGTATGTGTGAGGAAAAGTGATCATCTTCATCAATATCTCTCATCTCTCTCTATTCTCTCCATTTTCGCTGAAGTTGAGCAAGAAAGAGAAAGAAGAAGGCTTAGAGAAAGGTGAGAAGTTGTCCATGAATGCTCAATTTACTTTCATTAATGTTGTTCATGAGGTTGAGGGCTATATTTCTATGGTTTCAGAATTTTGGTTGGTGAAGTTTGAGATCTTGTGGGAATTTGGAAGTTGGAGAAGTGAAGAATTGGCTTTAGGAAGAAGAAGAGGTAAGAATTAGAAGCATTTTGGTATAGTTGTTGTAATCATTGGTTGGGTCTTGAGAATTTTGGAATTTGCCCTGATTTTTTGGTCAATTTCGAAAAGCATGATTTGGTTAGTGTTTAGTGTGGAAATTAGTGTCATAGAGTGTCTTTGTGTATTTGGAATTGGCTTGGAATTTTGGGTTGGAATGGATTGCAATGTGTGTGTTGATTGGAGATGTTAAGGTGACATGTGGTGGTTGTGGTAGAACATGCTCATGGATAATGAATATGGTCATTTTGATGGCTCCAATGTGTTCCTTGAGCCAAATTGTGTGAAGATAGTATGTGATTTGAAATTAAGGACCATTGGAAACCAATTGACAAAATCTGGAAATCTGTCCAATGTAAGTTTGTTCTGGGCAGTCAGATGGTGTGGACGTTTTGACTGGGCAAATGATGTTGTAAAATTATGAAACTTTCCAGTCTTAAAGTTCACATCTTGGGCTTCAAAATGGACATAAATTTTGTGTCATTTCGATTTTTAAGCTGAGAGTTTGAACTGTCCAAAGTTTGGCATCAAAACTAGACCCTGTTTTGGTACAATGTTAGGTTTTTGGTAAATCTGGACTTTTGTGGTGATTTCTAGTTATGGCCAATATTTTTCCTTGAAAGAGGACTTGAATAGCTTTCATTTGGCTTTGGAATCACCCCATTTCGATTTTTCCTGAATTAGTTATGATTTTTGGAAGTTCAGCCAGAAACTGGATTTTCTTGGGCCGCGGCCCGTGGAGTCTGGGCCGCAGCCCAAATGTTTCTGAGCGCTTCTGGGCAGCTTTGGGCCGCGGCCCAAGGATTCTGGGCCGCAGCCCAAATGTTTCTGGGCATCCTTGGGCCGCAGCCCACGGATTTTGGGCCGCGGCCCAACCCCAAAAATTTGTGTTTTGCACTTTTGAAAGGTGGTTTTGGGTATAGTCTTTCCCAACCTTTTAGGCATATGTTTAGGCATTTAATGGCCATCTAAAGAGTCCAAATGAATACCAACTTAAAGTGTTATGGAGGTAAGGATTTGGAAAAGGAAATTAACCAAATGTCCCTATTTTGATTATAGGATTTGATATCTGCTATCCTCGTGAGCCTACTGTGCCCAGAGACAACAGGAAGGGATCAGGTAGTGACTTTTCTTTTGTACCATATATAATGCATTGTATGTGTGTTATATCGTTGATTTGTAATGAATTCGTATGCTGCGACATCTGTGGATTTGTGTTAGCACTGTCATTCCAATAGTCCCTGAGTAGCTAACAACGGTTCGGGTTAGGCAGTGTGCCTTCCCGGCGGAGAAAGGGGATGAGGATGAGGTGTGATTATGTGACATGAAAGCCGAGAGGCTGATTGTGGGCCGAAAGGTCGGTTGTGGGCCGAAAGGTCGGTTATGAGCCGAAAGGCTATTTGCGAGGCTGACGAGCCGTTTGTGAAGCCGGATAGCTATGTGCTATAAGGCTATATGTATGCACTGCCACGCCAATAGTCCCTGAGTAGCTAACAACGGTTCGGGTTAGGACAGTGTGCTTTCCCGGCGGAGAAAGGGGATGAGGGTGGAGTGTGATTGCTGCTGATGCTGTATGATGATTTGCTTACATGCTATGTGCTTGTGTGTGGTATAAATGTTTAGTTACTACTGGGATTCTTTAGAATCTCATTCTTTCCTTTGAACTAACCTTTCAGACAGGGCGACTGGCTCCAAGGAAAAGCGCGTGACCCGGAGCGGTTAGAGTTTCTTAGGGACATTAGTATAGTTTGTTGGTTTATTCATTTCGGATAGGGATTACTGTATTATGTTTTGGAGATGTGTATAGTTTGAAATACCTGGTTGTAATCCCTAATCAGGAATTTGGAATTCTAGGTATGTGGTTGAACCCGGGGGTCGCCGGGATTTTGGTTATACACTCTGTCATACTTAAATGTGGATATACTGCACAGGTGATTATCTTCGTTAGTCGAACCTGAGACCGGAAAAGGAATGAAGTTTTGAAAATTTCATAAAGACCCTACTACTAAAGGGAATTTCTAATGAGTTTTAAACTATCCGACGGTCTCTAATCTAAATTATTACCTAATATCGAATTATAATCACGTGATTAAAGGCAGGGTGCGGAAAAGTAAACCTTGTGTGCGGAAAAGTATTGGCCCAAAATGGGTGGCCTCTAACTAAACCTTGTGTGCGGAAAAGTATTGGCCCAAAATGGGTGGCCTCTGACAAATTCAATAATAGGAATGACAAGGTTTTTAATGGTTTTGACGAGACTGGTAATAAGAATGACAAACTAGTCTAAGAAAATATTATGTGTTTCTTCCCCAAAAGAGGAGGACGTGACAAATTCACTAATGTAAATGATAAAGTTCGTAATGGTTTTGACGAGAATGGTAATGAGAATAATAACTCTATCTCACCAAACATTATGTGTGGAAGTATTTGCCCAAAAGGGGAGGACAGTGACAAATTTACTAATGTAAATAACAAAGTTCGTAATAGTTTTAATGAAAATGGTGATGGGAATGACAACTCTATCTCACCAAAGATTATGTGTGAAAGTGTTTGCTCAAAAGGGGATGACGCTGATAAATTCACTAATATAAATAACAAAGTTCGTAATGGTTTTGAAAAAAATAGTAATGGGAATGGCAACTCTATCTCACCAAACATTATGTGTGGAAGTGTTTGCCCAAAAGAGGATGACACTAACAAATTAACTAATGTAAATGATAAAGTTCATAATGGTTTTGATGAGAATGGTAATAGGAATGACAACTCTATCTCACCAAACATTATGTGTGGAAGTGTTTGCCCAAAAGGGGAGGACGCTGACAAATTCACTAATATAAATGACAAGGTTTTTAATGGTTTTGACGATAATGGTAATGTGAATGACAATTTTAATAATGATTATGACAAGTTATATGCTGGTATTGACAAAAACCACAAATGTTCATGGCAGCAACTATCAAGTAAATGATTCAAATGACAATTTAATATTACTTATTCCACCTACACCCAATGCATACAAGTTATGAACCTAAAAGAAGGTGTCCCTTCATGTAAAATTTAATTACAATAAGTTGTCACCATTAACAAGAATAGTAATATGAATGACAAGTGCAGTAATGGAATTTACAAAACACCAGAATCTTACTGACAGCAACTACCAAATACATCGTCAAATAAAAATTTAACATTACTCATTCCACATACACCCAATGCATAGAAGTCATTAATCCAAACGAGCTTGACTTAAGGGGATTCAAACCCTAAACCTGCCAACATTGAAATAGTTAATCCTATGCGATGGTTTGATCAGCCTGAAATTCTCCCCAGATGACGACAACTATGCGCCGGCTTCCAAGCGCACTTGCCGGTCCGACGACTCCGACGACTTCACCACTACTTTTTTCGATAGTGACCCTTCTAGGAGAAAACAGGTCCAAGCTTTTCCAAGTCTGAGGAATGTCGTGCGTGCGTGCATGAGTAAATGAGTTGAAGGGCATTCTCGACTTTAACCCAAAACTTCAATATCCCTGATATATCCCACATCCCTTTTTTATCTTTTAGATGTTATAAAAGACTTTTACGGATTTTGCTATTTCAAATGGTATTTAAATGGGACTTTCTCTAAAATTAACTTAATTTTAAGAAAGATGAAAAGTAAAGGGTTCACATGAAGGCTCCTGCCTACAAACCCAAGCGATCTTTTATCCTGCTTCACTCTACATGTGAAGCCTCTGAGTCAGTCAGAAGCCGATTTCACTTTCTCTATTTTTTTTCACCCTCATTTGATTCATTTCACTTTCTCTTCATCTTGTTTTTCCAAAAAAAAAAATTAATTTTTTTATCCTTATAATTTTGATTTAGTTGTAACGCGACATTTTTGCAACACTAATCCTATAATTTTGATTTGATTATAACTTGATCTCGTAAATTTGACTTACTACAACTTAGTTGTTATGTTTTTTAATTTTTTATAATTTAGTCCCGATATTTTATATAATAAAAGGGAAAATCCTTGAAAAAGAATTTTAAAAATGCTAAAGGACATAAATATGTTCCGAATTTTCATATTACTAGAGAAGTGTGAGGGTCTAATTTGTTCATTTCAAAATTAAATGAAAATGACATAAATGTATCTCTGAGTTTGAAAACATACTCCTATTTTTTATCAGGGTTTATCAAGTTCAAATTAGGTTTAAACAAATTTCTAATAAAATTTTGATAAATTCCAATTCAAAAAACACCACTTGCTATAATGACAAGGTGTTTATTTCTAATTCTGATAAGTGTTTCACAATTTCAAATAATATTTTAACAAATTCTGATAAGATTTTCACAAATTCCAATTCAAAAATCACCACTTGTTACAATGGCGAAGTATTAGTTCCCATAAGGTTTCACAAATTTAGATAATGTTTTAATAAGTTCTTATAAGATTTTCATAAATTCCAATTCAAAATTCACCACTTGCTACAATAATAAGATATTGATTCATAATTCTGATAAGAGTTTCATAGGTTCATATTAGATTTTAACAAGTTATAATAACATTTTATCAGAAGTGGGAATCAATACCTTATCATTATAGTAAGTGGTCATTTTTGAATTAGAATTTATAAAAATCTTGTCATAACTTGTTAAAACCTTATTTGAACTTGTTAAACACTTATAAAAAATGAGAGCATGTTTTTTTAAACTAAAAGGGACATTTTTGTCATTTTAATTTAATTTTTAAAAGGACAAATCATGCCCTCATACCTTTCTGACATTATGAATATCCGGAATACCTTTTTGTCCTTTAACAATTTTAAAGTTCTTTTTAAGGATTTTCTCATAATAAAATCACACACACACACACATATAAAATAAAGGTTAGTGTTTAAATTATAAATAGCTAAAGCTATAGAAATTGAATTCCAGGAAGTCAAAATTTAGGGATTAACTTATATCCAAGTCAAAACTAAAGATTGAGTTGTATTGAGTCAATGTATAGATATTGAGTTATAATCCATTCAAGACTACATAAAAAAAAAAAATTTAATTTTCCTTTTTTCCCCTTATCTCACGGTTATTAATGGCTTTTTTGACATAGCTTTGGAGAGTAAAAAGTCATGTTTGTAAAAAGCGTTTAGGCAAAATAATCTTTTACCCACAAAGCATTTTTTTAAAAAAAATTAGAAAAGGTCATATAGTATTAGTTGTACCATTTATTGTATATTAATTGTGATCCTTAATAGTAGCTCTTGGAGGCCTATAAATAGAGGTTTTATACAAAGCATTGAAATCACAAGAAATATAAATGAATGAGAATTGCTCCCCCCCGCCCCCCTTTTCTCTCCCATTTTCTCTCTATTGTCTTGCTCTTCTCTATCTCTTATTCAAAATCTCTTTTATTTTTATAACAATTTCAATTTATTTTTAAATTTATTAAATTTTTCTCAAACTATAATTAACTACTACTCATTTTCCTTTTTATGAGATAGAATTAACATTATTACATAGTTCCAAAAGCTAGTTGAAATTAATTAGATGCAATAACCATGTGAAAATAATTGTTTCTCAAAAATCTCTCATTTAGGTGAAATATAGAGAACATGTTATATTGAGCGTTTTAGTGAAACATGATAATTAAATATAATCGTGATATAAGTAATGTTTATAATTAAGTAAAGGTATAATGGGAAGTTGAAAAAAAAAATTTGGATAGCCCCTGAACCTATCTTGTAAAAAGGGATAGGGAATACTCAACAATTTAAAAATTAATTCTCTTTATGAACAGGAAAAAAATTAATTTTTCCTTTAATAAAAAATAAAAAACCATGCAAAGCTGATTTGGGCCTAAATCAGGGTGAGAGTCCAAAACTTTGGTCCATGGGCAATACCATTTCTAGAAGAATCGATGTTGAGCTCTACATAATAGCCATTAATTGACTGAACCCTAATAAAGAGGCGCAAGGCTTTAGAAGTTTTGCAGTTAAAGCGGCACCAAGATGGGAAATGATTTGAAGCCCTCGACGATGTGAAGCGACTTGAGATATCGGATTCAAAAGATTGCGTGTGAATATGAATCTGAAGATTTTTCTGCTACGCCTCACTGCTTCTTCAGCAGCTTTAGCTTCTTTGGTGATTTGATTTTTCACTGTATGCTTCGTCTTCTTGAGACACTTTTCCCTTATTGGTTGACATCTGTTAGATCGTTTGCTATTGAATTTGACTGTGATTTTCTTGGTTAAACATTTTACTAATTATCATCCTAATATTTGGAGGATTCTGTATTAATAATAATATTTAAATGTTGTGATTATATGTGATGAAATGTTGTCAATCTTTATGTTTTGTCACATATTATCTCAATTTTTGAATATTATTATTGATACAGAGTCCTTTGAATATTGTGATGATAATTAATAAAATATTTAATCAAAAGTCAGGTTCATCCGTTCATGGTATGTTTTGTAATATTTATAAGTTTTTATTTAATTTTTTAAAGTTATTTTTGTTTTTTATTTTTAGTTCGAAGGGTTTTTAAATTGCATGAAATCTCTTTTGATCTAATAATTTAGTTAACCTGTTATTAAAAAATTTATATAATTGAATTTAAATCGTGGATTGTTTTTTCACGTAATTTGTTAGCATTGCATATATAATTATTTCGTTAATGATAACATATTAATGAAAACTTGGTCTCCAAATAAGCTCTATTTTTCTTAGGACAGCGTTGAAAATTGAGATATCTCCCTATACAAAGGCTTTGAATCTAATTCTGATTCGAATAATGCCCAAGAAGATAGTCTTATCTTTCTTCTTTTGTAATAAAGAATAGTAATAATATATCAAATCCTCCTTACAATTATTTCTTTCTTTCTTTCTTTCTTTTTTTGTTGCCATCCTCCTTACAATTATTTCAGATCTAGATTAACTATTTTATCCTGAATAAATTTTTAAGTGTGCAGGACATAAACAAATAGCCCAAGTTTCGAAAATTGAAACCCATGCCAAATCATCAACCTACATTCTCTAATCAAATTATTTCAATTCTAACCAAATTAGCAAGAAACTCCCCTAAGAATACTCTTTGCACGCCAAACTTGCTTCCTTTTTGCAGCATGTTCAATCTGATGATAGACCTCCAAAATACCTACACAACTCAAATCATTAAAGCAAAACAACAACAAAAATGTAAAGTTTAAGAGCTTGGGTTATCTCCTGAAAAGTGCTAAGTTAATACTTCTCAGTAAGACTTTCAAACACAAATATCTAATCATAGGTATCAATGACTAAAATCACCTTGTCTTCATTTCTTTTCAATTTACAAGGTTTCAGCAAGAATGGGAATTCACCCAAACAGGTAAAGCATGATCCCTCAATCAAAATTGATTTCAAGGTACATGGTTCATTAAGGCACATGGTAGGCTCTAATTCAAATTTTTTGAAGTTATCCTCTAAAGCCCCCAAATAATTTGAACATCTAATAAAATCCACATGACTCTTACCAATAAGAGTTAAAATATCAGTAGGAGGATTCAGAGTATAAAGTATAGGGATCTCCTCTCTATTCTCACATTTAAAACAACAAGGATTAGGCTCTAAAATTGAAACCTCTCCCAGACACTTAGCATCATTTTCTCCCTCTCTGATTTCCAACTCACAATTACCTTCAAAATTATTACATGCTATTGGTAACACTTCCTCACTTCACATGGTCAATTGTTCACTTGAGATCTCATCATCAATAGAAGAATAATTGGATATATAAATGAGAACACCTTGATTCAAAGACTCAAGGGTAGAAGTCATTTCACCCACTTGGAGTGCTAAGTTTTGAAGAGTTAATGCATGCTCATTCAGTTTCTTTTCTCTCCAAGCTTTCATTTCATTTTCATTATCAAGAATACAATGAAACATATCCTCCATTGTAGGCTTTTTCTTATGAATTGGGGTGATATCATCTATATGAGTATGGGGTGATATCATCTATATGATTATTGGATGATGTATGAGGATGTGATGGATGTGAAGGAAGAGAATAATTAGGATCCCAAGACAATATTTGTTCATGATTTTTTTTTTTGACCGAAAGAATATGATTTTATTGATAACCAAAGAAATCATACAAGAAAGTTTATAATAGAAACATATAACCAGCAACAAAACAACAACAACAAAAAACTACAGAAAGCTAAAAACTATTCCAAAAAGCAAACACAATACAAATCATCACAGTCAATATTAGCCAATTCCTTCCCGCACAGCATGTTGCCTTCTAGAGTCAATACCAGCCCCAAGATCTTGAGCATCCCTTGCATCTTGAAATAGCACATCTATCAGAAGAGATGATGGTGTGACCACCCACCCAATAGGGCACATCCCTTTTCTAGTTTCATTAGCAACCACATCAGCTGCTTTATTTCCTTCTCTTGAAGAGTAGGAAAGAGACCAATTTACCTTAGACACAAGAAGATTCCCCACATCTTGCAATAGAAGACAACATTCCCACTCACCTCCAAACAATTTCCTATTTTTCACACAGTCATATACTTCTTTGTTGTCAACTTCAATGATAGCCCGAGATACCTGCATCTCAACCATTAACATTACAGCTTTCCTTAGAGCAAGAACTTCAGTCATAAAAGCAGAGCATGACTCAACCTTTTCCCCAAAACCCCACAAAAACATGCCTACATGATCTCTACAGACAATACCCACTGCTGCCTCCTTAGACTCAAGAATAAATGACCCATCACAGTTCACTTTAACAAACTCCACAGGAGGGACTTTCCAATGCCTATCCCTTACAACCAATTTACTACCTGATGCAGAAGGTATTTGAGAATTAGTCAACCAGAAATCTGAAACACATTTCCTAGCCCTTTCAATAATGCCAATCGGATTGGGTTCAACAAGGTTAAAGACAAACTCATTTCTACATTTCCATATCAGCCAGAAAATCCAGAAAATCAGAGAAATATCGCTGTCAGAAATTTTGTACCCAGGATCAAATAAATCAATGCACCATTTTTTAAAGCAAACAATATTAGCATTATCAATCCTAAGAGAAAGGCCACACCCAAACCATACAGCTCTGACCCAGGGACAAAAGAAAAGTATATGTTCCAAAGTCTCCTCCTTCTCACCACAAATCATACATAGAGGGGATTGACCACATTTTCTTCTAAATAAGGATGCTCTAGTAGGCACAATATCATTCAAACAACGCCATACAAAGTGATTAATCCTGGAAAGCACTCTAGCTTTCCATATATTCTTCCAAACCAACTGAGGTATAATCACCGATGAGCTAGCTTGGTGAACTAGTTGCTTTTCCTTACTTCTACCAGCCCGGTACCCATCCCTCACACTATACTCCCCATTTCTTGCACCACTCCACATGATTCTGTCACTACTAGTGCTCATCCCTATAGAGATTTTCCCAATAAAATCAAATATAAAGCCATCCACTTTATTCCTTAATGGTCCTAAATTCCAGCAACCATTTTCAATTAAACATGCTACCTTATCATCATTACAGTGAATATCACCATATATTTGCTTAAGTGATCTTCCACCCAACCCTTCAATCCACCCATCTTTCCACACCCTAGTATCCATTCCATTCCCAATGACCCATTTAAGATCCTTCATGAGAAAATCTCTCCCTGCCAATATGCTAGACCATACCCAAGAGGCTTTGTAACCCTTGACAGCATCCAAAAAGCAGTTATTAGGAAAATAAATGCATTTCAAAACCTTACACCACAAACTATCACCCCTATTCAATAACCTCCATGCAGTCTTAGCCAACAAAGCCATATTCATTGTCTCAAAATCCCTAAAGCCCAGCCCACCCTCATATTTTGCACGTTTGAGTTGCTCCCAAGCCTTCCAATGGATTTTCCCTCCATTTCCTACACCACTCCACCAATAATTTGCCACCATACTATCCATCTGTTTATAGATTTCTTTAGGGAATTTAAAACAGGACATGGGAAACAAAGGGATAGCCTCAACCACAGCTTTAATCAAAACCTCCCTACCAGCAAAGGAAAGGACATTCCTACTCCATCCCTGCACCTTTTTACTCACTCTTTCCCTAACAAAGGCCATAGCTTGCTGTTTTGACTTACCCCAGATACTAGGTATGCCCAAATATCTACCAAAATCCTCCATACCAGATATACCAAGGGACTCACACACTAGTTGTTTCACATCATCAGGTGTATTGCTAGAGAAGAAGATACTTGATTTAGCTGGATTTGGCAGCTGTCCAGATGCATCATAGTACAGTTTCATCAATCCAGACAGCTTCCCACAATTCTCAAGACTAGCATTCATGAATATCAAGGTATCATCTGCAAAAAAACTATGAGACAGCATAGGGCAGCTATTAGACAGCTTAATACCTCTCAAATATTTGTTCTCAATACTCTTGTTAAGCAAGGAAGACAGAACATCAGTCACAAGGATAAACAAATAGGGGGATAAAGGGTCCCCTTGTCTTAATCCCCTCCTCGGTTTTAAAGAAGCTACTTTTCTTCCAGAAAGACATAAATTCAGATTCACTGTAGACACACAATTCATAACCAACTCCACCCATTTCTCACAGAAACCCATTTTTAATAGTACAGCCCTTAGAAAATCCCATTCAATCCTATCGTATGCCTTACTCATATCCATTTTCAGGGCAAATTCATACTTCTTACCACTCCTTTTCCTTCTCAAATAATGAATCACTTCATGGGCTATCATGATATTATCATGTATCAATCTACCCGGAACAAAAGCACCTTGATTTTCCGAAACACAAACGTCCAAATAAGGCCTTAATCTATTATCAATGACCTTAGAAACTATTTTGTAGGAAAAATTACATAGGCCAATAGGACGAAACTGACTTACCTCATCTGGTTTTTCAGTTTTAGGGATTAACACCACATTTGTCTCATTTAGCTCCACCATACTACACCTTCCTTCAAAAAAATCTTTAACCATCAGCACCACCTTTTCCCCCACTTCTGACCAGGAAGCTTGATAAAACTTGCCATTAAAGCCATCTGGACCAGGCGCCTTCGCCCCCCCAAGCTGGAAAACAGCCTCTTTTACTTCTGAAACTGTAATTGGTGCCATAAGAAGATCATTGACAGAATCATCAATTCTGCAATCTACATATTTCAACACCTCATCAAATGATCTGCAACCAGAGGCAGTAAACAGGTCAGAAAAATAAGAAGCAAAGCAATTTGCAATATCACCTTCATTTTCCATCCAGATTCCATCACCCCGTTTCAGCCTTAAAATAGCATTTCGTCTTCTTCTTTTAATAGTAGAAATATGGAAGAATTTAGTGTTCTTATCCCCTGCATGAAGCCAAGAGATTCTGGACCGTTGCCACCAATATTTCTCCTTATGATCCCAAGTCTTCTCAATTTCAGCAATCAAAACTTCCGCTTCCTTCACCTTTTCCTTTGTCAACTCCCCCTCTCTACATTTTTGAAGCTGCCTAGTCAGATTACTAATCAGTTTCAAGCAGTTCGGAAATTCCTTACTGCTCCATTTAATCAAGGCTCTCCTGCATTTATCTAATCTCTCAATAAACTCAGATATCCTGTCATCTATCACCCCCTCTACACTCCCCCAACTTTCCCTTACCACCTTCAAAAAATCAGGATGCTCAACCCAATTATTTTCAAACCTAAAAGTAAAAGGAGTTTTGCTGCCAGAAAAACACATCTCAATAACCAGTGCATGGTGATCCGAACCCATAGGCTCCTCATGAAAAACTTGTGCTTTAGGGAATGACATTCTAAAATTCACATTAGTAAGAGCCCTATCAATCCTTTCTTTAATATGTGCATTACCCATCCTCTTATTACTCCAAGTGTATTTAGCACCTTTAAAACCCAAATCCATAAGCTCACAATCAGAAATGAACTTCTGAAAATTCAATATTTTCCTAACCGACTTTGGATTCCCTCCCCACTTCTCATTTTGAGACACTAGCTCATTAAGATCACCTACACAAAGCCAAGAACCATTTATATGCCTGGAAATATCACATACTTTCTCCCAGATTTTATATCTATCCCTTTCCTTAGGAGGCCCATATAGGAAAGTAATATATTCAGGTAAAGAACAAACACTGGAGGATACTTTAGTGTGTAAGATATTGTTTGATGAAGAAAGAATATCAATAGTCACCTCTTCAGCCCACCATAAAGCCAATCCACCACTTAAACCCAATGGCTCAACCACCCACTCTTCCTCAAACCCACAAGCTCTTCTAATTTGTTGTACTTTTTTCAGTTTCTGTTTTGTTTCCATTAAAAAAACAATACAGGGCTTTTTTTTCTACACAAAACCTTGAGGTTCTTCACTGCCAGTGACGCCCCTAATCCCTGGCAGTTCCAAGACATGATGCTCATGGCTCCTTGGGGGCTGTTATAGGCCAGCCACCCATGCCCATCTTTATGTCATTACCACTGCAACCTTGTTCCCCTTCCCGACCCTCCTTGCTACCACTAACCCCACTTCCAATTGATCTATTAACAACTAGCCTTCTTCTTGCCACTCTCTTCACCTTCCTGACACTTTTCTTACTCTCCATAATACCACCCCTAATCAAACCAGACCCCTCCCCCTTCATTCACTCCTCATTCACCACCTTTATACGTTTAGCTATTAGAGGAGATTCAGCTTCCTCTGCATTTCTTTTCAACATAATTTTGCTCATCTTTTCAACAATTGTACCTATAGGAGAAGCATGTGAACCAACCACCAAAGCTTTAGAATCGGACCCATCCCTATCTGAACTCTCCTCACAGCCAGCATTTCTAGTAATGTTAATAGGGCTACCACCACTAGGGACCATAGGTCTATGCACTTCTATTCCTGCCAGTACATACTGCACATCTATATATTCTCTATAATGTCTCCAGTTCTTCCTTCTAGCAGGCACATTATTATTGCTAAGAGTATTACTGTCAATATTCTCTTTATCCTCCTCTACATGAATCCCCTTACCCTTGATACCCCTGTCAACCTCAACCTCATTAGAATCCCCATCAAACATTGCAAATTTAAGCTGATCCGGTACTAGAGCAATAACTCTACAGTTTTTATCATCATGACTCTCCAAGTTACCACTCCTCAGACTTCTATTATGAAACATTTGCTTTTTAAATGCCTCACCCTCACACCACTTTTCCTTAATCAACACAACAGCATCATCATAGGTTTTAATAGACTGTACACTAAGCCAATTCCCATAAGGGAATCTAACACTATTATCAACATCACGATTTTTACAAATTCGCTGGTCATGCCCCAGGATCCCACATCTAAAGCATATACTATGGAGACGCTCATACCTGATATCAACAAGTGCTTCTTCTCTTCCTGGACGAGGCATAACTAGTTCTGCCATTAGGGGTTCCCGGATGTCAACCAGCACTCTTGCTCTGACGTAACTCCTATCTTTCACATAGTCCATCTCAGGAGCTTCAATCATCGCCACTTCCCCCACAGAGCTCCCTAACTTGATCACATTTACCTTACTAAACGCTTCTAGAGGCAATCCATGAAATTGTACCCAAAATGGACACAACGTGAAATCTACCTCACTATAGACCATGAGTTCTTCCCAGCATTGGATATTTAACAACTGACCTTGAATCGCCCATGGCCGTCCCTTCAAGACACGCAGGTAGTCCTCTCTTCTGTCAAAATGAAAGAGGAAGGCATCTTTGATATCCACAACCTCCAATTCCTCCCCCATATTCCAGCCCTTCCGAATCATTCCTACCACAGTATTGCGATTCAGATTTCCTTTTATCATTTTCCCGATGAGCGTACCACCACTCCCTTTCCCCTGTCGACGCCGACTCCAATCCAGCGCTACCGACTTCGACTGGCCAACACCACATCGATTAACAGGGTTCGGCTCCATCCTGACTAAGCAGATCTTAAAGAGGCAAACTCCTCTTATCTCTTCAGCCGCCAAAGATCCGCCAAGAAAACTCCTGGAACACGAAAACTCCGCCAAGAAAACCCTTCGAACATGAAAACCTCACCTCCTTCTGAGAAACAAATTGACGAATCTCAGAAGCACTCTTTAATCGGATCTCACAGTAGGTGATCTCCGTCGAAAATCTCCGTCTCCGGCGGAGTGAAAAACCACCCACGACGATGGTGAAAAGTCTCGCCCTAGAGAAGAGAGAAGACCTACCCGACGGAGAGGAGAACTATATTTGTTCATGATTCCATCTAAGGTTAAAAGAATTATCATGAAAATTAGTTTGAACTATAGAGAAACTATCCTCCCTATATTCCATGGTTGAGACATGGGGGCATTGCTCACTATAATAATTATCTCCACAATAATAGCACAAAAGTACTCATTTAATTTCACAAGCATAAGGGGCATAACAAGAATTTGAATAATCATTATAATGCTCAAATCCACCACTTACCCTATTGGTCCATCAAGGATTATCTATTCATAAAGGTTAAATTAAAATAACTAATAAACACAATGACACACAAAGAGAACCAATATAAACAAGAATACAAGAAAATAAAGGAAGGGAAAATAAAACAAACACACAAGGACACATATATTTACACACACAAAACTCAAGCTTAAGCTAATAGTGTTCTAATCAAAATCAACCAAAGACAGTTTTAGGACACAAATCCCAGCTTACCACAATCGTACGGGTCGCAAGTAGTATAAAAAGTTGTTGTTCCTATAAGAACTAAGGCAAAAGTAAGCTAACTAATGCAATTGTGCTCTTAACTAGGTAGGACAAAGTCATTTTGAATATTTCAATTTGTGAAACAATTTTTGGTTCAAAACAAAGTAATTGAACTAAACAAAATAAAATTTGATTCAACTTCAAGAAAATAGGGCTTTAGGATCATTTCTCCCCTCTGTACTTCATGAGACCAATTAAGTCTCTCTTAATTAGCTTTAATGAAAAATCAAGTGTTTGTCTAAGATTTAAAAGTATTGGAAAAGCTTTCTCAAGTCAAAACCAACATCTATTTTCAAAGATATCGTTCAATCTCTTGTAACAAGCTAGTGAAGCTAGTGAAAAAAGTCATTAAGACCCAATCTTATAATGACAATACTAGGTTAATAAGTAAATATCTTTCCTATTAACAAACTATCAATTCAAATGAGAATTTCAAGACTAGCATGACTTTATCCAAGTTATTTAAACAAGATAATCTCCCTCAAGCATCATTTCATTTAACAAATCAATCCAAGTGGTGGCTAAACACTAAGAAGCATGAAGCATAGAATAAATTCAACACATAATACTTTGTTAAATGCTAGAAAAGAGAGAATAGCATAATCTCAGTTCATATAGAGTTTCAAAGTAACCCTAGAATGAAATACTTAGCTACTCATGTACAAATGTAAAGAAAATCTATACAAAACAACTGAATACATGTTAAGTTAGGTAGAAGAGAGGAGAAAAATGACAAAACCAAGGTAGAACTCCAAAAATCTCTCGTAGGATGATTACCCAAGACTTCAAACTCTTTACGAACCTTCTCCCAAGGTGAGAACTTTCTTGCTTCAACTTCTCCAAATGAAGAATGGTCTCTTGTGCGCGTTTCCCTAGGTTTATTAGCTTCTGATGTGTTGGTTTTCAAAACGCATAATTGTACTTTTTTTGTATTCGCCTCGGCTACCATGTTAGTCGCCGAGGCATGTGCCACATAAACTTTGATTTTCCTCAGTTGCCTCGGCGTCCATGTTAGATGCCGAGACAAAAACTCTAACTTCCTTTAGGTTCCTTGTTTGCCTTAGTAACCATATTAGTTGCTGAGGCAAGTTCCACATAAACTCTGACTTCCTTTTGGTTTCTTGTTCACCTCGGTGACCATGTTAATTGCCAAGACATTTGACACACTTGTTCTCTTTCCAATTTAGCTGGTTCTTTGCCATCTCCTTAACTTCTATGGATCTTTCCTAGCTCCAATACTATCTCTACATCCTCCTATAAAGAGTACGAGAATTTATAAGTTCTTTATTTCTTTTGATAAGGCAATATCATATGATTATATGCAAGAATTTCTTTAACTTTGGCTTGATACGTTGACTTGCACATTTTCTTTTATAAACTCTTTCTATAAACAATTTGGATCCAAAAATGGTTAAAAAGAAAAGAAAATATGATGGAATATTATAAATTTCTAAGACTTGACACACCCCCAAACTGAAATATTTACTTGTCCTGAAACAAAGATTTTTACTCTTACTGAATTAATCAAATACTTATCATTTAAGCATGGATAAATTTGTCCTCTTCAGCTGCTCAAGAAATTATATCAAATAAGAAAGCAAGAAAATATGCAAAGTTGAGCACTTCATAGATTTAAAACATGATTTTTAAGAATTTTTAAGTGTGAGTGTGTGATTGGAGTTAACATATATTCTTTTTACACTTGCCAAAGTTAAAAGCAACACTTCAGATAATATACCAATATTCAAACAAACAATCTCATCATCCTCTAATTCCTTCATTTTTTTCTTTTAATTAACTCTATTTGACTTAAAAATCAAAGGGACCTTTTAGCTTGTAATGGGGTCAAGGGTTAACGTTTTCAAAAGAAAATTTAAAAGATAATCAACAAATACCTTAAGATAGATGATATTATTTAAGGGTTTTCTTCCTTTTCTCAATAAACACACTCCCCCAGTCTTAAACCAAATTGATTTTTTTCCACATCAAGCCTTCTTTATAAACATACATATATTTTTCATTTTTTATATACACTTTTATTGTTTTTTTTGAATATATTGGCTTGATTTTTATACATTGTCAACTTCTTTTCTTTCTACACTCCTTTTTCCAATCATTTGAATTTTACAAGTCACCGTAATCCATAACCTGATCAATTATCATCTATCTCAAAATAAAGGAATAATGGTTTCTCATATAAGTTAAGGTAGGTAGATGATAGGTTTTTCAAAAAGAATCTTTAATTGATTTTTCTATTAGGCTCACAATAACATGGTGTGAAAAATCGGACCGAACCGGCCGGTCCGACCGGAAAATCGGTGAACCGGTCCTCAGTCCAGTCCGGTTTTTTGTTTCAGAGGGGGGGAAGGTCGAACCGATGGAAACCGGTCCAAAATTGATCAAAACCAGAAAAATTGGTGGGTCACTGGTTCAACCGGTTTGCTCTTTTTTTTTTGAAAAATGAGATATCCGATTCAAAAAAAGGCTAAAAAAGAAAGAAAACAATACATTTAGACCGATATACGTGCAATCTATAATATTTTATTAAATTATAAGAACAAATTTTAATTTCAAGGCTACAAAAATTTAAAAAATAAAAAGAATAAATGAAAAAATATTATGTATTATATACATATAATATATAATATTTTTGTCAATTAATTTTATATGATTCAAGTAATCAAATCTAACATAATCAATTGATTTTATCTATAGAAGTTTAAGAATATATTAATATATATATATATATATATATATATATTGTTACTAATAAATTGTAATATTTTAATATGACTGGTTCGACCCTGGTTGAACCATTAACCCTTGAATCTGTTCCGTAACCGGTTCATTGACCGGTCCGTTTTTTTGTTCTTTGCAAAATAAGGGTTCAAAAGGAAATAAAATCAATCGGATACACTTGAAAGACTCAAACACATTTTGTGATATGCCCTCATAATCATTTCTTTAAATCTTACGAAATAAATCAAAATCTTTAAAGAATTCCAAAGGTTATTTTGAAATTAAAAGTTTGAAATAAAGACATATAACTTAATTTGCTACCAATCCCTTTAACAAGTAAATTCAAAATAACATTAACTCTAATAGTGCTAAATTTTACTTAAAAATTGCTTAATAACATGTTTTATTATTACAATATACTATCAATGCGCATTAATCAAAATTTCCTATCTAATATAAAAAATTGAGCAATAATTTATATCATTTGATCATCCAAGCATATTTGACATATAACCAAAAATTTCAGCTCATACTCTACACTTTTCCCAAACAAACATTTAAGCATGAAAAATCTTTGATATTTCAACAATTTTCTTTTAAAACCTGTTCAAAATTTTCACATTGTGCACTCACTTTCATTTAAAATTTCAAAAATTTTCAAAATTTCAGCACTCTCACTCCCAAACAAAAAAATTGACAATGTCCTTGTTGTTGGACTGATGAGTTGAAAATTTCAGCACTCTCACCTCATCTACATGTTAGACTAAAATCGGTCCAATATGGGGTGTGTTTGTTTTCAATACATCAATACAAGGAATTTATTACTCGTAGTAGTTATGTGTCGTTTGCAGAGTTATTTAGCCTTTATTTGGAATAGTTTAAAAATCACTTATAAAGTGTTTTTTAGGTAAATCGAAATAAAACTCTTTTCACATACTTACCTCGTATACTGTAAATCAAGATTAAAAATCACTTATAAGTTAAAATTCAGCTATCCCAATCAAACACTTATTCAACAACGAGATGTTTCATTATTGCTATGTTCACTCAAAATACTCGTATATTTTTGTTAAATGTGCACCCAGCATTATATATATTTTTTGAGTACAAAAATGCCCAGCAACTTCTTCAAATAATACAAAAGGCCCATATATGTTAACCACGTTAAGCGGATGTTACTTTTGGTTTTGGTAGGCCCCACTTATCCACGTGTAATCAGCCTCTCCCAAACTATGCTTTATCTCTCTCTTCCCTCTCCCTTACGCATTTGGATTCTCTTCTTTCTCTCTAGCTCCGTCTTTTTTCTTCTTTCAAAATGTATTATTTTAATATAAAATATACAAAATCTTCACTTTTATTTTTAAATAATATTGAAAATTTTGAAGTATTTTTTAGGGTAAATATAAGTTTTGGTCCCTCAAGTTTTGGTCATTTTTGGTTTTGGTCCCTGAGGTTTTAAATAGGAGGTTTTGGTCCCTGAGGTTTGCCCTGTTATCATAGTTAGTCCCTGAGCTTTGAAAAGAACTTGTTTCCCCATTTAACAGCGTTAAATGATCCCATGTGGCACAAACGGTGTTAAATAATCCCATGTGTAATGCTTAGTAGGCACTTGATGTGGCAATAATAATATTTAATATTGGTCTTTGACAAAAAAAACAGAAGGCTGATGAGGCGCGAGAAAACAAAACGCACTGAGCCTTGCTTCAGCAAAACGTGGAAGAGGAAAAACAGAAAAGCTTCGACTTTGAAATAAAGAGGAGCAAGGGTTAGGGCTAGGGCAAGACGGGGTTCAACGTTGAGAGCAGCGGCCAGCTTTGACGAGGTCCAACGGAGGGTGTGCAGTACGAGTGACGTTGTGATCAAATTTCATGGGCGAAGTTGAGGGCAACTGTGATCGAATTTGAGGGCACCTACGAACAGCTGTGAAATTGAGATCAGCTGCGAGTGAATATCGTCAGTGGCGAAGGTGATGTTAGAGCAAGCGTTTCACCCAAGAGGGGGGTGAATTGGGTGATACTAAAAAATTTCGTTGCAAATATAAAACTTGACTGTGAAATTAAAATAATAAAGAGTAAGGAGAAATATCACCGAAGTGTACACCGGGAGTTATATTGGTTCGGCCACAACCACTTTGACCTACGTCTAGTCTTTAGAGCTTTTCTGAGAGTTTCACTATAACTTCCAAGATTCAGTGGGTTCTTGGCACCTCAGTACAAGCAAGTTCCTTCATCTGGACACTCGCTCCCCCTTACAAGTTGCAATCCAATCCCAACTCAAGGTTCCACAACCTTAAGTTATCTCAATAACAAATATTGAGTTTGAATGAAATATCTCTCTCTCAGAGTGAATAAGAATCACTGAAGTGCAGAATTACTAAAATGAGTAAAACAGAGTAATAAACTTGATAATACGTTCATGTGTGTTCTTGTTGTATTTTCTCTGTTTGGATGTTCCCATTTATATAGATATGTTGATGATGATCGTTGGAACATTTTCTTCTCGTCCGTTGGAGAGTGCGCAACCACTGTTGACTTTCCCAGTATTTGAAAAATATCCGTTGGCGGTAGGTGGCATTTGAACTTCACATTTGACTTTCCTTATTTGATAAGATTTTTTCATTGTTTATCTGTAAATATGCTAGGAATACTAATACAATGAAAGGTTAATCATATAGGAAACAAATCAATGAACGTTTGAATGATTTCTAAGTTTCTGGGTTTACATACTCAAGTAGCTACTCGAGTATTCATTAAAGTTTACTCGAGTACTTACTCGAGTATCATCGAGAAAACTTTGATGAACTGCAAGTCAACAAACAAATATAAGATTACTCGGGTAGTGCATGGAATAAACAAAATATCAAACCCTTGGAAATGCATGTTTACTCGGGTACCTACTCGAGTAAACCTTCACATAAACTTTTGATTACTCGATGCTTTACTCCAGTAATGTTGGCCGGATTTCAAAGCCGGGAGCACTTCAAGTTTGATTACCTTGTTACTCGAGTACATACTCGAGTAAACTCAATTTATGTGCATAGCTTACTCGGGTAATGACTTGAGGTTTTCCTTCAAAAATAATTCTACATACTCGAGTACTTACTCGACTAATCCACTTTAAATGAGTCATTGACTACCTGTATACTTGAGTAATGCCTCGAGTGAAGTGTAATAAAAATAGATCAAGTTATTCGAGTACTACCTTCAGGTTTTTGCTTACCATAGTGAGTTACTCGAGTAGCTCCTCGAGTAACATTGGTAGGGTTGAAAATGCCGAGAGCAACATATTTCTTGAAACAGGGGACTCGAGTACATACTCGAGTATCATTAGCAGGCCGAGAGCAACTGGAAGACTTTTACATGGTTACTGGAGTAGCTACTCGAGTAACGTTGGCAGGCCAAGAGCAACTCCAAGTGAATTACCTGGTTACTCGAGTAGCTACTCAAGTAATATTGGCAGGCCGAGAGCAACTTGAAATCATTTACACTATTACTTGAGTACTTACTCGAGTAACGTTGGTAGGTTACTCGAAGGTGTCTCTGATTACTTCAAGTTTCTGTTCCTTTACTTGAGTACATACTCGAGTAATGCCTTAGAAAACTTGCTTTTGATCAAGTTTCTCAGGTTTTTCTCTTGGCCTTTCTTCATTACTCTAATGCTTACTTCAAGTGATGCTTTTCTCTGTTATTACTTTGTTCAAACTTATTTATTAATCAAATCTTTTTCATAATATTCTTTGTTATCATCAAAATATGAGATCTAACAGGTGAGTGCTTACATCGTAGAATTTCAGGTGAGGCTGAAGGTGCACCCATCTGTGTGGTGAGATACGATGGCTTCTAGTAGTCGGACCTCTTCTTCAAACACTGTGGGAAGATCGGTAGGGGAAAAATGCAAATGTGGGGATGAAGTTGTAGTTCTCACTTCATGGACAGAGAAGAATTATAGTCGGAGGTTTGTTAAATGTCCAAATTATAAGGTTAGTGCTCTGAACCCAGTTTTTCTCATCTATGATTTGTGACTCACTCATTCAAACTGGCACATGACTGGCTGAAGGGATTGTTTGTGTACATTTTTGACATTTTCATCATGTAAACGTGTCTCTGATCTCCGATTTGGTTAGTGCTCTGTACCCAATTTGAAGTTTATTTTGGATGTACCAACTAATTTATTGGGATTTTGTTCTTTGTATATTTAGTCACGGTGGGGATGCAACTATTTTGATTGGTTTGATGGACCGGTTGAGAATCCACTGCTAGAGGAGCTAAAGAAGATGAAGGAAACCAATGCTGAATTAAGGAGGAAGCTAAAGTTTGTGAAAGGGATGTTATATGTAATGGGCTTTGTCAATATTTTTTTGATTTGGAAAGTAGTCAATTTTAGTATATGAAAATACGTAGGTTATATGTAATGGTGTAACTCTGTCATTACCTTGTGCTTTGTTTTTGTGAAGGAGGCATTCCAAAATATTGTAATGAAAAGATGCTCCCTGTTGAGCTTTTGATATTGCCTTTGTCTGATATGCGCAGTGAAGTAAAAAAATGCTTAAGTCAATATTCTTCTGTCAATCTATTACAAGGCTGGTTGTGAACTATTAAGTCATTATTTTTCTGTTGCTATTGTTTAAAAACAATACACCCAGAGAAGTAAACGCCAAGTGAACTATTACAAGGCTGGTTGTGAACTATACACCCAGTGAAGTAAAAAATGCTTGTGAACTATACGCCTAATGAACTTTAATGCTTTTGATATCTCAGCTTGGAAATCATTGGTCCAATTTGACAGAAGACCTATCTTTAAACGCATACCATATATGCTTGGGACCCAAAAAGGGACTTGCTTTAGATGGTTGGATAAAAAAGGCGGTAACTGAGTTGACTAACAATAACATCCAGAATATTGCACACAATTTACACTAACATAATAATTACATCCATATTATATCCAGGAGTCATATTGCTCACAATTTTCACTAACATAACAATGGAACAGGAGAATCATATTTTAGCAGGCAAATCATATATTACCTTGAGACATCATATTATATCCAACTACATATCTCCTAACAGTAGAAGAATTACATTCAAAATATTATAAACATTTCTCCTAACAGTAGAAGGCAAAGTTTTGCCAAACAATAACATCCAAAATAGTTACATCTAAAAGTCAAATCCCAACTCAAGGTTGACTGCCTCCCGGAGGAGTTGCATTTTTCGAATCTTGTGTGAAAGAAGGTTGACACACATTCTGTGGCTTTTGCTGGATTGGTAGCTTCAGTGGTGGGCCCTTTGGTGCCTTACAAGACCTTCGGTTGTACCGCTATTTGTGACAGTTGGAACAATTAACTATTGTATTTTGCCGTTTTTCCTTGGAAGCTCCTGTTGTGTCCTCATCCACGCCTCTTTTCCTTTTTTTCGGTGGGCGTCCAGGACGTTTGTGATATGTTGGAGGATCAATTGGTTGACCATCAGCCCGTTCCCACATGATTTCTCCATTGATAGTCTCAATGACCGGAGAGTAAGAGGCCACAAAAGATTGCAAAGTCAACCACTTGTGAACATAGTCATGTGGATCCTCCCTCTTAACATATATGCAAGCAACAACATGTCTAGAAAAAAAAGGAAAGACCTCATTGAGAGCTTAAGATGAGCATTTAGGAACATTTAGGAACATTTAGAAAATATAAATGCATTTAGAAACCAACATTTAGGAACCAACATTTAGAAAATATATGCAAGAACCAACTTTTTTGAATTTCGGTACAA
Organism: Inga leiocalycina; assembly: GCA_963242795.1. Taxonomy (NCBI): domain Eukaryota; kingdom Viridiplantae; phylum Streptophyta; class Magnoliopsida; order Fabales; family Fabaceae; genus Inga; species Inga leiocalycina. The sequence goes on from OY725328.1 coordinate 32,303,694, forward strand.
TGAACATTTAGGAACCAACATTTAGAAAATATGCAGATTGACGTGCATAATATAAGACCCACTTAGCATAGCAAGTGGTCAAGCAAATATTTTGATACTTGGAGTTTTTTTCCTTCTCTGCAACAACTTTCTTGGCGACAACATACCCATAGAGACTACCATCACTCTCCCACTTATTTTAACATTGGCAACACTGTCTGATTTACTGCAATATGTATACACACACACACACAAAATACAACAGTTAGCGTATTAACCCAACATGACCATCCAAATTAACTAAATAAACATCAAAGCTGCTCTCAAAATGACATTCAAACGAATTTTAGTTCAACTTTTGGGCAAATATCAATTACAGCGGAATAAGACTCAATCCTCCTCTGCATAAATTATAACAGATGCTATTAGAAAGATAACAATATAGTTACAATTTTCAATCAATCAAGATACGCATTCTTATAAAGTCAAAAAGTGTTTATGAGCAAGCCGATAGTGGACCAACACAGAAATCATTATGGAACTCTCCTAGTCAGACATAGAAAAAAATTCAAAAATTTCAACAAAACAAGTGAAGGGGAAAGAAACTTCAGGGACAAAAAATGAAGAATTGAAGGCACATACTATAATTTTACCTATTGTTGAGAGGTGGCAAAGGAAGTTTCCCCAAGTAAGATTTGGAAACAACACTACTCATATTGAATCAGAGGATAGGAAAGTGTTTGGCTATGGAGTGTTTGGCTATTGAGTTATATGATGTGACAGAGTAAACAAAAAATATTTACAATTACACAATACAAAAACCACTCAGCACAGAAAATGCTTCAGTAAATGCTCTTCAAATTAGAGTCTATTCCCAAATATTTCGACAAAGCATCAAGAACTGCTCTAACAGTTTGCATCAGCGGCAGAAATATAAGTAACAGATGGGGAAAAGGCATCTTTAACAACAGTATATGCAAGAACCAACATCATGAATTGACCAAATAACCAAAAATTAATTCATACCTGCATGAGATTCCGTTCAATTGCCACCAATAACATGAGCATGTCCTAGCAGTCATATCAACTTGGAACTTATGACTATGAAGTGAAACTTCAAAGTGATTATCACCTGCATATCTCACTTCCCACTTCCGAGATTCTTGAATTTCTTTATCTAATCTTTTACGAGGCCGTGGACACATTATCCCCTTGTCACGACACTTCTCAGCCTTGACACGATTTTCAGCAAATCTTGTCATTAAATATGTTCTAATCCAATCAAGCATGCTTATAAGAGGAAGCTCTCTTGCCTCTAACAACCTTCCATTAAATGACTCAGTGATGTTATTGGTGACCATATCACACTTGGAAGTGTCATAGAAGTGTGACTTCATCCAACATGTTGGAGGGATTGCTAATAAATAATCATGTGCTCCGGTGGAAACAGCCTTCAACTCAGTCATTCGTTGTTTCCATTCAGCTCTAACAGCGGCCTTTGCAGCACGAACAATTAAGTCACGCACCACGGTTCCTCCTCCATATTTAGCTTTTACATTTGCATACAAATGCCGAATACAAAATCTATGTTCAGCACCTTCAAGTAGCTCTTTAAATGTAGGGACAAGACCCTGCAAATAATTATGGTCAGCATCAATGAGTGTGTGCAAAAACCATGTCAATATGTAAACATAATTAAATTATGGTCAGCATCATGTAATTAAATAATGGAATGCATATAAAATATCATTAATTATTTTCATGTCAATATGTAAACATAATTAACTTATGATATTGCTCCTTGTAATCACCCTCAATTATTGCCTTCGCCCTTTTCCTTGCTTTATACGCCTTCCACACAGACACATCAACCATGTAGTGCTCCCTCACTGCTGCAATTACATTTTGTAACTTCAAGTTTTTATTCATTTTCATCATGTTAATTATTTTCTCTGATATCCACTTGTACGACGCATTCTTCCCCTTTATTGACACCCCACATGTGTGTTTAGCGTAAAGCGTCTTCAATCGATATGTTACGTCACCATCACCACCTTTACTTACAAATGCTACCCAATTGCATTCTTGATGCGCACACTTAACTCTGCATCTCACCTTATCATTCTTTACAAACTTCAATTCATATCCATTGAGTAGTGCGTGCTCTCTGACTGCATCCTTAAATTGTTGAAGTGAAGTGAATTCCATCCCCAACTGAAATTGAAACTCTTTGCACATCTCTAAGGGATTATATTTCGGATGTTGTTCTGCAACCACTAACTCATCCTCATCTTCACACATTCCATCAACTTCTTCAATGTCCTCAAATTCATAATCAGATAACATGACCAAGGTATTCTCCTCTCTAACCTCAATTGCGTTTGATTGCTAAGGATGATCAGTCTCAATGGATATCAATTGAGAACTACCAACAACTTCGTCCAATACATCACCCACACCAACATCAACATATTGCCTAAAATAGTCATCATCTACATTTTCTTCGTCACTATCCTGAAAATCTGATAGAAAGGCATCTGAAGCATTATCACTCTCCTCTACTGCTCTGCTGTCACCAATCTCTTTGTCCAAATCCATATTTAGTCTATGAAAAACACAAAATTTGGTGTGAAAAAAATAGAGCATTACACAAAATAAATCACAGGTCAAAGAGAAGAGAACAAATGCAACAACTAACATGTTCTCGTGTTCTTGCCCCTGTCCCCAAATTTTTTTTCTTAAAAGTCATCTGTTCCTTATTGCTAATACGATAACCTATATTCTACCATCTATAGAAACTGAAACAGGGATCTTCACACAGATTTTGGAAGGAAACATAGATTGTCGGTCTAACCCATGGCCTAGCATTTCACACAATGCAAAGGACCTAATGCAAAAAATACGTTATCAAAATCCCAAAAAGAGGCTTACATCCCATGAAGTAAGCCTATTACGCTTTGTGTTGATGATGCCGGTTTTGTAGTAATAATGCTTTGAGTTTACATAATTTTTAAAATGGCCTTGGCAGCTTCCTAAATATCATCAGATACAGTCGAAGTAGATAATATATAAGTGGTTCAATAATTAACAGTACTAAGCATTTGAAGCCAATATTCAACATAAGATCAATGGCATTGACAACTATCAAAAAATAGAGCATCAAATGTACTTGTAACCCCCACCGTAATTAATATCCAGATTATGCAATTAACGTGAAATAGAGACCAATAAGACAAAACATCATTTATAAACCCATCAACCAGACGGGGTTTTCACAATTACATTTTGAAATTATTAAAAACACGGTCTCATATTTACACTCCGAATATAATTACTATGCGAAGATAAATTACATTTATACAAATATCAGAGTACGCAATATAAATTTCCGGCAATCCCGGAATCATATCTTCGCTCAATAATCATAGGGCACAATAGCCCATACAATTCAAATAACAGGGATTACACAACTTATCCGAATACATTCTCAAATACTGATCCATACAATCAGATACATAATCCCAATTACGCATTGATAACCAACTACTAAGCTCTCACCCAGAAATGAGTCCTCCTCGTCCTTGGATGCCTGCTTCATCCTCAATCTTCCTTCCCTGTCTAAAATGTTGATAGGGGAGGGTGAGATTCTGGGGAATCTCAGTAGGAAAACAATACCAATATGCATGCAGATAAGTGTTCAATGCATGACATGCTTGCAATACATAATTCATGATCACACAATGACATATTCGCATGCTCAATGCTCACAAAATATACTCATGGCCATAGTAAAAGTTGAAACAGAGCTTCAATCACTCATATATGTTTCACATAATCAAGCAAAGCAATAACATGCATCAATACACTAACACAATTATCAAATACATGCAGGAGAGGTAAGTTCCCTACACTTATTCTTTCCACGTATGCTCCAGCGTCGGCTACTCACGATCCAAGCGGATATCAAATCATAATCAGGGTGAATACCCAATCCTATAACCAAATCAAGAACATATGGTCATTCTCTTTTCCAAATTCTCACTTTCATAATACTTAGATTTGGTTACCATAATTAACCCTTAAGAGGCCCCAAATGCCTCTAATCAAAGCCCCAAAAGATTGGGAAACAATAGGTTGAAGGTCACTTTTCGAAATCACAAAGTGCTGGAACACAGGGGTGGGCCCCGGCCCACCATTCCTTGGGCCGCGGCCCAAATATGGTCAGAAGGTCTTGGGATGCGGCCCACCACTCATGGGCCGCGGCCCAGAACAGGCCAGAAAGACTTGGGCCGCGGTCCAGCCACTCTTGGGCCGCGGCCTAGAAATTTCCTGACACTGGGCGAACTTCCAAAATTCATAACTAAATCTAGAAAAATCGAAACGAAGTGATTCCAAAGCCAAATGAAAGGTATATAAGTCCTCCTTCAAGGAAAAATATAGCCATTCACTGGAAATCACTACACAAATCCAGAATCACCAAAAACTCAAGACTGTCCCAAAACAGAATCCATTTTCGACCTCAAACTTTGGACAGCTATAACTCACAGTAGACAAAACGAAATGGCACAAATTATATGTCCATTTTGAATCTTGGGATGTGAACTTTAAGACTGGAAAGTTTCAGAATTTTCCAATACCATTTGGTCATTCAAAATGCTCATACAAAATTACTGCGCAACACAGAGCTTAAACCAAACAGATTTCCAATTTTCTACCAAGGTGTTCAATAACTCCAAAATTAATAACCAAGCTTATTCCCACACAAAATCACTCAAGGAACACAATGGTAACCTCAAAATGACCAAAATCACAACCCATTTATATGCCCTGTTTTGACCAAAGCACAAAACCACACAAAAAGTGCCAAACTTCACATTTAAGCTTCAATTCAATACCATTCATTCAAAACACTTAACAAGGCACTAATTCCATGACAACAACAATTCAAACACCACAAGACCCTAAATCACGAAATTAGGGCTAAAATTCCAGAAATTTAAGGCCTAACCAATGGCCACAAATCTTATATGAGAAGGAAGCTTTCACTTACCTCAACAACTTTCCCAAAGGCACTTCATGATTCTCCCAAGTTCATAATTTCGTGATTACCCAAAGCACCACCAATGGAGAATCTACAACCATAGGATGAAAACTCTTAGCTCAAGGAACAACGTTAATGAAGAGCATTTTGGCATTTGAGGCCATTTGCTTACCTCAAATCCAACTTTTCTTTTCTCTCTCTTGGGCAACAATGGAGGAAATGAAGAGGGAAGAGAGAGAACGTGAGAGAGAGATGGAGAAGAGGGAAATGAGAGTGATGATCAGAATTTCTGCCCCCCTTGGCCCCTTCCATGCGCATGGGAGAGAGAGAAAAGAGAGGAAATGAATTATTTTGTCCTCTAGTGCCTCATCCAAAGGCCTCCACAATGCCACATGTCACCATCTCATCCACTTCCACTATGAGCTCACATAGACACAATGTATAGGATTCCGACCCATCAATAATGAATCTCAACCCTTGATCTCAAATACCACACACATTCATTTCAAATTTACATCATATTTCTCCCAAAATATTTAATTACACAATTTTATAATAATCTCAATGCTATTAGCCCTTAATCAAAAATCGGGGTGTTACAGTACTGCTTTTGTCTTACGGAACAAAATGGTTCAACGATTAACCCGACTTTGATATAAACAAGAAGTTTCTTACACCTCCGATCTTCACTCGACGCTCGCCGTTAACGATAACTCCTCCGGCAACGGCGATGGCCACGTCAGACTTCGGCGGCCGTGGGTCCTCCTAGAACTAACCCTTGCTCCTATTCTTTTCTAAGTGGAAGCTTTTCTGTTTTTCCTCTTTCACTTTTCGCTGAAGCAAAGGTAAGTGCATTTTGTTTTCTCGTGCCTCATCAGCCTTCTATTTTTTTTTTGGTCAAAGACCAATATTATATATTATTATTGCCATATCAGGTGCCTACTAAGCATTACACATGGGATTATTTAACACCGTTTGCGCCACATGGGATCATTTAATGTTGTTAAATGGCAAAACAAGTCCTTTTCAAAGCTCAGGGACTAACTATGATAACGAGGCAAACCTTAGGGACCAAAACCTCCTATTTGAAACCTCAAGGACCAAAACCAAAAATGATCAAAACTTGAGGGACCAAAACTTATATTTACCCTATTTTTTTAAATATAAGTTAGTTTTCTGTAATATTTTTCATTATTATCCAGTCTTATAAACTAATTTTTTAGTATTGTGAAAAAAAAATTTAGAGAACTGATTGATATTGAAAATTACTTCAGGATGATTAATATTATTTTTTTTAAAAAAATGAGAAGGCTATGTATTTTACACCAAAATAATATATTTTAAGAGAAAAAGACGAAAACCAATAGGAAGAGAAAAGGAGAGGATCTAAATCCCTTCGCGGCTTTCCTCTTTTTCCCTTTTCATCCTCTGCGCTCCTTTTTCTTAAAATTGTGCCATTTTGGGCAAAAAAACTCATGCCCCTCACCTTTTTTTTTAAAAAATAGTATTCATCATCTTAAAGTATTTTTTTCGTACCGGTCAGTACTCTATAACATTTTTTCAATATTATTCAATATCCTAAATTAATTTTTAATGCATCCAACATCCTGAAATATTACACCAAACACATTTTAGAGTATTGACTGGAACTAAAAGAATATTTTAGGATACTAGATAATACTGAAAAATTATTTTAGGATCTTAAAAAAATATTTTAGACATCTTGAAGTGTTTTTAAAGTACCAGTCAATACTCAACAATATTTTTTTTAGTATTATCTAGTATCATGAACTAATTTTTAGTGCACCCAACATCCTTAAATATTGTACCAAATATATTTCAGAGTACTAACTGATACTAAAAAAATACTTTAGGATACTGTATATTATTGAAAAATTATTTTAAGATTTTAAAAAAAATATTTTAGGAAACTAACTAGGGAAAATTCCTATAAAATGCGCTCGAAATCGCTAAATCCCATTTCAGTGCAACGAATTCCAAAAACCCGAATTAGTCATGTGTCAGTATGGAATGAATAGTGCAGGGGTGCCAAAAGACGATTTTGCCTTTAGCCCTCATTCTCGCCACTTTCAGAATAACAATACGAGCCTCTTAATGAACAACTTCGTCTTCTTGATTAACAACTCCAGTTTCATCCTTTTACTTTCACAATAACAATACCGGTCTTGTTATTAACATCATCATATTCTACATTAACAACTCTCATTTCTTATTTCACAACTTCATAATTTAAGTTTCAGGGCCAATAACAACACTTCTTTCTTTATTAACAACACCATATTTTACATTAACAACACTATATTTTGAAGATGCAAATATGTGAAAGAATAAAGTAGAGTTGTTAATCAAGAACCCAAAGTTGTTAATTAAGAATCTCGTGTTGTTATTTTGAAAGTGGCGAGAATGAGGGCTGAAGGGCAAAATCGTTTTTTGGAACCCCTGCACTATTCATTCCGTATTGACATATGACTGATTCGGGTTTTTGGAATTCGCTGCACTGAAACGGGATTTAGCAATGTCAAGCGCATTTTATAGGTATTTTCCCAACTAACTATGCTAAAAAAATACTTTTTTTCAGAAAAAAAAAAGGGTGAGGGGCTTGAGTTTTTTTTGCTATAAAACGGCACCGCGGACAAGAAGGGAAAAGAAGGAAAATGATGGGGCTTGAGTTTTTTGTCCAAGGTTTCACCGCTTCACTGCTTAGTGAGAGTTGAGCTTCATCGCTTTGCAAGTTCATAAGAAAATCCGTGTTGCTCCGAATGCTTCATTTCAATTTGCTCCCACTTGACGATTTACAGAAGCTACGAATTGGCGAGTCGAAGGTGGCCCTATTTCATTAGCAAATCCATCTCTATTTTTTATGACAAAATCGATATATTTTTTTTCTGATACGAGTCCTTCATAGGTAAATAATTGAGTTTTGGTGGTATGACTGTATGATATTATTGTCACTTGTATACCTCTTGTAAACACCTTCTATTTACAATAATTTTTGAAGTTTTAGGAGTCATCAATTAATTAAGGCTATCTTAAGATGATGTTATGGTGCTGATGTGAGTGGTGGAAATGCTGATTCAAGGCATCAAAGCTATTATGAGTGGGTGGCGCCAAGAGAGACGGAGGGAGGAAAGAGAGTGAGTGAGAGGAAGGGTGAGTTACTGAGACGAGGGTATTGACAAGTGGAAGAAGGAGAAGAAAAAGTTTATCAGAGAGGAGGAGAGAGAGATAAAGGAAAGGAGGAATAGGAAGAAATATATGACAAGTTTATAAGTAGAGTCGGGAAAACGGGTCGAGTCTGTCGGGCCGGCCTTTTTAGGGCCGGGCTTGTAAATTGTAGTCTCAAAAGTAAGTTGGGTCTAAAAGGGTCGGCCCTGTAAGGCCTCGGGCTTAAAAGGGCTAGCCCTGGAGGACCTCGGGCCGACCCTTTAAGCCTGTTTATTATTATTATTTTTTTGCTTGGAAAGAAATCATGTTACATTTTTGAATTGCCTTATTGAATCTATATGTTACTCTGTCCTCATATTATATAGAGTATGATTTTTGAGTATATTGTTTTGTCTAATTGAATCATATTGTGATTTTTTAGTATGATTTTTGTGTATATTGCTCTGCCTATTTAGAATAAAATCATATTATATACTATTCTGCATGATAGAGTATAAACTTTGATGGAGGTTGTGATTATTTGACTACTTAAACCTACTGCTCAAAGTGAAACACAATCAAATGTCCTTGAAATTGATGATAGTGGCGAAGAAGGTGAAAATGATAGTTGTCATACTCATGTTATTTAGAGGTTAGAGTATTTAGCTTCTTGCCTCCTTATACTTTGACTTTTGTGTGAGTTATTTATGGACATGATTTTACCTTTGATTATACATTAGTAACTGTGTTTGTTTGTTGCAAAAGATGTGTTATTTAAACTTTAATGTTGACAACATTTATATATTAAATTAGAACTTTCATCATTGTTATTTTCTAATTATATCTCTCTGGGGAAAATACGCAGGAAAAATAGTTAAATATTGTGAAAAGGACTTTCGGGCCCTGTGGGCTGGCTCTGGCCCTGATGCTCTTAAGCCGGGCCTTGAAAAACTATAATTTTCCTGACCCCGAGCCCTTTAGGACCGGCCCTGTTAGGCCCTGGCCTGTCAAGGGTCAGCCCTGTAGGACTGGGCCGGCCCTGATTCCCAACTCTATTCATAAGTGGAGCCCACCAAAACCAAAGTAACGTCCGTTTAATGTGCTTAACGGAGATGAACATTTTCAATGATGAGTATTTTTACATTCAAATAATGTATATAATGCCACGGGCACATTTAATAAAAGTAAGTATTTTTCACCTTCATCCCAATTTCAACTCTCAACATTCTTTCTTCTCAAAATTCAAATTTTATATTTAAATTTGTAATCAAAATCATATGTTTATTGGTCATTATCTCTCTAATACTCCCTCCACTCCTATTTATAAGAACTCGTTAACTGAACGTGCAATTTAAGAAAAAGTTAAAATTAATTAAAAATAATAAGTATGTTTAAAATAAACTTTTTTTAAGTATGCCTTTATTTATGAGAGGACAAGTAAGATAGAGAAAAAGTAAATATAAATATCAATATTTCAATTATTGCAACACATTTTTTATCAAAAAAAAAAATTATTGTAACACATAATTAACGAGGGGTAAAAATGAAATACACTCATTAAATGCTTAGATAACTCTTATTGAGTTCTTATAAAAAGAATCAAAGCAACTCAAATTTTGACTCTTATAAAAACGATTAGAGGGAGTATATGAGATCTCCTCTCTCCAGCATTGTCTTTTCTTCCTCATCATTTTCAAACTTTCTCATCGACTCTTCGACAACCACCACAATAGGACCTCATATTCATTCATTACAATGCCCCATTTGAGCCACCCCAATAACAAGGGGAAGTAATTATGCTTGATGATGAGAATAAAAGAGATAAATAATAACAATTTTCCAACTTCCCCATTAGGAACCGTGTTTAGAGGCGCTTTGAAGCAAAACGAGATGAGAAGAACAAGTCATTTCTACTAAAACTAGAAAAGAAGAAGCGGTGAAATTAGGGGTGCAGAGATTTCTCACTTTAAGGATGTCACAGACAAATCATTATTTGAACAAGGTATACCATTCGAATTTAATATTCATTAGCATTACAATGCTCTAAATTATGTAATACTGTGAATTATGTAATACCCACTCATTTTGAGCCTATAATTTAGTTGATGTATGAGCTTATAATTTTAGTTAAACATTAACGCTATTTAACTCTTGAATGATACAAGGTCTCATTGTCGTGACACACATACAAGCATTTCTATTGTACCATTAAAATCAACCTATCTCAATTACCTTTAATTTCTTTCTAACACGATCTTTCTATATTACAATTAATAAGGGCATTTGTGTAAAAAAAGAACTCAAGGCTATTGATTTTTTACATAAGGTCTTATATTTTAGACTGCAAAAATCTTCTAGAAGGGGGTGTTATAATATAGAATAGGAGTACAACATAAGATTCATTGAAATTAAGCTATTTATAAATTATTATGGACATGTAACACAACTTATTCTGTAGTTTCATTTAACCCTGCAATTGTGAAGCATAATGACTATAATTTCATGAAGAACAAGGACAAAAAATATGCCAAGAACAAACTTCTTCAATGCTCCTTTTAAGTCCTACAAAAATGTGCCCCCCTCTCTTCTCTCTCTACTTCAACATTAATACTTCAGGGGATATGATTTTACCTACCTATGTAAAATAAGTTAAAAACATAATTAATTGTACATAAGCAATTCATAAAAATGAACATCATCACGCATGCAAAATCAATTGGAAGGTTTCTTCCAAAAATTTCACCTCCAAGCTGGTCCAATTTTAGAACCACCAACTCCATTTCCATCTTGTTCTCAGATTTCCTATACCTCATCGTGCAGTAATTAGTACATCAGGATCACAATCCTTCATCTGGAATTTCCAATTTTGACTTTCTTTTTTTCTTGGATTTTGACTTTCTTACTTCATCTCTTGTAATCTTCTCACCAAGACTGTCTTCTTTTGATTTCTTGTGATCTTTGCTCTTCTTAGACTTCTTTTTGCTATCTTTTGTGTCCAGAGTGGTTTCTTTGGTTTCAGACTTCTTTCTTTTCAAAGGCAAAGCACTCAATTGTTCACCAAGCATGACATTATCCTTATTAGCCTGCTCTTCGTTTGTGAGCTGTTTTTCTATTTTACACGAGACATTAACATTAGTGGTAGCACAACATGTAAGTCAACAAAAGACAGAAATGATGCCTCAAATTAATTAACCAGATATATTTAATAAGAAAACCAGAGACTCCACCAAGCATGTCCCAGGAATCTTACACGAAACCCATATTGCTGAGGATCTTCCCAATAGAATTCTTATATGGATCCCAAGCAAAAATGGTATCCTTGATGTTAAATCAACATACTGGGGAAATAGCATTTGACATGCAACTATCCAAAAATAATAATCATTCTTCCCTTGTTTCTTTATATTTTATGTTTGTTTGCAAAACCCTAAACCCTAAAAAAACAAACTAAAGTGAGAATGGCGATTTTGCATCACTACTTGTTATATTTATAGGGCTTGGTTTTACAGTTTTCCTAAGCTTCACGAAGGTACACTATCAATATCATCAATATAAGTCATAAATCCTATAGGGAGCCACATTGTTTATGAGCTATGAACACAATGCAATTTATCTCTTAGGCAAGATAAAATACATGGGGCCCCACCTAATTTTTTTAAAATAGTTGTGTTGGGCTTTTAAGGCTGCCCCTCCCCTTTTCATCACACTTGTACTCTTAGGTGCCTAAGGTCCATGCATTGAATGAAGCATAAAAAATGCGAACACACTGCCAGGTGAGTGCCTGGTTAAAGTCAGTGCGTCTCGGTGCAAGAGGAATTGAACCTTTTCAGCACCTAACATCAATGCGTTAGAGGTGAGCACCTTTGACTAACTTTATCTTGTTCAATATATTGACTTTCAATTTAATACTCCCTCCATCACTAATTATAAGATCCAAATAACCGATTTGTTTGGTTCAAGAAGATTGTTAAAATTAGTTAAAAGTAATAAATATGTAAGAAATGTACTCTTTCTTTTCCCCCAAATATGTCCTTATTAACAAATGGGTAGGTGAGAGTGAGAAAAAGATGAGAATGTATGAGAAGAAGATAATGAGGGGGTATATTGATTAAGGGTAAAATGGGTAAAAGTGTAAGCAATGTTCAGACAAATCCAAAGTGGACCTTATAAAAGGGGACGGACCAATTCAAAAATTTGGATCTTATAACAAGGGATGGAGGGATCAGAAAGAAAACTGACAGCTGTCTCGTAAATTATTCTTTGACCCACCTTTCCAATTTTCAACTCTAGGCACCAAGCACCTTTCATGTTCCTTGATCTCAAAAGGATTTTAAAATACAAAATTAAAAAAATAGAAAAAGAAAGAAAGAAATAGACAAACCTTCAATGATGAAGTTACAGTCAAAAACAGCATGCATAAGATGTTGCTTCAGGAAGGCCTGCATGAGGAAATTTTTTTGATCATGATAAGTTCACAATTATTTTGAGTTTTCTAAGTTATCAAACATATCAGTAAATTCTACAGAGTTTGAACTAGCACTAAAAAACCTACCTGGTTCAAGTTATGAAATGATGCTTTTCAAAAGGTAACATACAACAGGTAGCTTCATAATAAACTCATTCATATTATCCGTCTTGAAATTATCATGCTATCAAAAAAATTCTACCATATTTGGTTATTACCAATGTCGCAATTATTCTTAATCAGATCCTCTAATTAATAATTACTTTTGTTAAATCCCGAGGGTATAGGGATAGCAATCTGCTAGATCCGGATTTATAGGAATGGTTGTAGATATGATTATTTAGTTATTACTCTAATATTATTATTTGATTTTATTCCGTTGTAGTCAGTAATATCTTCGGGGTTACTCAAACTCATCCGAGATAATCTTATGTGTTTATATGTAACCTTGTGATCGAATACAATAATCTGAGATATTTCAAACCTCTCAAACTTCATGGTATCAGAGAGGTGAAGTTTTCAATCGGAGTTCTTCTCAGTTCCTATCATTCGGCACTTACTGTTGAAGTTTGAATTGGAATTCTCCACAGTACCAGTTGTTTGGCGTCCTTTGTAATTTGGCGTTCTCTATTGCAACGCGAATTAGAGTTCTCCACAGTTTCGGTTGTCCTGTGATTCGCGATCAGACTCTCGGTGTAGTTTTGGTTGTTCGAAGCTCTCCATGATTCGCATCAAATTCTTGGCACCATTGGTGTTCAAGTCACTCTAATTCACGATTGTAGACTCCCTCAACCATCAACTCTTTTCGGTTATTTCACAGTCACTTCCTCATCTTTCGAGTCATGGTCACTTCATCATTAGTTCTTCCTGAGTTCATGATTCTCGGAAGTCCCCTCCATCACCAGTTCTGGTTTGCACAAGATCGAAGACTGAATGCTCAGTCAACATGTCAGATTTCGAAGCCGCCTCCACTGTGCCATGGTTTGGTTCAAATGACATCTCTACTCTTCTTATTGTCTCTAAGAAACTTACCAGCGACAACTATAGGGAATGGACTCACTCCATGTTCCTAGCTTTCGACGGTAGGGACAAACTTGGATGCATAATTGGTGAAATTAAGATTAAGACGTGTCCTTTATCAGAAACCAAGACGCCACGAGTATGGAAGTCTGAGAATGCTTTGGTCTCCTCTTGGCTAGGCAATGCTATGTCACCATCGATCAAGAACAGTTTTAGGTTCCTTCCTTCAGCCCGAGAAATTTGGGAAGCAGTTCAGGAGGCATATAGTGATACAGGGAACAAGTCTCACATATTTGACATTAAGGCAAAACTAGGGCAGTTGAAACAAGACCACAACTCCCTTAATGACTACCATCTTGAAAAATCTGCTCTCTAGCAAGAATTGGACACCTTAAAGAATAAGGTTCATCATTGCCATGCTGATGCTATTGAAGATCACAAGGAAAAAGAAGAAAGAGTCTTTGAGTTGCTGGTTGGTCTTAATATGATCTATGACAATACTCGAGTACGGATCCTCATCCAAGAACCCTTGCCTTCTGTTCGTCAAACTTACTCTATTCTTTGTAATGAAGAGGGCAAGCGCAAATCTATGCTAAAAAATAGATCTGCTGTGCTTACTCTTCATTTTGTACTACATGTTCCAAATTTGAAGTATAACCTATTATTTGTGAGTCAGTTGGCAAGGGATGAAAGATGCCATGCTAACTTTTTTGCTACAAACTATCTTTTTCAGGATTTGTTGATGGGGACGACAATTGGGAGTGTGAAAGAGTTTGATAGTTTCTATTACCTTGATGAAAGTGAAGCTCATAGTGTTAGGTCATGCAATAAACTGCCTTTCCCTAGGACTACTGAATTAGAGTTATGGCACAAATGTTTAGGTCATCCAAATTTCAATTACATGTCTCAATTGTTTCCATCTCTTGGTTCTAATAAAGATACACATCTGATTTTTATTGTGATTCATGTGAAAAGGCTAAATATCATAGAACCTCTATCCCAAAAATCCCATACAAAGCATCCAAGCCGTTTTCCACTATTCATACTGATTTATGGGGACCTCTCGCACACCTAATTGAACACACTCAAAGTGGTTCATTATGTTCATTGATGACCATACCCGTGTTAGTTGGGTTTATCTATTGAAAGACAAGGCCAAGGTGTACCAAACCTTTCAAAACTTTCACAACATGATCCCAACCAAATTTCAAACCCAAATTCAGATCCTACACATTGATAACAGGATTAAATACTTCAATTAGGCCCTGTCCACCTTTCTCACTAACCACAGCATTGTCTACAAAAGCACTTGTCCCAATACACCTCAATAAAATGGCATTACTGAGCGAAAGAACCGTCAAATCTTAGAAATTGCTAGAGCCATTATGTTTAGTAATAATGTTCCTAAATATCATTGGGATGATGTCATCCTTATTGCCACCTTCCTCATAAATCGCATGCCAAGCATGCCCTTGTCCAACAAAACACCTCTCAAAGTCGTTCACAAATACTACAATCTTCCATACCTTGAAACCACTTTGCATCTCAAGGCATTGGGTTGCACATCATATGTTCATCTTCACCACACCGACAAACTTGATCCCAAAGCCCTTCATTGCATCTTTCTTGGATACCCAAACTCCCAAAAAGGCTACAAATGTTACCACCCAGTCTCCAAACATCTCCATATTCCATGTGATGTTACCTTCCATGAGGCTAAACCTTACTACTCCTTGTCTGCAATTAAGGGGGAGAGGGTTGATGAATTACGGACAAATGAGACACTACTAGAAGATGACCTGACCTTCATCGAGTACATACCTAGCCCAAAAGAGCCTATTCCTGATAACCTTGATAAAGTGCCTAAGGATAAAAGAGAGGCTGTTCCAAGGGGAACACAAACAAAATGGGCTAATACTTACACACGATGACATAAAATAGGTAATGGGCCATAGGCTATTAGCACTTGCCAAGAGTTAGAACAAATAGCAGGTCAAGAAGAAACAGTGGTGATGGAAAGTTTTGATCTTGATTTACCGATTGCGGTCCGAAAGAAGCCTAGACCTTGTACTCGTCACCCTATTGAAATGTTTGTCTCCTATAAGGCTCTTTCCTCAAAATACTATACTTTTGTCTCCCATCTTGACAATATCATGGTACCTAACAATATTGATGAGATCATGGCTATACCTGAACGAAGGCAAGTAGTTATGGAAGAGATGGAAGCTCTTAAACGTAATAACACGTGGGATGTAGTGGATCTACCCTGAGTAAAGAAACTAGTGGGTTGTAAATGGGTATTCACTCCAAAGTCTAGAGCTGATCGAAGTCTTGAGAGATACAAGGCTGTGCTGGTTGCAAAAGGCTTCACACAAGTCTATGGCGAAGAATATACTGAAACTTTTGCACCAGTGGCAAAATTTAATACGATCAGAATTCTCTTATCTCTTGCAGGTAACCTAGATTGGCAACTACACTAGCTGGACGTAAAAAAATGCATTCCTCAATGGAGAACTCAAGGAAGAAGCATATATGAAGCTACCTCTAGGGTTTCCAGGGAAAAGAGCTGGTCAAGTATGCAAACTAGAGTTAATTATATGTGCTGAAACAGTCACCACGAGCATGGTTTGATAAACTCACCCGAACTCTGAAGAGATAGGGATATACCCAAGGGCATAGTGATCACACCTCATTCTTTAAGCATCATAAGGGCAAGGAAGTTGTACTAGCTGTGTATGTTGATGACATTGTTCTTACAGGAGATGATGAGAAAGAAATTAGTCAAATCAAGAAAGCTCTTACTCAAGAATTCCAAATTAAAAACGTTGAAGAGATGAAGTACTTTCTTGGAGTGGTGGTAGCTCGATCAAAAGGAGGGATCTATACTTCTCAAAGAAAGCACATCCTAGATCTTCTAAAGGAAATAGGGATGCTGGGTTGTAGGCCCAGTGACACACCTATACGAATTGATAAAATAAGTGAAGAACCAGACCATGGGAAATCTGTAGACATGAGAAATTATTAGAGAATGGTTGGCAAACTGGTTTATCTTTCTCACACTAAACCAAACATCACATTTGCAGTTAGTATGGTCAGTCAACATTCCCATGATCTTAAACAAAAGCATATGAATGAAGTTTACAGGATCCTTCGATATTTAAACGGATCCCCAAGTCATGGTCTATTCTTGAAGAAAACTTATAGGCGGGGAGTAGAACTATTTACAAATGCTGAATTGGCAGGTGATCAAGATGACAGAAAGTCAACATTTAGCTACTGCATGTATGTTGGGGTAACTTGGTCACATGGAGGAGCAAAAAGAAAGTGTGGTTGCAAGGAGTAGTGCTGAGGCTAAATATAGGGCTGTAGCACTAGGAATTTGTGAAGGGATATGACTAAAGCGAGTTCTTGAATAATTAAAGCAGGCTATAAACCTACCTATCAAACTCTATTGTGACAACATGACTGCAATTAACATTGCAGATAATCCAGTTCAACACGATAGAACGAAGCAAGTGGAGATTGACAGGCACTTCATGAGAGAGATAGACAAGGGTATTGTTCACTTGAAGTATATCCCTTCCAGAGACCAGACGGAAGACATTCTCACTAAGAAACTACCCAAAGAATTTGAACATTTTGTTGGCAAGTTGGACATGCTTGATATCTATAGTCAAACTTGAGGGGGAGTGTTAAATCCCGAAAGTATAGGGATAGCAATCTGCTAGATTCGAATTTATAGGAATGGTTGAAGATATGATTATTTAGTAGTTATCATGATACTATTATTTGATTTTATTACGATGCAATCAGCAATATCTTCAAGATTACTCAAACTCATCCGAGATATTCTTATGTGTATATATGTAACCTCCTTGAGATCGAATACAGTAATCTAAGATATTTCAAACCTTCAAGACTTAAACTTTCTTCGATAATTACTTCTATTGAGAGCATATATGGATGGACTCTCAGAAAATATTAAATCTATAAGAGGTTCTAGGCTCTTAGCTAATACGTTTTTAATGGGGATCCAGTATCAATTCTTTTTTGATTTGATCAAGGGTGTCCCCGGTAGGTATAGTGTAGAAGAGATGTGAGAGAGAAGGAGGAATAGATAGGAAGAGAGAAGAAATAGAGGGGGAAGAGGAAAGAAGAGAGAGAAAACCACGAGGAGAGGAGAGAGAGACTAGAACTACTCTGATTATTCATTCATCATGGAAAACATAGAGATACAATGAAGAGTTGTATGCCTTATATAGGCAGCTGTTATAATTGGTTATTAAGGCACAAACACACTACTAATTCTATGAGGTTGCGCATAGGTGATTAGCGAGTGGCGTTAACTAATCCTATTAGCCACAATAGTTATAGGTAGTAAGGATGTCAAGACCTTACCTCTATAGTCAGTGCCTATATACAAGGGCTGATAGGAAAACTTGTATGTTGTTGATTGATCACTTGGTGAATAACATGCAGCACGTTTCCTCATCTCTTCTCTATCTTCTCTCTGTTTCCTCACTCTTCTTCCTTTCCCTTCCTTCCTCTTCTTTTCTACAATATACCTATTAGTCCCCAAGCCACTTTCGAGGCTTAGAGCGTAAAGAATTTTCACCTCTTCCAACAAGTGCATTTCTTGGTATTCAAACTTATGTTATTCTCCTTACGGGGTGAGGCTACTTACCACCTCAACCAACAACATGTTGGCATCCGGTATCAATTCTCAATCTTATTTACCTATATTATGGCCTTTTTATTCTCTGTTTTAGAAGGAACACAATGCACCAGTGATGACTTTATCTCTATACAAAAGTCTTATATTTAAAACTGTCAATTTCTAAGTAAAAATTTGCCAGATCTGCTCTGGTATGGGATGCTTTTACTTTAGAGCTTGATATGGGGTGCTTTTACTTTAGAGTGTTGGCATCCGGTATCAATTCTCAATCTTATTTACCTATATTATGGCCTTTTTATTCTCTGTTTTAGAAGGAACACAATGCACCAGTGATGACTTTATATCTATACAAAAGTCTTATATTTAAAACTGTCAATTTCTAAGTAAAAATTTGCCAGATCTGCTCTGATATGGGATGCTTTTACTTTAGAGCTTGATATGGGGTGCTTTTACTTTAGAGTTGTATAGTTTTATTCAGTAAAAATCATAAATCCAATTATACATAGCAACTCCTTGGTCTAAATATGAAATGCATGTCACATTCAATCAATAAATAGGTGTACTAAGCCAATAAGGGTCCTGGAGAATGGCTGGGGCTCAATATTAAAAGGCAACAAAGGACACCAATGGATCAAAGTGGAAATGAGCTTCATCCTACGGATTTTAGCTTTCAAAGATTTTGCGTTACCTCCTAGAACTTAAGAGCACAAGACTGGGTTTCAATGTGTAATAATAAGTACTAAGTTCCAAATCCATATGATTTCAAGCATCAGTGCATGAAGCCAAATGTTTTAAATGCATTATTACAGCTTCAAAAAATAAGCATCAAGAAATCATAATTTTCCATAGAAAAGATACACAGGCCTACATTCTCCACATGACAGAATATAGGAGCACTTCTGTTAAGAGCGCATAGAAATTACAGAAGAAGGAGGAAGAGATGAAAGGAGAAGGAAGAAGAGAGGAGGAGATTCTGAATATTCTTTGTACTCATTCCATTCACAATTGACAACAACAACGTCTGAGAGCTGCCGCTCTCTTTATATAGACCCAATGTTCAACTACCTTCCCTAACAGTCCCTAATGGTCAGTTACTAACCGACTCCCTAATTCTACCCTTAAGGCGTTTATTGACTTAGGGTGTGCTTGGTTTGGGGGTGGGGTGTGGGGGTAAAATTACCTTTTTGACTGGGAGGAATTTAAATTTTGGGCGGGAACCCAAAATTTAAAAAGAATGAGAGGGTAAATTTTGGATTTCTCTCATCCAAAAAAGTAATTTTACCCCCCTCCCCACCCCTCCCCTCAAACCAAACACACCCTTAGTAGTGCCCTATTAACTTTATTAATATATTAGGCGTTTATTGGATTAGTACATCCGCCTAATATATTATTAACTACACATCAACTTCACACATTTTTGATAAAATAATAGGATATGCAAAGAGAATCATAATCTTCCCTCGTTTAAATAAAGACTCAAGCGTTTTAATTTAGGTCAAAATATCAGCTACTTTTACTTTGTAGTGGCATATATACCCCTAAACATTTTATACATGTTATGAAATACAAAGCCATAGTTAATACCATAATAATAAATAAGGAAAAGGGTACAAAGCATACCGCAGAAAGGAGCTGTCTGGTCTTTATATCCCAAATACGAAGATAAGCATCCAGTCCTAGACGCATGTCATGATATGAACTTTAGTGATGAATATGGATAACCATAAATGCTAATACAATAGCTGAAACGTTCTTATCAGACTGAAAAATGTTCAGTCAGCAAACTACAGACCTGTACCTTTTCAATTGATTATGAGCTTTAGCAACAATAATCCAGAACGAATGAAAAGGGCAACAAAAGATTATGAATAATAGATCAAATGGTATGACCAACAACTAAAACAATCATTTTCCCTGACAATAAGACTCAATATAACACACTATAATTTTAAAACAAACTACTTAGCGATATATGGCACACCAAAATCTAATAAGCTACCTGCTCTGAAGGTTTTTCCAGAAAAAGAAAGCTCACTTACCACATGAAGCTATAATTGGTAGCTCAGGGTGCCTGACTATGGATCTGATGCTTCCAGAGCATTTTCCAGTAAAACATCCTAGCAATTTTCCTGTAACAAATTTTGCATCAATTAACATGATAAGCTGAAAATAACTCATGCAAAGAGATGAACTCATAGACAGTGCATAATATCATAAGTTGAAAACAACTCATGCAAGAGGATATCGAATAATAACAAAATATAGCAGTTCAAACTCAATGTAATTACATCTGATAACTGCCAAGAGTCAGAAAATCCAAGAAAAACATACCAACACAAACTGTGGTTATCAAGATTCCCATCTTATACGGAAATAAATGCATGCAAATCCTAATAAGTCTCTCTTTATTACATCTATACTGAAAAGAGTACTGCAACAAAGGAACTGATTAAAATCCAACTCCTAATCTCTGCAATTTATGAAGTCATACACACAAGCTTAAAGAATTGTGAAGGCATTCATATTTCCATAATGTCTAACAAAGACCTTAGGTCCACATTTATTGTCTTCTCATGCAAATAGGAAATAGTTGTTTGGGAAATGAGAATGAGTGGTTGCTGTACAGAGAAAGTACTGCAAAAGGTCTTGGAGATGCTCTATAGAAAGAAAATATCCCTTCAGAATGTGAAGCATAAAATGTAAGCAATGCTAAAGGTATTAGAAATCCCTTCTATTAAGAAAACTTTAATGAAATTAACTGCTATACATCGAATCCAAAAGAGCTGCTCTTCACTACCAAGATTAAAGCTTTAGACTCTAGCTTTCCCCTTTTGTCATTCCAACTCTTCAACCATAATGTTTACAGCTCAAGACCTCTAGCTGTCCCTCAGGCTTTTACTTTTACACCCTCACCATCACCCTCTCCTTTGTTCCATATAATAAGATGCTACATGTTTTAGGTATAATCTTGAGCATTTAAAAATGTTAATATTCAGGTTGGATTTTTTGCTAAAGATATTTTGTTTACAATAGGAAAAATTTGTTCTATACAGTAAGACAAAGACTAAAACTCAGTAGGAGATAATATCAAAAGAAAAAGGAGAGAGAGAAAACAAAGAACAGCAAGAAAACAAATTATCTCAAACATGCAACTAGGAAGACTGATCTCTGAGAATAAGAACAGGAAATTCCCTGCAATCACACATGCAGAAATTCAAAGTGAAGTCATTGAAACTACTATATCCCACAGCACATGAAGCTCTGACCAAATAAACCATAAAACAATAAACATTGCACAACACAAGAAGTTAAAATTTATCATGATGTGAGCCTTGGTGAATTACCCAATGAAAGTTTACCAAACCAGGGAGAATGCACATAAGCCCATCACATGAAACTTGTCATCCATATGAAATGACTACCCAATCAATTATCTCAACAAACAAAATATACAGCCTCATACAACTACACTAAAAATATTAATGCTAAACGGTTGGAATTAACAGGTTGTCTCAAGATCCTAGCTTTGGACAACTCAGGCTTGTTTACAAAGCATAAATGGCTTTTTCATGAGAGGAGAGGGCAAATGTAGGGTCAACATGTACCTGCCACTGCACGGCAACACTAATGTGAAATGTCCACCATTTACAGATTTTACTCCTCCATAAATCTTAACAGAGTAATTTCAGGTCATAACAAGAAAAGATCACTAACATGATCACTAATGTAGATATTAAGAAGTAAATCAGCATTCAAATATTTGGAATCCCACAACTGATTTATTCATTAACTGCTACAATAGGGCACTTTACTCCCAAGTACAAGATGCAATCTTAGTCACAGAACAATTGACAACCAGCCAATTTATATCATTGCCTAAAGTCAAATAAATTACCCTAGCGAATTTAGCCATGGAAGGAAGATAGTGATAATCTGATACAATAGTAGAAGATAGAAGAGAATGTACAAGAGAAGGTAGGGGATAGAGAATGTATAAGAGAAGGTTCAGACAGATAGACAGAGCAGGAACTGGATTCACATTCTGATTATGCCAAAAGCTAAGCAATGTACTACCAAGGTTATCCATATAGCCAACAGTTTCACGCCATTAACCACCCTAACCATCTCACTTCTTAACTATAATAATGGCTCAAGAAGACTATTAATATGGAAACATGAAGAACAAAGCCATTCATAAACTTACATGACTAGATGCTGAAAGACATCCACATACCTGTACGTATATCAACAGAAGCAAGGTCACCAGATCCATTCCCTACATAGATTGAATAACCATCTATATCCTCAGCCACTGCTTTAATTGGTGTCTCACGAAAATCAAATGAAATAACAGGCCTTCGCTGAGCAGAGATGTCATATAAACGAACCTGGTTGAAAGTTACAAGTTAAAAGCCAATTGAATGGATTCAAAATTAAGTACAAGGGCATAAGCATCATTGGCAAGGAAGCTTCCATAAGTATTATTACACATTCCAAATATGTTTATTGATTAATTTCAAATTTTCAAACAAGTTTAGGTTTAAAATTACCTGATGGCTGTTAGTTCCAGCAACAAATTTATGATGATCATCTTTGCTTAGAAATGTAGCACATGTAAACCAGGTAGGGGTAAAAATACCAAGGCTGTTCTTAGGAGGCTGCAAAACAAATGGTAATATTATGCATATACGAAAAACAAAAATATGATACAGTAAAAGATAATATAGGTTGGAAACAAAAGCAATTATTGGAAGACCAAAAATAAATTTATTGCAGACTCACAGGTTTGGCATTCCATATCTTAGTGGAGCTCTCAAGATCCCAAAAATTGACTTCAACACCTTTCCTAAGCGATGGATATAAGAAATAGTTAGAATATTCCAGCTCAGAAATCTAAAACAAGATGACAGACATTCAATGATAGTGCTCGTATTGGTTTCTCATAAGATTTTAAGAAGCACCTCCCTCTCCATTGCTTTGTTTTCTGTTGGCTTTGAGCTTGCATCATCGCAAGATCTTTCTACTTTATATATTTCCACTACGGAGGTCTTATATTTCGTAGGTTTTTTATTCTCTAGCAGCCATATTAAATAAAAACCAGTGAAATTGCTTTTGCTTCTTAAAACTCCCAATTAACTGCAATACATTGCAAATTGCAAGTCTTTTTCACAATTAAGATACTACTATTAAATTTAACCAACAACAAAATATCAAAAACTTCAATTTGATCTATAAAACTTAATAACATTAGTACAAACAAACAGTAGCCATTCCAGAAGCAGCATAAAACTTTGTAACTCATTGTATCTGCGAATTCATATTATGTTTTCAAGTAACTCCAATCTAACTAACATCTGCTTATAAGTAGAGTTAAATGAAGATTACATATGGAGAGAAAGATAATTAAAATTTATTCGCCTTCAATGTTTTCACAAGTTTCTATAGGTTCGTTATGAAGGACCTAAGAATATGAATGTGCAATATATGGTTAAGGTAGTGAGCCAGGATTTTCATACAGAAGTTTATGCCCTAGCATCTGCTGCAATAAATGATAATCTTTAAAACACAGATATGACTATCTTGTAATTGTAAGATAATAAGGGATATCAATCATCCAATAGTTTAGAACACACTTATTTTTAATGTCCTCCATTCCTTCTAGTTCCCGCATTTTGCAACATTAAGGGAACTATCTTTCACCTTGTTCCCATATTTTCTACTCTTAAAACCCTTCTTTACAAACGTTCATGAAATTAATTATTTGAACAGTTTGATACTGGTTTGGTTCAGTTAATTTTTACAGCTCATACACCATACTCGTGTAAATTGTAATGACTCACCCTCCAAATACAGCATACTTCTCACTTTCATCCACTTTGCAACATGAGATGTTACCACCAGCACATACATTCCAAGTTGAAGAATTAAGAGAAACAGATTCCGAAGGTGAATTGATCACTTCAAAGGACTTTACACTTGCATATCCCTTGGCTGTGCAGGTAAGTAAGGTACAAGACCTAAAAACATAAACTAAATCTGAATTACTACTATTAAACTGTAGAAAAAGAGATATATCGCTAAGACACACCCATGCATACATAAGAGCATTACAAGCAATTAAAATATATCAATCATGTGAGCATAAGCAAACAAGCAATGAACCACCAATATGAGAGCCAACAAACTTTTTGACTTACAGAACATGAAGATAATGAGTGTGTCAGAACTATCAAAAGAGGAAAAGGAAAGAGGAAAAGGAAAAAAGAACAAAAATTCACTGTGATAGTCACTTTTTAACTAAAATGAGCGAAGAATATAGCACAAAAGAAACAAACATAACACACAAATTTGAACAGTTAAATGACATTGGTACATATACTACCTGGAAGCTAACTCTGGGATTTCCTTCGCAAATAAATGCAATCCAACAATAGCGTTTTCTTCAGACCGCATATCTGTGACATTGGAATTTAACATTGCAGCCTGTAGATCTCCATTTACAGGGTTCATAACCTCAACCTAAAGTGGATATGTAGATTAAAGCACTTAGGAATTTGAAAATATAGATTGAACACCAAAACAAGTTAAGAACATTCAATGATATTATGAAGGAACTTACCCGACCATTTTTCCTCGCTACAGCTAATAGCTGCAATGCAAGAAAAGGGAAAATCATAAGAAAATAGTAATTCATGTTTCTCCTTTGTACCTTTTCAAACAGCGCATACCGGGTCCGCCTTGCGGTGAGTGATAGAAACGGCTGAGACGCAATTGGAGGAGTCTGGTTCACCCCATCTTTCAACGACACGTGGAACTCCAGATTGCTTATCACGGGCTTCAACAACTAACACAAACAAAAGGACCAAGAAAGCGAATTAAAAGAGTGAAGCAAAACAAGATGCGAATTTGTAAGAGCCAAGAGATGAGAGCATATAAATGATCAATCAATAACCTTTAACGAGACCAAGTGCGTCGAAGGTTAAAGCCCGAAACGGAGGGCAACCCGGGCAGTCAACAGTGGTGGTACGCGGCATCGTTCACGGCGTCGCCCGGAGAAATTTTCAGTTTGGTGCGCTTGAAAGTGCTCTTTTGGGTTGGGTGGAGGTTCGAGTACCTTGCGGCTAGGCTTCTTTGAATGGGAGGAAGACAAGCAGTGCAATGCCAATTAGTATAATATTTTTTGAAAAAAGACTGCCATCAGAGTAAAAGAAATCTAATTAATTGTTAATTAAGAATTATACAATCATACAAAGGAGAATTACATTGTGGTCCCATGGAAGTAAATGTACGAAAAAATAGTCTCAGAAAAATATGAAATTACTCTCAAGTCCCATGAGATCATTTTGTAACAAAATCCAAATGAGAAATGTCTGAATTACCCCCTGTCAAATAAATAGTGAAAGGGATGGTTAAATGCTGTGAAATACATGCTCTGACATCCGAAAGAGGTGTGGAGATGGTAGGAAAAACTGAGTGACGATCAGCATCCATGGTTGAAGAGTAAGGTAGGAAATTGATGCCATCCACTCTCTTGTCTTTATCATTCCCTATGACTCACCTATTTTGTTGAGTAGCTAAACATATCTTTAGGTTTTGTTGATCCATGTTCGTTTTGATCATGAAAATGGAAAAATTTGTCTGCTTTTGATGGATATTGTCATCTGTATGCTTGCAAACTATAAAGGAAAACCTACTAAATACAATGGATATACTTTGGCAAAGTTTTCAATATGTTTGGGGTATGGTTTTGTGTGCTCTGTTTTTGTTGTCATGATGCTCTGTTTTATGGTTCATGGTGCTGTGTTTCTGCAATATAAGAGGTAAGGAATGAAGATGAGGGTGAAAGGTTTGGGGCTACTTGACCTGATTTGCTTAGGAAAAATGTGTTGTTAATGGAAGCAGCGATAGTTGTCAATGAAGGCTCCTTAACTTGTTAATGACAACTAGAGGTCATATTTAAATGTTTTTTGTGACAACTAAATGTTTTTTTGATTGATATTTGTTTTGGTCATGATAAATTGAAAACGATTGTGATTTTTGTGGGCATTGTCCTCCATATACTTGCAAACTATAAAGGAAGGCCTAGTACATGCAATGGATATGCTTTGGCTAAGGTTTCAATGTGTTTGGGTATGGTTTTTTGTGCTCTGTTTTTATTGTCATTATGCTCTATTTTGTGGTTCATTGTGCTGTGTTTCTGCAATATAAGAGGTAAGGAACGAAGATGAGGGTGAAAGGTTTGGGGCTACATAACCTAATTTGCGTAGGGAAAAAAGAGTTGTTAATGGGAGCAGCGATAGTTGTCAATGGAGGCTCATTAACTTGTTAATGACAACTAGAGGTCATATTTAAATGTTTTGCTTGAGGTGTAATGGTATTTGGAATCGGTTTGAAAAGTTTGCTATTTTTTTTGGTATTTTGTGCTGTTTTCAGTAATTATAAATGATATTTAATGAACAAGGTGTGAAATATGTGTGGTTAGAGGTCCTAATTATGTAGTAAGAATAGTTTGTTAATAGGGGTTGTGACATTTGTTAATAAGGCTGTTGAAGTTATTAATGACAACTTTTTTGTGCAGTAGACAGCGGTGATGACTACCACGTCTGGCAAGAATATACTATGTTTCCTTCATATAGGGGGAAGGTTTGAAGTCAGTAGAGATGGTGATTTAACATATGTTAGTGGAACCATTAGATCTAGATCTATTAAGGAAAGAACAAGTTTAGAAGAGTTTAAAACAATGATATCTTCCATTGTGGGAAAAGAGAGTGGCGAACTTGTTATGAAGTTCAAATTGCCGTGTGATAGAACAACATTTGTAGACGTACTAGATGATGAAGCAATTGAACATTTAATCAGTTATAGTGGAGAAAGTGGGCATGTCTATGTAAATAAAGGACAAAATGAAGATGATAATACAACGACAATAAGGGATGATCGAAGTGATGAGCAATATGTATAAGTTTAAAATCTTTATCGAAAATAGGTTGTGAACAAAGTGTTGTTAACTTGTCATTACTAACATATTTTACTTTGCAATATGGTCCAGGTTTGATAACTTATCAGAAGGTTGGGATGGAGGATTAGGCCCAATGTGTATTGAAGATTCACCTTCATTGCAATGCGCTGTCCAAATGGTGCCAACAGAAAGACTTGAAATGGACTCCACAAAGTGGAAGGATATGATAATCGGGGAGGGACAAGTTTTTGCCAATGTGGATGGCCTTCGGCAAACATTGTACAAGTATGGCATTGCCAACAAATTTGCATATAAATATGTAAAAAACAACAAGCAAAAGATCATCGCCAAATGCATGGTTGATGGCTGTCCATGGTACTTAGTAGCGTATTCAATGGGTGAACGGCAAGATATTGAATTCCTCATTATAAGGACATTCAAAGGTGACTACAAACATGATGCATAGGATAATCTACTTGTACCTTACTTGAAGAGATCCAAATTAACCTCATTAGTCATCACAGACAGTTTGAGGTATAATATAGACAAGAATGCAAATGAGGTTATGAGAGATATGTATAGAGATTACGGGGTGTGTCTAAATTATAGTCAAGCGTACAGGGGAAAAGAAAGAGCATTAATGGAAATACATGGCTGCGTCGAAGATTCATACATGACTGTTCCTTGGATATGTGATAGGCTTATAGAGACCGATCTAGACACGGTAGGTCGGTGTGAATTCTCTGAGGATGACAGATTTGATAGGCTATTCATTGCTTATGGATGTTCAATTAAAGGCTTCTTACAAGGGTGTCGAGGCATACTTTATATAGATGGATGTCACCTCAGTGGTCTTTACAAGGGAACATTGGTTTCAGCTAATGTGTATGATGTTGATGATCAATTGTTTCCCTTGGCATATGGTATAGTCAGTAGGGAAACATATGATAATTGGAGTTGGTTTCTTAAGATTGCGAAAGATATCATTGGCACAAGGGAGATCACAATAGTATTAGATAGGAATCTTGCCATCATAAGTGCTATTTTTTGTATATTTGGATCTTAGAGACACACATTTTGTTACCAGCATGTGAAGGAAAAATTTAGTGTACAATTTTTAAAGCTGAGAAGAGTAAAGGATAGGACTTCTTTGAATAGCAAAGAAGATGTACTTAAAATGCTTGATGCTATTGCATATGCATGACATAAACATGAATATAATGTTGTATTAGGTAGGCTGAAATTGTTTTCTCTAGAGTTAGGTATGTGGGTTGAGACTGAAGGAGATGTTGAAAGATGGGCTTAAAGCAAGTTTCCTCACAAAAGATAGGATAAATTAACATCAAATGTTGCGGAGTCATTTAACGCTTGGGTATTGAAAGAGATGAAGCAAAATGTTGATGTTTTCATTTATGAGCATCAAGAAAAATTAGCGAAGAAGATGGTTGCATGCAAAGCAGCGATAAGAAATTGGAGGAATGAGATTGGGCCGAATATAGAGTCTAAGTTGATGGAAGAAGTCAAGGGCACCGAAAATATGGAATGTGAATATTATGGTGATGATATGATTTCAGTTGCAACAGTGTGTGACAACCGAGTCATCCATTTGAGTGTTGACCTCATAGGGCACACATACACTTGCCTGGCATGGCAGATGAGCAGAATCCTTTGTCCACATGCATGTGCAGCAATTAAGTTAGTTCATTGTAGTATGTACTCGTACGTTGATGAATGCTACAAACTTTGTACCAAGAGAAAATATATGCAACACCCATGAGGCCTGTAACAACACATGATTGCCCACGTGCTAAAGCCCTTACAATGACACAAATGATGACACAATTTGTTACGACCACCAATTACTAGAAGGCCCCTGGGAAGGCCAAAACGAAAAAGGATTGAATCTCAGTTTCAAGATAAAAGGGTTTATCATTGTGGGAGGTACAATGAAGTTGGCCACACTGTAAAGACTTGCAAGAATCCTAATCCAAGTTGATCAATCATGGTCGTTTGGGTTCTTTTGATTTTGGAAAGTGCATGTCATAGTATTTGTGTAAATATGATTAGATACAAATCCATACTACTTGTATAGTAATGGTCTGTGACCTTTATCTTACTTGTGCATGCATTTTAAGCTGTAAATGACGGTTGGATATAATATGGCTTGGTATCCCACTTTCATTTATGGAAAGTTGTAATGAGTTGTAAATTATGCTGTCAATGTATGGATCTAAAGTTGTCATTGGAGGAGAATGGAGTTGTTAATATATATATATATATATATACAGTTATGCTGATATTTGTGTATCTCATTGTCATGTTTTGAAAGTTTGAATCTGATGTGAATTATGTTGTCAACGAATGAACCTCGAGTTTTCATTATAGGCCCATGGAGTTGTTAATATATACATGCAGTTATGCTGACATTTGTGTATCGCATTGTCATGTTTTGAAAGTTTGAATCTGATGTAAATTATGTTGTCAATGAATGGACCTCGGGTTGTCATTATAGGCCCATAGAGTTGTCAATGTACACTCATAGAGTTGTTAATATATATTTATGCAATTATGATTGACATTTGTGTATCCCACTGTCATGTTTTGAATGTTTGAATCTGATGTAAATTATGTTGTCAACGAAGGCACCACGGGTTGTCAGTAAAGGCCCCTTGAGTTGTCAGTGAAGGCCCCTTGAGTTGTTAACATAACTATGCTGTTATGAAGAGTTGTCAACGGAGTGTTAATGACTTGTCAATGCCTGCACCACGAGTTGTCATTGATGGCCCCTTGAGTTATCAGTGAAGGCCCCTCGAGTTGTCAGTGAAGGTCGCTTGATTTGTCATTGTAGGCTGACTGAGTTATTAACACACTTATGTTGTTATGAATTGTCAAGTGAATCTCAATGGGTTGGTCCGATGTCAAGCGATGCAATACGATATAGTACTAATTGAATCAAAGATGCTGAGACAAAAAAAAACGTGCATAAGAAAATTTTCCATTCTCATATGTGCAACATTGCAATCTCGAGTGCCATGACACTTGGGCCAATTGGCACAGCACCTGAAGGGTATGTGAAGCACTGTACTCTTTGGTACCATAGCACTTGGGCCAAGTGCCACGGCATTAGGGCATTCTTATATGAATAAACTACTAGCTTCTCTTTTCTTTTACCGAATAAAGTAGAACCTTCTTCTTCATTGTATAAACTAGAAATTCAATAAGACCACAATGTTTCAACAACACACTTGGACGAAAACATTATAGAGACCAACAGTACAAATCTTCTTTTTTCTTTTACTGAATAAACAAGTAGCTTCTTCAGTGCATAAGTTGGAAAATCAATAAGACTACAAAGTTTAATGTTAAAGATTGTAGCTTCAGATAATAAGGCATGTTCTTGAGAGAGTTGACTGCTAACTCATCCACAAGGGGTGTCTTGTTTAAAAGTCACATATTCCAGCTTTTTTTGTCTTCAAATTTGTAGGGCATCTACAATGGACCTTGTCAGACTTAGCACTTCAAATGGAGCTTTCTTTGCTATAGCTTTCATAGTGAGAGGCCAAGAATAAGTGATCCAGAAGTATGCAAATGCATTTCTGCCTTCTGTAAATTAAATTTAATACATACAATCAGATATGTAAAGATATAGGAATCCACTATTTTCAACATGAAGTAGAGACTCGCCAAGAATTTCTCCAGAAATCCAATATGAGAAATATACAAATGTTAAGCTACAAGTAGATGCAAAAGCATGCATTGATAATACAATTCTCATACACATTATAATTGCTTCTTATTTGAATTGCCAATGCAACATCCAAAAACTCTCACCAAAATAATTCACTTCGTGAATATCACCTCAACATGAAAAATAGAACATAGAAAGGGAATGAAAACTTCTGAACTAAAATAATTTGCCAATAGCCACTAGGTAAAAATGAAGAAGAGAGCTAGAGAGAGAATCAGCCTAATTGCTCAAGCAATGGATCTAATTTTCCCCAGGTGAAAAGTTGTGTTACATTTAACTATTACAAAGTATACTACAAAATTAATGCAAAATCATCAGACATCAGAAGGGAATAGAATGAACAATAATTTAATATGTTCAAATCTAGATTTCAAAACCATGAACCAAATGATTATAAAAAAACTATCTTCCACCAAAAAATAGTAAACAAAGAACGAAATGGATTTTCGGAAACATTATAAGAACAGTGACATGAATCGGAGCTGACGAAGAGGTTCAATGATTACCTAATTGGTTCTCCTCTTCTTATGCATGTCTTGAACCAAAGACATAACTTTGTCTGCATGTTTGTTGAGGGGGTGAGTAACGAGCCATCACAAGAACCTGACCTTCATTTCGTGGAGCTCATCGGGGTATAGTACGGCATAGTGTATCCGTCTTGCCCTTGCTCAGTGCCGTCCCATATTTGTAGCCAGGATAGTACACACACACTACAAGAATCTCTACACATAAACATGTTAACAAGTAACAAACCAAATTAGTTGTATCTTTAATGTGAAATTATGAGCAGAAACCACATTGTCAACTCACGTGTCGTGTCGAACATGTACTTTTGCCTATGTCACACCCTTCTCAATTTTGTTCTCATCCTCAAACAGTTGTGGCTTAACTCTCCGAAGAATTTGGAATAAGCAATTTCACTGAAAAAATAAAGACAACATCAGTAAGATATATGAATGTAAATAAAGTGTGAGGTGTAAGGTGACAAATATTCCATACTACTCTGGTTGTCATATGTTCCTTTGGGTCATATGTCCTTTACGTTTCCTTGTCTTCTTTGGCTTAATTGGTTTAGACCCCGATTTTGATGTTGCTGATTCCAATTTCTTTTGCCTCCTATTAAATGTCAGTATGTCGACCAAAGAGTCAAGGGCATAGTATTGCATGGTTTTTGTGTCAACGACATAGCAAAACCAGTGATCATCCTAAACACATGGAGCAAATATGAAATCACAATCCCCAATGTTATATCCCAAGTATTTGGGCAGGATTTGTGTTCCATTATCAGCCAAAGACCATCTCAGTGGGTTTGTAGCAAATTTACGTATGAAGTCAGCAGTAAATACGTGTCTTCTAACTCTATCCTCGTTTAGTTGTTGATCAGCAACCAAGGTCTTCATGACCATTGTCATTAACTACATCAGTGACATAAATAAGTTACCTAATGAAAATATGACAGCAAAGCAACAAAACATAACTCAATACTAGTGGCATCCCTATCATTAATCCATCCTATTGGTCTTAAACACTGGAGTTCCCCCTTATGAGGAAGTAATCATGCATCTCCACGAAGTCCCTGAAATAAAACAAACACACAGCATGTAAATCATACTATAACTGCAATGTAAAACCATTGCAACAAGCCAAAGTAGTAGTTTAAACTT
This sequence comes from Inga leiocalycina, assembly GCA_963242795.1. Taxonomy (NCBI): domain Eukaryota; kingdom Viridiplantae; phylum Streptophyta; class Magnoliopsida; order Fabales; family Fabaceae; genus Inga; species Inga leiocalycina. The sequence continues at coordinate 32,336,410 of OY725328.1, forward strand.
ACTCATTGCCATCGTCCTTATTACATCGAGTTATACACAATTGAAATAATATATCCTTCTGATCAACTTTCCTCTTTCCCTTACACTTCCTGGTTGCATCTATCCCGGGAGATTTGACAACCCAGCTGGGAGTTATGACCCTTTTGGACCTTCACACTTCTACCTCACTCCCTTTTTGCTGGTTATCGCCATCTTGATGTTGCTAGAATTGTGCCTCTCTTGGTTCACTACTATCATGGGCTTCAATTTCAATGATTGCATCATGGTGTTCATCGTCTTGGTCATCCGTTTCATCCTTTATATCCTTCTCTTCACTTTCTAATTCCTCATCGTCTCCTTTTGTGTCTGCTTCCTCCTCTTTATTATCTTTAGTTTCGTCATCTTTAGTTGCCTTCTCATCCTCCTCCTCAAAAATCCTTGAACTTGAGGCCTAATAGTTTGTTGCATCTTCATCTTCACTATCTTTCTCTTTATCGACGTTGTCATTGTTCCCATCCAACAACCTATTTTGAAGGGCAAGGAGCTCGTTGTCGATCATGCCAACCAACCTAGCGCATGTCCGTTGCAATTCCTGTAACATTCACATATTCATCAGATTTGCTAATTAAGGCATTTACAAGTTGACAGAAATGGAATTTAAAACAGTTTAAATATTAAAGTAGTCTTAATTATCGGTGTGTCAGCATTGTTTCAGGATTAAATATTGTAGATGAAGGGTCACCCCCTGTCCGACACCATAAACAGCCCTTTCTTGTTTGCTTTCTCTATTTGAACTTTACTCCTCACCCGTTGTAGGCAAAACATCTGCATCACATGTAGATGATAATTAACAATTATACATTCATAATTCCAATTGCAGAAAAAAAGACAAGATAGGAACGTATCATGAGAAAGTATATATAACCTCCAATAGTTTTTCTGCCTTTAGCGTTCCCTTTCCTCAATTCCTTTTAGAAATCCCCAATTGCAGCGCAAAGTTCTTTAAAAATGAAGGATGACCAATCAAACTGACCAAGTGCGTCTTTTGTTAGCATCATCACCTTTAAGACATGATCATTGACATAAATACTCGCACTAGGAGACAATAAGGTTCCTAATGTGAATATGACAAAAAGGAACTCAAAATTTCCATCCATTTCACCCATCAACAATTCTCCTATTTATTGGTATTTTAAATTTTTGTATATACTCCTGAGGTCCTTGAATATCCGATCTTCATCATCTACTTGTACATGTATGTCTAATCCACCATTTGGTAGACCAAGCAATTGTCTCATATCTTTAGCATTTAACTCACGGGTTTGCCCTCGAAATGAGAATTGCTTGGTGGGAGGCTCAAAAGATTGCATGATGTAACCCCCTCACGGTAATTATATTTGGATTATTAAATTTAAGTGAGATAGAGGGATTATTAAATTTAAGTGAAATAGAGACCAATAAGACAAAAATCACATTTATAATAACTCATCTCCAAGAGATGGGGTGTCCAAAATAAACCTTTAAAAACAGAATTCATCTGGTCTCACATTCACTTTCGAATACAATTACCTGTGCAGTCATATCACATAATAAATATCAAAGTGTGTAACCAAAATCCCGGCAACCTCGGGTTACTTTTATATATACAATGGGTTTCAAGTTTCCCAAACATGGGGATTACATATCCAAAAGATCTATATTTACAATCATATACATAAAGTAATCCCAAAATCCAAAATCTAAAACAAATAACCAACGGTCCAAAGTCTAATATGTCCCTACTAGCCATAACCACTCCTGGTTGGCCGCTTCCCTTTCGAGCCACTTGCCCTGTCTGAAAATGTTAGTCATTGGAAAGAGTGAGATTCTAAAGAATTCCAATAGTAACAAATCACTCATACAATAGATAAACATAAGGCATGTAATGTTATCATGTTTACTAACATCATCAGCAACACAATGATCCATGGCTTGCTTCACAGACGACAGTACTCACGGCTGTATCACAATGCACTATGCCCGCTTTCATGGTAATCACAATGGCAGCTTTCGATGTAAATACTATGCCCGCTTTCGCGGTAATCATTATGCCATCTTTTGTTGTAATCACAATGCCCGCTTACGCGGTAACCACTATGCAACAACATCAAAAGGCACAAAGTATCTTAAGGTATAATGTATCACAAGGCACAAAGCTCCACAAGGCATCTCAATGCATCTCAAAGCAGTAGCAGTAACACACAATGCATGATAGGCAAAAATACAATACATTTACACAAAGTATAAGAGAAAAGTCACTACCTGTATCTTTCCTGACATTCTTTGGCACAGTGGGCTCACGCGTCTGACATATATCAAATCATATACCAATTTAAGGACAATTGATTAATCTCTTTCCCAAATACTTATTTCTATAATACTTTAAGTTGGTTATCATTTAGGACTCGTTAAGTGACTATTAGAGGCCTAAACATCTGCTTAAAGGGTTGGGAGAAACTATCTAAAAGACCCCTTTTCGAAGACAGAACACAGATTTTAGGCTGACTCACTTGAGTAAAGATGACCTCACTCAAGTGATGAATGACTCGTACTTGAGTGAGAACGGCTCTCACTCGCGAGTGTTTCACAGTGAGCAACAACCATGGCCAGAAAGTGCTCATAACACTCGAGCATAAGGTTTTGCACTCGGGTGATGACTCCCAATCCACTCGAGTCCCCGAAAGTGCAACATAAAGAGTGACAACCCGAGAGCACATGTAACATCAGAGGGAAAAACTCACTCGAGCATACCCTCTAGTGCTCAGGTGAGAAGGTTTCACTTGCGAGTGTCGGAACACACTCTTGAACATCAACCAGCGAGTGACAACCCGAGAGCAACCCTAACCAAGAATTCACACCATTACTCGAGTGATCCCATACTCACTCGAGTGATCACCAACATCACTCGCGGTGAAGGAAGTGCACTTGAGCCCCCTTTATGAGAACCCAGGAAAAACACAAAGTAGAAAGACAAAACACATGGCAGCACTCGAGTGAGTTCCTCCCTTACTCAAGTGAGTTCCTCCCTTACTCAAGTGAGGCTATCGGATTGCCAGATCATAGCAACTGACAGAAATTCCCAAATTGGCCAAAATCACACCCAATGGTTCCTAAACTCCACACAAAGCTCATACCACTAGTATAGAAAAAGGTTTTTAGACCGGAACATTTAGACCGGTTATATCGGATAAGGTCTTAAAATATGACCGATGAAATTTTTGTAATTATAATGAAATATTAAGACCGGTTATAGTAAAAACCAGTCTTAAAAATAATTTTAAGATCGTTATACTTAAAACCGGTCTTGAAAATAATTTTAAGAGCGGTTATGACAAAAACCGGTTTTAAAATATATACAATTAAAAAAAATAAATATAGGTAATATATTTTCTAGACCGGTTCTAAAAATAACCGGTCTAGAAAATATTATCTGAATTAAAGACAGTTATAAAAATAAAATATTTATTATTTTTAAGACTGATTGTAAATTAAAACCGATCTAAAATATTAAAAATTTAAGACCGGTTATTTATTAATAACCGGTCTTAAATATATACTTTAAGACCGGTTGTCAATTACAACCGGTCTTAATAAGACCGGTTGTAATTGACAACCGGTCTTAAAAATGACCTGGATTTCAAAAGGCGCCTAAATTTGATTTTGAAATCTAAAACTCAAGCACATCAATAAAACCCTTGCATCGTCTCGCGGCAGCTCCTCCTTTCCCCTTCTTTCCTCCGTCCTTAACTTCGCCGCCGTCAACAGAGATTTACTATTGAATACATTATCGAAAGGCTATCGATGTTTGTTCCCTCCGATTGGTTTCATTCTCTCGTTTTTATTGTCAGGTTTGTGTTTCCATTTCGTTTTTGGGTTTTTCATTGAAAATGTGAGATGACTTGGCCTCCATTTTCTTTGTTCAATTCCTGTAGCAAGTAGCCAAGGTCTATTCAAATCCAGAGGAAGAAGAGGATCCTCAAGCAAAGGTTTAAGGTACCGTTTAATTATTTTGAAATTGTAGACCTGGGTTTATTTTGGTGGTTTTCCATTTGCATTATAGACTATAGTTGAAGCTTGTTGCTTCTAGTGAACCTGGGTTAATTATTCCATTTGAAAGTGATGATTTTGAGAGTCGTGGTGTAGCTTCTGTTATATTTTTTTTGGTTTAAGCTTGTTTGGTTTTGTTTTGTTTGATTTTAATCGTAGTTGAAGACTATAGTGGTGTAGCTCCTAGTTAATTTTGCTAAACTGGGTTCTGTCTTGTTTGGTTTAAGCTTGTTGCTTCTGTTATATTGATTTTGTAGCTTCTGGTTTCCTTCTTTTGATTCGTCCATGCGATTTGAATTTAAAATATTTACCAATATGAAAACTTGCTTTAGGGAATTGCTTTTGCAATTGCAATTAATCATTCCTCCTTCATCTTAATTATTACTTTAGTTGATATTGGTTATCAACTTGTGCATTGCAATTAATTATTTGTTCATGTTTGCATAACTTGGGAATTGCTTTTGAATGATGCCATTGTAGATTGTGCCTTGTTATAACAATAAGCACAGTGTAGTAAAATTTCCTTAAATAGTGTCCTTAAAGTGTTTTCAGACAATGAGTCATCCTAGTGTGGGTACTCCCGATCCAACTAATCCAAATCAGAGCGAGCCTAGTAATGCTCCGAGCTAGGAACACAATGAGCCACGTAACCAACCTAGATGAAGGGGTAGGAGAGCTACTTGATTGACATACATTCCTCTCAATTGGAATATCGGGGAAATGATTCTGATTGAGTTTGATATATATTGGAAACCTATTAGGCCTAATGCCAAATGGTATAGGAGTTTTGTCGGCATCCTAGCACACAACAAGCCTAGCATCTTGATAGAATAGTGGAGAAATGTCGATAAAGGTGTGAAGTGACATATTTGGGAAACTATCCAGCTCACTTACAACATTCCTGAGAGTGAAGTCTTGTATGACAAGACAATGACGTATTATGATGAATACTGGAGGAAGTTTAAGACAAATCTAGCCAACAATTACGTGCATATCGAGATGGAAGAAGGTCAGCCTATTCTTAATCCGTGCGATCAATATTCTTTTATTGACGAATAGACTTGGCAAGAATTTAGACGGCTTTGGACTACTCCAGAAGCATTGGTGAGTTGACTTATTTTGCCATTGATTTGCTTATGAATTATGATTTGTCTTTATTGATTTACAATGACTTACTTTTGATTTCTTATTTGTAGGAAAAAAGGAAAAAGGCCCAAGAGAGTAGTAGAAAGAATGATTGCCCCCATATAATGTCTCGTGGGGGTTATGCGAAGACCGAAAAAGACTTGTTGGCGGCCAAACGGAAGAAATTGGAAGAAGCAGCTCAATCCGATCCTTCTGTTCTTCTTTCTCCACCATCTCTGATACGTCACGAACAAAAGTGGTTGTTCGCTCACCAAAAGAGGAGAAAGCCTTATACGAGTGAACAATCTTGTATAGTCAGTGAGAAAATTATAAGTATTGTTGTTGACTTGTTGTTATTAATTATTTAGTAAACAAATTTCATTACTAATATTTGTCATCTGTGTCTTATAGGAGGAGCTTCAAAAAAAAAGCCGAGGGATCATTTAGGTCGGATGGGAGGAATGACATCCTGACCGTAGCTACAGGAAAACCTGAGCATCCCGGTCGTGTCAGGGGGATTGGAGGAGGGGTGGGCATAAGGGATTACTTTAGAGCATCCTCACGCCGTTCCTCAAGCGGTATGGTGACTAGGGAGGATATGGAGTGTATATTGGCCACTGTGAGGGCGGAAGCTAGGGCTGAGGCAGAAGCATCATTTGATGCACGATTTGAAGAAAGGTTCAGCAAGATGAAGGAGGAATGGATGATCATGATGAGCACAAGACAAGCAGATACCATTGCTCCCCAGGCTCATTCCTTAAACCCTAAACAGAGCACTAAAGGGAGTTGCATTGGTCAGTGATCAGAGGGTCCTGGAAAAGAAATTGGTGAGCCTTGTGACTTGTTTATGGAGGATCCTCTGAGACGATTGGTTCCACAGAGGAGCATGCACAACTTGGGATCAACTGTCCACCACCAAGAAATAAAGGATGATCAAGTCAGAGTGGCAGTTGAAGAGGTGATCGTTGCAGATGCACCTCTCCCTATCCCTGTTGATGACTTCAAGGTTGTGGGCGATGTCATCAACTCTTTCATCTTGTGGCCAAAGAACCTTGTTTCTGATTGAGCTGAGGAATCCCCACTACCTCCACCTCCACCTCCCTCCACTTATGATATTTCACGGTCTCCATTGAATATCATGCAGCAAGTGATTCTGATGGCATATGATACATCCTTTGCAACAAGAAATTGGGCTACTGAGTTAGCTATTGGCAAGTTAGGGGTGTATGCTATCTTGAGAGGGATGATTTAATGTCCCTGGTAGCTCCTCTACAATAGCTTACGATTTCGATTGTCCAGTTCTTTTTGATGTAAGTATCTTCTCAAATTGGAAGTTAATATCTTACAAATTATGCCGTTAAATTTTGACTTAATGTCCCTGCTTGAATTATTGTAGGTGCATGCATCGTAGGTTGGTTGACTCTGGCAAAACCGATAAATTTTGACTCTTATGCCCAGTTCAACTCGACGACAAAGGGACCACTTCTGCTATCAGACACACATACTTATCGCACAGGCTTAGTGAAACCTCAATTGAGTGTTTCTTGGCTCCATAGTTGCACGGGGTAAGACACAAATTTATGTTTCATATTATACATAATATTTTATATTCACTTAAAAGTTTTCCCTTTTTTCAGTGATCATTGGCAATTGGCTATTTTGTGTAAGAAGAGCTATTCTGTCATCCTCTTATGCTCCCTCCACCTCAGCAAGCTAACTAGTGAATTGAAGAAGAGCTTGAACTCGCAAGTTTTCTTGTATTATTAATTACCTTTTGTGTGCAAAATTTATGGAATTTGTGTAAAATAAGGAACCTTTGTGATTTTGATGATATTGGGCTATGTGGACATTCCAACACACTGCTCTTGGTAGGCCTATGCATGAGGTAAAAGACCCTACATGGATCTTGCCAAAGGTTAGTTACATATTGGTTTGTTTTAAGAATGTATTCAATAATAAGCCATGCTTTAATTTTATACTTGTTTTAATGATATCATGTTATTTTTCAGACCTGTAGGCAACCACTGGGGTCCAACTTGTGTGGGTTGTATATTCTGAGGCACATGTATAATATTATTACCTTAGGCACGACATGCTTATTGAAGAGGTAAATGTATATATATTTCAAAAATTTTGTATTACTTTTATTTTTTTAAGTGAATTTAATGTTTTTCCTGGCTTTTGTGTTTCAGATGTTTGAACTTGCTGACCCCTTTCCAGAAGAAGATATTGAGCATATTCGTAATTATTGTGCTGAATTCATTTATGAACTTTTACAACAGTGAGTTCTTGTATGTAAAGATGAGGAATTTTTTTGTATATATTCATTTATGAATTGAAATGTTGGTTGTTTGAATTCATTTATATTGTTGGTTGTATGATTTGACATGTTTGTTGGTTTTAAAATGGTTTTTGTATATTTTGATGAATTGAATTGTTGGTTGCATGATATGTCATGGTTGAATCCATTTATGCATATATATATGATGGTTTTAAACAAAACATTATACATAAGGATATATATGACATGTTACAAGTTCCCAATTCAATGAGAAGGTTAAAGCAAAAGGAAATGGTAAATAGAAGCAAACTGAACACCATATGACACTTAATAAGTATGGCATTGGAGGTAGCAATTCAAGGATGCGTTCTGGTAACTAACCTAATTATAAACAAATAAAACAAATATGACACTTTTTAAACACAATCTATGCCCTTAGGTCTCTATGACACACAATACCCAATTCCAATCAATACACTTTCAAACTTTAAAACCATATCAAATACTCAAAGAACTTCACAATGAACTAATCCCAACATCAATCACTATGAAATTTATATGTCCAAAAATGGGCATAAACCAGGGCAAATTTACAGAATTTCTCAAACTTATTCAAAAATCGTAACATACATATCAAAAAGTACCAAATGATTACCTCTTCACTTTGCCAAAGTCAGAATCTTGATTCTCAAACTTTCAAATTACTCCAACACCCAAATCACTACCTTTCAAGATTTTGAAATCACCACAATGAAGCTCTTAATGAGGTGTACAACATTAGAGAAGAGGTTTAGAGCATTAGAGATCAACTAACACATCAAAATCTCACCTTCCTTCTTCCTTTTCTTCTTGGTCACTGGAAAGAATGGAGAAAAAGAGATATGATGAGAGATGGAGTAGATGATGATGATTGCTTTCCCTTGCCTATACTCCCCCTCAACCGCATAGGAGAGAGAAGAGAGATAAAAAGTGGACTTTTGTCCTTTGTGCCACATCCAATGATCCACCAAATGCCACATGTCAACATCTTCTCACTTCTACCATGAGCTCACACAAATGCAAAGCATAGGATCCTAACCCATGGTCAATAACACTAATTACAATCAAGATTAGAGTTATTAACCCTTAATCCCAAATTAGGTTATTACAATTCTCCCCTCTTCAAATAAATTCCACCCTCAAAATTTGTCAAGCTACTTGAGCCATAACTCCGGATATCGCATTTGCATATCCTCTTCCGCTTCCCAGGTTGCTTTTCTCTGTAACATTCCCTTTCAGATCACTTTCACATAAGGAATACTTCGGTGTCTGAGCTGTCGTTTTTCTCAATCAATAATCTGTTCTGGCTCCACAGCATATGTGAAGTTATCTTGCAACTCCACTTCCTCATACTCAATGATGTGAGACGGATCCGGTTGGTACTTCTTCAATTAGGAAACATGGAACATATCATGAAGTCTTGTTAAGTTTAGGGGTAGGGCTACACAATAAGCAACAGGCCCAATCCTCTCAAAGATCTCAAAAGGACCTATATACCTTGGGCTCAATTTCTTTCGTTTGATAGCACGTCCAATACTGGTGACGTCCAATACTGGTGACTGGAGATACTCTAAGAAACACATAGTCACCGACCTCAAACTCCAGAGGCCTTCTCCTCTTGTTAGATAACTTTTCTACCGACTCTGAGCTGCAAGAAACCTCTTACGAATGATTCGAATCTGGGCTGCGGTTTGATCAACAAGATTTGGCCCTTATAATTTCCTCTTAGACCATTCATTCCAATACAATGGCGATTGGCATTTTCTTCCATACAATGCTTCATACAGTGTCATCTGAATGGTTGCATGATAGCTATTGTTGTAGGCAAACTCTACAAGAGGAAGAAAACGATCCCAACTTCCTTTGAAGTCGAGGACATATGCCCATAACATATCCTCTAGGGTCTGAATAGTCCTCTCTTACTGTCCATCTGTTTGAGGATGATAGGTTGTACTGAATCTCAACTGAGTACCCAGTGCCTCATGCAATACCCTCCAAAATCTCGAAGTAAAACCAGGATCACGATCGGAGATGATATTCTTCGGTATGCCATGGCGCCTCACAATCTCTTGAATGTATATCTCTACTAGTTTATCCGGAGAGTAACTAGCATTGATCGGTAAGAAGTATGCCAACTTCGTTAACCGATCCATAATGACCTAGATTGCATTATAATTCCTGATCTTGGGCAATCCCATAACAAGATCCATGGTCACACTTTCCCATTTCTATTCTGGAATTTTAGGACTTTGCAACAAACCAGGCAGTCTCTGGTGCTTGACCTTTACCTTTTGGCATGTGAGACACCTTGCCATATATTTCGTCACATCACTCTTTATTCCCGGCCACCAATACACATATTTCAAATTGGTACATTTTGGTCATACCCGGATAAAGAGTGTATAAGCTCTTGTGCGCCTCATCTAAGATCTTTTGCCTTAAATCCGCCTTACGTGGAACACAAATTCTTTTCTGATAGCGAACAAGTCTACTAGGCGACAAGTAATAGCCTTGAGCTTCTCCTCACTCAATTATAGCCAGATTACACTGTATCCAACTATCTTGCCTCTGAGCCTCTTTAATTTCTGCTCTCAAATCACTTTCCCCTTGGGAAAAAGTATAGTTTATTAGATCCCATATGTTTTAATGATAATAAAGATTGGATTAATGATATAAAAGGATTTGATAACAAACAAATGAATTTGAACAAAGTGGCAAAGCATTACTTGAAGTAAGCACTGGAAGTGATAAGCAAATTTTGTGATGGCTTACTCGAGTAGATACTCGAGTAAGGGAAGCTATCACTCGAGTAGGCACTCAAGTAATCACAGAGAATTTCATCCAGTGAAGCACTGCCAAAATTTGGATGAAGTTACTTGAGGGACCACTCGAGTAATCTGTAAAGTTATATAGACCATTACTCGAGTAGCCACTTGAGTAACATGATTTACAAAGGCATCACTCGAGTGACTACTCGAGTAACCAAGCTAAAAATCTTCCAGTACCTCTCGGCCAAGAAATGCAACATATTACTCGAGTAGCCACTCGAGTAGCCAGGTGAGAAAAAGGCTTTACTCGAAAGACCACTTGAGTAATCTGCAGAGTTATTTGAAGTATTACTCGAGTAGCCACTCGAGTAACCGGAAAGCAAACTCTCGGCCAAGAATTTGATGTAATGACTGGAGGGAGTAATTGAGTAATCTGCCGGGTTATTTCAAATCTACTCAAGGGACCACTCAAGTATGGTGTGAAGAAAAATGAAGGTTACTCGAGTACCACTCGAGTAACAATATTACCACAGTCAGCACCTGAGTAACTTGTGAAGGTAAAGACAAGGCCACTTGAGTAATAAGGTATTTCCAAGGTTTGTAATATATCTCACTCTATATCTTACTTGAGTAATATCTCATGAAAAATGTTGAATTACGCACTGCCATATTTTTGATAGGTTTACTCGAGGGACTACTTAAGTAACAAACTTGATCACTCGAGTAGCCACTCGAGTAAGGCAGTCCAGAAATTATGCTTTTCATCGAATGTTTATTAAATTGTTATCTATATGATTAACTCTTCATTGCAGTATTATCCTAAGTACATTTGCAGAGAAATAATGAAGAGATCATGCAAGAAGTGAAAAGTCAAATAAAAGTCTAAACGTTTACCTACCACAAACGGATAGTTTTCAAATTCAAACAATAGTCAATCGTTGCTGCGCGACTCTAACGGACATGTTTGAATTGCTTCCAACAGACACTATAAATCATCTATATATAAGAAGCAATCAAAGAAAAGAAAACAAGACACAAGAACTGAGAATACATTAATCAACACACTCTTAGTGCTTTTGTTTTTCTTATGCCCATTCATTGTACTTCATTGATTATATATTTGCTCTATGAGAGAGTTTTTCATTACAAACTCAATATTTGTTATTGAGATAACTTAAGGTAGTGGAACCTTAAGTTGGGGATTTGATTACAACGTGTGAGGGGGAGCGAGTGTCCAGGTGAAGGAACTTACTGTGTACTGAGGTGCCAAGAACCCACTGAATCTTAGGGAATATAGTAAAACTCTCAGAGACGCTCTGAAGACTGGACGTAGGTCAAAGTGGTCGTGGCCAAACCAGTATAACTCCCGGTGTACACTTCGGTGATATTTCTCATTGCTCTCAACAGCTTTAAATATTCTGTCAATTTTTCTTATATGTAACGAAATTTCTGGTATCACCCAATTCACCCCCCTCTTGGGTGAAACGCTTGCACTAATATTTGGTATCAGAGTGTAGGTCTTCTTGTTAAGGTTTAACAGCCTAAGAAGGATCTAATGTCAAGCATGGGTGAAGGAATTCTTCCCGACGGGGCTTCTATCACAAGACCTCCGGGTTTCAATAGCGAACACTTCTCATTCTGGAAAGCAAAGTTTAGAGTCTTCATAATGGCTACTAAATATGGGCTATGGGATGTGTTTGAAAGTGAAAACTACAAACCTGAAAAGATTGTAGATTCACAAAGAGTTCCCAAGACACCAGTAGAATATGATGAGAATGACAAGAAACTCATTACACTCAACAGCAAAGCAATTCTAATGATTCAAAGTGCCTTGAGTCAAAATGAGTACTTCAGAATCTGCACACTCCCAACAGCTAAAGAAATATGGGAAGGCTTGAAATAGCTCACCAAGGAACTTTGGGAATAAAAGAAAATCAGATCAATACTTTAGTTACTGAGTTTGATTTACTTCAAATGAAATTAGGTGAGTCGATAGCTGAATTTGAACTTAGATATACTCATGTTGTTAATCAACTTGCAGCACTTCGAAAAGTCTATGATCAACATACCCAAGTACGAAAGATTTTAAATATTCTTTTTAAAGATTGGGAAGCAAAAGTCACTACAATTGAGGAAGCAAAAGGTGAATCAATGCGATCGGTTGCTTCTCTATTCGGAAGCCTTTCTTAATATGAAAGCAAATTAAAGTTCAAATGAGAACCAGATGATATTGGTGACAAGAAGAAAAGAGGTCTATCACTAAAAGCAAAAGAAGAAGAACAAGATGAAGATGAAGAGCTTGACGATGACGAAATAGGTCTAATCATAAAATGATTCAAAAAGTTTTACAAGAAAGGCCAAGGATTCAAAAACTTTCAAAAAGGAGGCACAAGTAATAAAGAACACATCATCTACTATGAATGTGGAAAGCCAGGATATTTCAAATCAGAATGTCGAGAACTGATTCAGAAGAATAAAGAGAAGAGAAAAAGCAAATTCTACAATAAGAAAAAATCCTTTGTATCTGCCATATGGGGAGATAGTTCTTCTAACGAAGAAAGCGATGAAGAGGAAGTAGCCAATATCTGTCTAGTTGGTCAAGAGGAAACAGAAGAAGAGGTAACTGATTCTGATCCTACCTATGATAAATTACTTTCCGAATATAATGCTTTACATTCTGAATTCATCAAAGTAGTTAAAGAACTAGTTTTTTTCAAAAAGAAAAACAAAGCTCTTGAAGTAGAACTTAAAGAGAATTTTGAAAAAGATTGTGAAAACTGTACTTCTTTGAAAAAGAAAAACACTGATCTTACTAAATCTCCTGAAAAATTCACTAAAGGAAGTGAAATGCTAAATGTAATTTTAAAAGCTCAACGATTTGTGAATGATCGATATGGAATTGGATATGATCCAAAATTAGACAGAAGGAAAGGAAGAAAGAAAGCTAGAGGTAATTATACTTGAATTATTTTCAGCATTTTGTGCATACATCAAATCCTTTTGTATATTGTAATTATTGTAATAGAAAAGGTCATTATACTTCATCATGCATTCATAGGAAGAAAGGAAATATAGGAACCTACAAATGGGTGCCTAAAGGTTCATATGTTCTGAAAAATTTTTGTACTAACCCAAAAGGACCCAAAAAGATATGGGTACCTAAGACTTAATTGTATTTGATTGCAGATATGTCTTAAAGCATCCAAAAGCAATAAGTGATACATAGATAGTGGATACTCTAGACATATGACAGGTGATTTCGAAAGTTTTACCACATTGCAACCTATTGAAGGTGGAAAGGTAAAATTTGGAGGAAATCAATCCAGAAAAATAGCAGGAATTGGTGAAATAAAATATGACAAAGGAATATAAGTCAAAGATGTATATTACGTTGAAGGCTTGTGTCATTGTTTGCTGAGCGTAAGACAACTGGATAATATTTGATTCAGAGGAATGTCTGATTGTCAACAAGAAATACTTACAACTTGATAAGAAAAATATCAAGGCTAAGCTCAGAGCAAAAAAGGAAGGTAACTGCTATATATTTGATATAAATAGAAATAACTCTGAAATTTTTTTTCTGAGTAATGCCGATAAAAGTTGGTTATAGCATAAGAGACTAGCTCATGTCAACATGCACCAGCTAAGTAAACTACTAAAAAAGGATTTAGTTCTTGGATTAGTCAAAGTAAGTTTTAAAAATGATTTGATTTGTGATGCATATCAAAAGGGTAAACAAACTAAATCATCTTTCAAATCGAAAAATGAGATTACAACAAATCAACCATTTCAATTGATATATATGGATTTAGTTGGTCCAGCAAGAGTTAAAAGCCTTGGTGGCAACTTATATTCATTGGTCATTGTTGATGATTTCTCTAGATTTACATAGACTATTTTTCTGTCATCAAAGGATAAAAACCTTTGCAGAATTCATTGTTTTTGCCAAGAAAGTGCAACATGAGAAAGGTATGTCCATTGCAGGTATCAGGACAGATCACGGTGGAGAATTTGAAAATCAAGCCTTTGAAGAATATTGTGATACTAATGGCATTGATAATAATTTCTTTACTCCAAGGACACCACAACAAAACGGAGTCATGGAACGTAAGAATAGAGTGCTCACTGAAATGGCTAGAGCAATAATAAATAAAAAGAACATGTCTCAACTTTTCTGGGCCGATGCAATGAGCACAGCATGCTATATTTCAAATAGAGCCTACATTAGAACAAAACTTAGAAAGACACCATACAAGCCATACAAAGGAAGGAAGCCAAATCTTGCTGATTTACACATCTTCAGTTGTAAGTGTTTTATTCATAATAATGGTAAAGATAACTTAGGAAAATTTGATTCTAGAACAGATGAAGGAATTTTCCTAGGATATTCTAACTGAAGTAAAGCATACAGAATTTTCAATAAACGAACATGTGTTGTTGAAGAATCAATTCACATTGTATTTGATGAATTTGAATCCTCTGACAAAAATATTGATAATGAGCAGGAAGTTGTTTTAAATCAAGAAAATGGTCAATCTATTTCTAAATCTCTTATTCCAGAAGTTGATGAAACCAAGGAAGAAGATCGGTCACTAGGACAACCTAAAGCCTGGAAATACAATAAGAGTCATCCCCTAGATCAAGTCATAGGAGATGTGAATGAAGGAATCAAAACTAGAAATATAATTTTTAATGAAGTGAGTTTTTCTGCATTCATTCTGAAATTGAACCTTCTAACATTGATGAATCCGTATCAGACAATGATTGGGTTATTGCAATGCAAGAAGAACTAAACCAATTTGAAAGAAATCAAGTTTAGGATTTGGTACCCCGACCTAAGGATCATCCGATCATTGGCACTAAATGGGTATTCAAGAACAAACTTGATGAATCTACAATTATTATCAGAAACAAGGCAAGATTGGTGGCCAAAGGCTATAATCAAGAAGAAGGGATTGATTATGAGGAAACGTATGCTCCAGTGGCTAGATTGGAAGCTATACGAGTACTCTTAGCCTTTGCATGCATCAAGGGGTTCAAACTCTATCAAATGGATGTAAAAAGTGCATTTCTAAATGGCTACATCATATAAGAAGTATATGTAGAGCAACCTCTAGGTTTCATAGATGTAACCAAACCTGACGATGTTTTTAAACTAAAAAAGGCTTTATATGGTTTAAAATAAGCTCCTAGAGTATGGTACGAGAGGCTCAATAAATTTCTTATTGATCAAGGTTTTGTACGAGGAAAAGTTGATACAACACTTTTTACAAAACGAAAAGGTGATGATATATTAATTGTGCAAATATATGTTGATGATATAGTTTTTGGTGCTACTAACAAAACTATGTGCAAAGAATTTTTGGAGATAATGCAGGGGGAGTTTGAGATGTCAATGATGGGAGAGTTGAATTTCTTTCTCGGTTTGCAAATCAAACAAAGAAAGAATGGAATTTTCATATCTCAAACAAAATATGTGAAAGATCTATTGAAGAAGTATGGATTGGATGAAGCAAATGGAACGGAACACCCATGAGCTCAACCACATTGCTTGATGCCGATGTCAAGGGAAAAGATTACAATATCACAAAATATAGAGGAATGATTGGATTATTACTCTATCTCACTGCAAGCAGGCCTAACATTCAATTCAGTGTGGGTATTTGTGCAAGATATCAATCAGCACCAAAAGAGTCACATGCTGAAACCGTCAAATGAATCTTCCGATATCTTGCTGACACGCCAAAATTGGAAGAAGTGAATATTTAGTTGTATACTCAAACTTTGATCATGGAGGACACAAGACGAACAGAAAGAGTACAAGTGTATAAGGCCAGTTTCTTGGAGGCTCACTTGTATCATGGTTTAGCAAGAAACAAACTACAGTGTCTCTTTTATCAACGGAAGTTGAGTATGTTGCAGTATCAAGTTGTTGTGCATAAGTAATATGGCTAAAGCAACAACTCCAGGATCTTGGTATTTATTTGAAAGAAACACCAATATACTGTGACAACACTAGCACGATAAGCTTGGCAAAGAATCCTGTTCAACATTCCAGAACCAAGCATATTGATGTTAGACATCACTTCATCAGAGATCATGTCCAAAAGAAAGATGTTAAAGTAATATTCATTCCAACTCATCTTCAACTAGCTGATATCTTCACAAAACCTCTTGCAAAAGATTAATTTTTATATATTAGACGAGAATTGGGAATGGTAAATCCCAATGAATTGTAAGTTATTTAGTGTTTACAAAATGTTAGAAGATATTATTTATTGATGTTTTGATGATTACTAACTTAAGCATTGGAGCTTCTAGCAATTTGTTTTTGCATGATCATAATATTCTGTTTTGGAGTATGAATAGCAGAGGTTAATAGAGGACAACATTACTTGAGTGCCAACTTCAAGTAATGAGCATTACTGGAGTGACAACTTGAAGTAACGGATGCATTACTCAAGTAGCCACTCGAGTAATGAACTTGGAAATGTGCCAGTGAAGCATTAATTCAAATGAAACGGCACAACGGTTGAAAATGACAGTCAGAAGGTGAAGAGGCAGCTTACCCTAGGGAGGCCTCGAGTGAACTTCAACGTTACTTGAGTAAGGCCTCGAGTGAACCTGGCTACAAATTTCAAATCTATTGATTTTAAGCTCAATTTTGTTCTAAAGAGTCATCAAATGATTGAGGGAATATACATGGATAATTACAATATTATTCATGCCAGGTACGCTCTCAAATTTGCTATATTTTAAAATTTTTTGTATGATCACTCGCGTAGTTACCCTAGTGATACTGATGATCACTCGAGTAAGCCCTCAAGTGATGTCAGGTTCTAGGATATTTCAACTTGATACTCGGTCATTTCTCATAAAATCTCCTCGAGTGATTCTCCTAGTGCTCTCACAAAAACTTTTCAAAATCTCTTTCTCTTCCCATAACCGTCAAAACCTAGTGATTTACACCTTCAAAAACCTCTCAGATTGCATTGAATCATCTACCTTACTCGCGATACTCATCTCTATTTTTCTAAAATATTTGATTTTCTAAAAACACAATGGTGAGGACAAAAGCTCCCAATTTTAGTACTCCTTCTGAGTCTTTTGAACCATATCAACCCCTTTAATTCACATTCCTCTCCTCCTACCAAGAAGAGGAAAATTTCTCCCAAACCAAAATCCAAGACCAAGCGGCAAGCCAAACCTAAAGTGAAATGGGTTGTGATTAAGGAACCCATTGCCACAAGAGCTCAATCCAAGAAGAGTTTGTTAGATCTCACATGTTTTGATGATAACAAAGAATGGATGTGAAAAAGACTTGATAAAAAAATAAGTTTGAACAAAGTAATGATAGAGTAAATCATCACTTGAAGTAAGCACTAGAGTAATGAAGAAAGGCTAAGAGAAAAAGATGAGAAAATTCATCACTGGCGGAATTTCTAAAGGGTCACTCGAGTAAGAACTCGAGGAATGAGACAGAAACTTAAAGTAACCAGAGCATAAAACCTCAAGTAACTCACGGCCAGATACATCACTTGAGGGACGACTTGAGTAATATGAAATGAAAAGAAGAGTTACTCGAGTCAATATTCGAGTAACCTGCCACAAGGAAATGAGTTGCTCTCGGCCATGTAATCCTGCCAATGTTACTTGAGTAAGTACTCGAGTAATCAGGGAAATCACTTCCAGTTGCTCTCGGCCTGCCAACGTTACTCGAGATAGTACTCGAGTCCCTTGCTTCAAGGAATATGTTGCTCTCGGCATTCCAATCCTGCCAATGTTACTCGAGGAGCAGCTCGAGTAAATCAATATGGTAAACAAAACTTGAAGGTAACACTCGATTAATCTGAAATGTTATTATCACACTTCACTCGAGGCACCACTCAATTATGCAGGTATTCTATGTCAAAGACTTGAACGAGATTACTCGAGTCAGTAATCGAGTAATCTGTAGAGTTATTTACAATGCACTCGAAGTATCTACCCGAGTAAGCTATACAGAAAATAGATGTTCACTCGAGGCGGTACTCGAGTAACCAGGTAAGCAAAACTTGCAGTGCTCTCGGCCTGAAATCCTGCCAACATTACTGGAGTAAAGCATCGAGTAACCTGTGAAGAAAATTGAAGTATACTCGAGTGAGTACTCGAGTAAACAGGTATTTTCAAGGTTTGTAAATTTGTTTACTCCATGCACTACCCGAGTAATGTGATGTTCATTTATTGACTTGCTCTCTATCAATATTTTCATGAAGATGCTCGAGTAATCAAACCCAAAAATTCAAAAATTATTCCAACGTTCATTGATTTGTTTCCTATGTGATTAACCCTTCATTGTATTAGTATTCTTAGCATGTTTGCAGATAAACAATGAAGAGATCTTACCAAATAAGGAAAGTCAAATGCAACGCTCAAATGCTACCTACTGCCACCTACCGCAAACGGATATTTTTCAAAAACTGGAAAAGTCAACAGTGGTTGCGCACACTCTAACGGGTGAGAAAAAATGTTCCAACGGTCATTATCAACTCATATATATATATATGGGAACATCCAAAAAAAGATAACAACTAGAACACACACGAACGCATTATCAAGTTCACGTTCAATACTCTGTTTTTACACATACTTGTAATTATGTACTTTAGTGATTCTTATTCACTCTGTAAGAGAGATATTTCATTCAAACTCAATATTTGTTATTGAGGTAACTTAAGGTTGTGGAACCTTGAGTTGGGATTGGATTACAACTTGTAAGGGGTAGCGAGTGTTCAGGTGAAGGAACTTGCTTGTACCGAGGTGCCAAGAACCCACTGAATCTTGGAAATCATAGTGAAACTCTCAGAGATGCTCTGAGGACTGGACGTAGGTTAAAGTGGTTGTGGCCGAATCAGTATAACTCCTGGTGTACACTTCGGTGATATTTCTCCTTACTCTTAACTGCTTTATATTCACCGTCAAGTTTTATATTTGCAACAAAATATTTAGTATCACCCAATTCACCCCCCTCTTGGGTTAAACGCTTGCTCTAACATTTGGTATCAGAGCGTAGGTCTTCTTGTTAAGGTATAACAACCTAAGAAGGATCCAATAGCAAGCATGGGTGAAGGAATTCTTCCCAACGGAGCATCCATCACTAGACCTCCAGGTTTCAGTGGCGAACACTTTTCTTTCTGGAAAGCAAAGTTCAGAGTATTCATGATGGCTATCAAATATGGGCTATGGGATGTGATTGAGAGTAGAAACTATCAACCTACAAAGATTGTAGATTCTCAAAAAACTCCCAAGACGCCAATGGAATATGATGAGAATGACAAGAAACTTATTACTCTCAATAACAAGGCAATTTTGATGATACAAAGTGCTTTTAGTCAAAGTGAGTACATCAGAATTTGCACACTTCCAACAGCAAAGCAAATATGGGAAGCTCTGGAAATAGCTCATGAAGGAACTTCGGGAATAAAGGAGAATCGGATAATCACCTTGGTTACTGAATTCGATCTACTTCAAATGAAATCAAGTGAGTCAATATCTGAATTCGAACTTAGATATACTCATCTTATTAATCAACTTGCAACACTTGGGAAAGTCTATGATCAACATACCCAAGTATGAAAGATTTTGAATATTCTTTCTAAAGAGTGGGAGGCCAAAGCCACTGCGATAGAAGAAGCAAAAGGAGAATCAATGAGATTAGTTGCTTCTCTATTTGGAAGTCTTTCTGAATATGAAAGTAAACTAAAGTTCAAATGGGAACTAGATGACATCAGTGACAATAAGAAGAGAGGCTTAGCACTAAAAGCAAAAGAAGAAAATCAAGATAAGGATGAGGAGTTTGACGATGATGAAATGGGCCTAATAATAAAATGATTCAAAAAGTTCTATAAGAAAGGTCAAGGATTCAAACACTTTCAGAAAGGAGGAACTAGCAGCAAAGATCATATCATCTACTACGAATATGGAAAACCATGACATATCAAATCAGAATGTCCAGAGCTGAACCAAAAGAGCAAAGAAAAGAGAAAAGGAAAATTCTTCAACAAAAAGAAGGCCTTTGTATATGCTATATGGGGTGATAGTTCCTCTGACGAAGAAAGTGATGAAGAAGAAGTAGCCAATATATGTCTCATTGATCAAGAAGAAACAGAAGAAGAGGTAAATGATTCTGATCCTACCTGTGATGAATTACGTTCTGAATATAATGCTTTACACTCTGAATTCATCAAAGTAGTTAAATAATTAGTTGTTTTCAAAAAGAAAAACAAAGTTCTTGAAATTGAACTTAAAGAAAGTTCAGAAAAGGATTGTGAAAATTGTTCTTCTTTGAAAAAGAAAAACACTGATCTCACAAAAACTCTTGAAAAATTTACTAAAGGAAGTGAGATGCTAAATGTAATTTTAAAAGCTCAACAATTTGTAAATGACCGATCTGGTATTGGATATGATCCAAAATCAGATAGAAGGAAAGGTAGAAAGAAAGCAGGAGGTAAGTCATATTTGAATTATTTCTAGCATTCTATGCATACATCAAATCCTTTTGCATTTTGTAATTATTGTAATAGAAAATGTCATTATACCTCTTCATGCATTCATAAGAAGAAAGGAACGATAGGAACCTACAAATGGGTACCTAAAGGATCATATGTTTTGAAAATTTCCTGTACTAACCCAAAAGGACCCAAAAAGAAGTAGGTACCTAAGACTTAATCGTATTTAATTGCAGATATGTCTCAAAGCATCCAAAAACAACAAGTGGTACATAGACAGTGGATGCTCTAGACATATGACCAGTGACTTCAAAAGTTTTACCAGATTGCAACCTAAAGAAGGTGGGAAGGTAAAATTTGGAGGAAATCAAATTGGAAGGATAGTAGGAATTGGTGAAATAAAAAATGACAAAGGCATACAAGTCAAAGCATATACTATGTCGAAGGATTATGCCATAACTTGATGAGTGTGAGTCAAAGTGCAGACAAAAACAAATGGGTAATATTTGACTCAAAGGAATGTCTAATTATCAACAAGAAAGACATACTACTTGATAAGAAGAATATCAGGCTAAGCTCAGAGCAAAAAGGGATGGTAACTGTTATACTCTAGATATTAGTATAAATGAATCTGAAAACTGTTTTCTGAGTAATGCCAATGAAAGTTGGCTATGGCATAAGAGATTGGCTCATGTCAACATGCATCAACTAGGCAAACTACTAAAAAAGGATTTAGTTCTTGGATTACCCAAAGTAAATTTTAAAAATGATTTGATTTGTGACGCATGTCAAAAGGGTAAGCAAACTAAATCATCTTTCAAATTGAAAAATGAGATTTCAACAAATAGACCACTACAATTATTGCATATGGATTTAGTTGGCCCAGCAAGAGTAAAGAGTCTTGGTGGCAACTTATATTCATTAGTCATTGTTGATAACTTCTCCAGATTTACATGGGTTATTTTTCTATCATCAAAGGATGAAACTTTTGAAGAATTTATTGTTTTTGCCAAGAAAGTACAAAATGAGAAAGGTATGTCCATTACAGGTATTAGGACAGATCATGGTGGAGAATTTGAAAATCAAGCCTTTGAAGAATATTGTGATACTAATGGCATTGATCACAATTTCTCTGCTCCAAGGACACCTCAACAAAATGGAGTCGTGGAGCGTAAGAATATAGTGCTCATTGAAATGGGTAGATCAATGTTAAATGAAAAGAACGTGTCTCAAGTTTTCTGGGCTGATGCTATGAGCACAGCTTACTATATTTCAAATAGAGCCTATATTAGAACAAAACTCGGAAAGACACCATACAAGCTGTATAAAGGAAGGAAGCCAAACATTGCTCATCTATACATCTTCGGTTGTAAGTGTTTCATTCATAATAATGGTAAAGATAACTTAGGAAAATTTGATTCTAAAACTGATGAAGGAATTTTCCTAGGATATTCTAACCGAAGTAAAGCATATAGAGTTTTCAATAAAAGAACATGTGTTGTTGAAGAATCAATTCATATTGTATTCGATGAATTTGAATCCTCTGACAAAACCATTGATGAAGAGCAGGAAGTTGTTTTAAATCAAGAAAATGGTCAATCTATTTCTAAATCTCTTATTCCAGAAGTTGATGAAACCAAGGAAGAAGAGCAGTCACTAGGACAACCTAGAGCCTGGAAATACAATAAAAGTCATCGCCTAGATCAAGTCATAGGAGATGTGAATGAAGGGATCAAAACTAGAAATAGAATTTTCAATGAAGTAAATTTTTCTGCATTCATTTCTGAGATTGGACCCTCTAACATTGATGAAGCCCTATCAGACAATGATTGGGTTATAGCAATGCAAGAAGAACTAAATCAATTTGAAAGAAATCAAGTTTAGGATTTGGTACTCCGACCCAAGGATCATCCGATCATTGGTACTAAATGGGTATTCAAGAACAAACTCGATGAATCTGCAATTATTGTCAGAAACAAGGCAAGATTGGTGGCCAAAGGCTATAATCAGGAAAAAGGAATTGATTATGAGGAAACGTATGCTCCAGTGGCTAGATTGGAAGCTATACGTGTACTCTTAGCCTTTGCATGCATCAAAGGATTCAAACTCTATCAAATGGATGTAAAGAGTGTATTTCTAAATGGTTACATTATAGAAGAAGTATACATTGAGCAACCTCCAGGTTTTGAAGATGTAATCTAACCTGACCATGTTTTCAAACTCAAAAAGGCTTTATATGGTTTAAAACAAGCTCCTAGAGCATGGTACAAAAGGCTCAGTAAATTTCTTATTGATCAAGGTTTTGTACGAGGAAAAGTTGATACAACACTTTTTACAAAATGAAAACGTGATGATATTTTAATTGTTCAAATATATGTTGATGACATTATTTTCGGTGCTACTAATGAATCTATGTGTAAGGAATTTTCTGAGATAATGCAGGGAGAGTTTGAGATGTCAATGATTGGAGAATTGAACTTCTTTCTCGGTTTACAAATCAAACAAAGAAAGAATGGAATCTTCATATCTCAAACAAAGTACTTGAAAGAGCTATTGAAGAAGTATGGAATGGATGAAGCAAATGGAACAGACACACCTATGAGCTTAACTACGTTGCTTGATGCTGATGTCAAAGGGAAAGACTACAACATCACAAAATACAGAGGAATGATTGGATCATTACTCTATCTCACGGCAAGCAGACTGGACATCTAATTCAGTTTTGGCATTTGTGCAAGATATCAATCAGCACCAAAGGAATCACATGCTAAAGCTATCAAATGAATCTTTAGATACCTTGCTGACACACCATAATTGGGTTTGTGGTATCCTAAAGGAAGAAGTGAATATCTTGTTGCATATTTAGATTCTGATCATGGAGGATACAAGACAGACAGAAAGAGCACCAGTGGCAAGGTCAATTTCTTGGAGGATCTCTTGTATCATGATTCAGTAAGAAACAAAATATAGTGTCTCTTTCGTCAACGAAAGCCGAATATGTTGCAGTCTCAAGTTGTTGTGCACAAGTGATGTGGCTAAAATAATAACTACAAGATCTTGGTATTTATCTCAAAGAAATACCAATCTATTGTGACAATACTAGTACGATAAGCTTGGCAAAGAATCTAGTTCAAGACTCTAGAACCAAGTATATCGATGTCAGACACCACTTCATCAGAGATCATGTCCAAAAGAAAGATGTGAAAGTGATATTCATTCCTACTCATCTTTAACTAGCTGATATCTTCACCAAGCCTCTTACAAAAGATCAATTTTTATACATTAGAAGAGAATTGGGAATGGTAAATCCCAATGAATTGTAAGTTATTTCGGTTTTTCATAATGTTAGATAATGTTATTTGATAATGTTTTGATGATTACTAACTTAAGCATCAGAGTATGTAGAAACTTGTTTTGCAGGAAGATTGAAACTCTGTTTTAAGAACTAAAAATAGAGGTTATCAGAGGACACCATCACTGGAGTGCCAACTTCAATTAATGTCTGACAGTGCAGCATTACCCAAGGGACAACTTGAAGTAAAAGAGCACATTACTCGAGTGAGTACTCGAGTAATGGACTTCAAAAACTGGCAGTAAAGTCTCAAGTCACATGGATTTTAAATCAAATGGCTCATTTGGTAGGAAATGAACAGTCAGGAGGAGAAAAGACAGGTTACCCGAGGGAAGCCTCGAGTAAACTTGAAGTTTACTTGAGTAAGGCCTCGAGTGACTGCAGGTCCATATCACAAATTCGATGAGAATCAATTCAAATCTTTTTTAAAATGGCTATCAAATGATCGAGGGAACATACATGAATAATTACAATATTATTCATGCCAGGTACGCAATTTAAATGAATTATTTTAGAATTTTCTATATGATCACTCGAGTAGGGACTTGAGTAAACTTGATAATTACCCGAGTAGGGCCTCGAGTAATGTCAGGTTCTAGGTCTTTAACTGTCTCAAATTCGGTCATTTCCACAAAATCTCCTCAAGTGAATCACCCAATCCTCTCTCAAAAAGATTTCACAATCTCTCCCTTGCTTGATTTCCATAAAAACCTATCAAATCTTAGCTCCAAACACTACTTCCTATTTTGCTCAGAATCTCTCTGCCCTAACTCACGACTTTTCACTCTATTTTTCTGAGATTTCTATTTTCTCTATCAAGATGGTTAGAACCAAGAATCTTACTCCTGTAGACTCCTCTGGATCTCGAGAAGCCTCTGACCCTCTTTCTTCTCCTCCTAGAAAGAGACGAAAGCTTACTCCTAGATCAAAGGCCAAAGTTCAACCGAAACCTCAACCTAAACCAAAGGAGAGAGGTGTTGTGATCAAAGAGCCAGTGCTCACTAGGGCTCAATCAAAGAAAAGCACCTCAACTGGGAGAGGCAAAAGCACTAAGTCTCCTTCTCCTTTACCTTCTGGTTCTTCCACTCCCTCTTTTACTCTGAAGCCCTCTAAAAAGCCAAAATATGATGTGAATGTTGCCAAAGCTATGGCTGGGATCCTAGAACAATTAGAGAAGGGCCAATCCTCCAAAAAGCCAGAATTGCTAGAAGAAGAAATCACTAAACCTCCAAAAGGGTTTAATGTCAACAAATTATAGGAATCTCAGAAGTAACTGACATAGTTCTCAAAAAGGAAAGTCTGCAAAACTCACAGTGTGGATCTCAAGATTCTTCAGGAGGTATTGAAGTATGACTATGTCCCTTCCTTAAACCTTTTATGCCTTGGCTGTCAATTAAACTTCCCTTTTGTACTAAAATAGTCACTCATTTTTACTGCAACCTAAAAATCCTAGATGAACCTAATAGGACTTTTGCAGAGGAAGAAATGACCACAACAGTTAGAGGACAGAAAATCCTTATCTCACCCTCTAGGATCAATATTTGGTTAGGAATAGAAAACCCCCTGATGACATCTATTCCAAGCTTGAACCTAACCAGATTTTCACTGTCCTTAGACCTGGTGACCTAGTGGGTCCTCTTAACTTTAAACTGAGTGACATGTGTGACCATCACAGGGTTCTTTGGTATGTTTACTCTAGAACCCTTATGAATAAAGCCAATAATTACACCTATTTCTCTGACCGGGACAATAGGTGGTTTGCTTCTCTACTCCTGAAGGAACAAAAGGACTTAGGAGAATGCATCTTCTCTGAGATGCAGAGGTACAAAATAGAAGGGAAAGAAACTACTCCTATGTCATATCCTCAGATCATTTCTCTTATTCTGAAGAAAAACAAGATATGGTATTTGGAGAATAAGAAGCCCATTGAGAGGATCACTCCAATTGGAAGGAACTAGATTGGGAAGCTCAATGTTGAGATTCCTTTCAAGGGTCCTCTAGAGTCAGGCCCCAAGAAGAATAAGAAGAAGACTGAGACTAAAATGAGTAAAATGGATGACACACAGTCTTCTACTCCAGCTGGTACTACATCCTCACCCTCATTCCTCAATGCCATACTTCAACACTTCATAGAGAATATGCTAAAGAGATTTCATATCGACATTACAAATGCCAATGCCGAGTTGATCACTTACATGAATGACAAGATATCTGAATTGGTTGAGAGGATGGACAAGAGGCACGAGGAGATATTAGCAGAGCAGCGTGCCCAGGGTGAGACTCTGAGGTTGATTCTGGCTAGATTGGACTCTATGGGTCATGGACCTTTTACTGGTCAGGCATTCTCACCTCTAGAGAACATCCCCTCAGAGCATCATCATATTGAGGTTGAGCCAACTGTCCCTGAGATCTCATTTCCTAAACTTCCAGAGTTTAGCCCCCTTGAACCTAGACCCTCTGCACTCAAAATCCCCATTATTCTTCCTAGAGATATTCTATGCTCAGTGGATGATCCTAAAACCAATGAGACTATCCACATCACCATTGAGGATTCACCACCCAGAGTTCATCCTGAACCCACATCTACACCTATTCCTTCCCCTATTTATATAGAGGAAATCTCTCCCTCATCCTCTGGTCATCATTCTGCAGGTGCCACAGATGTAACCCCCTCAGTAATTATATCCGAAATACACGATTAAAATGAAATAGAGACAAATAATAATCAAATAACATTTACTAACCCATCACATGATGGGGTTTTCAAAAATACCTTTCGAAATCATTTATAAACTTGGTCTCATATTCACATTTCGAATACAATTACTATGCGAAGATAAATCACATTCATATAAATATCAGAGTGTACAACATAATCATCCCGGCAATCTCGGGTACATACCTTCGCTAAAGATACACAGGGTACAATTGCCCGTTACAATTCTTCAAATGGGGATTACACAATCTCATCTCGAATGAGTCCTGCCGCTCCCTCCACGAGCCACTTGCCCTGTCTAAATTGTTGGTAAGGGAGGGTGAGATTCGAGAGAATCTCAGTAGGGAAACATTATCAATATGCAGGCAAGATAAGTGTTTAATGCATGACATGCTTGCATCACATAACTCATGCACACATACAATGACAAATCTATAAGCTCAATGCTTCGAACGATACACATATGGCCATAGCATATATTGAAACATAGCTTCAAATCATTCATACATGTTCCACATAATCAAGCAAAGCAATAACATGCATCAACACATTAATACAGTTATCAGAGCATGCAGGAGAGATAAGTTCCCTACTTTTAGTCTTTTCTCCTCGATTTGCGTGCCAGCAACTCGGGGCTTCACATTCGATCCTACAATGTCAAATGTACTATTTAGACACTTCCATAGTGTTTCTGAGGGTCATATGAAGCTATATTGAAAATTTACTAAAATACCCCCGGGGACCCCGCCTGGCCCCGCCGTACCCGGTCCGGCTGTACTTTTCCTGAAATTTTGACATGGGCTATTCTAACATATTTTCGCCCAAGGAATCCATTTCCGGACTCAGAATTATCAAATTCAATGTCAAATTACGAAATTGCCCTTGGCAGCCCTACTTTTAGGGTTTTAGGGGTGTTTCCGTAATTATGCTTTCTCGGCCTTTTTTGAAAAAGTGCCCAACTGTAACCCCACCTAATTTTCGCTCTTGAACTCAATGGAACCATCAAATCATTGAAAATCCAACTCTAAGACCCATTTCTAGAGCTGGCCGAAATTTATGAGTTCTCCGGGGAAAATCGGGGTTTTACGATTTCGGCTCCGTAAACGCGTTCCTTTCTACTCCTAACCACTTTATTGACTATTCCATTAGGTTACAACTACCATTTAGTATCAATTTGGGCAGCATAACAGCCCCTACAACCCATTTCCATAAATTAAAACCAACGGCAATCCGGCAAAATTTCACCGATTAAATTGCCCACAGCAGCTAGAATAGTCAATATACAAGAGTTTGGAAGTTACCTCAAGCTCCTTCTAGCTTTTCTCAAAGATGGCTGAAAACCCTAACTTTCAAAACACCAAAATTGAGCTTTCCAAACCTTAAAGAATAAAGAGGAGTAGTTTAGAGTCGGAGTTATACGCGCTAGGAGCGAAATCGTCGGAGAAATCGGCTTACCTTGTGATTTTTCTTCTCTTTCTCTCTCTAAACTCTCTCAACTTTCTCACACTATGTTCAGGTGCTGTGCGTGAATGATCAGCTGAAGATGATGAGAAGATGTTTTAATTCCATGCTTATGTCATCTTGCCTTTTGATGATGTCATAATTCCCAAAATTGGCATTTTCGGATTTTCTGGCAGATTTTCTGCCCAAACTTTGAAATATCATAACTAATTCTAGAAAAATCGAAATGAGGTGATTCCAAAGCCAAATGAAAGATATTTAAGTCCTCTTCATAGGAAAAATATTGACCATTACTAAAAATCACCACACAATTCCAGAATTACATAAAAATCATCACTGCCCCAAAACAGAGTTCAGTTTCCATCCCAAACTTTGGACAGTCATATCTCCTAGTTCACAAAACGAAATGGCACAAATTATATGTCTATTTTGAAGCTTGAGATGTGAACTATAAGACTGGAAAGTTTCATAATTTTTTGACATCATTGGCCTAGTAAAATCGTCCACACGAGAAGACTGCCCAGACAGAATTCACACTGGACAGCATTTCCAGTTTTGCAACCAATGTGTCCAATCCAATTTAAATCAATTCCAATGATTAAATACCACAACATGACACCATTTCCATCACAATACCCCATTCAATTATTCCCTCTATTCTAAGTCAATTTGGATGTTAATCCACAATTGAACTCAAATATAGGGTTTTGGCGTTGCTCATAACATAAGCGACTACAATCCACTTTATATTCTCTAAAAAGGTTCATTAATCACTAACCACGTCCACTTTTGTAGTCATTAACTCCTAATCACAATTTGGGATCTTGCTAAACCGGGGCTTAGCAATCCACTAATCTCAGGCTTATTCTCTAGCCTCGAGTCTCAAAATTCGGGGTGTTACAACAGAAGAGGTTGAGACCACCTCTATTGTTGTCTATTAGTCACCTCCAGTTCCTCCAAGAGATGACATTCATATCCCTCTACTCAACCTTCCTGAACCAGAATCTTCTAGCTCCTCTTTTGATTCTTTTAGTTCAGATGGCTCCTTAGTCCTTCCTGTCAAGCCTATATCTGCAGTCAAGCCTTCTAGTTCTCCACTTGATTGATAAAGAGAAAAAAGGGGAGAAGAGCTAGAGTGATTTTGTGGTTGACTGAGCTTCTTTTATTTTGGGTATATGGGTGTACATGGGATTTAGGGAGCTTTTCATATTTGTAATTCAGTAATGCAATTCTAATTAATGCAATTCTAGTTCAATTTCAATTCCAGTGCATTTAAGCTTTTAAGTTATATTACATTGTGGGACTAATGAGTTTATTATGTATGCAAGGTGAACATGTTATCTTTTCAAAACTTTCCAAAACACTTTGAATTGACACTTAATAAGTTATTTCAAAAAGGATTTCAAAGTTACAATTGATTTCAAGAAGTGTTTATTTGAGAACTCAATTTCAAAAACTTTATTCAAAATCACCAAGTTTTGTCATCCTCAAAAAGGGGGAGAATGTTAGATCTCACATGTTTTGATGATAACAAAGAATAGATGTGAAAAAGACTTGATAAACAAATAAGTTTGAACAAAGTAATGACAAAGAAAATCATCACTTGAAGTAAGTACTGGAGTAATGAAGAAAGGCCAAGAGAAAAAGTTGAGAAACTTCATAACTGGCAGAATTTCTAAAGGGTTACTTGAGTAAGAACTCGAGTAATAAGATAGAAAATTAAAGTAACCAGAGCACAGAACCTAAAGTAACTTATGGCCAGATACATCACTCGAGGGACGACTCGAGTAATATGAAATGAAAAGAAGAGTTACTCGAGTCAATATTCAAGTAACCTGCCACAAGGAAATGAGTTGCTCTCAGCCTTGTAATCCTGCCAACGTTACTCAAGTAAGTACTTGAGTAATCAGGGAAATCACTTCTAGTTGCTCTTGGCCTGCCAGTGTTACTCGAGTTAGTACTCGAGTCCCCTGCTTCAAGGAATATGTTGCTCTCGGAATTCCAATCCTGCCAATGTTACTCGAGGAGCAACTCGAGTAAATTAATATGGTAAACAAAACTTGAAGGTAACACTCGATTAATCTGAAATGTTATTATCACACTTCACTCGAGGCACCACTTAAGTTTGTAGGTATTCTATGTCAAAGACTTGAACGAGATTACTCGAGTCAGTAATTGAGTAATCTGCAAAGTTATTTACAATGCACTCGAAGTATCTACCCGAGTAAGCTATATAGAAAATAGATGTTCACTCGGGGCGGTACTCGAGTAACCAGGTAAGCAAAACTTGCAGTGCTCTCGGCCTGAAATCCTGCCAACATTACTGGAGTGAAGTATCGAGTAACCTGTGAAGAAAATTGAAGTATACTCGAGTGAGTACTCGAGTAAACAGGTATTTTCAAGGTTTGTAAATTTGTTTACTCCATGCACTACCCGAGTAATGTGATGTTCATTTATTGACTTGCTTTCTATCAATATTTTCATGAAGATACTTGAGTAATCAAACCCAGAAATTCAGAAATTATTCCAACGTTCATTGATTTGTTTCCTATGTGATTAACCCTTCATTGTATTAGTATTCTTAGCATGTTCGCAGATAAAAAATAAAGAGATCTTACCAAATAAGGAAAGTCAAATGCAACGCTCAAATGCTACCTATCGCCACCTACCACAAACGGATATTTTTCAAAAACTGGAAAAGTCAATAGTGGCTGCGCACACTCTAACGGGCGAGAAGAAAATGTTCCAACAGTCATTATCAACACATCTATATATATGGGAACATCTAAACAAAGATAACAACTAGAACACACACGAACGCATTATCAAGTTCACGTTCAATATTCTGTTTTTACACATACTTATAATTCTGTACTTCAGTGATTCTTATTCACTCTGTAAGAGAGATATTTCATTCAAACTCAATATTTGTTATTGAGGTAACTTAAGGGTGTGGAACGTTGAGTTGGGATTGGATTACAACTTGTAAGGGGGAGCGAGTGTCTAGGCGAAGGAACTTGCTTGTACCGAGGTGCCAAGAACCCACTGAATCTTGGAAATCATAGTGAAACTCTCAGAGATGCTATAAGGACTGGACGTAGGTCAAAGTGGTTGTGGCCGAACCAGTATAACTCCTGGTGTACACTTCGGTGATATTTCTCCTTACTCTTTACTGCTTTATATTTACCGTCAAGTTTTATATTTGCAACGAAATATTTAGTATCACCCAATTCACCCCCTCTTAGGTAAAACGCTTGCTCTAACAGAGTTCACCTCCTGGAAAAGGGAAAACTACAAAAGAGCCATCTCCTCCTTCCTCTGATTCATCCGACACACCAACCTTTTCTCTTAAGCCTCTGAAGAAGCCCTAGGTTGATGAGAAGCTTACCAAAGTCATGGTAGGCATGATTGAGGAAGCTTTCCAATCTAAGGTAGCAAAGAAAGGGCAAACTTCAAAACAAACAGAAGAGAGGGATGAAGAAATTACATTCCCTCCAAAGGGATTCAACGTAAGAAAGCTTAAGGAATCACAGAAGTACTTGAGTCATTTTGCAAGAAGAAATGTGTACAAGATGCAGTACATTGACTACAAGGTGCTTCAAGAGGTATTGAAATTCAATCTGAGTCCCTACCTTGATTCATATATGCCCTGGTTATCTGTCAATTTTCCATTTTGCACCAAAATAGTGAGACATTTTTTTTGTAACCTCAAACCTATTAATGATCCCGTTAGGAAGTTTGTGGAAGAAGAAATGACTTTTGAGGTTAGAGGACAAAGAATTTTAATCTTACCTTCCATAATCAATACCTGGTTAGGAATAGAAAATCCTCCTGATGATGATTACCCTAACCTTAATTCAAACCAGATATTTTCTATCCTTACCTGGTGAGATAGTGGGACTTCTCAACTTCAATCTAAGTGATATGAGTGATTTTCATAGAGTCCTATGGCATATTTACTCTAGAGCCATAGTGAAAAAAATCCAATAACCTCACTCATTTCATTGAGAGGGACTTTAGAAAATTTACCTTACTGATCCTCAAAGAGCAAAAAGACTTGGGAGAGTATATCTTCAATGAGATCAAGAGGTATAGGTACGAAGGAAAACCAACTACTCCAATGCCTTATCCTCAACTTATTTCCTTGTTTCTCAAGAAGAACAAGAGTTGGTATTTGAAGAGTATGGAGCCGGTTGAGAGGTTAGTACTAGTGGGAAGGAATCAAATTGGAAAATTGAATATTGAGATTCCTCTGAAGACACCTCTAGAAGCAAGTCCCAAGAAAAATAAGAAAACTGACACAACAATAAGCCGAATGGATGACACACAGTCTTCTGCTCTAGCCAACACATCTTCTCCATCCTTCTTTGGTGCCATAATGTAAACATTCATGGAGAATATCCTAAGGAGTTTTCATATTGACATTGCGAATACCAATGCGGAGTTGATAACCCATATGAATGAGAAGATGGGACAATTTGTGGAAAGGAAGGATAAGGGGAACAAAGAGTTGCTAGCTGAACAACATGCCCAGGGTGAGCTTCTGAGATCCATTATTTCCAGACTTGATGATATGGCATCTGGATCCTCTACTCCTAGTCCTTCTGGTATTCCTGAGCCCATACCTGTCTCTGAACCTGGACCCTCTATACCCACTGAGCATAGACCCTCTGAGAGTGGACCTAGCAATGTGTTGTTCTTTATGCCTGACCCTGACACATTCGAGCCTATCCACATCACCACTGATGATCCACCTCAGCCTGTTCAGCCAGAGCCCATACCTACTCCCATTGCATTACCAACACGTACTGAGGAGGTGCTTGTGTCTTCACCAGTTGCTTCAGAGGAAGTAGAAATTACTTCTCTATTTCCTTACCCTTCATTTCCGGTGAATCCTCTAGATGATCTTCAGACACCGCCAGTGAACCATCCTGACCCTGAATCATCATCTTTAGATCCTTTAAGTTCAGATGGTTCATATGAATCATGGCATTTCCTGTCACTCCTATCTCAGCAGCAAAACCACCTACTCCTCCTCATGATTGATTCCACCTTTGTGATGAAGACAAAACGGGGGAGAAGAACCTGAGTGATTTTGTAATGAATGGCTGAGTTTATTGGGATTTGGGTGTATGGGGTTTTTAGGGTGCTTTTTGGTTTTGAATACTTCTAAGTTTTATTTTAAGTTTGATTATGTATTAAATTCTTATTTTTGCAATGTGTTTCTTTATGCCATTAAAGTTACCTTTCATTGAAATTATATTGCATTGTAGGACTAATGAGTTTTGATTGTGTATGCAATCTGCCAGGTTATTTGAAATCTACTCGATGGACTACTCGAGTAAGGTGTAAAGAAAAATGAAGGTCACTCGAGTAACCTCTCGAGTAACCATATTACCACAGTCAGCACCCGAGTAACTTGTGTAGGTAAAGACAAGGTCACTCGAGTAGCCACTCGAGTAATTAGGTATTTCCAAGGTTTGTAATATATCTCACTCCATGTCTTACCTGAGTAATATCTCATGAAAAATGTTGAATTACGCACTGCCATATTTTTGATAGGTTTACTCGAGGGACTACTCGAGTAACAAACTTGATTACTCGAGTAGCCACTCGAGTAAGGCAGTTCAGAAATTATGCTTTTCATCGAATGTTTATTAAATTGTTATCTATATGATTAACTCTTCACTGCATTAGTATCCTAAGTACTTTTGCAGAGAAACAATGAAGAGATCATGGAAGAAGTGAAAAGTCAAATAAAAGTCCGAACGTTCACCTATCGCAAATGGATATTTTTCAAATTCGAAAAATAGTCAACCGTTGCTGCGTGACTTTAACGGACATGTTTGAATTGCTTCCAACGGACACTACAAATCATCTATATATATGAAGCAATCAAAGAAACGAAAACAAGACATAAGAACTGTGAATACATTGATCAACACACTCTTAGATCTTTGTTTTTCTTATACTTATTCATTGTACTTCAGTGATTATATATTTTCTCTGTGAAAGAGTTTTTCATTACAAACTCAATATTTGTTATTGAGACAACTTAAGGTAGTGGAACCTTGAGTTGGGGATTTGATTACAACGTGTAAGGGGGAGCGAGTGTCCAGGTAAAGGAACTTGTTGTGTACTGAGGTGCCAAGAACCCACTGAATCTTAGAGAATATAGTAAAACTCTCAGAGACACTCTAAGGACTGGACGTAGGTCAAAGTGGTTGTGGTCGAACAGTATAACTCCCGGTGTACACTTCAATGATATTTATCTTTTCTCTCAACAGCTTTAAATATTCTGTCAATTTTTCTTATACGCAAGAAATTTCTAGTATCACCCAATCTACCCCCTCTTGGGTGAAACGCTTGCACTAATATAGTTAGCATAGATGATGTGGTTCAATTAATTCAAATCACAAAAATCTTCTATCAATTTCCCATCTTGTATCATCATAGCTACTACAAGCACAGTCTTTCGACTAAGAGCATTAGCGACTACATTTGCCTTACCAGGATGATATTTAATTTCCAGGTTGTAGTCCTTAAGCAACTCCATCTAGCGCTGTTGTCTCATATTTAATTCTTTCTAGTCATATAGATACTTGAGACTCTTGTGGTCGCAGTACAGTTTCACAGTCACACCATACAGGTAATGACGACAAATCTTCAATGCAAACACAATGGCCGCAAGCTCCATATCATGAGTGGGATAGTTCAATTCATAAGGTTTGAGTTGTTGAGAGGCGTAGGCCACCACACGTCCTTGCTGCATAAGGACACACCCTAATCCCTGCTCACTAACATCACTATACACAAAGTATGTCAAACTAGGATCAGGTAAAATCAACACAAGTGCCGTAATCAACCTCTGTTTCAGCTCCACAAATCAATTTTCACAATGTTCATCCCACACAAATTGATAATATTTTCTCATGAGCTTGGTCATCGGCAACGCAATACGGGAGAAATTCTGAATGAATCTCTGATAATAACCAGCAAGACCCAGAAAACTGCGTACCTCTGTAACAGTTTCTGGCCTTTTCCAGTCCAGTACTGCTTCCACTTTGTTGGGATCCATAGAGACCCCTTATTGCGAGATAACATGGCCTAAGAATTTCACTTCTGATAGCCAAAACTCACACTTACTCAATTTGGCATAGAGCTGCTTCTCACGCAATGTATTCAACACAATTCTCAAATGATGCTCATGTTCTTCTCTACTCTTAGAGTATATCAGAATATCATCTATGAATACCACAACGAATTGATCTAGGTATTGTCAGAAAACACGATTCATGTAATCCATGAAAACCACAGGTGCATTGGTTAACCCAAATGGCATCACTAAGAATTCATAATGACCATACCTAGTCCGGAAAGCAGTCTTCGGAATATCTTCTACTTTTACTCACAGCTGATGATACCCTGATCTTATATCAATTTTTGAAAATACACATGAACCAGATAGTTGATCTAAAAGGTCATCAGTTCTAGGGAGAGGGTACTTATTCTTGATGGTAATCTTATTCAACTCTCTATAGTCGATACATAAATGAAGACTCCTATCTTTCTTTTTCACAAACAAAACTGGAGCTCGGCAAGGTGACACACTGGGTCTAATAAACCCTTTTTCCAGCAATTCTTTAATCTACTTTTTCAGTTCTGCCATTTCATTTGGGGCCATACGATATGGGGCTTTAGATATAGAACCAGCTTCAGGCACAATGTCAATCAGAAATTGAACTTCTCTTTCCTGAGGCAATCTACATAGATCATCCGGAAATACCTCAGGGAATTCATTCACTGCGGGTATACTACTCAATGTTTCACCGGTTTCTCCTTGTATAGAAAAGAAAACCATATACCCTTGACAACCGTTTTGTAAATATTTCTCAGCCTTAGCTGTTGAAAGGAAATTTAAGCTGACATTCTTGCCCTCAATGCTTTGAGAAACAGGATACACTTTTCTCTTGTTCCCACAATCTAATAATACATTATAGGCTCTCAACCAATCAAAACCCAAAATGACTTCCAATTGGTAGAGCGGTAAACAAATTAGATCTACTATAGACTCATGACCCTCAACGATTACAACACAATTTAAACAGGCTTCTGTGGTTACAGCTTTCACACCC
The DNA here is from genome assembly GCA_963242795.1 of Inga leiocalycina. Lineage (NCBI taxonomy): Eukaryota > Viridiplantae > Streptophyta > Magnoliopsida > Fabales > Fabaceae > Inga > Inga leiocalycina. Next base: position 32,372,839 of record OY725328.1, read on the forward strand.
ATCGATGTCGACACAATCAGATCGAATGGTAACTTATACATATTCATACCCAGGTGCTTTACACAATCATATGCAATAAGGGAGTGACTTTCACTCGAGTCAAACAATACTTGTAATACATATCCATTGAGAAGAACTGTACCTTATATCAACTCTGGGGATTTCCAGGCCTCTTCGTGAGTTATAGCAAATACTTGGCCCTGAGTCCTTGATCTTTGCTCTAGTCGTGGCTATCCACACTCAATGGATGTATGCCCAACTTGCTTACATTTAAAACAAATCACCCGACCATCGCAAGTCTTGCCTTGATGTGGCTTGTTATAGCGAGGACATGTCCATACCATAGGAGCTCTCTGTTAATCACAACTCCCATACTGATAAGGCTTCTTACTACTGCCTTTATATGAGAATGATTCCGAGCCCTTTCGCTTCTGAGAAGCACTGCCCTTACTGGGCTCACTATGATCACCAGCAGTCTTAGCCAGATACAACTCTCTCAGATTGCTCTCTGTAATCTGACATTCCTCAACCGCTTTGTTGAACTGGAAAATGATGGGTGGCTATTCTTTTCCTCATATCATGCCTCAAACCCCGTATAAGCAAGTCCGAGCTTAACTCCTTGTCATCCATCTTTCGCAAATAGGATGAATACCGAGATAAACAGACGAAATGGGACAAGTACTCATCAAACGACTCCGTGTCCCCTTGCTTGATTTCAAGAACTTGATCTCCTTCTCAAGCCTTATCGACTTGGGAAAATATTTTTCATTAAAGTGTTGCTATAATACTTCCTAGGTCAATGGTATGTTTTTGCTTTATAAAGACAAGGCAATATTCTTCTACCAGCGGTATGTATCTCCCTCAAGCATGTACACAGCTAGCCGGGCTTTCACCTCTGAGGAACACTCTAAGACCTCAAAAATCTTCTCAAGACGGTTTAGCCAATCTTCAGCCACCTGAGGATCAAATTTCCCTTTAAATACTGGAGGCAGATGCTTACAGAATCTAAAGACCCAAAATTGAAGATCTTTTTCCTCATTAACCGACTTCCCATGTGGTCTTTGGTTCACTTCGATATAAGGAGATGACTCCATTGGTCGTGTTGACCCTTCAGCAGTATCTTTTGGTCTAGTCTCTTCCCGGGTTTCCTCCCGAGTCTCTTCTTGAGTAGACTGACCTCGACCCTCCTTATTCTTTGCTTTCTCAGCTCTGAACTCTTCTCTAAGCTCAGCAATCATATCCTGCTGATCTCTTATTAGACCTATTAACTCTTGCATCAGATCTAGTGGATTGTCATTAACTTCTTCCACCTCAGGGTCTACTCGCAGTACACTGGGGTGACCTCTTGTCTTTTTCATTCTATAAATCATTCACTAAGTCAATACCACAAAGAATGTATACATATAATCTCACAAATCATATATGTATCCATATAACAAGAATACATATGTATACAGTAATCGTTTAAAGATGATCTACTATCACTAAGACCATACTATGGGAGTTATCCTAGCAAACTCTATACTTGCCAGGAACTGTAGCTCTGATACCAAAAATGTAACCCTCTCACGATAATTATATCCGGATTATGAAATTTAAGTGAAATAGAAACCAATAAGACAAAAATCATATTTATAATCACGCATCTCCAAGAGATGGGGTGTCCAAACAAAACATTTAAAAACAGAATTCATCTGGTCTCACATTCACTTTCGAATACAATTACCTGTGTAGTCATATCACATAATAAATATCAGAGTGCGTAACCAAAATCCCGACAACCCCGGGTTACTTTTATATATACAATGGGTTTCTAGTTTCCTAAACATGGGGATTACATATCCAAAAGATCCATATTTACAATCATATACATAAAGTAATCCCAAAATCCAAAATATAAAACAGATAACCAACAGCCCAAAGTCAAATATGTCCATACTAGCCCTAACCACTCCTGGTTAGCCGCTTCCCTTTCGAGCCACTTGCCCTGTCTAAAAATGTTAGTCATTGAAAAGAGTGAGATTCTAAAGAATCCCAGTAGTAACAAATCACTCATACAATACATAAACATAAGGCATGTCATGTTATCATGTTCACCAGTATCATCAGCAACACAATGATCCATGGCTCGCGCTACAGGCGACATCACTCACAGCTGTATCACAATGCACTATGCCCACTTTCACGGTAATCACAATGGCAGATTTCGCTATAAACACTATGCTCACTTTCGCAGTAATCACTATGCCAGCTTTCACTGTAATCACAATGACTGCTTATGCAGTAACCACTATGCAGCAGCATCATAAGGCATAAAGTATCTCAAGGCACAATGTATCACAAGGTACAAAGCTCCATAAGGCATCTCAATGCATCTCAAAGCAACACAAAATGCATGATAGGAAAACATACAATACATTTACACAAAGTATAAGAGAAAAGTCACTACCTGTATCTTTCCTGACGTTCTTTGGCACAGTGGGCTCATGCGTCTGACAGATATCAAATCCTATACCAATTTAGGGACAATTGATTAATCTCTTTCCCAAATACTTATTTCTATAATACTTTAAGTTTGTTATCATTTAGGACTCTTTAGGTGACTATTAGAGGCCTAAACATCTGCCTACAGGGTTGGGAGAAACTATCCAAAAGACCCCTTTTTCGAAGGCAGAACACAGATTTTAGGCTAACTCACTCGAGTGAAGACAACCTCACTCGAGTGATGAATGACTCGCACATGATCCACCAAATGCCACATGTTAACATCTTCTCACTTTCACCATGAGCTCACACAAATGCAAAGCATAGGATCCTGACCCATGGTCAATGAATCTCAACCCTTGATCTCTAATCTCTAAATACACTTATATCAAATTTACAACACATTTCTCCATAAGTGTTTAATTACACTAATTACAATCAAGATTAGAATCATTAGCCATTAATCCCAAATTGGGTCATTAGACATAAACTCCGCGCATATATGACGGTTTATTTATGGGTAATAAATATGAACCAACTTGTCAAACCCAATTATCTTAAGCCTTTTTATGGCGTCTGGTCTTCCCTTCAAGTTCTTGCAGACAGCCATAAACTGCTTTGGCGTCCATCTTGTCAGGAATGGAATGACACAAGTCTTCCCCTTACTAGGCCTCTTAATTGTTCAGCCCATTTAGCATATTCTTTTCTCTTTCTTTTAGTCAACTTATTCCAGGCCTCCCTTACCTCTAGGTTGGCCTCTTGAAAATTCTGCACCTTATTCACCTTCCTTTTCTATTTGTCCTTCTCCTTTCCCTTCTGCTTGTCATCCTTGTGGCTGAAAAATTCTTTCATGAATAAGGTATAGCCAGAAAAGCTTGCTGCCCTTGTCCATGTTGGGCTTTTACTTCCTTGTTTCTCTTTGCTAGACTTTCCTCTGTCTATCTTCCTTCCCTGCAAACAGATTTTTCAACATCAGCTCCTTAAACACAAGACGGATTATCATCTTTTAAAAGTATGATTAGCAAAAAGGCCTCCACATAAATCAAGATTATTGGAATCAATAGCTCATAAAAACAATTCTTATTAACCTTAAGAGAGAAGGGGAACCTGGTGCCAACAATCATTATTACTATTGGTTGTTAACAAATCACCTTATTTTTTATTCAATAGGAAATAAATGCATTTCATCCATTATTTAGCCATGTAGAGGACTTACAAGGATGGGAAAGGAAACTACAGGAGGTAGAGGAGATGCTAGCAAAGATTCAAAGAATTCTCAATGAAAGGGACCACATGTTGAATGAGACTGACAGAATATTGAGGCAGAAAGAGAAGGAACTTGAAGACACATAATAAAAGGATGATGGGTTTACAAAATGCAGATTTTTAATGAAGAAGAAAATAATAAAAAAAGAGCAACAAAAAATGTATAAAAAAAACTAAATATAAGATTATTACTAAATCAAAGACTGTCCCATGGACAATTCCATGTTTAATTCATGATGTTTGTACTATATTAGGATATTTTGTAAACTTTTATGTAGCATTGTAATGCAAATCAATATGGAAATAAAAGAACTGTTAGGATAGCCCATGAAACTAAACAAACACAAGATTACCATAAAAAGAAATGCATATGAATACCAACTATCTTGACCCCCATTTCATCAGAAAGTAACAAAAACCAAATTGAACAAATTAGAGCTTAAAATTTTGTATACAAAATGAAAGGATTCCAATTCAACTGTCGAGACATAACACAAAAGTTAATAAATGTTGAAAGTAAAAAATAAAAATAAAAGAGATGGCATAATTCTCAAAAGTAACTACAACCTTTGAGATACACACACACAAGTAATAGGCTGACCAAAAGAAATCGTAATGTGAGAGAGTACATTTCATAAAATTGACCCATAACAGTACAAAAAGCAAAACCGAAGCTAGGAATTGCAAAAGAAATCATATCATAAGAGAAAGGTTGCAAATTTAAAACTGAACAATCATGATCCCAATTAGGACAGAGTAAGTGGGACCTAAGATTGTATTAGTTGGTTCTTGACATTAGGCATAAGACATATAATAGAAATTAAATTGATGTTAAAATCAAAGTAAATAGATAATCGCTACTCACCCTATATTACTTCAGCTTCCAATTTAAAAAAAAATGTTGCAAGTTGGTTGGTTAGTGAAGCATGAATAACTGTGGTTACGACCAGTGAGAAACCACTTTCACCACTCAGTTGGTCATACAGAGAAAACTCCTACAGAATACATACAATGGGAAACACTCTTCAACTAGGTGCGAAGTCAAATTACCATAATATAAATATGCTGCTAAAAATAAAGTTCTTTTTCCTCAAAATATCAGCTATCAAATTTTTCAATACTTCAGCACCAAGTTGTGGAAAATATCAATTCACCGTATTGATGCTAGTAAAACTTTACATAAGTTTTGTCTACATTCATGTTCTATCAAAGTTCTTGAATTTTTAAGGGGGATACATGCCAATCTCCAGAAATGCTAGACTGAACTTATTTTTCAGTTTGAATAGGTAACAATACTCTGTTTTACACAGATAATAATACACATAAAAGGAACTGTAAAAGTGCATCATCACGCATAAATAGATCAATCCATCTTAGCCCTAATTGCAATACCCAGGAAGTGGGAATAATAACAAATTTAAAAGGAATCAAATTGACATTAAAATCAAACAAAAACATATAGAACAACTCAAACAAGTATCAATAATATCTGATACATAGACAACAAATGATCTCTTCCACTTCGGCCATGCTCGTTCTCTTGAACTAGAGAGGAATGAACTAGTTGCAAAAAAAAAATCCAAAACACACACATAACATCAGGGTAACGTTTAATACATCATAATTCAGAGCTATAGTTGACTACACATGAAAATGCAAAAAAAAGGCCCCGTCGGCAAGAGGAGAACCGGTGGCCAAAAAGAAGAAGAGAGTAAACACAAATCCCTCCCCCTTTAGAAGCATCTAAGCTTTAAAAGGAAAACTTCATAAGAAAAAAGTTAATCACTTAAAACAAGCAAAACAATCAAAACACTAGAAAGTTACCGATTTTGAGAATGTCGCTCGTTGGAGCCTAACCACAAAAGAGGGAAGATTAGAGTTGCTTTACCCAAACCCTCATGCCTAAACTATACCAGAGAGATCCCACCAACACCATCGCACATGATGCTGCCTTCCGTCGCACACCGTCGAGTCTCAGGTTTCACATATTTGGCCGATTGCCTTCTAATTTCCAATAAGGAAAAGAAGTTCAGTCTCTCTTCAGATCTCACCAACACCGTTGCACACAATGCTACTTTCCGTTGCACACCATCGACTCTCAGCTTTCAAAGATTTGGCCAAATGCCTTCTGATAGATTTCGAATTAGGAAAGAGGAGAAAAGAAGGTGATTTCGAATGAGGAAGAGAAGGTACGTTATCTCCATTTGTGCCCTCTTCCTTAAGGGTGTTTCAGACATTTCTCAGATGAAATTTATTACAAAATGGTCCTACGGGACTTAAGAGTAATTTCAGACTTTTTCAGGACCATTGCTTCATATATTTGCTTCCATGGGACTATAGTGTAATTCTCCCATCATACAAGTATAAAATAAAGTGCAGATCGATTTTTAGGAATTCCTCTAGAGAGAGAGAATTTCCCTCTTTCCCAAGTGAGAAAAGTTTGCTTGATAAAGAGCTAGTCATCTTATTCTGTCAAAATTACTAAGCTAATTATAGTATAGTGAATCTAGCTTAGGTCATTCTTTTCTAAAGGCTTATTTGGTATAAGGGGAGATGAGAGAAAGTGGGCGGAGGGAAAATTTTTTAGAGTTGGATTAGAAAAAATGAGAAAAGTTGGGTTAACAGTTTTTAATTCATTTTTCTTACTATTTTATAATTCATATTTTCTTTATTAAAATTTTGTAATCCCATTTCTACAATTTTCTTAAATCCAACTCATAAAAATCTTCCCTCCCCTCCCCTCTAAATCCCTCATACCAAACAGACCCTAAAAAGATTTTTATGAGGGTTTGTTTGGTATGAGGGATTTGGAGGGGAGGGGTAGGGAGATTTTTATGAGTTGGATTTAAAAAAATTGGAGAAATGGGGTTACAAAATTTTAATAAAAAGATTATGTAAGATAAAAGATTAAACAATTAATTAAAATTTTTAATCCCACTTCTCTCATTGTTTAAAATTCACCTCAGAAAAATTTTCCCTCTACCCACTTTCCCTCCCCTCCCCTCATACCAAATAAGCCCTAAGGAGCCTAATGATTACTAAAGTTCTCAGTAAATCTATGAGCCACAAATTAAGCAAGATAATTACAGCAATGATGAGATTGATTCTAATCTAAATCTACTCCTAATTTTTATTTTATTTTCTGGTTTTAAAGTGATGATAGGTGGCAGTAGTGAGTGGATGGAAATAAAAGGATGAATGAGTGGTAAATGTGCTTCCAATGAGTTGTAACTTTCCCTTCCTAGCCTTCTAATGATATGAATTCATTCACACACTAAATCAAGCAGTTTCTCATGTTAATCACATAGCAAAGTTGGATCAAAATAGTTAGCCACTTCTTAAAAGCAAGTTAATCAACTCTGCTCATGAATTAATCACCAACAACCGGTCCTATCTTCAATCAAAGCTTAGTAATGGTTGCTAGCTACTCAAAATAAAGAAGACTTCCATCTAAATGTTTCTAAATTGGTTTAGCCATACAAATGAATAGAGAAGGAGTAAATTCAGATTACATTGCAGGTTACTTCGTCCCTTACTACCATAAGATCTAAAGCTAAATCTAAAACATAATGTACCATACAAAACAAACCCCATTGCAATCCATAGCTCAGGCTCTATCACAGCTTATAGGAGGTGAAGGATTTAGCTACATATGGAGTTCAAATCAGCTCTACCGAGCTCCTGGTTAGCTTCAGCCATAACAGTGAAAAATTCAGAGTGAAAGGTGATAGAATTGGTGGGGGAAGTGGAAGAAAGTGAATATAGATGAAGATGAGAGAATTAGATATGAGGGTGTGTTCGAAAGTGTCAGAATATCCCTTTTTGGAGTGAGTGTCAAGAATTTTTGAATCAATTTCCAGCAAATTCTGATGGCAACGGATGAAATTTGACCCTTAGGAAAATTGCAATTGAGCTGGGAAAACTTTTTGTATTTTGCCCTTTAGTCCCTTTTCTGCCTTCTCATAAACTTTCTGGACTTTACAGTTTAGTCCCTTTTCCAATTTTCCGCTCCTTTTGACTTCAATTTCTTCCAAGTTTCTTACAAAACAATTCATACCAATATAATACCATTTGTTCCACAAATCAAACACTTAAGAAAAATTATAAAATGTATTAATTAAGCTCTTCTAAATCATTTAATGATTTCGGGATAGATCTTAATGGTGCTATATTAAGTCTGTCTACTAAGGATATCTAGATTGAATTTCTTTGCTTTAATGTCTTAGACTTAGCCTGCTACTTTAGTCTGCCCTCTTTCAATTTCCAATCATTCTCTACCTCTCACTTTAAATTTCTTCTCCCATTCCTTTTGCTTTCCTTTAAATTAGTGTTGTAGCATTTAATGAACTTCAATTATACAAACTTCAGTTCTATTATTCTTAAGTGTGATTGGTTGATAGCCTTGCCTATCTCAGAGATTATGATCATTGCTTTATTGCCTGCATAATTTTTCTCCAGTTTAGGTTCTTGATGCTATATGAATATATTGGTGAGTTTTAAGTCCCTAGGCTTTCTCCCGATCATCCCACTCTTTGGTCTCAAGTGTGTTCATCACTGTAATGTTTTTCATTTCTTATAAATAGGGTTATTGTGTTGTGCCATCTTCATCCCTCTATATGAATTTCCTTCAAAATCCTTTTATGTTCCCTATCAATCTTATCCATCACCCTTTCGCTTTTGTTTCATCCTTTTCTTCTAGTTTCTCTCTTGTGCTTATTTTCTGATCATCTTCTTAAACATAGCCCCCTTTTCCTCATTCATAATCTTCCCTTATGCATCATCTTTGTCTCTTAAAGGTTCATCCTTAGATGGGGATTCATTTCTCTTTGTATGTTGTAGTTGTTCTTGCTTATATGAAGTCTTTTTCAATTCAAAAACTTAATAACAGGCTTTACTTAGTATAGATGCCCAAAGAATCTTTTGTAGTTCATGGCACAGTGGGATGTTTCTATCTTATTGGGTTTAAGAATGTTGAAGACTTAGAGTTTGTTGTTGATAATGGTCCTTGGGCTATTAACAACTCCTTGCTAATGGTTGATCGCTGGACCCCTAATATGCTTTTGAGAGAGCTTCATGTAGCAACTCTTTCCATCTGGGTCTAGTTTTGGGGGCTTCCCCTGGAATATCATAATGTTGTCCTTGCTGAAACACTTGGAAATGTTTTTGGAGATATGGTGGTATATGAAGGTACTGCTTACTTCTTAACTAGCTTGAACTTTATGTTAAAGTGCATAGTAATCCTCACATGCCTTTAAGTTAAAATGTCAGGGTTTGCCTTGATAATGGATCTCATATTTTTCTCTATTGTAAGTATTAAAGAGTCTTTTGCTGTTGCAGTCACTACCACTTGATTGGTTACACTCAGAATGCATGCGGTCAACTTCTTCTTGCAATCTTTAAAGGTTATAATGATGTCATTAAGTGAGTTCGCCTCTGTTTTGGAGGTCGTTTTGCATGTATTTTTGCTCCTGGTGAGGCTAAGATTTTTTTGGCAGGACTGGATCAGACAACATAGAGGTATAGGCTCTAAAAGAATTCGTTTCTTCTTCTTTTGGGGTATTCCATATCGTATTTATAAAACAACCCCCCAAGATGTCCTTTTGCCTCATGACCAGAATTATGGATTCTTTCACTTCTTATCTGATAAATCATCTGATTCTGATCATGATATTGAGCCTCAAGTTCCAGGTATAGTCCTAAATAATGATAAACAAGCTAGTCCATATAACCTCAATCTAAGGCTATCTTTGGACTTCATGATTCAACAGCTAATGGAAAATGAAGTCTATGACTTTTAAACTCTGTTGGATCCTTTTTTCTTTGACTCTAAGCCCTCGTGGCCAGAACTATCTCTAGAACCAACTCTTGCCGAACCTTTTTAGGATATGCCCCTCGAAGATAATCTCAATTTCATCATCACCTAAAGACTTACATGGAAAATCTCTATATGATTTTAATGGTTCACGAGCAAAAGTAATGCATTCTACTCTTCCCATCCTGGTTAAGGGAGATACTAAAAACAAATAAAGAAGGCTAAACAATATTTTTGATAGTTTCAATGCTGAGATGAACAGATTTATTAGAGACTGTTTTCGAATCTTAGGAAATGCCCTATCAATCTTTATGAAGATGACCCTTTTATGCCTCCTAAAATTTCCCATTCTCTTCAATCTATGAAATGTTTTTCTACCCACTCGACTCCTATTGCACTTGAAAGCTTTATCACTTAGTGGAAGGAGTAGAGCTCTCACATGAATTAGCCTTTAGATAGGTTTGGCATTTTTTTCAGAGTCAAAAAGGAAATAATTATTATTAGTAATTTTATAGTTCTGACCATGTTAACTTTGATAACCTTTTGCATTTTGGAAGTGCTCTCTATTACTCCAATCCTAATGGGAATGTGCTCGCTTATGTTGTAAATGGGGTTATTCCTAGACCCAAGTGGTTTATATACTTCTCTACTATGGTATCTCTAGAACCTGTGCTACTCAAAACAGAAGTAGTGTTCAATCCAGTATCTAATTGCTACTCTGCTCTATGTCCTGTCAATGTGGAAAATCATGAAGACTATTCTATTCCTAGTTTCCTCAAGGATTATTTGAAAAGCTTAGAATAAAAAAAACATCAATTTGAACTTCTGACTTTTGTTTATCCTTCTCTAAAATGAGCTAAGACTTAGGATCACTCTTATTCAGTCAATATTAAGGCTAGTAAAACGGCCATTACAAAGCTTTCCCATCTGCCATGAGCGTATTAAGTTAGAACTATCGTGGCTTTCACAAGGTCATGGCAGTTAATAGAGGTAGGCAATTGATAAATAAGAATTCCTCATATTTTATTCCCTTATTTGAAACAAAGCTTAGTTTGTCAACTGCCTTATCTTCTTTAGTTAATTTGGGATATTTGAACTATGTAGGCACTGATGCCCTTAGAAAGGGTGGGGGTATTATTGTGGCATGGAAAGATAATTTTGATGTGCAAGTCTTAGATATCAGCCTTTACTGTTGTCTGTAATCCCCTACCTTGATAACCATAATTAAGATTCAAAAAAGTGTAATTTAAAGGAATTAGAGACCGACGAATACGTTTTTCTCAAATCTCTTTTCTAAAATTCATTCAATATGGTCTCAGATTCATATTTCGAATCTAATTACTCTTCGCAGTTCAATCACATTCATACATATCAGAGTGTATAGCCAAATTCCCAGCAACTCCCGGGTTTTATACATGTATAAACTAAGGGTTGTAAGTTCCAACTTGGGGATTACCTGACCAACATCAACGTAATATCTACATTTCAAAAATAAACAGTAATCCTAAGTCCAAAATAGATAACCAACAACCTAACAACATATTTCTACAAGATCCTAGCCGCTCCTGGTGGTTCGTTTCTCCTTGGAGCCACTTGCCCTGTCTGAAATGTTAGTCAATGGAAAGAATGAGATTCAAAAGAATCTCTGTAGTAACAAATCACTCATACAGTGTATGGATGCATAGCATATATGATCATGTTAAGCAGCATCACAATGATATATGGCTCACACCACATACGACAGCACTCATGGCTGTAAACACTATGCGTCAGCTTTCGCTGCGATCTCAATGCAACAGCTTACACTGTAATCACTATGTGTCAGCTTTCGCTGTGATCTCAAAGCATCACAATGTATCACAATGCATGACAAACTTACATACAATACTTTACACATATCATAAGAGAAAAGTCACTACCTTGTTCTTTCCGATTGTGCTCTAGCGCAGGTGGATCATGAACAGGGAAAATATCAAATCCTACAATTCCAAATGCACCATTTAGACACTTCCATAGTGTTTCTTGGGGTTATATGAGTCTATAATGAAAATTTACAAAAATACCCCCAGGCCCGCCGTACCCGATCCGGTTGCACTTTTCTCAAAATTCTAATCTGGGCTATCCTAACATATTTCCGTCCAAGGAATCCATTTCCGGACTTGGAATTATCAAATTCAATGTCAAGTTACAAATTTACCCTTGGCAACCCTACTTCAAGGGTTTCAGGGGCGTTTTCGTAATTATGCTTTTTCGGCCTTTTCCGAAAAAGTGACCAACTGTAACCCCACCTAATTTTTGCTCCTAAACTTAATGGAACCATCAAATCATTGAAAATACAACTCTAATACCCATTTCTAGAGCTGGCCGAAATTTATGAGCTCTTCGAAGAAAATTGGGGTTTTATGATTTCGACTCCGTAAATGTGTTCCTTTATACTCCTAACCACTTTATTAACCATGACATTAGGTTACAACTAACATTAAGACCCAATTTGGGCAGCATAACCCCTAGGCCATATCATTTCCAAACTTTAAAACCAATGGCAATTCGGCGAAATTTCACCGATTAAATTGCCCACAGCAGCCAGAATAAGCAATATACGAAAGTTTGGAAGTTACCTTAAGCTCCCACTAGCTTTTCCTCAAGGTGGCTGATAACCCTAGCCTTAGAACACCCAAATTTGTGCCCCACAAACCTTGAAGAACATAGAAGAATAGCTTAGGAGTGGAGTTATACGCGTTAGGTAAGGATTTACCGAAGAAATCGACTTACCGTACAAGTTCTCTTCTCCTTCTCTCTCTAGAATTTCTCACACCTTCTCTCTCTTGTTGTAGCTAAATGTCACGGGTTTGGCTGATGGAAGAGGTGGATGATGATTTTGTTGGAAATTGTGGCCTAAGGGCCAATCATTGTACTTTAAACATTATTATTTTAATGAAATTTCTCCATTCTGTTATCATATTATTTGCATGTTAACTGTGATAATTGTATCCTTGGATAATTCATAAAGATTGTCCTAAAATGTCCCTGGTCGGTCATCTATGCGGGAGTAGAGATAAAACAAGACCAGTATGACTTTGATAAGATATGGAGATACGAATCAAAGTCTTAGGCACTTGTAAGAGTACAAGGTGCTGGACTGACCCACTATGAGAAAGCTACATGGATCAAGTCATAAGCTTTTCTCATGTATAACCACATCACAATGCCCTTAGACCTGAGGTCATCATGGATTCCTACATGAGAGTTGCTAAGCTTTGAACTAGTCAAAAGTCACTTTTGACCGGGTGATGATAAAGGCTACGATCGAGCTTGGTGGCTTTTCATGTAGAGGAATATGAATGATCAAGATGAAATTTGTCCCTCACATTAGTAGAGAGATATTACTGGGCCCCTCGATGAGTGAGTCTGAGAAATGTATGGCCATACTATGATGAAAGGAGTTTCTGTCTCTGTTATCAGGCTACTCAGGAATCGAGAAAGTAATGGTTAGGAACAAGAGGATGACATTTTCCATGCCTTATCCTTGATCGATATATCGTGTGATAAAAGGGACGTGACATGGTTGTATGATAGGTTGCATCGTGATAACGATCCTCATATGAATTGGGTAGTCGTAATGTCTTGCTAGAGGCTGCTTGCGACTTTTGGGTTAGTGTAGTTATTGGCCCACTGCCAACTTCATATGGGCCTACAGGGTCGCACACAAGAATGGCCCAACACGAGATAATGTTTGATTTAGGGTGGATGAATTTTATATTTATATATATATAATATAAAATTCATTAATAATATTATATAGATATATATATATATATATTTTTGAAATATATATCTTATATATATATATATTATATTATTATATTGTGTTGTTTTAAATTTAATTTATTAAGATATATTAAATTTAATAACTAACATGATAGAGATATAGTATCTCAGAGTTAATTTATGAAGATAAATTAAATCTAATGGCTCTTTATTTAGATTAAATAAATAGGTTAAATTAAAACTGTTGGACAGATTTAATTTAAACTAAATTTATTTAATTAGCTCATCAAGATAATTAATTGTTAATTAATTTCGAAATTAATGATGATTAATTTTGAAATTTGAAAATAACCCTCATGGGTTATAAATTTGATAGAGCTGATAGACTCAGGGTACATCAGAATTGAGAGCTGCAAGTTAAACCCTTGGAGACATTAGAGGCGCTAGTACGCAGTTTCGGTTGGAGAGCGTTCGTGTGGATACCGGTAGAGGGAGCGGACCTGACGTGTTGGCTCCTAGAGATCGTGAAAACTCTAAATCATCAAAAAGGTATGAATCCTTCCAACTTGGTTTAAACGCCGTTGATAGATCCTCGATTAGGATGGGTGAAATTTTTTTTTAAATTCTTCCGCTATGCTTACCGATCCTACAGATTTAATATGATATAATATTATTTTCTAATTATTTACTAAATTTCCATCAATTTCGGAATTTTACAAAATTCTGGCAGATTTCTGCCCAAACTTTGAAAAAACATAACTAATTCTAGAAAAACTAAAATGGAGTGATTCCAAAGCCTATAAAACCCTTATTGATTGAGTCTAGGTTTAAGGAAAAATATAGAATATTTCTGGATGGAATCACAAAATTCCCAGAATTTCAATCTTTGCATACTGTTCCAGAAAATAATTAATTTCGCTGGGCAAACTTCAAAAATCCATAACTCTTAGCTCACAAATCAAAATGATACAAATTATATGTCCATTTTGAAGCTTGACATGTTAACTTTAAGACTAGAAAAGTTTAGAATTTTTAGATACCATTTGCCTATTTAAAATGTCCATACATATCGGCTGCCTTGTATAGAGTTTCAATGGACAGAGTTTTCAACTTTTGTACAATTGTTCCTAATGGTTCCAATTTCACAATAAACACTCTCCCCACACGAATTTTCACAAGGAAGCCATTGAAATTATTAAAATATCCAAATTCCCATCACACATTCTCCAAAAGTGTTTATTCAACAATAATTACATCCACTTTTGAAGTCATTAGCCCTTAATCACTTTTTGGGATATTACATTGTCATTACAAAGTAATAGATAATGGAATATCCCTTTTTATTATGTCTCTTTTATTTATGGTCATCCTCAATCCTATTTTTCACATATTGTGTGGGACTAGATCGAAATAACTTCATCATCTATAAATCTTCATTGGCTGGTTATTGGTGATTTTAATGAGATTTTTCTCTAAATTGATAAATTTAGTGCATCTAGACAATTTTCTGGGCTGGCAGATTTTGTGAATTATATATCCAAGGCTAAACTTATGAATCCCTCTCAAGCAGGACATGCCTTCACATGGTCCAATAATAGGAAAGGGAATAATCTGTAATAATTCTTAGATGCAAATCTTTCCTTCTTCAATAGTCCAAACTCTATGCATGGCTGCTTCTGATCATAGTCCAATCCTTTTATCTACTAAACCATTTTGGAAGCCATGCAAGCAAAGGAATTTGAATCATACTGGAGAATGTTTGAGCAGTGTAAAAGTCTTATTTAGAATAGTTGGCAACATACAATCCATGGCTCATGAAGCTACAATTTCTATTGTAAACTCTCTCAAAGCAAACTCTAGTCATTCTATTGGATTGGAGCAAGAGATGTGTTGGAAACCTGCCCTAAAGAATATAGGAAGCTGAGTTACACTTAAAAGAATATCTCATGCTTAATGAATTCTACTAACTTTCAAGAGGAAGCTATTGTCTCTGAATTCTATTTACCAAAATATTAGGTGGAATTTTTATATGATTATGAAGCCAATTATTGGGCACAAAGATCATAGATAAAGTGGATGAATCAGGGAGAACGTAATACTAAATTTTTCCATACAATTGTCAACAGAAGGATGTCAAAAAATAAAATAGTCTCCTTGAAGAAAGATGATGACTCTTGGATAGATTATGCTGTAGAATTATCTCAATTAGCAGTCTCTTACTTCAGACAAATCTATAAGGGTGAAATTCAGTGTTCTTATTTTGAAAAGTTGTCTGAAATGGCTAACTTGTCTATTCCATCTTTGTCTGTAGATCATATTGGCTCACTAATGAATCTTATTTCCATGCAAGAAATTAAACCTTCTATCTTTGGACTGCCAAGAGATAGTGCTCCTGGGCTTGATAATTTTCATGCAAGCTTTTATCAAGATAAGTGGGATATGATATTAGCTTACCTATTTAATATGGTTACATCTTTTTAGAAAATGAACATATTTTGAAAGTATTGAATAAGACAAACATCATCCTAATTCCAAAAACTAATAAACCTTAGACTATCAAAGATTTCTAGCCGATAAGCTTATGCAATGTCTCTTATAAAATTATATCAAACATTATATGTAATAGGCTCAAAGGCCCCCTTGAGCAAATTACCGCCCCTCATCAGAGTACATTCTAGAAAGAAAGATAAATCTCTGACAATTTGCTGTTAGCCTCAAATTTGATGCATCAAATTCACTCTTCAGGTAGATAAAGGAAGAAACTTGGGCATTAAAGGTTGATTTCTCAAAAGCCTTTAGTAGGCTTTCTTGGAATTTTATTTTGGCATGTTTGTACAAAATGGGTTTCCTATCTAAAATGGATCAATCTTATCACCCACAGCCATTTGGAAACACAACATTCCTAGAATTGTCATTTATTACACACTACCAAAATTCAACCCAGTTTTCATGACCTAAATTCAAAAATTCATAACTCCTAGTATACAAGTCTAAATGATTCAAATGATTTATCAAATTAAACCTTGATATGTCTACGTTTATTTTGGAAAGTTTCATATTTATTGAGCATCATTTGGTTATCCAAAACTACAACACTAACAGGGTACCTCGCTCGAATACTATCTTAGCAAAAAATCCAGTTTTTCTTTTTGAGTTTGAATGATCCAAAATTCACAACCCGGGGCTATTCCTACACCATTTTTCATGTAGAACACAATGGTAACATCAAAATGAACAAATTCCCACTCATTCCCCATGTCCTGTTTTGGTAGAAAAATCAAATTAAATTCCAACAATTACCAAACTTCCAATTTCAGCATCAAACTTATGTCATATGGTTTCTAATAATCATAAAACACCAAATATATAACCAAAACACCATAACTTATCCAAACCCTAGTTTGGATGAAATCAGGGTAGATTTACACATGCCAAAATACTCATTCAACTAACATAATCAATAGCTCAAATTAAAGCTAATACTCAACTCTTGCTCCTCCTTAGCTCATTTCTTTGATTCTCCAACTTCAATACTTTGTAGGAGATTCAAAACACCTCTTCTTGAAATTCTAAAACCATAAAAATGAAGCTCTCATCAAGAGGAACAATGTTTATGAAGGGTATTTGAGCCATAGAAATGATCTACTAGATCAAAATCAAGGAAGAAGATCTCACCTTAACTTTGTTCTTCCTTTTCTCTTTCTTCTTGAACTTGGACGAAAATTGAGCTGAGAGAGAGAGAGAGAGTAAGATGAGGTCTGATTTTTTTCTCTTACCTTTGGCCTTATTACTTGGCCAAAATGAAGCCAAAGAAAGAGATAAATAGCCTTTAAAAATATCATAATCCACCTCCTTCAAATATTATATTTAATTGCACTAACATGTGCCAAATACTTTAGATCATCATCTTTCTCTTGCTTTATCTATGTCATACGAACTTGGCCCCTTTTTAATGTAAGACATCATCTTTATATTTTGCCAACAATTATTGACCGAAATCAATGGTCAAAAGGAGCTAAAGAAGGTTATTTGATTTATCATAATTAGCCTCCTTACACTTTTACTTTTAATTGCAATATTTGACCAAGTCTTCATCTTTTCTTTCCTTCTTCATGTGTCATATGATTATGCTTCTTTTTGGAGAGGAAAATGACTTCTTCAATTATCATATTTCCTCCTCAAAGATTACTTTTAATTGTAGTCATTTACCTATAATTTTTGAATTTTCTTCTCACCTTTGTACTTGGCTAAAATGTACTATCTTTTGGCATAATTGAACAAAGTCTTATTTCCCTCTTGCCTTTTCTCATGTCATACATAAATATGGCTCGTTGAATAGCAATTTTCTACCTCCTTTTAGCATGAGATATTTGACTTGTGCTATCATCTTTTGACCTTGTCTTAAAGTACCTCCAAAGGTCACCATTTATGTTCAACTATGGATTTTCTCTTGCTTCATTCATGTTGAACGAAATTATGGACTTAAGGGAAGGGATTGTTTGCTTTTCTATTCTCATAATCACTTCTTACTTTTGAAGAGCAAATCCTAGCCCTTCAATTTGTCTTCCAATTTTGACCTCAAAATCAAGTGGCAATTGTCTCTTTTACCCTTGATTATGACAATATTATTTCTTGTGCCATTAATTATTTCAATTCCATTTCTTAATTCTTCTATACACTACTTCCCTTTTTCTTTAGATCCGGGTTAGGTTTTATGCCATCGGATACATCTTAAAGGAATCGGGTATTTTCTTTTGATTAGTTTACATCGACATTCATACTTTATTTTGGGTGTGGTTTCTAATAGTCATTCTATTCTTGTTCATTCCTAGGACTCTTACTAAAATAGTCTTGAAAGAGGCAAGCTTTACCTAAGAGGGGGTGAATTGGGTGATGTGATTAATTTTTTGGTTGATGTGGTGATATGATAATAACTATAGCAGGATAGAGTTTAGAAGATTAGCAAACAGAGAGTTATACTGGTTTGGCCCAAAACCTAGGCCTACGTCCAGTCCTCAAAGATCAAGACCTACTGAGATTTTCACTATTCTTTCAAGATTCAATAGGCTCTTGGAACGCCGAAAAACAACAATTGTCCTTGAATGAACTACGAGCAGAAATATTCTAACACTTAGAAATTTCTCTTCCCCTTACGACAAGTCTTACGTGTAGAAAAACAAACCTATGACCTTTCTCTCTTACTTACGTATACAAGTTTTATGAGTAGCAACATTCTTTCCTACATACACCCCTGTAAGTCTTAAGAGTAACAATGTTCTCTACTGCTTGTACCTTGTAAGTCTAATGAGCAGAAAGTCTTACTAGGAATTCTCTCAACCACTTCTCTCGTAAGGATATCTACCCTCTCAAGGTCCCTGTACCTGGAGATCAAATAAAAATAGGATTTAAAGTGTATACAGACTCTCTCATAGAGAAAATACAATAAACACTGAAGTACAATAAGAAAATAGAGAAAATATGAATAAATAACATTAAACCATATTCGGATTGATCGCTATAAGTCTGTTGCGTTTTGGCTTCTGATAGAGTATCACTCGAGTGCATCTTCATATTTCCTCTTTTGCTTTTACTTTTGTGTTGTACTTCCACATGATTTTGAGAGAGTGCATTTTCATACTTGTGAGTGATGTGGGTCCTTACTCGAGTGCACTTATATTTTGCACTATGAACTCACGTCTCTGGATAACACTTGAATCCTATTTTTCAAGAGTATGAATTTGTACTTGCAAGTGATGTGGGGCCTTACTCGAGTACACTAATCCTCACTCGAGTGCACAATATATTCTTGTATAAAATACTCTTTTGCTTCAACACTTGCATTAGGAATGGAGAGAGTTAGATTTCTCACTTACAGGTGCTGAGGTATCACTTAGGTACAAGTACTCTCCACTCAGGTGCACTTGCTCTTCCATTCTCTGGCTGACTCTAGGGCAAGTAATTTCTATTTCTCACTCACTTAGACTTGAGTACAGCTTTCACTTTGAGTTTATCTCACTCTCGGGGTCAACACTTCCTGTACCACACTTGGTTGGACTCAGGTGAACTGGAGGCTATCACTCAAGTAGTGAGTCTATGCTCAAGTAAAGTGATGATACCCTGTCTCTAACATTGCTCTTTGTCAAACACTTGCATGAGTATGCCTTTATGCTTGAGTACAAATCATATTACCACTCGAGTGCTGTGTCCATCACTCGAGTTGTACTGATATTTTCAACTAGAGTCTGCTTCTTTCAAATACTTTCAGTTCAACACTTGCTTGTGCTCGAGTGCAAAAGTGCTTATTGCTCGAGTGCTAGCTCCATCACTCGAGTGTATCAATTAAAATCACAGCAATAACCTCTGAACTTAGTGAGATGCATTTGGTAATATTTTTAACCATTATCTAAACTTGTAAAACATGAGTTTCTTACCATAACACACAATATTCTTTTGTTATCATCAAAACTTAGAATCTAACATGTCAAGCCAATAGTCCTCGAGTAGCTAACAATGGTTTGGGTGATTGCAGTGTGCATCCCTGACAGAGAAAGAGGATGAGGGTAGGGTGTAACATTGTGTACTTTTTTAGCGCAAGCGTTTCACCCAAGAGGGGGTGAATTAGGTGATACCAGAAATTTCATAGCGTATATAAAAATTGATTGGAAATTTAAAGCAATTAAGAGCTAGGATAAATATCACCGAAGTGTACACCGGGAGTTACACTGGTTCAGTTACAACCACTTTGACCTATGTCCAGTCCTCAGAGCTTCTCTGAGAGTTTCACTATATCTTCCAAGATTCAGTGGGTTCTTGGCACCTTAATACACAACAAGTTCCTTTACTGGACACTCGTTCCCCCTTACACGTTGTAATCAAATCTCCAACTCAAGGTTGAACAACCTTAAGTTGTCTCAATAAAAAATATTGAGTTTGTAATAAAAAACTCTCTCATAGAGCAAATATATAATCATTGAAGTATAGAGAATGAGTATAAGAAAACAGAGCACAAAGAATGTATTGATCGATATGAGTTTGCTTATTCTCAGTTGTTGTGTTCTGTTCTTTAAATGCTCCATATATATAAATGATTTGTGGTGTCCATTGGAAGCATTTCAAACATGTCTGTTAGAGTCGCGCAGCTTCATTTGACCATTTTTCAAATTTGAAAACTAGCTGTTTACGGTAAGTAGGCGTTTCAGACGTTCAGACGATATATTTGACTTTTCTTCATATTGCATGATCTCTTCATTGTTTATCTGCAAGTATACTTAAGAAATTAATACAATGAAAGGTTAATTATATGGATAACAAATCAATGAACATCAGATTGAAATCAAGCTTTGTGTATAACATTACTCGAGTGGCTACTCAAGTGATCATACTTCTTTACTCGAGTGTCCCTTGAGTAACTTCATAAAAAATAAGCCAGAGAGTAAGTCAACATTGTCTGACAAGAATATACCTTGCTTACTCGAGTAAGTATTCCATTTCTTTTGATTACTCGAGTGGTTCCTCAAGTAATGGTTCAAATAACTTTGGAGATTACTTGAATGATCCCTCGATTAATAGCACTCAAATATTGGCCGAGAGCAACTTCTATTTTTGCTTACTTGATTACTCGAGTAAACCCTCGAGTAATATAATTTTCATTTCATGTTACTTGAGTAATCACTCGATTAAAGTTGCTTTTCAAAAGTAGTTACTCTAGTGACTACTTGAGTAATGCCTGTTATTTCTTGGCTGAGAGCTACTGCATAATTTCTGCTCTGGTTACTCGAGTAATCCCTTGAGTAAGCTTCCAAATAAATTTGTAGATTACTGAGTAAGCCCTTTAAGTAATCCTATGCAAAATTTGATAGAGAGCAAATCTTCACATATTACTCGAGTGATCCCTCGAGTAATAAAGTCATTACCTAAGGGCTTTTTCGAGTATTCCTTCAAAAAATCTCACAGTACTTATTTTTGCCATACTCTATCTTTCATTTCTTCTGCATTACTTGAGGTACGTGCTCAAGTAATGCTTAAGGCCTGCAATAGAACACTTAATTACTTTGTTCAAATCTTTTTGTTTATTATCAAAACCTTTTGAATCATTAATCCAATCTTTGTTATCATCAAAACATATGGGATCTAACATATTTCTATTCCAATAGTCCTCGAGTAGCTAACAATGGTTCGAGTAATTGCAGTGTGGATCCCCTACAGAGAAAGAGGATGAGGGTGGGGTGTAACAATGTGTATTCACATGCCAATAGTCCTCGAGTAGCTAACAACACTTTGGGTGATTGCAGTGTACATCCCTGATGGAGAAAGAGGATGAGGATGATGTTGGTAGATTGAGACTTCCGATTTATCGCCTGGATAGAAGAGACTCAGACTTTAGGTGGACCGTTACAGTATAAAGCTTTGGATAGAAGAGATTGAGATTTCGGAGTAGCCCGATGTTGTTGAGAATACCTGAAAGTCCTGGTTACCACTAGCGGAGTCAAGGGTGCGTGTACGAGTGAGGGTAACATCATGAAAGTTGATACGGTAGAGCAATGTTGAGTAGGTGCAAACAGTGGAAGCTGTCGTTGTAACCCCCGTTCTTATCAGGGTCGTGATTAATGTTTAAATACACTTTAAAAATGGAATGAGAGATCCAGAATAATTAAAAACTTTTTGCAACACTTATACAAATAGATCTCCATTCATTCATTTGTAAAATCAATAGGCCTGTTCAGTTTGTCACATATACAATATCAAAGTATCAGCAAATTCCTGACGTTCACCTGGGATAATAACATTAATCCAAAATATTGTGCAGGGCATTACTGTCCATCTCAGTATCCATACCGGGGATTACACAAAACAATAATACTATGATCTATTCAATATGTACATTTATCCAAAATGATAACTAGCTCAGCATAAAACTAAAATATCTAACTAAGACTACCGCCGGCAGTCCTAATTACCCTTATCCACTTGCTTGTTCCTCGATCCACTTGCCCTGTCTAAAAATGTTATTTGGAAAGAATGAGATTCTAGAGAATCCTAGTAGCAACAGTTTATGTATATGATGCATATAGACAATAAAAGTAAACATATATCACAATGCAGCAATCAATATTCAAGGCTGGGAACACTGCCACGTCCCCTTCACTGTATACAAGGTCAGGATTTCGCCACATCCCCCTCACTGTATAAGTATTCAAGGCCGGGCTTTTGCCATGTCCCTTCACTGTATTCAAGATCAGGCTTACACCACGTCCCCTCAACTGTATCCAATATTCAAGGCCGGGCTTACACTACGTCCCCTTAACTGTATCCAATGACTAATGCAAACAAGCAATACAATATACATGATATAGGATAAAGTGTCACTACCTTGGTCTTTCCACTCTTGAGCAGGCATAGGCCTTCTACGCTCTAGGAAAATATCGAATCCTAAAGTCATAATTAAGGATAATGCGTTACCACTTAGTCCAATACTTAATACCTTCACAATACATAAATTGGTTATCATTATTGTCTCTTTAACACTTATATATGCCTCTAATAAAAGCCCTAAAGGTTGGAGAAACTACCCCAAAGATCCCCTTTTGGAAGCACAAACTTTGACATTTTTCACTGTTTCACTCGAGTGAAGACGGCCTCACTCGAGTAATGGTACGGTCTGTACTGGGTAATAGAGAGTGAAGGATAGCGAGTGAGCCCCTGAGAGTACAAGAACTTTTCAAAGATAGGGACACTTGAGCACACAAGACCTCACTCAAGTGATAACCAAATGCTTCACTCGAGCACTAGAGAGTGAAGTCTAGGAAGTGAGAACCCGAGTGTTCATGGAAATTTTAATGGAGAGAAGTACTCGAGCACAGAGCTTTGCACTCGAGTGATAACTGAATACTTGAGAGTGTAGAGACACACTCTCATCCTTTACCTATGAGTGGCAACCTGAGAGGTAGGTTTAGGGTGTCAAATACACCTTCACTTGAGTGAGAGAAGGCTCACTCGAGTGATGATTCACTTCACTCGCAAGTGAGGCAACACTCTTGCCCTTTTCATTGAAGTGCACATAGAAACTAAAAGGAATATACGAAGTTACACTACCTCACTTGAGTAAAACCCAACCTCACCTGAGTGATATTCATCCCTGCCTCGAGTGAACCCCAGATCACTCGAGTGATCCTATCAAAAACCAGCAACGCAGAAACAATGACAGCACTACCAGAATTTTTACCAAGAGTTTCCAAAAGACCCAAAACTTCAACCAAAGCTATCCTCACATAAAATCACTTAAGGAATCCAATGGAAGTGTCAAAACTACCAAAATCTTACTCCAATAACATGCTTTGGTCTTGGCCAACATTAAACACTAAAATTCCAAAATCACCAAAGTCAATAATTCAATCCCTAATCAATCCTATCTATCCACATACCTTCCAAACATACCATTTTCATACCAATAACATGCCAAATGACCAATGACCCTTATTTTGGAAAATAGGCAATAAATTCCCAAAAATTCAAAACTAATCCATTTGGCACAAAACTTAGATCGATAGGTTGGTTTCACTTACCTCTTCAACTTTTCCAAAAGGACTTCTTGATCCTCCAACTTTCACAATTCTTTGAACTCTAAAACCAATACCAAATGGCAAACTATAGCCATCAAAATAAAGTTCTTTATTCAAGGAACAATTTTAGAGAAATGAGTTTGAGCATTTGAGATCATTTTCCCTTACCTTTTCAAGCTTTTCTTCCTTCCCTTTTGGTCTTCAATGGTGCTGGATGAGAAGAGAAGAGAGAGAATAAGAGAGATGACAGTGAGGAAAAGTGAAGAGATGAAAAATAATCATACTCCCTCCCACCATACTGGTTTAGCATAAAGAGAGGGAAGAGAGGAGAGAGGAATGATTTTTAAAATCTTCTTTCGACTTTTCCTTAACTCCTCACCCTACACTAACTTGCCACATGTCTTCTTCCCATTGACTCTCATACAATAAGCCTCCAATTAGCTACTCTAATCCCTCCATTAATCACCAATTTAAAGCCAATAATTTCATTCCTTTAATTTCTCCTTTATTTTTGGCACATTAATTAAAATTGCCACAAAACACATAATAATTCAACTTAATTTCACAATTATATTCTTAATAATTCTCATTAGCCCTTAATCAAAATTTGGGGCGTTACAGTCGTTATACAGCCAAGCTGTCGTTATTATGGTTACAACGGAAGCTATCTTATTACTTATATAGCCGTGAGTGCTATCGTTTATGTGGACTTATGGTGCTTTGAGTTACTCCTGGAAGGCGTGACTAGATTGAGTAGAGTGGTGGCATAAGCCTCCTAATTCTTGAGGTTTATGAAATGAGCTAGCCATTCATGATTTAGAGTTTATGATGATTGTGTTCCTGCAATGATGGTATTCATGCAGTGATTGTGCATATTGGCAATTACTGCTTGTGGCAGTTGTGTTATGTAATGATGGTGTTTTATGGCAATCGTACGATAGTATTCGTGCAATGATTGTGTTTCATCGCGATTGTGTATAATCCCAAATTTTGATTAAGGGATTATGAATCTATAAATGAATGTGATTATCGTTAAATCAACACTTTTGGAGAATATGTCATGATCTGTGATTCAAATGTGTTACAATCAGTGCCCAAACCTTGCATTTAAGCTTAATTGTATGTCAAAGCTTAAAATGTATTGAGGGAGAAGGGGAGGGCGCATGTTTGGTGAAAGGAAATGAGAAAATGTGTTTGGAGGTGATTCAAGAAGAATTGACATAATCAAGGGCAAAATGGGAAAGTTACCAACCAATTGGTCAGTTACCGAAGAGGGAACTCATTGGTAACTGAAAGATCCATGGTTAGGATTGATTTGTGTAGGAGATCAAAGGGTGGAATCATGTGTGTGTGTGTGCCTATGTGAGTTTATGGAAGATGGAGCAAGAGTGTGACACTTGGCACTTTGTGAACCCTTGGATCTTGGTCAATTTTTCAAAACTCTTTCCCTCTCTCCTCTCTTCCTTAAGTCGGCCAAGTGGACTTTGGGGGAGCCAAAAATCTGCTTCATCTTCATCATTTCATCTATCTTTCTGTAACCTCTTTCATAATTATGATTCAAAATTTGTGATAAAAATGAAATAGAGACCAATAATAACAAAACTCATTTCCGATCCCTTTTTTATGGTAGGGTTCTCACAAATATTTTTCAAAATTTCTATTTTCCTTGGTCTCAAATTCCATATCCTGAATATAATCACTCTGTGTAATTGAATCACATTTAAACATATCAGAGTGTATAACTTAATCCCCTGTAACCCCTGGGTTTCATCTATATATATAACTATAGGGTTCTAGTTCCTCGATTATGGGATTACACTACCATGTATTCAAAACTATTTACAACTTAAAAATATCATACAGTAATCCCTATCCAAAATAAATAACCAACATGACCCGACTCAAATGTCCCTATAAGGTCTTAACCACTCCAGGTCGTTCACTTCTCCTTGGAGCCACTTGCCCTGTTTGAAAGGTTAGTTAATGGAAAGAATGAGATTCAAAAGAATACCGGTAGTAACAATTCACTCATACAACATATAATCACATAGCATGTAAGCAAACCATCAAGCAGCATCACGGCATAATACACAACATGCAGGCTACATTTGCACATAATCTCATAGTCTCATTCCCCAGATGCCACCATACCAAAGGTACGATCCTCCCACCCTCACCACCAATAGGCCGCAGGTGATAGACCCACAAACAATGATAAATCAAACATACAATGTATCACATACAGTATAAGGGAAAGAGTCACTACCTTGTTCCTTTCTAACATTCGCTGGCACAGTGGACTTATGAGAACGGTAGATGTCAAATCCTATAAACCAAATTAGAGACTATAGATCAATCTCTTTTCCAAGTTCTTAATTCTATAATACTTTAAGTTGGTATTCATATAAACTCTTTAGGTGGCTATTAAATGCCTAAACATATGCCTAAAGGGTTGGAATAGCTACCCCCAAAGATGCCTTTTTGGAAGCAAAAGCACTGATTTTTGGTCGACTCACTCGAGTGGAGATGACCTTACTCTAGTGATGACCCCCAGATTCACTCGAGTCCCTAAAAGTGCCACATTGGAAGTATTTTCCAGAGAGCAAACCTTGATATGTCTCACACCCTCACTTGAGCACAAAAAGCTGCACTCGAGTGATGACCTCAAATCCACTTGAGCACCAAAAAGTGAGACACAGTGAGTGACTACCTAAGAGCAACCATAAATCCCATAAGCTTAAACTTACTCCCTCACTCAAGTGAAACCAAGATCACTAGAGTGATGACCTATATCACTCACAGAAATGCAAGTACACTCTTAAGTTTTGCCTGAGAATCCAAGCAAAACCAAAGGGCAAAAGGGAAAATATCTCATAGCACTCAAGTGAACCCTTCCCTCACTCGAGTGTTATTTATCAGAAGCCAAAAATCACAGCAACTGATATATGTTCCAGATTTACCCATTTCACTACTGATGGTCCTAAAACTTGTACCAAAGCTCATTCTCACTTATTTTGACCTAAGGAACCCCTTGGTAACTACAAAACCCAATTCCCACTCAATCAACGCATTCTCAACTCTAGATCACAAGATCACCCAAAACCATAATTTGCCAAACTTCCTCATTCAACTTTGTTAGTGCAAGCATTTCACCCAAGAAGGGGGTGAATTGGGTGATACCAGAAATTTTGTTGCGTATAAGAAAATTGACAGAATATTTAAAGCAATTGAGAGTAAGGAGAAATAACACCGAAGTGTACACAGGTAGTTATACTGGTTTGGTCACAACTACTTTGACCTATGTTCAGTCCTCAGAGTGTCTCTGAGAGTTTTACTATATTCTCTAAGATTCAGTGGGTTCTTGGCACCTCAGTACGCAACAAGTTCCTTCACCTAGACACTCACTCCCCCTTACACGTTGCAATCAAATCCCCAACTAAAGGTTCCACAATCTTAAGTTGTCTCAATAACAAATATTGATTTTGTAATGAAAAAAACTCTCATAGAGCAAATATATAATCATTGAATTATAATGAATGAGTATAAGAAAACAAAGCACTAAGAGTGTGTAGTGTATGTTCATGTGTTCTCAGTTCTTATGTGTTGTGTTCTTCTTTGAATGCTCCATATATATAGATGATTTATTGTGTCATTTGGAAGTAATTCAAATATGTCCGTTAGAGTCGTGTAGCAACGGTTGACTATTCTTTGAATTTGAAAACTATCCGTTTATGGTAGGTAACGGTAGGTGAGATCTTGGACTTTCATTTGACTTTTCTCTCCTTGCATAATCTCTTCGTTGTTTCTCTGTAAATGTACTTAGGATACTAATGCAATGAAGAGTTAATCATATAGAAAAAAATTTAATAAATATTTGATCAAAAACATAATTTCTGGACTGCCTTACTCGAGTGGCTACTCGAGTGATTAAGTTTGTTACTTGAGTAGTCCCTTGAGTAAACCTATCAAAAATATGGTAGTGAGTAATTCAACATTTTACATAATATATTACTCGGGTAATACATGGATTGAGATATATCACAAACCTTGGAAATACCTGATTACTCGAGTGGCTATGTCTTTACTTCACAAGTTACTCAGGTGGTGACTCTGGTAATGTGATTACTCGAGTTGCTACTCGAGTGGCCTTTCCTTTTCTTCACATGTTACTCGAGTGATCCCTCGGGTAAATTTCAAATGACTCGACAGATTACTCGATTACTCCCTCGAGTAGTTGCATCAAATTTTTGGTTGAGAGTTTGCTTTCTGATTACTTGAGTAGTCCTTCGAGTAATGGATCAAATAACTCTGCAGATTACTCGAGTGGTCCTTCAAGTAATGACTTTTTCTCACCTGGTTACTAGAGTGGCAATGCAAGTAAAGTGTTCCATTTCTTGGGCGAGAGCTACTGGAAGATTTTTGACCTGGTTACTCGAGTGGCTACTCGAGTGATGCTTGTGAAAATAATGTTACTCGAGTAGCTACTTGAGTAATGGTCTGTATAACTTTACAGATTACTCGAGTGGTCCCTCAAGTAACTACTTCCAAATTTTGGCAGTGCTTCTTTTGGATGAAATTCTTCATGATTACTCGAGTACTTACTTGAGTAATATCTTCTCTTACTGAGTAATAGCTTCCCTTACTCGAGTAGCTACTCGAGTAAGCTTCACAAAATTTGCTTATTACTCTAGTGCGTACTTCAAGTAATGCTTTGCCACTTTGTTCAAATTCATTTGTTTGTCATCAAATCCTTTTAAATCATTTATCCAATCTTTGTTATTATTAAAACATATGGGATCTAACAAACTTCAAATCAAACATAATGACATTATAACACATCCTAACATCATTTTCTATATTATACCATTCCAAACTCTTTCATTATTTAATTCTCATGAAATTAGGGCAAAAATTCCAAAATTTACAAAGCTCAACAAAAAATCCCCATAAATATACTAAAATGCATCAAATTCTTACCTCTTCAACTTGGTAAGATCAAATCCCTGATTCTTTAACTTCCAAATTTTCTTAAGCTTCCAACCACCATAAATCAAAATTCTGAAACCATGGCAAGGAAGTTCTTAACACTATGATCAACTTTAATGAATAGTACTTAAGCATATGAAGCCATTTAGTAAGTCAAAACACTACCTTTCACTTTCTCTTTCCTTCCTTACGTTGAGACAGAAATGGAGGCAGATGAGAGAGATGAAAATGATGATAATCTCATTCCTTCCCTTTTCCCATGCACCAATCGACTTGGAGGGAGAAAGGTGAGTGTTTTTTTTCTTTTTTGAAACTTTGACCAATCCTATGACCATCCTCATGACAATTGGCAAGATCTCATGCGTCCTTTCTTGAATCCATATAACCTATGCACACTTGATTCCACCTTTTGCTTAACAAATCCTAGCCATTTATCTCAAGTTACCTATGAGTTTTCTCTTTGGTAACTGACCAATCGGTCAGTAAATTTACCATTTCACCCTTGAATGTTATTGCACATAATCATCATTATCAAACACATTTTACATCATAACTCACATTATTTACTTCAAAAGTGCTTAATTAACATTAATTACATCGCTTTTGGGATCATTAGCCCTTAATTAAAATTTAGGATATTACACTCTCCATCTTCCATTTTCGCCAAGCATAAAGATGAAAGAGAAATAAGAAAGCTCAAGTTTAGGTGAGAGGTTGTCCTTAAATGCTCAATTCATCTTTTTTAATGTTGTTCATGGAAATGAGAGCTTCATTGCTATAGTTTTAGATTTTTGAAAGAATGTGTTTGAGAGTTTGAAGAAATTTGAAAGTTGAGGAATCAAGGAACCAACCTTAGGAAGAGGGAGAGGTGAGTATTTAATGCATCTTTATTTAAATCTTAAGAGTATTGGTTAAGTTTTGAAATTTTTGATTTTTCCCTGATTTTGGTATAATTTTGAAATGCTTGAATTGGTTAGTGTATGGTGGTGGAATTGGTGGCATATTATGTCATTGGAACAATAGAATTTATTTGGAACTTTGGAAGGAAAAATTTGTGTAATTGGGTCATGTGTGGTAATGTGGTGTCCAAAATAAAAACTTGTTGTTAGAATGGGATTTTGGATGTTTTGGTGTTTCCAATGGGTTCCTTATGAAAATTTGTGTGGGAAAAGGTTTATTTATTGATTTTAGGGGCTATTGGACAAATTGGATAAAGTTTGGAAAATTCTGTTATTTGCTGCGTATTAGCTTCTGATAAGCCTTACTCGAGTGATTTGGGATCTCACTCAATTGCAGCATCATATTCTCTCTTTTCCTTCAGTTTTCAGTTGCACTTCCATGCCAGAAAGCAAAAGTGTATTTTCTTACTTGTGAGTGATATGGGTCATCACTCAGGTGAACCTTGTCTCACTCAAGTGCAAGAGTATTATACACTATGAGGACGCATCTCAAGTTAGCACCGCGGCCAATTTGCCAAGAGTGTATGGTAGCACTCGCAAGTATTACACTATCACTCGAGTGCTAGAGTTGTCACTCGTGTGTACTTCCTATTTTAAGGTTTATGTTGTTCTCGGGTAGTCACTTTCTGTGCCTCACTTTATAGGACTGGGGTTAGGATAAGGCTACCACTTAAGTATTGAGGTCATAACTCGAGTGCAGAGATTATTTTCTGTCTCTGTCATTGCTCTCGGTCAAGCACTCACACAAGTGAGCCGTCCTCACTTGAGTGCAAGTCATCCTATCACTCGAGTGCGTCATCCATCACTAGAGTGCATTGGCTAAAATCAGTAATTTCACTTTCGAAAGGGGGATCTTTGGTCAAGTTTTCCTAACCCATTAGGCTTATGTGTTGTAATGCCCTGAATTTTGAGACTTGAGGCTAGAGAATAAGCCTAAGATTAGTGAACTGCTAAGCCCTGGTTTAGCAAGATCCTAAATTTTGATTATGGGTTAAGGACTCTAAAAGTGAATGTGATTAGTGATAAATGGACCCTTTTGGAGATTATGATGTGAACTGTGATTCGTATGTTTTGTGAGAAGCGCCGAAACCCTGTATTTAAGTTCAATTATAGATTAACATCTAAATTGACTTAAAATAGAGGGAGGGCATATGATGTGATGAAATGGAAATATGTGATATGTTTTAATGGTGATACAAGAGGAATTGTCATAATCAGGGGCAAAAAGGTAAATTTACCGACCAATTGTCAGTTACCGAAAAGGAAACTCATTGGTAACTTCAAGATCAATAGTTATGATTGGCTTTGCAAGAGATCAAAGGGTAGAATCATGTATGCATGTGCTTATGTGAGCTCATGGAGGATGTTGCAAGATGTTGACATGTGGCAGTTTGTGGACCCTTGGACCTTGGTCAAAGGTTCAACTTATTTTCTCTCATCTCTTTTTCTTAGTCGGCTAAGTGCTCTAATTGAGGCCAAAAACTTATCCTTCTTCATCCTCTCCACTCTCTCTCTTATCTTCCATTTTCGCCTAGCAAGGAGGAGGAAAGAGAAAGAAACAAGGTGAGTTTTGGTTGGTTTGTGGTCCTCTATTTCTAAAACACTCTTCTATAATGTTGTTCATAGTGATAAGAGCTTCATCTCTATGGTTTTAGATTCTTGATTAGAGGTGTTTGGGAGCTTGAGAGAAATTGAAAAGATGAAGAATCAAGGATTTGATTTGGGAAAGAGGAAGAGGTGAGTATTTGAAGCCTTTTGATCTAAGTTTTGTGATTTGTGGTTGAGTTTTATGACTTGTGAATTTTTCCCTGATTTTGGTGTAATTATAAAATGGATGATTTGGTTTGTATATTGTGGTAAAAATGGTGCCATATTGTGTTTTGGTATCATTTGAATTGGTTTTGAATTGGAAATGGAAAGTGGTGCAATGTTGTGGTTTGAATTGTGATTTGTGTGACATATTGTGGTAACATGTCAACATGATTTGAATTTGGTTGATTTGGTGTTTCCAATGGATTCCTTGTGAAAATTTGTGTGAGAATGATGTTTGGTATGAAAAAGGGACCATTGGAAGCAAAGATGCAAAATCTAGAATTCTATCTTTTGAAACTCTGTTCTGGACAGTTTGTTTGTGTTGCCATTTTGAATGAGAAAATGATGTCAAACAATTATGAAACTTTCCAGTCTTGAATCTCACATCCCAAGCTTCAAAATGGACATATAATTTGTGTCATTTCGTTTTGTGAACTAGGAGTTATGGTTTTCTAAATTTTGACGTTAAAACTGGGTGCAAATCTGGAACAGCAAGGGAATTTCGTGTAATTCTGGAATTTTGTGGTGATTTCTGATAATGGCTCATATTTTTCCTATGAATAGGACTTAAAAATATTTTAATGGGCTTTGGGATCACCTCATTTTAATTTTTTTGGAATTAGTTATGAATTTCTGAAATTTCCTTAGTTGCAGCGCAAAAGTTTTTGTGTGCATTTTGGCTGCAGCCAGAAATTCTTGGCAGCAGCCAAAAATTTTCTGTACGTATTTTAGCTGCAGTCAACCCCCATTTTCATTATTTTGTGATTTTGAAAGGTGATTTCCAACCTAGTACGTCCCAATCCTTTAGGCTTTCGTTGAGCTTATTATAGCCACCTAAAGGTTGTGAATGGTAACCAACTTTAAGTGTAATGAAAGTAAAGATTTGGCTTAGAGAATAAACCTATGTCCTTGCTTTGGTTATAGGTTTGATGTTCACCTTGAACGTGGTTTGATATTCGCCTGGTCACGAGTAGCCGGTGCTAGTGCTTACGTGGAAAGAATAAGGGTAGGGAATTTACCTTTTATGCATGTATTTGATAGTTGTGTTGGTGTATTGATGCATGTATTGCATTGCTTGATTATGTGCAACATATATGAATGATTGTAGCTCTGTTTCTATTTGTGCTATGGCCATGAGTATGTTGATGAAACATTAAGCACGCAGATATGTCATTGTGTGAGCATGAGTTATGTATTGCAAGCATGTCATGCATTAAACACTTATCTTGCATGCATACTGGTATTTGTTTCCTAATGAGATTCTCTAGAATCTCACCCTCCCTACCAACATTTTAGACAGGGTAGATGGAATTGAGGATGGAGCAAGCAACCATGGGCGGCGATGACTCCTTTAAGTTGTAATCTTGTGATAGTTGGTTATCAATGCATGTTTGGGATTAAGTATATTTGGATATATGATTGTATAGGTTGGAATGTATATTCGAGTATGTATTTGGTATAAGAATTTGTGTAATCTCCTATTTGGAAAAAGGGTGAATATTCCTTGTAAAGCTTGGATTAATGTAAGAAATCCGGGATTGCCGGAAATTTATATTGTGCACTCTAATAGTTATATGAATGTGATTTATCTTCACAGAGTAATTATATTCAATATGTGAATATGAGATCAGGACAATTAGATTTTGAAAAGTATTTGTGAAAATCCTATCTCAAGGATGAGATTGTGAATGAGTTTTAATAATTATTGGTCTCTATTTCATTTTAATCTCGTATTTCAGATATAATTACGGAAGGGGGTTACAAGTGTAGCCTTTTAGTAGCCACCTAAAGAGTTTCAATGATAACCAACTTTAAGTATTATGAAAGTAAGAATTTGGAATAGGGATTAATCTGTCGTCCTTGATTTTGGTTTATAGGATTTGATATTTGTCCTGCTCGTGAGCCATCTATATCAGAGCACACGTGGAAAGAACAAGGATAGGGAACTTACCTCTCTTGCGTGTATTTGATATTTGTGATGGTGTATGGATGCATGCTATTACTTTGCTTGATTATGTGAAAAATATATGAATGATTGAAGCTCTGTTTCAATTTATGCAATGGCCATAAGTATGTTGTTCGAAATGTTGAGCTTGTATATTTGTCATTGTGTGAGCATGAGTTATGTAAGGCAAGCATGTCATGCATTAAATATTTATCTTGAATACATATTGGTACTGTTTTCCTACAGAGATTCTCTCGAATCTTAGACAGGGCAAGGGGCTCGATGAGGGGACAAGCAACCAAGGGCGACGAAGACTCCTTCATGATGTAGATTTGGTAGTTGGCTATCAGTTATGGATTGGATAACTGTATATGTTTGGAATGTGTATTTGGATATTTGGATGTGTATATGTTCAAATGAGTAATTGGTTATGTATTTGAGATGGATTTGTGTAATCCCCTATTTGAGAAATTGTAATAGGCGAATGTGCCCTATAAATCCTTAGTAAAGGGTATGAACTCGTGATTGCCGGGATTATTATGTTGTGCACTCTGATATGTTATGAATGTGATTTATCTTCGCGAGGTAATTGTATTCGAAATTTGAATATGAAACCAAGTGTATTAGATTTTGAAAGGTATTTGTGAAAACCCTATCTTAAGGATGGGGAATTGAAATGAGTTTTGTTTATCCGACGGTCTCTAATTCATTTTAATCACGTATTTCGAATAATAATTACGAAGGGGGTTACACCAATGATCTCAATTCTTAGATCTAGTATAGTTCTTATATAACGTTTCCTACTCATAGGAAATTCTGAGAAACTAAATAGAGATAAATTATGAACGTTTAGTATTGTTAAATAATGTTTTAATTAAGTTTTTTGTTACTTCATAGTTGAGTTCGACTTTATGATAAGTACTTTTCTCGGTTGCAACTTAGAGAATACCAAGTAATGTGGTCCTATCTATGTTAATTATCGATGCTGCTCGTGATTTTTTTTGAAAACTCTATAAGCCTAGATTGAGTAGAGATGGTATAAACCCTACAATTTTAAGACTAAAATTGTCTTATGGGACTTTTGTATGAACCTTAGGATTGGATAAATTGTTATATGTGATAATTAGAGACAACCATAGACCTGTATATGCGGACTGAGTTGATTTCATATGGTTGTGACTTATGCCTTGTTTCGGTAAAAACACTACTATTGAAGCAAATTTGATGTAGGCTCACCTTAGTGAGGGACACACTCACTGAGGCGAATGGCTTAATAAGGGTAAAAAAAGAGATTTCCATGTTATGATGACTATGAGATTATGTATGATTTATTCGTATGTGTTTATGCACAAGCATGTGATATTTTGATATATTATGAAAGTATACTTGGTACGTGCATATGATAAGAGTTGAGTTTATGACATTGATTGACATGCATGAGCATGAGAACAAATAGAAACCCCTTGAGAATAATGTGATATAAATGGCAGAATTAGTGATTGGGTTGTAATTTGTAAAAACAACTGAATACCATATGGCATGCCACTAGTTTGATTATTGTGCACCACTACTTGGTATCAATTTTAGAAGGCAATATTCCCTGATATGACACTCCAAGGGCTTCTGGGAAATATTCCTGGGGTAGTAACCCTACTGGAGGAATATATAGTACCATATGTGCTTTGTAATACTTTGGCCAGTCTATATCGCACTTGTGGAGAGCTCGTGAGTGTAACCAATAACATGGAATGTACTTAGCCCATAGGTTCAGTCAGAGGAAATAAGAAGAATATAAGGATAGTTAGGGGTTAATGAAAAATAAATAGTAATAATTGCATTATGACATTTTATGATACGGTATGTTGTGTCATGAATAAATGTTCTCTGAGGCATATGAATTAATACTATTATACTCCTGCTTATTATGTTTGCTTACCTACTTGCTTATTATATCTGCTTAACATGTTGTATATTAGTCCCACCTGGCATCCCACAAGTAGTTAAGGTGGGTAGTAACTATGTTACTAAGATAGTGGTCTCATCCCGTTGCATCTTACTCTTTTCAGGTGAGAGCTTGAGGAGCAACGTGACTAGGAAGGCACCTAAGGCCTGAGGCTATAGCTATTAGTAGCCGCAATGTACTTTTTCGATTCCATTTATTGCCATAGTAAGGATCTGCAATTGAAATTTATGATTGTGTTGAACTATGAGTAGTCATTTATCTGGATTTTGGTAGTAGATGGCATAATGCTTAGGGTTTTCATAGAAATGCATTATTATAGCTTATGAATTATTATGTGATGGATTTTGGACCTATAATTGTTATATTTGGCTGTGTGAGGTTTTTAGGCCAGGGCACCGAAGCTCCCATGGATTTTGATATATTGTTATAAAGGCATAATAGCTAATGCATGATGATAAATGAAAAGTTTTCTTAAACTTCACTCTTAGAGTAGGAAATATGAGATAGGGTATTACACATATGGAGTAGTTGAAGCAGTTTATCAATTAAGACTTCCTTCTTAGATTTAAAATAGGACCATATTTGTTTCCCCTTTTGACAAGAATCACAAACTAGGTCATTTTTTAAATGAAGTTTAAGTAACCCAATGACTAAATCTTTCTTTATTAGTTTGCCTAGTTGGTTAATATTGACATGAGTAAGTATTTTATGACATAACCAACTTTCATCAGCATTGCTAAGAAAACAATTTTAAGTACTATTAGTGTTTATATCAAGAGTATAGCAATCACCATCCCTTAAGGCTCTTACTTGACTTTGAGATTTTCCTTTTTCAGTTGGATATCCTTTTTGCTTACAATAAGACATTTTTCTGAATCAAAGATGACCCAGTTATCTTTGTTTGTGCTTTGGCTGACACTGAGGATGTGGTGGTGAGTCCCTCTACATAGTACACATCCTTTACTTGTACTTTATCTTTCTTGCCAACTGTACCAATTCCAGCGATTTCTCCAGATTGATTTCCTCAAAAGCTCACTTTGCCTCCATCTTTTGGCCTTATTGTGGAAAATTTTTTTCTATCTCTAGTCATATGTCTCAAAAATCCACTATCAATATACCATTTTCTAGCTTTGATGCCTTGAGACATACCTATAATCAAGGATAATTAAGTTTTAGGTTCCACACTTTCTTAGGTCCTTTGTGGTTAGTGTCGATCACTTTAGGTACATGTGATCCTTTATATACCCATTTATAGGTACCTATCATTCCTTCCTTTTTATAAAAACAAGAAGTATAATGTCCCTTTCTATTACAATAATTACAATATGTAAAGGGGTTAGAGATATGTACAGAATGCTAAAAATAGTTTAGGTATGTTTTACCACCTTTTTTTTCTTACCTTTCTTTTTATCTAAGTCTGAATTATATCTAATGCCAAATATGTCGTTAGTAAATGTCTGATCCTTCAAGATAACCTTGAGTATTTCACTTCCCTTAGTGAATTTTTCATTGGTCTTGGTATGATGAGAGTTTTTCTCTTTTAAGACATGGCAAGTTCCACTAGAGCTTACAAAGGTTTCCTTGAGTTGTTCTTTAAGTAACTTGACTTTCTTTGTAGAATTTACTAATTCTTTGACTATTTTACTCGAGTGATTTTATCTTTGAAAATTTTGTAGTACCGATAACTGGATGAACCACTATGGTGATTTGTTGGTGATGGATTTTAACACATCACTCAAGTAGTTACTTGAGTGAGCTTCTTTTGTGAAATTATTTCACTAGAAATATCACCATGATGATTTATCAATGATCTATCACATTACTCGAGTAGTCACTCAAGTGATTTGTTTTTCAACTTTCAGTGATCACTTGTAGCGATGAATTCATATCACTCGAGTAGTCCAACATATTTTGCAAAACAACGATCTTTTCTTGTTCAAAATATTTTGTTCACCTTTCAAAGCCTATGC
Organism: Inga leiocalycina; assembly: GCA_963242795.1. Taxonomy (NCBI): domain Eukaryota; kingdom Viridiplantae; phylum Streptophyta; class Magnoliopsida; order Fabales; family Fabaceae; genus Inga; species Inga leiocalycina. The sequence goes on from OY725328.1 coordinate 32,410,363, forward strand.
AAAACCTTTCTAACATTTGTTATCATCAAGGCATAGGATCTAATACTTACACTACCCCAAGGTCCCTTAAAATCTCTATTTTGCAGACAAGTCCCATAGGACATTAGTGCAACAAAATTGAATTGTCAAAAGATTGACATTTAGTAAAACTTTATAGTCACTATTCATTTTTATTGCTACTGTGTGGACTCATTCATACTAGCTTTATGATTGGGCTTGTTGAAAAATTATTTGACAATGGAAATGGGAGATTCAAACTTGAAATTCCCCAAAAGTTAAAGTGGATCGAAGAAGAAGAAGCCAGTGTCCAAGTTTATGAAAGATGATCTTTAAGTTTCGGTGAGAACAATTGATCCGTATAATAAAGAAAGGAAGTTACTTCAGCCTGCTTGGACGCCATCCTGAGTACTTAGTGTTGAGGTAATTCTGCTCTTTAATTTCCATATTAGAAAAGTTCACATTATCCTCTACCTTTTTGACCAAACGAGGTTGCTGGAAAAATGGAGGGGAGGAATTGGGCGCTCAGTAAAACTCACTTGTTTAAGAACGTGTTCTTAAATTCTTTGCTCATTATGCCTCACTTTTCTCAATTTGTGCTTTGCATAACTAGGTACTATTATCTTTCTTGTGTTTTTACTTTACCGCATGACTGCGAGAGAAATTAATATAGGGGTTGGAATAGTGATAGACCACTTGGCATTTTCGATGCCCTTTCTTATCTCACATTTTTTCCTATAAAAATTTAGCTATGAATGTCTATTTTATGATTCATGATGCTTATGAGGTACAAAACCGTGAGATTATATTTTTTCATACTTGTAGGGTTATATTTCATCGATATAAATGCAATGGGACATATTACATTATTGATTTTAGTAGACAATTTGGGAGGTATAAATCAATCCAAAGATGTTTTATGTTGCAATGTTGAATCTTTAACCATCAAGCTAAAGGTCATTCATGCTTTAATTAGGTTAGTTAGAGAAAGTCAAGTCAAAATTTACAAAATGAGTTTGCCTGAATATTGACTTGAACTGCAGTGGCCTGAACTCTGTAATAAGCAAGGCTTAATTTTGATTAAGAGTTTAGTTTTGGCTACCACTATGACATAAAAACATCTCCTTTCTTAGGACATCTATGCATTCATTTAAGTCCGCGCTTAAACTACAATGATAAAGTTCTAGAGCAACTTTAGGATTCTAAAAGTCCTCAATTGTTGCTGGTGCTTGTAACGGTGAAATAAAGGGGAAGAAACTAAGGGAAAAAGAGTAGTTGTAAGGTGGCTAAAGTTGTTTAGATGGAAGAAGAAAGAATACCAATGAATAATGGCAGAAGAAAAAATACTATACAAATTGAAAAGGGTAAATTCTTGTTTTCTTGCCCTTACTTTTTGGTGCATATTTCTATCTTAATTTACTTTGAACCATCCAACTCTTGCCTACTTTCTTCAAATACTTTGAGTATGTCTCATTTTCCATCCATGCCACTGTGTTTTTTGAGTGGCTACACTTTGTTGTTTGTTATTACATTCACCATAAATTATCTTTTATTTTACCTTTTAGATTAAATTGAACAAAACTTGCACTCATCTTTTAATTCACTAACGGTCTACTGCTTGAATAGCCAAATGCAACCATAGGTGATAAACTTGTTAATGACAATATATTGTGGCTGGAACTCTTGGAAATATGAAGTTATAATGTATTGTTAATAAAGGAAGTGATAGTTATTAATATGGGTCGTAAATTCATTATTGACAACTGTTTTGTGGTTGGAACTCTTGGAAATACAAAGTTGGAATGAGTTGTCAACAAGGGCAGCAATAGTTTTTAATATGGGTGGTAAACTTATTAATGAAAATTATATTATACAGGTTGACAACATACAAATGCTTCTTCAGAATTTCTTGTGGTGGCTTGGGAATCATTTGAACAACATACATGGTGACAAAGTGATGTCTTTGGTGCAAGGGTGGATTTTAAGGAAGAGAACAAAATAGACAAACAAGTTTGATTGTAACTATAATTTGTAGGATCTATTCATGAAATGTATTTTGTAACTTAATTTACTTGATATTAGTGACTCATTGTATTGACTTGATATTAGTGGTTAATTAAGCATATACAGAATTTTTGCACATGACTAGGTATTGTTATCAATGCATTTGTAAACTTAGGGTTATCATTGCAATCTTTATAGATTATGTTAACATGAAGATATATAAACAAGTGCAAGGAATGCATTAACAAGTCTATGGGTGCCGACTGATGAGTTTATGGGTATCCATTGATATGTCTATGTGCCTATTGACAAGTGAGACATCTGACAGTGACAACTCTTTTGTTTGTCCAAATAATATATCCATATAATTAATATGAAATTATAATAACAAATGTAGTTTATAAATATGTCCACACTAATATTAAATTACAATTTATTCATAACCTAATAGCAGTTTGACCATATTATGTAAACATATTTAATATATATTAACAAGTGCAGGGGATTGTATTGACAAGTCTATAGGCATCCACTGACAAGTACATAAGCCTATTTTGACAAGTTCATTCCTATCTATTAAAAACTGCATTTACATCATAACACAAGTTTACATCCAACTTTCATTTACATCTTCAAATGCATCTATAAGGAACTGCATTATCTAGAAGGTCCATAAATGTAGTTGTATCAAATGTCAGTGTGAACTTCATAATGTTACTCTCTGTTCCCACAATCAATAATATTATTATTTTGAACTCTTAATAACTTGTACCTTCCTTAATGGTTTTTTATTTCACCGTACCCCCAACATATGTTATATCACCAACTTTACTAATTACAGATTGTCCCTTTATATGAAGGAAGCATAGGAAATTTTTCCCTGATATACTAGACATAACCATTATCAACATGCATAATACAGTTGTCATTAACAAGTTTACCACCTATATTAACAACTATCATTGCACCTATTAACAACACATTATAACTTCGTATTTCCAAGAGTTCCAAACACAAAATAATTGTCATTAATAAGCTTACCAACTATATTAACAACTATCACTGCTCCTATTAATAACATATTTTGACCTCGTATTTCTAGGAGTTCTAACCACAAAATAGTTGTCATTAACAAGTTTATTACCTATAGTGTCATTTGGCTATTCAAGCAGTAGGGCAGTAGTGCATTAAAAGATGAGTGCAAATTCTGTTCAATTCAATATAAAAGGTAAATACAAGCCTCTTTATGGTGAATGTAATAGCAAACAACAAAGTGTTTCCACGTAAAAAACATAGTGGCATGGATGAAAAAAGATACAGACTCAGTATTTGAAGAAAGCAGGCAAGAGTTGGATGGTGCAAACTAAATTGAGATAGTAGTATGTGTAACACCCCGAATTCTGAGACTTGAGGCTAGAGATTAAGCCTGAAATAAGTGGATTGCTAAGCCCCGGTTTAGCAAGATCCTAAATTGTGATTAAGGGTTAATGACTCCAAAAGTGGATGTCAATAGTGATGAATGAACCCTTTTGGAGATCATGGTGTGATTTGGCACCCGATGTGATTCGTATGTGCTGTGAGCAGCGCCGAAACCCTGTATTTAAGTTCAATTATGGATTAACCTCTAAATTGACTTAAAATAAAGGGGAGGGCGCATTGTTAAAGAAAATGAATGAGAAAATGATTTTGGTGGTGATTCAAGAGGAATTGCCGTAATCAGGGGCAAAACGGTAAAGTTACCGACCAATTGGTCAGTTACCGAAGAGGAAACTCATTGGTAACTTCAAGATCAATGGTTGAGATTGATTTGTGTAGAGATCAAAGGGTGGAATCCCATGTGGTTGTGCTCATGTGAGCTCATGGGATGTGTGTCAAGATGGTGACACTTGGCACTTTGTGAGCCCTTGGATTTTGGTCAAATATTCAACTCATTTTCTCTCCTCTCTTTAGTTGGACGTGGTGGCATCCCAAAAAACTGAACACTCTTCATCATCTTCATCTTCATCTCTCTCTCTTCTCATACTCCATTTTCGCCCAAAGTGAAGGAGGAAAGAGAAAACTAGAGGTGAGATTTTGCTTGGCTTGTAGTCTTCTAATGCTCTAATGTCCTTCTATAATGTTGTTCATAGTGATGAGAGCTTCATCTCTATGGTTTTAGATTTGTGAGAGGAGGTGTTTTGTGGCTTGAGGAAATTTGGAAATATGAAGAATCAAGGAATTGGTTTGGGAAAGAGGAAGAGGTGAGTATTTGAAGCCTTTTGATCCAAGTTTTGTGAATTATGGTTGAGTATTGTGAATTTCGAATTTTTGCCCTGATTTTGTGTGATTTTTGAAATGCATGAATTGCCTTGTGTTTGAGTGGCAATTGGTGTCTTGATGTGTTATAGAGCCATTGGAATTGGTTTGAGAATTTGGAATGAAAAGAATGACAATGTGTGATTATGTTGTGGTTTGAATTGTGATTTGTGTGACATGTTGTGAAACATGTCAATATGATTTGAATTTGGTTGTTTTGATGTTTCCAATGGATTCCTTGTGCAAATTTATGTGGGAATGAGGTTTGGTATGAAAATGGGAACCATTGGAAGCAATTGCCAAAATCTGGAATTCTGTCTTTTGAATTGCTGTTCTGGGCAGTCTGTTTGTGTTGCCGTTTTGAATGGGCAAATGATGTTATAAAATTCTGAAACTTTCCAGTCTTGAAGTTCACATCTTAAGCTTCAAAATGGACATATAATATGTGTCATTTCGTTTTGTGAACTGGGATTTATGTTTGCCCAAAGTTTGAGGACGAAACTGGACCCTGTTTTGGTACAATGTTAGGTTTTTGGTAAATCTGGACTTATGTGGTGATTTCAAGTATGGGCCAATATTTTTCCTGTGTAGAGGACTTTAAAAGATTTCATTTGGCTTTGGGATCACCTCATTTCGATTTTTCCTGAATTAGTTATGATTTTTGGAAGTTCAGCCAGAAACTGGATTTTCTTGGGCCGCGGCCCAAGGATGTTGGGCCGCAGCCCAAATGTTTCTGTGCGTTTCTGGGCAGTTTTGGGCCGCAGCCCAAGGATTGTGGGCCGCGGCCCACCCCCAAAAATCAGTGTTATGCATTTTTGAAAGGTGATCTTTGGTCAAGTGTTTCCCAAGCCTTTAGGCATATGTTTGGGCTTTAATTAGCCTCCTAAAGGTCATGAATGATAACCAACTTAAGTGTTTGAGAGTTAAGGAATTGGAAAAGGGATTAACCCTATGTCCTTGTTTGGTTATAGGGTTTGATGTTCGTCCTGAACGTGGTTCGATATTCGCCTGATCTCGAGTAAGCGGAGCTGGAGCATACGTGGAAAGATGTAGGGAACTTACCTCCTTGCCTGTATATGATATTGTGTTAATGTGTTGATGCATGTTATTGCTTTGCTCGATTATGTGGAACATATATGATGTTTGGAGCTCTGTTTCTATTTATGCTATGGCCATGAGTGTGTTGTTGAAACATTGAGCATGCAGTTGTGTCATGGTATGGGCATATGATATGTATTGCAAGCATGTCATGCATTATACACTTATCATACATGCATTTTGGTATTTGTTTCCTACTGAGATTCTCTCGAATCTCACCCTCCCCTATCAACATTGTAGACAGGGAAGGAAGAGCGAGGATGGGGCAGGCATTCAAGGACGGTGAAGACTCCTTAGAGTATTTGAGTTTGGTAGTTGGTTATCATAGATGTTGGGATAATTATATATGATATGGATGTATATTTGAGTATGTAATCGGATATGTATTTGAGAAAGATTTGTGTAATCCCCATATGAGGGCTTGTAGGGGCGAATATGCCCTTTAAAGCTTGAGTTAATATATGGAAACCGGGATTTGCCGGGATTATTTTTGTGTACTCTGATTTATTATGAATGTGATATTCCGCGTAGTAATTGTATTCGAAAAGTGATTATGAGACCAAGTTTCTAAATGATTTCGAAAGGTAATTGTGAAAACCCTGTCTCGTAGATGGGTTTGTAAAATGTTATTTGTTTCTTATTGGTCTCTATTTCAATTTAATCGCGTATTTCGGATATAATTACGACAGGGGGTTACATTTTGGTATCAGAGCTGCAGTTCCTGGCAAACATGGGAATTTGCTAGGATAGTGGCAATAGTTGCTACCTTAAGTCATAGGTAATGGCTTTGTTTGTTGTGGTATACACATTAAGGTCCCTGCTATTTTTGGATATGTGAGTTGAAGGGCCATGTGTATACATTAATTGTGTTGTGGATGTGGTGAATTAGTGTGGTTCACCTGAGAATCTGAGGTGTAAGCTCAGAGGTAGAGGAAAATGATTTCCCAGGAATGTGATATTGAGCTTCTAGGTGTTATGTCTAACCTAGATATTGGGTGAGAAACCCTAGGTGGTATGATATTACATGTAGTAATATCATACTAAGCTTGTATGTTTAAAGGCCTTAAGACCTAGGGGCTGAGGTGCCTTAGGCTGGCAGAGATATTTGAGTTTATGCTGAAGTGGATGATGCTCCGTGGATTTGAGGGAAGTGTGTTCCCGGTTCAACTGAGGTTGAGGTTTATAAGATGAACTGTTATCCAAGGATCAGACTCAATAGCTGGGCTGATTCTTAGAAAGTTGATATGACCTATATGGTCTATGGTACCAGGATGTGGTACTAGAATTGAATTGAAATATGTATCAGGTACCCCGAGATTGCTAGTTGTAAATCTAGCAGAGGGAAAATTGATTCTGCAGAGAGTTTGAATTTGAAAGAGTTACCTACAAGGATTCGGAGCGGAAAAGGCAACCTACGGGGAGTTTTGATCGGAGAGGGCTACCTATGGTGACGTCTGACCGGAGCGGCTGTTTGTGAATTTATCACCTGCGGCCCACTGGGGGTGTGTATGGCACACAGTGGGAGGACCGTGCCTTCGGGGTGGTGTAAATACGGGGGATATGTGTGAGTCCTGGGTGGTGGGTTAGCCCATGAGGGGTGAGACCAGCCAGCTCAGCCACCTGGCAGCCCCATGTACGTGAGCGGGGTGGGCACCGGCGCGGGGCATCCCTTGAGGGGGGTAAAACCGGGGTGTGACTATATTTGTGAAAGCCTCCATGACGACAAACCCTAGTGTGCAGCTGCCGTGATAACGAACCGTGGAGAGCAATAGCCGTGACGTTGAATTGTAGAATAGAGCTTTGGGAACGTTGGGAGTATGGGATCTCAACGAAGTGCTGGTTGTGGCTCTGAATGATTCGAGTTGAATTGAGCCAAGGTCTGGCACAGATTATGTGTGTGGACAGGGGTAGTAGGAGATTCCTATGGGACTCCTATTAAGTCACCCTGACATTATTTAAGGCACAGATGAGGATAAAGACCTCAGAGTGTGCAGCGGAAGCGTGGTGAATGTGATGTTTGAGAATTGTGTTGAGCAGAAGCTCGAATTTGCAGAAAGTGCAATGCGTTAGTGATGGCTTCAGGAGGTAAAACTTCGGGGTCAAGTTGTATTGTGAAAAAGGGGTCTTGAAGGATCCTAGTTTGGTGAAAAGAATTTGTGGTGGGTGGAATTATTAAAAATGCCTAGTTCCAGCTTGTCGCAATTGTGCATTGTGAGTCTCTCACCTGCGGCCGCTTGGGGTGATTTCTATAGCGGAGGACCGTGCCTTCGGGGCGGTAGTTTACGGGGGACAGGCTATTTGTGAAGGCCAACGGGCCATTTGTGAAAGCCGGATAGCTCTATGAGTTATAAGGCTATGTGTATGCACTGCCACGCCAATAGTCCCTGAGTAGCTAACAACGGTTCAGGTAAAGACTGTGTGTCTTCCCGGCGGAGAAAGGGGATGAGGGTGGAGTGTGATGCGAAAGCCGAAAGGCTATGTGTGAGCACCGCTACGCCAATAGTCCCTGAGTAGCTAACAACAGTTCGGGTAAAGACTTTGTGTCTTCTCGGCGGAGAAAGGGGATGAGGGTAGGGTGTGATTGTGGATCTTATGTGTATGCATCGCTACGCCAATAGTCCCTGAGTAGCTAACAACAGTTCGGGTAAAGACTGTGTGTCTTTCCGGCGGAGAAAGGGGATGAGGGTAGGGTGTGATTATGGATCTACTATTGTGAGCCTGAATGGCTATATGTGTACACTGCCATACCAATAGTCCCTGAGTAGCTAACAACGGTTCGGGTAAAGACTGTGTGTCTTCTCGGCGGAGAAAGGGGATGAGGGTGGAGTGTGATTGTGAATCTGTGACAATTGTGAACAAGCTGGGAATGGGGTATGGTTGTCTAGTAGAGCAGAGCTAATTCAGCTGAGGGCTAATTCGACTACATGATCGGGGGTTCTCTATTCTGAGGGCACTACCCTGGCATGGCCAACCTGGCTAGCCACCACGTTGGTTGCACCGGTGTTGACCCAAGGCCGAAAGGCGGTGCGTAAAATTAGAATCTGCAATGTACGTTTGATAAGGAAATGGATTTTCTTGTGAGTCCTGGGTGAAATGTGAGTAACCCAGCCACCGTCGCGGGGCATCCCTAGAGGGGGTAAAACCGGGGTGGGTGTGACAATAAAAGGCGCCTGGATAGAAGAGATTGAGACTCTAGGTGGGCCATTATGGTAGGGTGCTTCGGATAGAAGAGATTGAGATTCCGGAGTGACTTGATGCGATTGTGGTTGATACCAAAAGTCCCGGTTACCACTAGTAGAGTTACTGGTGGGTGTACGGGTGAGGGTAAAGCTGTGAAGTGGATATAGCAGAAGCTGAATGTTTGTGTATACAGCTGAGGCTATTGTTTGATGTATTGAGGTTGTGATGGTTACTCCCGGAAGGGGTAACCAGATTGAGTTAAGCAGAGTGGTGGCCTATGCTGCCTAACTGCCAAAATCTTATGATATGGCTCATGATTTAGAGCCTCCGGATATTAAGATGCACTAGCCACTCATGAATTGGGGGGCTTGTGACGATTGTGGTTATGTAATCATAAAGTTTTGTGCGGCAATCGTGAAATGGGCCGATTGCAATTTGTGGCAACTGAGTTGCATTCATTGTTTGAGATTCTTGCGAGAATCGGATTTGTTGATTATCAGTTGTGTGTGGGTGGTCTAGAGGAGACCATCCAATGTGAAATGAATTGTGAATCGGAAGCCGTCATGAAGAGGCATCCGAGTTAATGCTTTATGTGGTGCGACAAATTTCGAGGACGAAATTTATTGAACGGGGGGAGAAATGTAACACCCCGAATTCTGAGACTTGAGGCTAGAGATTAAGCCTGAAATAAGTGGATTGCTAAGCCCCGGTTTAGCAAGATCCTAAATTGTGATTAAGGGTTAATGACTCCAAAAGTGGATGTCAATAGTGATGAATGAACCCTTTTGGAGATCATGGTGTGATTTGGCACCCGATGTGATTCGTATGTGCTGTGAGCAGCGCCGAAACCCTGTATTTAAGTTCAATTATGGATTAACCTCTAAATTGACTTAAAATAAAGGGGAGGGCGCATTGTTAAAGAAAATGAATGAGAAAATGATTTTGGTGGTGATTCAAGAGGAATTGCCGTAATCAGGGGCAAAACGGTAAAGTTACCGACCAATTGGTCAGTTACCGAAGAGGAAACTCATTGGTAACTTCAAGATCAATGGTTGAGATTGATTTGTGTAGAGATCAAAGGGTGGAATCCCATGTGGTTGTGCTCATGTGAGCTCATGGGATGTGTGTCAAGATGGTGACACTTGGCACTTTGTGAGCCCTTGGATTTTGGTCAAATATTCAACTCATTTTCTCTCCTCTCTTTAGTTGGACGTGGTGGCATCCCAAAAAACTGAACACTCTTCATCATCTTCATCTTCATCTCTCTCTCTTCTCATACTCCATTTTCGCCCAAAGTGAAGGAGGAAAGAGAAAACTAGAGGTGAGATTTTGCTTGGCTTGTAGTCTTCTAATGCTCTAATGTCCTTCTATAATGTTGTTCATAGTGATGAGAGCTTCATCTCTATGGTTTTAGATTTGTGAGAGGAGGTGTTTTGTGGCTTGAGGAAATTTGGAAATATGAAGAATCAAGGAATTGGTTTGGGAAAGAGGAAGAGGTGAGTATTTGAAGCCTTTTGATCCAAGTTTTGTGAATTATGGTTGAGTATTGTGAATTTCGAATTTTTGCCCTGATTTTGTGTGATTTTTGAAATGCATGAATTGCCTTGTGTTTGAGTGGCAATTGGTGTCTTGATGTGTTATAGAGCCATTGGAATTGGTTTGAGAATTTGGAATGAAAAGAATGACAATGTGTGATTATGTTGTGGTTTGAATTGTGATTTGTGTGACATGTTGTGAAACATGTCAATATGATTTGAATTTGGTTGTTTTGATGTTTCCAATGGATTCCTTGTGCAAATTTATGTGGGAATGAGGTTTGGTATGAAAATGGGAACCATTGGAAGCAATTGCCAAAATCTGGAATTCTGTCTTTTGAATTGCTGTTCTGGGCAGTCTGTTTGTGTTGCCGTTTTGAATGGGCAAATGATGTTATAAAATTCTGAAACTTTCCAGTCTTGAAGTTCACATCTTAAGCTTCAAAATGGACATATAATATGTGTCATTTCGTTTTGTGAACTGGGATTTATGTTTGCCCAAAGTTTGAGGACGAAACTGGACCCTGTTTTGGTACAATGTTAGGTTTTTGGTAAATCTGGACTTATGTGGTGATTTCAAGTATGGGCCAATATTTTTCCTGTGTAGAGGACTTTAAAAGATTTCATTTGGCTTTGGGATCACCTCATTTCGATTTTTCCTGAATTAGTTATGATTTTTGGAAGTTCAGCCAGAAACTGGATTTTCTTGGGCCGCGGCCCAAGGATGTTGGGCCGCAGCCCAAATGTTTCTGTGCGTTTCTGGGCAGTTTTGGGCCGCAGCCCAAGGATTGTGGGCCGCGGCCCACCCCCAAAAATCAGTGTTATGCATTTTTGAAAGGTGATCTTTGGTCAAGTGTTTCCCAAGCCTTTAGGCATATGTTTGGGCTTTAATTAGCCTCCTAAAGGTCATGAATGATAACCAACTTAAGTGTTTGAGAGTTAAGGAATTGGAAAAGGGATTAACCCTATGTCCTTGTTTGGTTATAGGGTTTGATGTTCGTCCTGAACGTGGTTCGATATTCGCCTGATCTCGAGTAAGCGGAGCTGGAGCATACGTGGAAAGAGTGTAGGGAACTTACCTCCTTGCCTGTATATGATATTGTGTTAATGTGTTGATGCATGTTATTGCTTTGCTCGATTATGTGGAACATATATGATGTTTGGAGCTCTGTTTCTATTTATGCTATGGCCATGAGTGTGTTGTTGAAACATTGAGCATGCAGTTGTGTCATGGTATGGGCATATGATATGTATTGCAAGCATGTCATGCATTATACACTTATCATACATGCATTTTGGTATTTGTTTCCTACTGAGATTCTCTCGAATCTCACCCTCCCCTATCAACATTGTAGACAGGGAAGGAAGAGCGAGGATGGGGCAGGCATTCAAGGACGGTGAAGACTCCTTAGAGTATTTGAGTTTGGTAGTTGGTTATCATAGATGTTGGGATAATTATATATGATATGGATGTATATTTGAGTATGTAATCGGATATGTATTTGAGAAAGATTTGTGTAATCCCCATATGAGGGCTTGTAGGGGCGAATATGCCCTTTAAAGCTTGAGTTAATATATGGAAACCGGGATTTGCCGGGATTATTTTTGTGTACTCTGATTTATTATGAATGTGATATTCCGCGTAGTAATTGTATTCGAAAAGTGATTATGAGACCAAGTTTCTAAATGATTTCGAAAGGTAATTGTGAAAACCCTGTCTCGTAGATGGGTTTGTAAAATGTTATTTGTTTCTTATTGGTCTCTATTTCAATTTAATCGCGTATTTCGGATATAATTACGACAGGGGGTTACAGTATGCACCTAGAAGTGAGGCTTGGGCAAGAAAACAAGAATTTACCTTTTTCAAGTTGAATTTTATTGAGTGCCAAAATCCTCCTTGCCATTTTTTCGACAACCACATTTGGTAGAAAAAGTAAAGGTAAATATGGACTTTTCTCCCAAATCTTGATTTAATATGGAAATTAAAGAGCATATTTACCTCACCATTAAGTACTTAAGATAGCAACCAAGTAGACGGAGTAACATCCTTTCTTTAATATATAGATTAATTATTCTCACTGGAACTTGATGATCTGTGGCTTTCACCATAACACCTCAAACCAAACAGACAAATACTTAATCAAAGTATTTCAAATATAGCCAATATGGATGTCCAACATCCAAATCATCAAAATACATTATCAATTCAAATAAAACACATACCAAATTATTAATGCAAGCGTTTCACCTAAAAGGGAGGTGAATTGGGTGATCACAGAAAATTCAAACCAAATATAAAAATTGACATAATTTAAAGTAGTAAAGAGCTAGGAGAAATATCACCGAAGTGTACATCGGGAGTTATATTGGTTTGGCCACAATCACTTTGACCTACGTCTAGTCCTCAGAGATCCTCTGAGAGTTTTCACTATCTTTTCCAAGATTCAGTGTGTTCTTGGCACCTTAGTACACAACAAGTTCCTTTACTGGACACTCGCTCCCCCTTATACGATGTAAACCAATCCCCAACTCAAGGTTCCACAACCTTAAGTTGTCTCAATAACAGATATTGAGTTTGTAATGAAAATCTCTCTCACAGAGTAAATATATGAACATGGAAGTACAAAGAATGAATATAATAAATAGAGCACTAAGAATATGTTGATCGATATATGTTCGTGTGTTGTCTGTCGTGTCTGTTCTACGTTGAATATTCCCATATTTATAGTTGAATTGTGATAGTCGTTGGAAGCATTTCAACATATCTGTTAGAGTTACAAAGCTTTATTTGACCATTCTTCAAATTTGAAAAATAGCCATTGTGGTAGGTGAGTGTTACAAACGTTACGTTTGATTTTTCTCTCAAAGCATGATATCTTCATTGTCTCCTTGCAAATATACTTAAAATACTAATACAATGAAAGGTTAATCATATAGATAGAAAATCAATAAACAACATATTAAAATCAAGTATTCTATACTTCATCACTCGAGTGGTTACTCGAGTGATCCCTTTCAAAACTTGGCAGAAAGTGAAGTCAACATTTTTTATTAGATCACTCAAGTGGTCACTCAAGTGATCACTCGAGTGATCCCTTCAAAATCTTGGTAGAGAGTCACTGGCTTATTTCTTACCTGATCACTCGAGTGGTCACTCAAGTGACACCATCCAAATCTTGGCAGAGAATTTATGGCTCTTTTTAGCACACATCACTTGATTGATCCCTTCTAAATTCTGCCAGAGGCTCCTTATCTTGTCCTGTGACTTTTTGTCCCTCTTTATCACTCGAGTGCCTACTTGAGTGATGGCTCTGTATGCCACCAAGTACTTAGTTTCTTTGTTCAAAACTCTATTGTTTGTTATCAATACATTTTGTAAGATCATTCTAATCTTTGTTATCATCAAAACATATGGGATCTAACAAATATGATAAATTAAATCCTCAAAATATTTTAGTTGATAAAAATAAAATGAGGAAATCTTAAAGTCATGTAAAAAAAACAACATAACATGTACTCAAGGAGCACAAAAGAGCCTTCAAGGCTCACTTCATAGGTGTCTTCCCTTACTCTTACTAGAACAATCACCTAAAAAATATTAAGATACAGGGATGAGATTTCATGTCTCAGTAACCACTAAAAGTTTCTACTATAAACAAGAAAACCACATATTATTTAAAAGAAGGAACTGATTACACACACACACACACATATATATTTGTAAATTTCATGATCCTTATACCAAACAATTTCAGATTTAGTCATAATTATGTCAATCTCTATTTTCATCATAACATGTAATATAAAATTATCCAAAAACTCATCAATTTGAATGGATTGTCCTAAACTCACCAGTTCTTAAGATGCACCAGGCAAATGTGTGGAGCTTAAGTCTAGACTATAGCTCCCCTCAAGAAATGAAAAAAACTAAGGAGGTATCACATGCCCCACATCTCTAATGCAATCCCGACCAAAGAAAAACATGGAAGAAGGTGCCCTGACAAGTGCCATCTACTGTGCATCGAGTGATCGATGACATACCATATGGTAAAAGATCTCACTATACAAATTCCTCCTCCTTACTCCAACCTATCACAAATGCAGCTGTCATAATAATTATATTCAATCACCAATAAATATAAAATTATTAAAAGTAATGTACAATAGATCATACTTCCATTCGTATCGAATATCATCACATATACAAACATGCCGAAAAGGAAACATTAATTAAATAATATATTAATTATAACTAAAATATTAACTATGTGAATAAAATGAGTTATAAAGAAATTTACTTGTAACATTACTTGAGAATTTACATCACATACACATATACATATAATTCAATCAATTTTTCTTATAAAAGAGAGTCATTCACAATTCAATCATACACAATTCATAAGTATATAAAAGAATATTCGAAGTTACTTACTACTCTTTAGCTTACATGTAATCACACAAGAATTACTCTAAAGCTTTCAATGAGAGCCTACAAAATCACACTCATAACTATCTTATAATATATTAATTAAAACTACTCTAAAGTTACTCTAATACCACTCTAAAACCTAAATATACCCTTCTAAAAATTAATATTGTATAAATACATGTTTCTTAGTTACAACAAATTTAGTTTTGAATTTAGATTCCAACAAAATAAGATAAAATAAAAATATATAAAAGGTTTCTCATAGTAACTTAAGGAATCAAATAGAAATATATATGGAAACACACAAATCCACCAACATCAATGAAAAGAAGGAGTTGGTAGTTAGTAAGTGAGTTTTTTTTAATTAAAAGAAATATGTGTGTGTCCGCGCGCGCGAGCGCGTGTGCATGTGTGTGCGGGCACGCACGCGAGTAGAAAGAGACAAAAGCTGGGACTCTTAATAAGAGATGGATGTGGGTATACATATATATAATAATAGCACAATCACCCACACACATCTATAGTGAAAAACTAAAAAGATGAAGGAACTCAATTGTAACATCCTAAATTTTATTCACCAATATTCCTTGTATGTATTAAGACATTTAATGGAATAAAATGGTAAATTATGGTGCACATAAAATGACAAAATAATGCATTTAGTGACTATATGTAATATAATTAAGTTTGGCCACAAAGGAGCAACTTTTAGTCCCTTAAAGGCTTAACATGGAGGTCTAAATTGGAACATGAAAGAGCATAAATATTGGCCCAATAATAATGTTAAGTTTCGGCCAAACAAGAGGAGGAAAGAAGAAGTCATGATTTAATACAATAAATCACAAAAATATATGGGCAAAATGGTCATTTGGCTAATAAAAATTAAAAGCCCATATTTTCCCTTATTATTATATGTGGGACGTCCAAAAAGAGGAGCAAAAAGGGAATTAATGATTGAAATACAAATGCCAAGAGTTGAAGCATTTTAGCCAAGTAAAAAGGTGAAGTTTGAAAAGTCAAAAAGTAAAGATTGTGAAAAGTGGCCATTACATATTAATTGCAAGGGAATGGATGAAGGTAATTGAAGAAGCCTATTTGGTTACTTGGAGGGCTTATTTACGTCACTTTTGGAAAGAGGAAAGAGAAGCATATATGTTAAGTTAACAAGGGATAAAGCCATATGGGAAAACGTTATGACATTAGTAAAATATCACATGGTAATTACATAAAAATATTATATCTTAAGGAGGAGGAAAATTGTGATAATTCAAGAGCCATTTTCATTTCTTTTGTGGCCATTATTTTTGGCCAAGAAAATGAGAAAGAGAAAAGAAGATGACAATTCAAATTGGCATGTGTTCAATTATAATAACATTCAATAAAAGTAAGGAGGTGTGTGACGCCCTAGTTACATTATCATTCTAATGAGTCTTAAGTAGTGAATCAGAACCACTAAGTGATATTTCTTGGTAAACAATTTCAAATCCCAATTCCAAATATAGGATTCAAATATACACTTGAAGGGGGTTTTCTGAATAACTTAAAACTTTTCAAAGATTGTTCACTGTGGTTCTTTACTCATTATGACTCATCTTTGCTTAATTCTCTTGATTATGTACATGGAAGCGTTTCTATACAATTCTTATTAGGGATTATTATTCATTTCTGGTTGTTGAGCCATTATTCTTACCAGATATTCTTAACTAATGGGCTCATACTATGCGATTTCCCACTTCTGATTCAATTATCACGCTTGGATAATTAACTCATTCGTAACGCGGGTTATATAGTTATCCATTGCAAATATATTAATTTACATAACAGACTAGTGCGTGAATAACTCTTCTCTTATTCATTGCAACTTCTTTCCTGGAATAGCGTCCTGCACTCCTTTTCTGTGCTCGGCTACCTATATGGTTGGTAGGGAGGGTGAGATTTGGGAGAATCGCAGTAGTAAACATTACAGATAATACATGTAAGATGAATGCTAGTGCATGATATGCTTGCCTTACATAGGCTCATGTTCACATAATGATATTATGCATGCTTAATGTTTTATGCAACATACTTATGGCCACAGTAAAAATAGAAACAAGGCTTCATTCATTCATACATGCTTCACAAAATCAAGTAAAGAAATATAGCAAATCAACACACAGCATAAATATCACATACATGCAAGTAAGTAAGTTCACTACCTTTTGTCTTCAAGTCCCCTCTTTGTACCTTTTATTCTAACCACTGACGTTGCTTCCAATTCCTTTTCTTTGTCATCTCATGGCCCTAGATAAATGGCTACATTATTAGAGCCATGACAAATAAAAGTCTAATGGGCTACTTTAGCCTATAGGACTTATCTTTATTCTTTGGGCTCATACTTGTCCCCAATTTTAATAACCCTTGACACCTTGGTTGGTTAACCATTAAAGTCAACACATTAGGCCTAATAGGTATTTAATGGGCCCAAGCTAACCTCAAATGCTTAACTTAACCCTTAAAGGCCCAATTCTATTACAAAAACAATTTACTTTAAATTTTTGCACAATTACCAAAAAGCTGGCAAGATTTACATTAATCTTTGAAAATTCACAACTTGAGCTAGGAAAATCCAATTAAGGTGATTCCATTGTGTCTTATTAAGTCTATTTTAAGGAAAAAATACTTCCAGCAGCCACTTGACCATGCACAGTTCCCAGTTTCCCTTTTTCCCCTATTGCTAGAAAATTTGACCAGTTTTAATTGTCTAACTACAAACACTTATAACTTCCAGTGTACTTATCCAAATCCTTCATAATACCTATCAAATTAAATGTCTTTAAGTGTACTTTAATTTTGGAAATCGTCATCATCATTATCATCATCAAATAAAGTTTTAATAGTGAAATTTTCTCCAAAATAAAAATTTCAGAAAAAAAGCATACTGGCAACTTAGTGAACTGAGTTTCCAGCATTTGGGCATTTTAACCAGTCTTTCAAAAATTATAATCAGGGCTTATTACTACCCAATTTTTTGCGTAGAATCCAATGCAAATCTCAAAAATACCAAAAACAAATTCTTTCTCCTAGTTTTGCCCCTAACAAAATCTGCCTCTCAAAATAACAAAAATCAAGTTTGTGTTTTTAACTACCAACAAGCCTAATACTTCAACAAGCATCATATATCACTTTAAACATGATTAAAAACATCATCTTGCTTCAAAAATCCTCTTGACCAAAAATCAAAGGTGGCACAAGAGTGAAGAAATACTTAACAAAAATACGAAGTAATCAGTTTAAAATGAAGTTGAGACTTACCACTTCGCATTTCTACAAGTGGTTCAAAATTTTAGTAGCACTCCGGCAAGCTAATAGACACAAAATACCTCAGATGAGAATTCTGAGGCCATAAAATTGAAGCTTACAGTGAGTAGAAGAAGTTTCCTGAAGGGCTTACCGAACAATAACGATGTTTCAAGGTCGGAATCAACTTCGGTACTTAGGAGAAATCACTATTCACTCCTCCTTCTCTCTTATTGTGTTCTTGAGTTAATAAATTAGATTTCTCTTTCTCTTTCCTTACTTAGCTAAAAATTTAGCCTTTAATTAGGCATGGATAATTGTGATTTAATCTCACAAAATGATCTCATCTCATCTTGCCAAGTGTCACAAGATTAGGGCTTAAGAGTGCCATGTGTCATACAGCCATTGGTCTTCTATTTTCTCTCTCTTAGGTGGTGTATAAATGGTCTGGGGAAGAGAAAGGCCTGACAATTTCCTTGGACTCTCAGCACGATACTCGAGAAAGTCCAATACTTGACCGGACTGGGGACCGGTGGATTCCCTAGACCTAGGCGCTAGGTGGTGTTCTCTAGAGATACCAACTCAAAATGTATAAAGTAAGTGTAATGATGAGGGATACTTGTCACCTCCTCATTTGGCCAACACAAAAGTAGCATTATCCTTTGTAATGATTATAGGACACTTGTCATTTTCTTACTTGGCCAACACAAAAAGGTGTCATCATGAGCCATCATTACTTTATTAAAGTTAATTTAATAAAGTTGCTTTATCAGTGCATGCTCAGGATTTTACTTAGAACTGTAGCACAGATATCGAGGCTCACCAAATGATGCCAAGTCAGAGTATATGTGTGTGGGCCCCAAAAACTTAGGGTACACATGTCTGCCCTGAAAATGCTATGTGCACACCTATACCAGCCTATTTCACCTGACTATTCTATTCCTTACCTTATGACATAGCTAGGTGGCGTCTTTTACCAATCCAATGGCATCGTATATCTGTCCTGTGCACACTGCACTGATACTTTAATCTTTCAGCCTATGCATATTGGGCCCTCTGCTTGATAAGGCGGGACACATAGTCCCCTCGAGTCTTTCTATCTCTCGACATTCTTAGGATAGTTCTCAAATTAGGCTTAGTAATTTGCCTAATATAGGCTTATCCTCAAAGTTCTAGGCCCAAAATCTAGGATATTATAAGGTGGATGAAGGTAATATTTTAAGAAGGCTTTCTCTTTCATTAAGAGATAATTTTCAGCTAACTTCAATAACCAAGAGATAGAGAGAGAGCATATGAAAGTGAGCTCAAGAACAAGGAAACAAGAGAGTTCAAGAAGGCAAATCTAAGGTAAGTTGATGAAAATTCAAGTGTTCTTGTCCTCTAGTTCATGTAAGACCTCTCCTAACCTCTATATCTTTAAGAATAACATTTGTAGCAAGCAAAATCATGAGGAAAGATAGAGAAGGAGTCCATAGTTAGGGAGAGAAAGAAGGAGAAATCAACAGATAACCACAAATAACCTTGTTCTCTTGCGAATCCAAGGTTATATGATTGTTGTTGTTGTGGTTGGTTGTTTGGCTTGTTTGATTGATTTTGTAATTTTGGGTGATGAAACTCTAAGGAGTTATGCTGCCTAAATTCCCACTAATAATGAATAATAGGTGTTCAAGTGGTTAATCATGTGATTACAAGTGGAAAGGAAGAGTTTAGTTAAGTGTAATCATGAAATCCCAATTTCCCCTAAATTTCCCATTGTTTCGGCCAGCTACAGAAATGGTGGATTAGGACCAGAATTTTGTGTTTTTGATGGTTCTATTAGATTTAGCAAAGAAAATTGTGTAGGGTACATGTTAAGTTTGAAGTATAAAGGCCCTAGAATGTGAAATGACAAAATTACCCCTAAAACCCCAAGTTAGGGGCTGCCAAGGCAACATCATCTTTTGGCAATGAATTTGGCAATTCTGAAGTCAAAAATGGATTCTACACTCGAAATTGTGTAAGTTTAGCCTGGGTCATAATTTTTGGAAAAGTATAGTTGGACCGGGTATAAAGGGACTTGGACTGGGTCCGTAAGGGTATTTTGGCCATTTTGCAGTTTTAAGCTAAGATAACCAACAAAATGAGTTTAGAATAATACATGAATGAGTAATAACTCAATTGTTGTAAATTTGGAATTTTAGGACCAAACAGTTAGCCCAAGTCAGGACAGAGTTCAGGAACCACTTATAATCTAAAAAGGGCTTCAAAGTAATAACTCTATCTTTCATAAATTATGTGAATATTATATGTTTTGTGTATGCCATCTTCTGTAATATAAATAACGAACACACACTATCTAGTTGTGGTGTGGGAAAATCACAAGTACAGTCAGGTGGGAAAAGCACAAGTACCAGCCGGCCTAGTGAGGACTGAATATAATACACAGTATTGCTGGGGGCATAGTGCCAAAGGGCATATTACCTAGTTGTGGTTTGGGACCCAGCTGAGGTACATGACAAGTAAGGGTTTCAAATTGACCTTTGGCCCTGAATTATGTGAACATCTGATTTACAGTGTGATTATTACGTTACATTACATGGTGTATAGCATATTTACTTATCACATTTTATATGACTGATTAAATGTTACTATTGAGATTCGTTCGAATCTTACCCTTTTTCAAATTTAAAAACATTCCAGCAGAAGGTAGTGGCTTGAGGGGCAAAAGCGTCAACATCGGTGATTGAAGGTACGGGTCCAGTTCAAGCCTGGACAGTTGGTTATCCTTAGTTTTTGTTAGTTTTGTAGATATAGTATATATTTTCAAACCCAGTGAGGATTTCTTGTAATATAATACAAGTACTAATATCAATATGTTTATGCTATTTCTGTATGCCTAGTGAACTATGCGTTTATTACTTTGCAAATATCAAAATTTTAAGGGTTTTGACATCAATAGTAGGTGTAAAAGTTAAATGAAAAGACCAAGAGAGTGGGTAAAATATATAAAATGAAGAAAAGACAACAAAAATTATGGCTCTTGAAGCACCATGGACATAAACATGGTGTTGGAAATGAGGAATATGGGGTGTGTAATGAGGAGTTATATAATATATATATATATATATATTCTAGTACCTACAGTTGAAAAAGCACCCAATATTAATGAAGAAATGAAAGAGAAAATGCTGAAAAGTTTGACAAGACTACACAAGCTAGAGAGAAGAGGAGGAGAGCAAAACAATGTACCTGGCAAGGAGTGATGCTGTGCCGAGTGTTTAGGGTGAGAGGGAAAAGGAGATTTTATAGGAGTAGGGTTAGGGTTTGACACCTATTTAAATAATATTTTTTGTAAAATAATAAAATAATAATAAGAATAGAAATATTTTGAAAGCAATTTTTTGTTTTATTTTAGAATAACACATAGACCCATATTTTTATAATAATTACTTTAAGAAGATATTTCATTTTGTATTTTATTTTTTGTTTTATAGAAAAAATATTTAGAACTTGATACTTCTTTTAATTTATTAATTTATTTTATGCTCTTGGGCTAAATAAAATCTAAACTACAACTAACGTTAAGTACTAACATAATTAGGATGTTACATTCACAAACCTGGACACTGGCTTCTTCTTCTTCTAGCCACCTCAACTTTTAGGGAATTTTGAAGTTTGAATCTCCCATTGATATTTTCAGATAATTTTTTAGCAAGCCCAATCCTAAAGCTAGTATGAATGAGTCCATATAGTGGCAATGAAAACGAATAATGGCAGTGAAGTTTTACCAAGGGTATTTCTGTCTTTTCATAATTCAATTTTATTATGATAATGTCCTATTGGACCTACCTGCAAAATGGAGATTTCAAGGGACCTTAGAGTAGTATAATCTCTTGCTTGAGACTATAGGGCAATTTCCCCATGATTTTATTAATTTTGATAGGTTACCATATCAATTTAAATGTATTTATTAAAATCTATTGCTGATCTAAAATATGATAAAACTAAAAAATCAGAAAATGTTATGAATATAATATTTGTGGATGTCTATATCCCCCATTATTTCCTATTCTCCCCTAGTTTCCTATTCTCTCCCATTATTTTCCTATGGTTACGGAATCACATTAATTGTGGACTAGAGAGTTGTGCCTACAACTAGAAGGTATATGTCATGTATTTTACAAAACACTGAATAGTGAATGATAATTACTCTTTCTTGCTTTCTACTCATTCTTCTATTCTCATCTTTTCCTTTACTTTATAACACGTTATCAACAAGAAAGCTCTAACGAAGGTATAATTCTCTCTAGTTATTTTACAATTTCCCCTACCTCCTTTTACCTTATTTTATTTGATCTATTAGGGATAATATAAGCTCTTATATAGAGAACCCTTTTACCTATTGTCTTAAACATCGAGTTTCATGGCTTAGATTGGAGATTGCTATTGTTTTTCTATTTTATTTTTAATCTCCTTTACAAGCTCTTCTATATCATTAATATTAATATGGCTAGAAGTCCAACACCCCTGATTTCATATTCTAAAATTATATTATCAGAAGCCATATTGCTTTAATTTCTTATTCTGAAATTATATGACCAGAAGTCATATCACTTTAATTTCTTATTTTGATATAATAAGCTAGAAGCCATATTGCTTTGATTCCCTATTATATGGCCAGAAGCCTTATTCCTTTTCATCTTTTATATTATTATATGGCTAGAAGCCATATTACTTTGATTCCTATTTTGAGTTTATATGACCAGAAGTCATATCACTTTGATTCCTATTTTGATATTATATGGCCAGAAGCCATATACCTTTTTCGCACTTACAATATGGCTAGATGCAACGAAACACCATCTCTAAATAACCCTAAATGTCATACCCTTACTTATTTTGACTTGTAGCGAAATATTATTACGTGGTTCAGTAGGCAACCTAGGAATAGCATAAATATACTGATAATATGTGTATGATTACATAAATTCCCTATAGGGGTTCATACATGATAATTACAATTAAGGTAGTTGCATAGGGCTACTAGGGTGTTTAAACACGTCCCAATGAAATGGAGACATCTTCCTATCTTCGTTCCACCACTGCAATCCTCTCGTGCAGTTCTCTTCTCCACTTACACCTGTCTAAATTGTTGGTAAGGGGTGAGATTCAAGAGAATCTCAGTAGGAAACAGTACCAGTATGCATACAGGATAAGTGCTTAATGTATGACATGCTTGCATTACATAAACTCATGCTAACACAATGACATATTTGCGTGCTCAATGTTTCAAACAACATACATACTTATGGCCATAGCAGAAATAGAAACAAAGCTTAAATCATTCATCTATGTTTCACATAATCAAGCAAAGCAATAACATGCATCAATACACCAACACAAATATCAAATACATGTAGAAGAGGTAAATTCCTTACCTTAACCCTTTTTGATCCTTACATAGGCTCCTCGAATTGTGTGCCTCAATTTGCATGCCAACCCCTCGGGCTCTTAACTTAGTCCTAAAATGTCAAATATACAAGAATTAGGTTAAAGCCCCTTCATGTACTATTTTAGGCACTTCTATAGTTTTTCTAGTGGTTATATGAGCCTATTGTGAAAATTTACCAAAATGCCCCTGGGGACCTGGCCTCACTGAACTTGGTTCGACCGTACTTTACCCGAAATTTTGACCTGAGCTATTCTAACACATTTTTGCCTAAAGAATCCATTTCCAGACTTGGAATGACCAAATTCATTGAAAAAAGACCAAAATGCCCTTGGTAAACCCTATTTTAGGGTTTCAGGGGTGTTTTGGTAATTATGCTTTTTATGGCTTTTTTGGAAAAGCGATCAACTACAACCCTACCTAATTTTCCCTCTTGAACACAATGGAAGCATCAAAATATCAAAAATCAAACTCTAACTCCCTGAACTAGAGCTAGCCAAATCCTAAGATTCTCTGGAAAAAATTGGGGTTTTCACTTTTGACTCTGCAAACTTGCTCTTTTCTACTCCTAACCACTTTATTAATTATTTAATTACGTTAAAACCACTATTTAGACTCAATTTTGGTAGTATAACTCCTAAGGCATACCTTTTTCAAAATTTAACAATCAGAGCAAATCCAACAGAAATTCACCAATTAAATTATCAATAACAGCTAGAACAACCAATATTTGAATTTTAGGAAGTTACCTTTGTTTCCTTCTGGCTCTTTCTTATATGGCCAAAACCCTTGGTTCCAAAACATCAAAAGTTGTGCTTCAAATATCTTAAATAACATAGAAGATAAGCTTAGGAGAAGGATTATACACGCTGGGAACGAATTCACCGAAGAAATCGACCTACCTTGTGATATTTTCCTCTTCTCTCTCTAAAAGTCTCTCAAGCTTTCTCTCTCTATTTGGCACAAATGGCATCATTTTTGGCTAGGGAAGATGAAGGAAATGTGATTTTATAATATATTATAATTCTCCCAATATTTTCCTTCATTTTCGGATTTATTAGAAATTCTGGCAGATTTTCTGCCCAAACTTTAAAAAATCATAACTAAATTTGTAGAACCTCAATTGTCTTGATTTCAAAGGCAATAGAACTTTATTGAGTCTAGTTTCAAGGAAAAATATAGCCCTAAGCCAATTGGAAGTTCACAATTCCCATAATTAAATTCTTTGGATGTTGTTCCAGGAAATATACAGTTTTCCTGGGCTCAATTCTAAAATTCATAACATTTCACATACACCTCCAAAGCTTAGGATGTCTACTTTTATCTTGTAAAATCTCATAATTCTTAAGCATCATTTTCCTATTTAAAAATGTCACAAAATAAGACTACTACACAAGGAGACTCACTGGTAGCAAATTCAAATGTTTACAATTTGTGTTTCAAACATACGCATGTTATGTGTGACCACCAATTGCCTTGTTTTTTCATTCCATGTTCTCTTTAATTCACCATTTTATTCCCTTGAATGTAAGAAATTTTGGTGATGAAATTCAGGATGTCACACTAAACTTAATATAATAGTCAAAAATTTCTTCAAAGATGAACTCGATGGGAAAGAATGAACTCAAACATATGTCCATTAAAATGAGTTCTTTAAATCCATAATGCAAATTAAGTAAACAAATATCTTAAGTCCTCGACCGTATATCAAAAGAGGGCAGTTATATATTCTAAGTAAATTCACATCAGTGTGATGTAATAGGAAAAATTCCCTAAGTCTGGCAATAAAAATGAAATAAGCAGTAACTACTAACTACTCATTAGGGTAGCCACATCATCAGATGCCTTCCTAGTAGTTCATGCCCTCGAGCTCTTGCCTAAAAATTGTGAGAAGTAATGGGATAAGACCACTATCTAAGTAATGCAATCACTACCCACCTTACCTACTAACACCACCTATAGGTTGCCAGGTGGGACTAGCATACAAACATGTCAAGCAGATATATACAAAAAGGCAAGTAGATATAATAAGCAGGAGCATATAGAATCAATGCATATGCCTTTGAGAACATATATTCATAACACAATTTACTGTACCACAGAGTGTCATAATGCAATTATTACCTTTAGCTTTCATTAACCCTTAACCATCCTTATATCCTCCCTATTTCCTTCGACTGAACCTATGGGCTAAGTACATTCCAGTTACTAGTTACTCACACGAGCTCTTTATAAGTGTGATGTAGACCGGCCAAACTACTGCAGAGCACACAAGGGACCATGGGTTCCTCTAGCAGGGTTATTGCTCCCAGGAATATTGCCCGAAAGCCACTGGAGTATTGTATTAGGGAACACTACCCTGTAAAATAAATGCCAGCTAGGGTGTATAATAATCAAACTGGTAGCCTACCATGCGGTATTCATTTTTACAAATCATAACCCAATCACTAACTCAGCCATTGTATTACATTATTCTCAAGGGTTTTCTATATGTTCTCATACTCATGCATGTCAATTAATGTCATAAACTCAACTTTCATCAAATGCATCTAACAAGTATACTTTCACAGTATGTTAAAAGATCACATGATCACACATCAAACACATGTATAAATTATACAGTAGTATCATGGTTATCATAACATGGAAATCACTTTTTGCCCTTATTAGGCTATTCATCTCAACGAGTATGGCCCTCATTAAGGTAAGCCTACATCAAACTTGCTTTGACAAGAGTGTTGTTTGCTAAAATAAGCATGAGCTATAATCATACAAAATGCAACTCAGTTCACACATATAGGCCTATGGTTGTCTCTAATCATCACACATATCAATATATCTAGTCCTAGGGTTTATACAAAGGTCTCACAAGGTGATTTTAGTATTAAAATTATAGAGTTCATACCCATTCTACTCATCCTAGGCTTGTGGAGCTTTTAGAATAATTCACAAGCAGCACTACTAAATAAGATAGATAGGACTACGTTACCTAGTATTATCTAAGTTCCAACCAAGAAAAATCCTTATCCCAAAGCTTAGAGTAATGAGACACTTAATGCAAAGTCTTTTAGAAACACTAGATGTTTATAATTTCTCCTCTATCATGTTGCTCAAAATTTCTCAAGGCATTCAATCATCAATCCCATCATTGAAATTTCAGAAAGGGATGTCTCAAACCTTCTCATAAAATTTCACAACCATCCAACAGTAGATAAAGCTGGAAACGTCAATTCTTCCTTTTAGGGTTCATTTTCCACATTCCAAAATCCTGATCTTGTTCTATGCTTCATAACTTGTAAACTACGACACCAATGGACAATCCAACCATTGAAAATAATGAGTCGGATGTATTGGATAGGCTAACAAAGTTTCTGCAAGATCCAACGGTTAAATAAAGAACAAATGGTAGTTTACCAAGGCTTCCTTGATTATATGCGAAAATAGAAAAGTTTCTTTTGAATCCACCTTATTACTCCTATATATAGACTTTAAGAACTCCCTCTTCTCCTTATTTAGTCTATGTGGGACTTCCTAGTCTCTTTTATTTTATTATTCATTCACTTATACATACATAATTAAAAATAAAATTAAATACTATCATTTAGGCATTATTGGTTTGAGGTTTATCGAGGAGAGGTGATGGGAGAAATTTTGTCTTTTAGTAATCCCCTCCCCTCCTTCTGTGCCCTTCCAAATTTGGGGTTTTTTGGAGATGTGAGAAATATTGTGTCCTATCCAAGCTAAAATGCCCATGATAATTTTTTTATTATCCCAAGCTTACCCATATGATTATAAAATATATCTTATTGTTACTATGATTAGCCAAATAAATCAGAAAACCTATAAAATCAAAATATATCTAATAAAATCTATCTAATCGAATCATATTTTCTAAAATACTAAAAATTAAATCTATGTAATAAAATCTTATCTGACTTTGAACTCAATAACAAAACAAGAAAGAAAATTATGACGACGCTCTTCTTATTAGTTTTAACGTCTAGTCGTCTCTTAATCTTCCTCCCAATGCCACGAAATCTACACTACCCAGCTGCGTTGAAAATTTCAGAGTGACCAAAGTATGTTCTATTGTTCTTAACTCTTTGTCAAATGTTAAATTCCATTTAAACTAGTATGTTGTTATCTGGCTCCTTAAGTAAATGAATTTTTCTCTTTAACTCTTTTGTCAGATTCTTGTTGTGTTTGCTATTTCCTTTGATTTTCATCTTTTTATGTTTGCTATTTCTCAACCATTATTATTGTTTACAGATGTTTGTATGTTTTTGACTTAATCATAATATCTCGATAACAAAGAATATCCAGATTATACCATAATTATCTTCATTATCTTAGGATTATAATTTGATTTAGGATTTAGATTTAAATTTAAATTTAAAAAAAAGCCATATTAAATTTGATGAGTTAACATATTAAAATTAAAAAAATCATCATTTCAAATATATATATATTTATATTTATATATGTAAAAGGTTTTTTTTCATATATAAATGAGGTATAAGTGTTTTTGCGATTTATAGCTTAGAAAATAATAACTTTGATATCTAAATAATGTACTAGTGGCATATTTGTCAATATTTAACTAGCTCAACTCCCTTCCCCTCATGAACCAAATAAGAAACTTTTCTTCCCATTTCCTCCCATCCAACCAAATAAAGCTTATAACCTCCCCTTATCTCCTCCCACCTCCCTCATTTTACCTCCTTTCCCCCTTCCATTGAACCAAACAAGTTGTTAGTGTAAGATTTTCACCCAAAAGGGGGTGAATTAGGTGATAACAAAAAATTCGAACCGTATATAAAAATTGACAAGAAATTTAAAATAGTTAAGAGCTAGAAGAAATATCACCGAAGTGTATACTGGGAGTTATACTGGTTTGGCCACAACTACTTTGACCTACGTCTAGTCCTCAGAGCTTCTCTGAGAGTTTCACTATATCTTCCAAGATTCAATGGGTTCTTGGCACCTCAGTACACAGCAAGTTCTTTCACTTTAGACACTTGCTCCCCCTTATACTATGTAAACTAATCCCCAACTTAAGGTTCCAACACCTTAGTTGTCTCAATAACAAATATTGAGTTTGTAATGAAAATCTCTCTCATAAAGAAAATATAGAATCACTAAAGTACATTGTATAAAACGAGTGAAGAATAGAACAAGAAAGTATTTTTCATAAGATGATTGTTTGTTGTCATTCATTATTGTTCGTTTTTCTTCTTACTCAAATGCTTTAGTATTATATAAAGGTTATTTGAGAGCCATTGTGAGTATTTGAATATTTGCTCATTGCAGAAGGATCTTCATGTTGACAAATTGTTCTTCCGTTATTTACTGTTGCGCTTCAAAGACTTTGAATTCTGATTGTTGTGTATTACCCATTGTAGAATAGTCAAATGCTCATGATGTTATTTATTATTGTGCTCTGAAGACTTTGAATTCTGAGTGTTATGTATTACCTATAACACACTCCGAAGATAAGGTTAATACTATAAGTAATTAATCAATACTAATTTTAAACTTTATTTCAAGTGAGTTATCATCATTAGAAGTGATCTTGAAAACTGTCCTCATGCATCTGTCAAATTTATAATATCACTCGAGTTTACTACCAATTCACTTGAAGTGACCTGGTATTTTGGTTATCACTTCAAGTGGTTTTGAACTGCACTCGAGTTGATGTGTATTCACTAGAAGTGTTCTAATATCACTTTAAGTGAATCTAATGTTCACTCGAGTGGACTATGTATTCACTAGAAGTGATCTTACCTTTTCAGAAATCACTTCAACTGATTCTGGTATTGACTCGAGTGCACTAGGAATTCACTTCAAGTGATCTGATGTCACTTGTAGTGATCTATAAACTTTTAGTATATTACTCAAGTTCATTAACAAATCACCTGAAGTATACTTCTCAATCTTAATATTCACTCGAGTTATGTCCCATATAACTAGAGTGATCTGTAAACTTTGGCAATCACTTCAAGTGATTTGTTCATAGATAAATTTTTTTTTCTTTTCTTACCTTTGCAATGTATAATTAATTAAGATCTCATGCAAAACATTTCTAACAAGATTTGTTATCATCAAAACATTGAATCTAATATTCTCACCCTTTTTGATGATGACAAAACTTGTGAGTTTGAAATTGAGAATTTTATAAGATTATTGAATATTGATAAAAAATATTTTAACCAAATATTTGACCTAGTATATCAATGAAATATGGATTCAGTTTAAAACTTTGAACATGAAGCATAAATTTCATATCTTATCAAAGTACATTCAAAAACATATATAACCCAAATCACATTATATTAGATATTAGCTAATAATCACATTCAATTGGATACAAGCCAAATCAAAATCAATTAGATAGAAGCTATTTTAGTTGGAACAAGCCAAAAACCATCTGAATTGTTTCAGTACAGGCTATATCAGTTTAATACAAAATGTGTCAAATCATCCAGAACTCTTCTCCCCCTTTTTGTTATAATCTTGGATAGGGGTAGGAAAAGTAATATCTGCAGGAGGAGGTGTGTAAAGAACCACGACAGTCATTGGGTCAATAGGAGCTGAAGTATGATTAGGTGAAGATGAATGTGTGGGGAATGTGGAGTAAAAGTAGGAGAGGAAGCTAACATGTATGCAAACTTAGTAAGAGGTCAAATATTAGTTGGGACAGAGTTTATGATCACAATCTCCTCTAAATGAGAGTTGAAGTCTGAGTGATGAGAGTGAGATGATTGGGAAAGAGATGAATAGATAGGATCTTCATTAGGAAGATCACCACCTGACTTGGAATGATGTCTGATAAGGGTATGGTAGTGTCATAAGGAATGGTGTCAGTGGCTGCCACTAGAGTATCTGTGGTAAAGGAAACAAATAGAATGGCAGAGAGGTCAGGTAGGTTGGTAGGTTGAATGGAGGTAGAGGGAATAGAAGTGGAAGTAGGGGCAGGAGTAGAAACAACAGTAGGCTCAGGAAAAGGGATACCAAGATGAGTTCTCCACATCTCTTCAATTCTCTGAATCCGGATAGCTTGAACATTATGTAAATCAAAGAGCTGCTGAAAGTTGTGATTAACTCCTTTAACCAAAATCTTGACTTGATAGTCAATTTTCTCAGCTAGATAGGCATCGGATTTCTTTAGTTCTGAAATTGTTTCTTGAAGAGCATTGTGGATATGTGTCTGAGGAGTAGCCTCAATAAAGAGGGTCCTAGAGAAGCAGCTCTAGACGATTAAGCTTTATCCACCTTAGAAGGAGAAGGTTTTGTTGCCTGTCCTCTTTTCTTATCTCTGAGGAGTAGCCTCAATAAAAGAGGGTCCTGGAGAAGCAGCTCTAGAGGATTAAGCTTCATCCACCTTAGAAGGAAAAGGTTTTGTTGCCTGTCCTCTTTTCTTCTGTCATAATGGATGCTATCATCTGCAAATCCTTCCCAGTAATATGTATGAAATTGCTTGCCCTGTTGACCATACTGCGTGAGTAAATATAAAATGCAGCTCTTTGTACATCAGTCAATACAACAGGTATTTAAGGTAAAGGCTGATTGGGGTCTTCTAGTCTAAAGATGTTTATAAGCTTACGAATATGAAATATTTTACGAGAGCTCTCTGGGACATCTTCTAAACCTATATAGGTGTTGATCAAATATGTTAAAAGCAAAACTTTTTGACCCCTAACACTTGTCTCAATTTTCACCTCAATCACTCTGCTTTGGCTGTCAAATATGTTAGCTATTTTCATATTGCAATAAAAATGTTTTACTACAATTGGATTATAAGAATCCTTAATCTGATCCAGGTGTTATATTGTTCTAGGAAAGGATATAAGCCTAAATGAAAATCCTTTTTAAGCTCGGCAAGGTCCACATAAACTACCGGGCAAAATTGCCTTCTTGCAAACTCAGATTCATAAACTATGACATTGTTTACCTTGAGCTCACCAATATTGAAACCAAGAGGAGGAATCATAAGCTCAGGTACATTGGGTTGAGACTGAGTGGTAGAGGGAGTAGGAGTTT
Organism: Inga leiocalycina; assembly: GCA_963242795.1. NCBI lineage: Eukaryota > Viridiplantae > Streptophyta > Magnoliopsida > Fabales > Fabaceae > Inga > Inga leiocalycina. The sequence goes on from OY725328.1 coordinate 32,441,651, forward strand.
CACTTCCAATACCCTATTCTGAAGCTGTGATGTATTTGGATCTTTTGAGAATAGAGGATTCTCTGAGAATGTGCTGAGACCTTGTTAACTTGGCTCTCTGAGTGGATTCTTGAATGTCTGCTTCCTTCTCAGGATGAGTTTTTCCCTTTCCTTTTTCCTTTTGGTGTAGCCTTAGTCTTAAAACGTGTTCTTGCTTCTGTAGGTTCCTGAATAACTATGCCTCTTGCTTTCGGACGGGGTGCCGAAGGTTCATTTTCCCTCACTTTCGACTTGTACTTGGAACCTTTAGATAACTTGAGTTTCTTGGAAGATGGTATGGGAGGAAGAGAATCTTAAGAGATATTGGTAACTTTGTTCTGGCCATTTTAGGGTTCCGACAATGGTTGATAAAGCTGTGAAGAAGGATTTTATTGAAATAGAGAAAAGCTTGAACAAGATTAGGGTTTTAGATTGGCAGAGATTGAATGAAAATGAGTGTTCAGTAATGCTAATTAGGGCTTTATAGAATTTTAAGAGGTTACTTTGGTGAGGATTTATGTTTGGAGAGAAAGAATTGCAGAGAAGAGGAAAACGAGGAATGGCGATGAAGGCTATGAGAAATGAAGAGTAATGAACGGGCAGAGAACTAATGTAGACGCTAATATAACAATCACTCAAGGGATTTTACAGTTCACTCGAGTGATTTGGATATCACTTGTAGTGAACTAATGAAATTACTCGAGTTATATGCTTTTGAGCTGATTCACTCAAGTAGTAAAAACATTTCACTCTAGTTGATTGATTTATCACTGGAAGTGATATTAAAATCACTCCAGTTAGGCTTGAAATACTTACCTCACTTGAGTTACTTTCTGAATTCACTCGAGTTATTTGATTTATTACTAGAAGTAATATTAAAATCACTCCAGTTAAGCTTTAAATACATACCTCACTCGAGTTATTTGCTCCATTTACTCAAGTTGCTCTTTCAAAAATTTATTCACTTGAGTGAATTCCAGTGATTACCAAACATTTGCTGAGCACTTGAGTTAATATTAATTATCACTCGAGGTCTTTCCTTTGAACTTCTTAAGCATTAGATGATGTGAAAATTCACTCCAAGTGATTACCTTGTTATTTACCTCTGTTATTCAATGACAAGGAATCCTGCAAAACATATTCTTAGATACTCCGATACTTAAGTTAGTTATTAAATTATCAAAACATAATGAGAGATGAATTTAAATATATAAATTTACTCACAATTCATTAGCATTTACCATTCTTAATTCTCTTCTTATAAATAGAAAATGATCTTTCGCGAGGGGTTTTGTGTAAATATCTGCTGTTTGGAGATAGGTTGGAATGAATATTACTTTGACATCCTTCTTTTGAACATGATCTCTAATAAAATTGTAATATCCTGAATTGTGATTAAGGGTTAATAACTTCAAAGTGATGTAATTAATGTTAATTAAACACTTTTGAAGTAAATAATATGAATTGTGATGTAAAATGTGTTTGATGATGATATATGTGTCATGACAATCAGGGGTAAAATGGTAAATTTACCGACTGACTGGCCAGTTACCGAAGAGGGAACTCATAGGTAACTTAAGATCAATGGCTAGGATGTGTTGAGCAAGAGGTAGAATCAAGTGTGCATGGGTTATATGGATTCATGAAAGGAGGTATGAGATCTTGCCAAGTGTCAAACTATGGACTATAGGATTAAGTCAAAAAGTCACAAGATTTCCCTCTCTCCTCTCCTCTCCTCGTTCAAGTCAGCTAGGGGCTTAGGATGAAGGGAAAATATGTGATGATCATCATCTCTTACCTCTCTCTCCATTTCTCTATTTTTGCTGCACAAGGAAGGAAAGAGTAAGAAGAAAATGTGAGGTAGGTGCTCCAAATGACTTCACATCCTCAAACACTCTTCATTGATATTGTTTAAGAGGTTGAGAGTTTGACTTCTATTGTTTCAAAATTTTCATTTGTGGTGTTTGAGAGATTGTGAACTTTGGGAAGTTGAAGAATTCAAAAACCAACTTTGAAAAGAGGAAGGGGTAAGTATTTAATATGTTTTGGTGTAACTGTTTTGGTTATTGGTTTAGTTATGGAAATTTTAGAATTTTGCCCTGATTTCATGGGAATTGGATAATGAAAGAGTTTGGAATGGTATGGTATAGGAAATGATGTTAGGATGTGTTATAATGTCATTAAGTTTGATTTGAAGTTGAATAAGGAAGTTTGACAAATTGTGGTTTTATGTGGTCTTGTGAACTAGAGTTGAGAATGTGTTGATTGAGTTGAAATTAGGTTGTTTTATGGTTACCAAGAGGTTCCTTTGGCTAAAATGAGTGAGAATGAGCTTTGGTTCAAGTTTTGGTAAATCTGGAAAATCATATCAGTTGTTGCGATCTGGCTTCTGATAAGCTTCACTCGAGTGCAGTATGAAATTTTGGGTATTTTGGTTAAGTCTTTCGGCAAAAAACCATGAGTACACTTTCGTTCCCGCGAGCGATATAGGTCATCACTCAAGTGCAGCTCCCTGTGCTTGTGTGAGGGAGTAAGTTTAAGACTTTGGAATTTATGGATGCTCTCGGGTAGTCACTCGTTGTGCCTCACTTCTTGGTACTCAAGTGCATTTGAGGTTATCACTCGGGTACAACTTCCTGTGCTCGAGTGAGTGTGAGAGATATTTTAAGGTTTGCTCTTGGGCAAACACTTCCCGTGTCTCACTTGTTGGGACTCGAGCATGGGTGAGGGCAACACTCGAGTGAGACTTCTTTCACTCGAGTAAGCCAGCCCAGAATTAGTGTTTCTTTTTTCGAAAAAGGTATCTTCGGGGTAGTTTCTCCCAACCCTTTAGACATATGTTTAGGAATTTAATAGCCACCTAAAGAGTTCATATGAATACCAACTTAAATTATTATGGAATTAAGAACTTGGAAAAGAGATTGATCTATTGTCCCTATTTTGGTTTTTAGGATTTGACAAATGTCGTCCTCGTGAGCCCACTGTGCCAGCTAACGTTAGAAAGGAATAAGGTAGTGACTTCTTCTTTATACCATATGTGATGTATTGCATGTGTGTTATATCATTGATTTGCGATGAATTCGTATACTGTAACATTTATGGATATGGTAAGCACCGCCATGCCAATAGTCCCTGAGTCGCCAACAACGGTTCAAGTTAAGATATTGTGCCTTCCCAACGGTAAAAGGGGATGAGGTTAGGGTGTGATATGTGTGATTATGTGAAAAGCCGAAAGGCTACTTGTTAAGGCCGACAAGCCAATTGTGAAAGTCGGATGGCTACATGAGCTATATGGCTATGTGTATGCACTACCATGCCAACAGTCCTTGAGTCGCTAACAACGATTCGGGTTGGATGGTGTGCCTTCCTGGCGGTAAAAGGGGATGAGGGTGGAGTGTGATTTGTGCTACTGTTGCTGTATAATGATTTGCTTACATGTTGTGTGCTTATGTGTGGTATGAATGATTTATTACTACTGGGATTCTCTTGAATCTTATTCTTTCCTTTGACTAACCTTTCAGACAGGGTGAGTGGCTCTAAGGAGAAGCGAACAACCCGGAGCGGTTAGAACCCTGTAGGGACATTGGGTTCGGGCCATGTTGGTTATTCATTTTGGATAAGGATTATTTACGACATTTTGAGTTGTAAATAGTTTTGAACATATGGCGGTGTAATCCCCTAATTGGGAACTGGAACCCTATAGATATATATATATATAGATGAAACCTGGGGGTTGCCAGGGATTAAGTTATAAACTCTGATATGTTTAAATGTGATATAACTGCACATGTAATTATATTCAATATTTGAATATTGAGACCAGGATAGAGAAATTTTGAAAATTTTGTGAAGTTCCTACTATGAAAAGGGAGTTTTAAATGAATTTTGAATTAGCCAGTGGTCTCTAATCCATTTTTATTATGCATTATCGAATCTTAATTACGCTAATTAAGGCAGGGGGTTACAAAAATGGTGTCTGACATCGATGTGCTTGGTTCTAGAGTGATAGAGTGGATTCTTTGCCAAGCTTATTGTTCTAGTGTTATCATAGTAGATAGGTATTTCTTTTAGATGAATACCAAGGTCTTGTAGTTGTTGTTTTAGCCACAATACTTGTGCGCAACAACTTGATGTAGCCACATACTCAACTTCCATTGACGATAGAGACACTATGTTCTGTTTCTAGCTAAAACAAGGCACAAGTGAACCTTTAAGAAATTGACATTGCCCACTCGTACTTTTTCTGTCAGTCGTGTATCCTCCATTATCAGAGTCTGAATATGCAACTAGATGTTCACTTCTTCCTTTAGGATACCAAATACCTAATTTTACTGTGTCGACAAGATATATGAAGATTCTTTTGACATTTTCAGCATGTGATTCTTTTGGAGCTAATTGATATCTCGCACACATACCAATACTAAATTGGATGTCAGGTCTGCTTGTAGTCAGATAGAGTAATGATCCAATCATTCCTCTATACTTTGTGATGTTATAATCTTTTCCTTTGACATCAGTATCAAGCAACGTAGTTGAGCTCATTGGTGTGTCCATTCTATTAGCTTCATCCATTCCATACTTCTTTAATAGCTCCCTTAAATATTTTGTTTAAGATATGAAAATTTCATTCTTTCTTTGTTTGATTTGCAAACCAAGAAAGAAATTTAATTCTCCCATTATTGACATCTCAAACTCCCCCTGTATTATCTCAGAAAATTCCTAGCACAAGCTTTCGTTAGTAGCACCGAAAATAATATCATCAACATATATTTGGACTATCAAAATATTATTTCTTTTTCATTTTATAAAGAGTGTTGTATCAACCTTTCCTTGTACAAAATCTTGATCGATGAGAAATTTACTAAGTCTTTCATACCAAGCTCTAGGATGTTGTTTTAAACCATATAAAGGTTTTCTTAGTTTAAAAACATGATCGGGCTTAGTGATATCTTCAAAACCTGGAGGTTGTTCTACATGGACTTCCTCTATCATATATTCATTTAGAAATGCACTCTTTACGTCCATTTGATAAAGTTTGAATCCCTTGATGCATGCAAAGGCTAAGAGTACTCGTATAGCTTCCAACTTGCTACTGGAGCATATGTTTCCTCATAATCAATACCTTTTTCTTGATTATAGCCTTTGGCCACCATTCTTGCCTTGTTTGTGACAATGATTGTGAATTCATCACGTTTGTTCTTGAATACCCATTTAGTACCAATGATCACATGATCTTTAGGTTGAGGTTCCAAACTTGATTTCTTTTAATTGATTGAGTTCTTCCTGCATTGCTATAACACAATCATTATCTGATAGTGCTTCATCAATATTGGAAGCTTCTATTTCAGAAATGAATGCAGAAAAACTTACTTATTAAAGATTTTGTTTCTAGTTTTAACACCTTCATTTACATCTCCTATAACCTGTTCTAAAGGATGACTCTTGTTGTATTTTCAGGCTTTAGGTTGTCCTAATGGTTGTTCTCCATCTTTGGTTTGGTCATTTTCAGGATGGTAAGACTTAAGTTGATCATTTTCTTGATTTAACACTATTTCTTGCTCATCATCAATAATTTTGTCAGAGGATTCAAATTCATCAACGACAACATGAATTAATTCTTCGACAACACATATTCGTTTATTGAAAACTCTATATGTTTTACTTCGGTTAGAATAACTTAGAAATATTCCTTAATTGGTTTTAGAATCAAACTTTCCTAGGTTATCTTTACCATTATTATGAATGAAACACTTACAACTGAAAATGTGTAGATTAGCAAGATTCGGCTTACTTCCTTTGTATAGTTCGTATAGTGTCTTTCTATGCTTAGTTTTGATATAGGCTCTGTTTGAAATATAACATACTGTGCTTATAGCATCGGCCTAGAAAACTTGAGACACGTCATTTTCATTCAGCATGGCTCTAGCTATTTAAGTAAGTATTCTATTCTTTCGTTCCATTCCACGTCTCTATTTTGTTGAGGTGTTCTTAGAGCAAAGTTGTGATCAATGCCATTGGTGTCACGATATTCTTCAAATGCTTCATTTTCAAATTCTCTTTCGTGATCTGTCCTGATACCTGTAATGGTCATACCTTTCTCATTTTGCACTTTTTTGGCAAAAACAATAAATTCACTAAAGGTTTCATCCTTTAATGATAAGAAAATAATCCATGTAAATCTAGAGAAATCATCAACAATGACTCATGAATATATTCTACTAAATCCATATGCAGTAGTTGAATAGTCTGTTAGTTGTGATTTCATTTTTCAATTTGAAAGATGATTTTGTTTGTTTACTCCTCTGACATGTATCACAAATCAAATCGTTTTTGAAATTTACTTTAGGTAAACCAATTACTAAATCCTTTTTGAGTGACTTGCCTAATTGGTGCATATTGATATAAGCTAGTCTCTTATGCCATAGCTAACTTTCATTGGCGTTACTTAGAAAACAATTTTCAGAGATATTTCTACTGATATCAAGAGTATAACAATTATCTTCCCTTTTTACTTTGAGCGTTGCTTTGATATTCTTCTTATCTAATTGTAAATCTTTCTTGTTAACAACTAGACATTCCTCTAAGTCAAATATTAACCAATTGTCTTTATCTGTACTTTGCCTCACGCTTAACAAATTGTGGCACAAGCCTTTAATGTAATATACGTCTTTGACTTTTATCATTCTTGATTTCACCAATAATCGCTATCTTTCCGGATTGATTTCCTCCAAATTTTACCCTCCCATCTTCCTTAGGTTGCAACGTGGTAAAACTTTTGAAATCACTGGTCATATGTCTGGAGCATCTTCTTTCTATATACCATTTGTTGCCTTTGGATGCTTTAAAACATATATGCAATTAAATACAATTAAATCTTAGGTACCCATATCTTTTTGGGTCCTTTTGGGTTAGTATAGATTATTTTATAAACATATGAGCCTTTAGGTACCCATCTATAGGTTCCTATCTTACCTTTCTTTTTATGAATACATGATGAAGTATAATGACCCTTTCTATTATAATAATTGCAATATGCAAAAGGATTTGATGTATGTACAGAATGTTGAAAATAACTCATGCATGCCTTACCTCCTGTTTTCTTTCTTCCTTTCTTTTTTTCTAATTTTTTATCATATCCAATACCAAATCGGTCATTTACAAATCTTTGATCTTTTAAAATCACATTTAACATCTCACTACCTTTGGTAAATTTTTCAAGAGTTCTTGTAAGATCAGTGTTTTTCTGTTTCAAATAAGGACAATTTTCACAATCTTTTTCTGAAATATCTTTGAGTTTTTCTTCAAGATTTTTGTTCTTTTTAAAAACAAGTAATTCTTTAACTACTTTAATGAATTCATAATGTAAAGCATTATATTTGGAACTTGCCTTTTCTTAGTTACCTCTTCTTCTTTTATCTCTTCTTGAGCGACCAGACAAATATTGGCTACTTCTTCTTCATCCCTATCTTTGTCAGATGAACTGTCTCCCCATATAGCAGATACAAAGGCTTTCTTCTTGTTGAAGAACTTGCCTTTTCTCTTTTCTTTGTTCTTCTGGACCAGCTCTAGACATTCTGATTTGATATGTCTTGGCTTTCCACATTCATAGCAAATGATGTGTACCATATTGCTTGTTCCTCCCTTCTGAAAATTTCTAAATCCCTAAGCTTTCCTGTAAAATTTTCTAAATTGTTTTATTATTAGGCCCGTCTTATCTTCATTGAATTCTTCATCATCTTGTAACACACTCAGAAGAGAAGGTTAATACTATAATTAATTAATCAATACTGATTTTAAACTTCACTTCAAGTAAGTTATCATCGTTGCAAGTGATCTTGAAACCTGTCTTCATGCGTCAGTCAAATTTATAATATCACTCGAGTTCACAACCAATTCACTTGAAGTGATCTGGTATTTTAGTTATCACTTTAAGTGGTTCTGAACTTCACTCGAGTTGAATGGTATTCACTAGAAGTGATCTGATATCTTTTCAAGTAAATCTAATGTTCACTCGAGTGGACTATTTCATTGGAAGTGATCTTACCTTTTTGGAAATCACTTCAAGTGATTCTAGTGTTGACTCAAGTGCACTGGGAATTCACTTCAAGTAGTCTGATATCACTTGTAGTGATTTGTAAACTTTCAGTATATCACTCGAGTTCATTGAAAAATCATCGGAAGTGCACTACTCAATCTTAATATTCACTCGAGTTATGTCCCATATAACTTGAGTGATATGTAAACTTTGGCAATCACTTCAGGTGATACTAAAACACTTCAAGTGATTTGTTCATAAATAAATTTCTTTCCTTTCTTACCTTTGCAATGTATAATTAATTAAGATCTCATGCAAAACTTTTCTAACAAGATTTGTTATCATCAAAACATTGAATCTAACACAAGTCCTTAACCTCTACTAACTTTATTAGTTTGTGTTTTCTAAAAGAATTTAATTATAAAAATTGCCAAATTTTATTTTTATTATACTTCATTAAAATTTAATTTTTAATTTATTTTAGATCTATCTTCCTTATTTAAACCATTGTCCTCTAGATTCTATTTACTACTAAATATTTCCTTTATAAGATTATCCAAAAGTCATACATTTTCATCTCCTATCTTATTATAAGGCCAAAAGTCATAATCCTTTTATTCCTATTTTGAGATTATATGACTAGAAGTCATATTACTTTGATTCCTATTTTGATATTATATGGTGAGAAGCCATATTGTAATATCTTGAATTTTTGGGCCTAGGAATTTGAGGAAAAGCCTGTATCAAGCAGATGACTAAGCCCAATTTGAGAAGAGTCCCAAGAATGATGAGAGGTAGAGTAACTCTCAAGGACTATAATACTCAGCTGTCCAAGTAGCAAGTGACTCTCCAGATAATATGAGGGCTCAGTATGTGAAAGTCATCGGGTAAAATATATCGATGTATGTGTACAAGGGGACACCTGGCGCCATCACATGGAACACAAGGGTTTAAGGCGCCATTTGGCAAGCCTCAATATATGTGTTGCAATCCCAAGTAAAACTCAAGTAGGATTCCGAGTAAACACCGATAAAATACTTTATTAAAGTAGCTTTAATAAAGTAAGTAATGATGATTTCACTTTATGGTTAGTACCATAAGAGGGTGACACTTGTCCCTCATCATTACAAAAGTAGCTTTGAGAAAATAAGTAATGATGATTAATAATTACTAATTATGATTCCACTTTATGGTTGGCACCACAAGAGGGTGACACTTGTCCCTAATCATTACACTTGACTTTTGACTTTTAAGTTGGCACTCTAAAAAGGTGCTACCTAGCACTTGTTTGGGGGAATCCACCAGTCCCCAGCCCAATCACATGATAAACCTCTCGAGTCCCAAATATGGTGGTCAAGGGAATTCATCAGACTCCTCCTTCCCCAGCCATAAAAGTCGGCCAAGTGGCCTTAGAAAGAGAAAAAAATAAAACTAAAAAGGACACATGGAAGGCTAGGATTTAATTAGGGCATATGTCACAACAGGATTGCAATATATGGGAAATTAAGATCTAAATTACTCCCAACTCTCTCTCATGCTCCTTAAATTCAACCAAGGGAAAAAATATTAAAGAAAAAACATGGAAAAAATAGGGAGAAAAAGAAAAAGGAGAGAATGAAGATAAAAAGTAAGAACACAAAATGTTCTTGCTCCGATTCAAGGACGAATCGGCGTTTCTAGTTCCTGAAGCCTTCTCTAATGTTGTTCCTATTAGTGAGAGCAACATTTCTATGGTTTCAAAAATCTTGATCAGATGAATTTGGAGCTGTCCAAGTGGTGTTGAAGTTGGAGGATTCAAGAAAGAGTTATGGCAAAATAAAGGGGTAAGCATAAGCTTTGTTTTAAGCTAGGTATCTTAAAGTTTGGTTAAGTTTTCATGATTTTGGCATGCTGCCTAATTTCATTTGAGGGGTAGAAATTAGGCATTGATGGTCTTATGAATATTTACATGATAATAAAAGAGGTTTAAGTATGGTTGGAATGAAAATCTTGAAATTGGAACTTGAGGATAGTGCTGCCAAATTTCGCTTTCTAGGAGGCAGCTTGGTTATAACAAGATTTTTTATTACCAAATGTTATACAATAGATATGAAAATTTTTAGATTGATAGTAGACGTCCTAAGCTTTAATTTGATAAATAATATGTGTCATTTGGATTAGTAGATTGTATGATATCAATTTTTGAAGTTGGGCATTGAATCTGGAATGATTTCTATGGTAGTGCGGATTGATTGGAGTTTCTGGAATAGTATGCATGTAAGTTACTTAAAGAACTTCACCTAGGACTTTGAACCACTCCATTTCGATTTCCGAACATAAATTTATGATTTTTCAAAGTTAGGTGAAAAATTTGGCAGATTAGGGTGACCCATGAATTTGTGGCACTTAAGGTAATTTGGGACAAGTATGGCTCTAAAGATAAGAGACATGTACTAGAGGCTAATATAGCCACATTGGACATTCAATTATCATGACTCTAATGATGTGATTATATATCTAGGGTCATGAGATGGCCAGGAAGAGGAAATAGAAGAATCTTTAAGCAACGTCAATGGTTGGAAGAAAAGGGGACAAGAAGATGACATAAAGACAAAAGGTAGTAAAACTTTCCTAACTTGCATTTACTTGATAAGTATGCTTATGCATTGATGTGTTAAATTTCTTTGATGAATTGTATGAAGCATATGTGAATGATTGAAGCTCTATTTTGCTTATGTTGTGGCCATTAGTTTAATGTATTAAACATTAAGCATGCAAATATGTCAATATGTTGGCATGAATTTATGTAAGCAACCATGTCATGCATTAAGTTTGTATCTTGTATGCATAGTTAGCAAAGTTTGCTACTGAGATTCTCTCGAATCTCACTTTCTTCTCACCAACCATATAAGCACGTGAGCATAGAAGTGGGATGCAGAATGATATGCCCAAAGAATAAGTTGTAGTGTAGAGCTGAGGAATTATACTCCATTATGTAAATATTGATGTTTCATATGGTTAATTGTATGACCCACATGACGGATGAATGTTTCCTAAGACCGATAAATGAACTAGGAATGTGTAATCGCACGGTACGAGCCAATTAGTAACGAACTTGCTGCCAATAAAATCATATAAAGAACTCTAATAGTAATAAATAGAATTAAGAATTGATGAGTTGTAATGATAACTCAAACCACTCTGAGACTATATATAAAGATTTTTTGAAAGATTTAGTAAAACCCACTCATGTGCAAGTTCAAATCCTGTCTTGAAGTCGGGACTTCAACTGCTTACAAATGAATGTTAGTCTCTGTTTTGTAGTATTATACATTCAAACTCATCTAAAGGTTCTAGAAATGAAGGTGTTACATTTGGTGGTATCAGAGCAGAGATTCTAGTAATAGGCTTATATCTTTTGGTGAATAGTATCCAAGTCGATCTGTGATAATCTTGAGGGATACTAGGATTAAGAGATATGGGTGATAGATGAACCTAGAGAAATAGAATTTTCCCCGACCACTAATTGGCAGGCAATTATAGAGGAAGGGTAGAATCGTATATCGGTGAATCAGTTAACTATAGATTCCCCTACCAAAGGAACGGATAGAGTTGTATATAGAGAATGAAACATAGCAGCAGTGATGTATACCCAGTAGAGAACGGTATGAACTCTGGTGAACTTGATGCCGAATTGGCATGTGACCTGAATTCCAACAGAACTCCATGGTTAAGCATGCTTAGGCGAGAGTAATCCCAGGATGGGTGACGCCTGAGAAGTTAAGTTGGTAAGGTCATAAGAGACTTAGGTATCTGAAATGTTTGAAAATAATGAGATCTCATTAAATTATGTTATGGATGGAATCTGATGGGATTGAAATAAAGTCAATGTGAACACCCTATTTTGTCTGGGCCCCACTCAAAAATTAAAAAATCATTGATGATAATTGGTGTCTAAATTGGCAATCATCATTGAAAGAAAAAAATAAAAAAAAATGAAAATAAGAAAATCCTCCTATTGATGATGATCGGTGTCTAAATTGGCAATCATCATTAAAAGGGAAAAAATAAAAATAAAAAAAAAATTAAAATAAATCCCCTCATTGATGATTATTAGTGTCCAAATTGGTATTGTCATTCATTAAGGGAAAATAATAAATAAAATAAAAAAATAAAAAAAATCTCATTTATGTTGATAGGTTTAAATTATGAAACTACTTGTGGGGAGAATAATAATAAAAAAATTAAAAATGGAAAAAATCTCCACTGATGGTGATTAGGTCAAGCTAGGAAGTTTTATTAATAAGAAATACAAAAAAAATTTTTAAAAAAAAGAAAATTAAAAAAAAAATCTCCATTGATGGTGATTGGGTCAAGTTAAGTAGTTATTAACATAAAATATAAAAAACAATCAAAACTGAAAATTAAAAAAAAAAAGGAACATTTATGAAGAAAACCCTACCTTAAGACTACAAATAGGGGAGCAAGGGTTGAAGCAAGAAACAAGAATTTTAGGAGAGCAAGGAGACAAGGTAGGGAGCTAATTTTATTTTCTCATTTCATTACTCATACATAATTCTCATACTGAAGGGTAGTTGACAAAAGAGGCAATTTTATTTCGCTCACTGTTCTTTATTCGCATGCTTTTCTTTTATATGTGATAATGTTCAGCCACTGGAAAAATCGTGTGTTTGACTAATTCTCCCTCCTGTATTCTCTTTTATGACTATTCTACTCCTTGTGTTTATCTGCATGAATTACCTTTCTGTTAAAAAAAATTGCATGAATCACCCCACCTACTTTAACATATGATATTACATTAGCTACTCCATTCATTGAGCCACTTGTACGAATGACACTATCACCGCTGGGCGTATTTGTGTTCAAGAGGTACGTGATTGTACTTGCCTCTTATTTATTATGTGGTTCTATCATCCTATCTCTTGTTTTAGTGGGATTCAAATCATAAAAGGAACATACTCTCACCATGTCTTTCTTGATTTCCTTGTCATCTTGAATTTTCTACTCTAAATGATATGATGAGAATGCACTTCTTTTCTTCTTCTTTGCAAATAAAAATGTTTCAAAATTAAAAAAAAAATTCTTTTCTTAAAGTAAATGAATTTGGTTTCATATGAGATAATAAAAAAAATGCCTTTTTAAAAAAATTAAAAACTACAAACCAAAAAAAATATTTTTCTTGAATAAATTAAATAAAATTTTTCTAAAAAACAAACACTAACAAAGTGACACGCATTTCTACCCCAGAACTACGTGAGCTTTGATCTCTCTAAATGGTACGTAGGCCCTAGGCTCTCTTTCTAGGTCAAGTTTAACTTTGTAAATAAATATTCATTTTTTTCTTTAGTTTCACTTCATTTATTTTTGTAAATATTCTCTTTTTATTTGGGTAATTATCATAAGATCAAAGGCCCTATTTATTTTTAAATAATTAACTTAGGGTAACAATTCTTATGAATGGGTGTTGTGGGGTGCCTAACACCTTATCCATACACAATCGACTTCCAAACCCTAAATGGCTTTTGTAGACCAATTTCATTTTCAAAAAAAGGTTTCCAAAATTATCCTTTTTAAAATTTTGGTGGCGGCTCCATACATCTCCTCATTGATGATGATTAGTGTCCAAATTCGCATTGTCATTCATTAAGGGAAAATAATAAATAAAAAAAAGAAAAAAAAATCCCATTTATGTTGATAGGTTTAAATTAGGAAACTACTTGTGCGGAGAATAATAAAAAAATTTAAAACAAAAAAATCTCCACTGATGGTGATTAGGTCAAGCTAGAAAGTTTTATTAATAGAAAATATAAAAAATAAAAAAAATTAAATAAAAATTTCCACTAATGGTGATTAGGTCAAGCTAGGAAGTTTTATTGATAGAAAATAAAAAAATTAAAAAAATCTCCATTGATGGTTATTTGGTCAAGTTAGGTAGTTTTTAATATAAAAGAGAAAAAAAATCAAAAATGAAAATTCAAAAAATAATGAGCATTTATGAAGAAAACCCTACCTTGAAACTATAAATAGGGGAGCAAGGGTTGAAGCAAGACACACAAGAATTTTGGGAGAGCAAGGAGACAAGGTCTGTAAGCTGAGTTTTCATCCCTTTCTTTTATTTCTAATGATACATGGGATCTTATTGCTTTTACCGGGCAACTTGATTCACTGTGATTACATCTTTATGCTTTCATTACCACATCTTCATGCTTACCTCATCATGACTCATGCTTACCTCATCATGATTCACATGTGCGTGAATCATGCACCATGACGTTGATATATTTTGTTGCCAAATATAATGGATCAGGTGGCTTACAAATCTCAAGATGAATGTTATGTGTTGGCCTCTTTCATATTCTAGGTATTATTGGTGGCATGGATGAATTGTGTGTGATTGTGTTATTCTATCCATATGGTTTCCTTACTTCGTCTCTTTTGTAGCAAGGTTCAAAGCGCCAGAGGTACATGCTCTTACTTTATCTTTATTGATTTTCTTACCATTTTAGACTCTTGAATCTTAGGTGAAAAATGCAATTCCTTGTTGGCTTAATGAACTTTTGTTTTTACAAATAAAAAGTTTCAAAATAAAAACAAAAAAAGTTCTTTTCTTAGAATAAGCAAATTTGGTTTTATATGATAAAATAAGGAAAAGGCCTTTTTTTTAAAAAAACTAAAAAATACAAACCAAAAAAAATATTTTTCTTAAATAAATTTAATACAATTTTTCAAAAAAAAACACCAACTAAGTGACACGCTTTTCTACCCCCGAACTACGTGGGTTTTAATCCCTCTAAAGGGTACATAAGCCCTAGGCTCTCTTCCTAAGTCAATTCCAACTTTGTAAATAAATATATTTTTTCTTATTTTATTTTTGTAAATAAATGCTCTCTTTTTTTCTTTAGTTTCATTTCATTTATTTTTGTAAATATTCTCTTTTTATTTGGGTAATTATCATAAGATTAAAGGCCATATTTATTTTTAAATAATTAATTTAGGATAATCATTCTTATGAATGAGTGTTGTGAGGTGCCTAACACCATCTCCTTACACAAACGACTCCCGAACCCTAAATTTTTTTTGTAAACCAGCTTCTCTTTTTTAAAAAAAAAGGTTTCCAAAATTATCCTTTTTCAAAATTTTTGTGGCGGCTCCTTGTTTTCCAAATTTCGGGCGCTACAGTATGGCGACTTCAGTGGGGACGGTTTGAGAGTCAAGCCCATTTAAATTAAATGTTTAAAAATAATTTCGCCTTAATTTTATTTTAATTACCCTTTTTATTTTAATTTATTTTTTTTTTGTGAATAGTTTTTTTATTTATTAAATTCCTTATTTTTTTTCTTTTCTATCTATCTTGTGATCTGGTTAGCAGATGAGGGTTGGGTAGAACCTAGGCCTACAGGTTGGTATGCTCTCCACACACACTAAACACATACACTATTTTCCTCACACACATGTTGGGCCATATACCTAGGTCAGTGAGTTCCTTAGGCGAGTGGAAGTTTCTAGCGGACTCCCTGTGGGGTTTCCAGAACCCCCTAAGGTTATTGTGAAAACTTCATCCTAGCTGGTACTCATTTGGTAATGTTGATTCTTGTGGGGTTTTTAGAACTCCCTAAAGGTCAATTTCATCAAATGGGATCTTGATCTTTACGATGAGGGCAGTTAGGAGACCTTTATCTATAAGAATTAGAACCACCTTGAAACTATCACACCTATTAGTAGAAATTATCGACCTACCCAATTAATTAGTACCTGCCTTTCTTAGGATAGATACCACCAACCTAGGGTCATTCCTAAAATAGGACATTGGAGGGCATATATTTATTTATTGTTGATAATCATTATTGTCAACTATGCATAATCATTGAAACCCCTAGGATGAAGTAACTAACTGTCGCTTCACCTGAGTATATAGCTAGCATCACTTTACATAAAGATACATCACAAGGACAGTATATGCATTAGATAGCCAACCTTAGTCTAAGGGCCTGTTTGGTTTAAAGGGAGGGGATGGGATGGGAGGGGATGGATGGGAGGGGATGGGATGGGAGGGGGGAGAATCATCTTGTTTGGTTTGGTTGGAGGGGGAGGAAGGGAAAGGTTTTTTAATGATCCTTTGTTTGGTTTAAGAGGGGAGGGGAGGGAAGATAATATTTAATTTACCATTTTATCCTTAAACATTAGTTTATATGTTTTTCCTTATATAAATTATTTAAATTAGTTTACATTTCAATATGAATTATATAATTTATAAAAAAAAGATGAAGATATAAAATAGAAATATTTTTCAATTTCCCTCAACTTAATTTCTTATTATATGAATATTCCAGTAATTATCATATTAAATTAAATGAAAAATTCCTTCTATTGAAAAACAATGCAAAGGAGTTGCAAAAAAAAAAAAAAAGATGTCATGCGCTCACGCTTGTATTATGGATTTATGGATAACTCTGGTAAAAAAAAACAAAGATTTATGGATAACATTTTACAGTCGAATTCACCTACAAAATATCATCACCAAAATTATATTTTAATCGCCATTCATTCCGCTGGAGATATTCATACTCATAATTTGGTTGAACTACAAGGTTGGAAAAAAACACACACAAGCGTGAAATACTGGAGATGATAAAAGAAGTTATATTTTTATTGAAGACTCATAGGATATAATTAGGAATATGAAAAGATTATGGGGGTAAAATAGTCTCAAATTTTTGGCTCCCTCCAAAACCCCCCAATTTGGAGGGAGCCAATTTGAGGGAGTGGGAGGGATTTGGAGCCCCTTTTTTGGGGCCCCTCCCCTCTTACTTTTCATACCAAACAAGGGGAGGGGCTCATTTTTCATCCCCTCCCCTCCCCTCCCCTCCAACCAAACAGACCTTAAGGGTTTATGACCCTAAAAGACCATTATCTCATCACATCAATCATGTTAGAAAACATCTCAATGAGAGATAATCCTTTAGGGATCATGAGGTATCATTATATCATTCATTAGCATTTTAACTTTATTTGATATAGGCCTTGGACATAATCATCATTTTTAAAACCCTTAGCCGCGTGATAGCTTGAGCTATTCGCAAGTTAATGGGCACTTTATTCTCCTTATGAGGTAATAGGTCTCTTAAGGAGGTGAAGTTCTTTTTCTTAATACCCATCACCCATATCAAAACTTGAAGTATAAGTCATCACTCTTTCATGTCTCATGAGCTAATACAATATTGCTCTAACCAACTACCCCTGATACATTCATACAACACACGCTTATGTAGTCATCAAATGGCAGCCAATCCTGGTGAAACCAAATCTAATATGAATCATCGGATGTCTCATATAGAGGCACAAATGGAAGATTTGAAAGAAATGATTTCCACCTTGACTATAGCTCTTCAAGCCCAGAATAATGAGAAAGAGTCAGGAACATCTGATCCACCAAAAAATGTTGAGATAAGTATATCAAAAAATGGTGAGAAAGAAAAAATGACAGAACAGCCTCAAAGTAAACAGAATCCTCAAATTCTGAGCACTAAGGAGGAACAACCAGGTGAAGATTCAACATACACTTTCAACATTCCCTCCCTATCAGTTAAAAAGGAGGGGTGGAAGGAAGAGTTAGTTGAAGTAAAAAACCAACTAAAAGCCCTCCAGGGACTAAACACTTGGGGTTCACTTGATTTAAAAGATTTATGCCTGGCACCACATGTCTCAATTCCCAAGAAATTCAAGATGCCAGACTTTGATAAGTATAACGGCTCAGGGAATCTGATATACCATCTTAAGGCCTATTGTACCAAGATGCTTGTATAGTCACAAGACGAAAACTTTTTGCTACTCTTCTTCCTTGAGAGCTTGAAAGGGCCAGCACTGGAATGGTACATGCAACTTGATCATACAAAGATCAAGAAATAGAGAGATTTGACTGATGTATTCATGAAACAATATAGGTTCAATCTTGACACTACCCCTACCAGGGAACAACTGAAGTCCATGAGCAAGAAAGCCACTGAAGCTTTCAAAGATTATGCCTAAAGATGGAGGACGGTCGCAACACAAGTTCAACATCCCCTTATACCATGTGAGCTTAGTTCTTATTTCATTTGTACTTTACAAGAACCTTACTACAGATACATGGTTAGGATGCATGTCACTGCTTTTTCTAGTTTGATTAAGATTGGTGAGCGAATTGACGCTGACATACGTGACGGTAGGATTCTTCAAAGTGAGAGTAGCATCAAAAAGGGGAACAATGGGAAGAAGAAGGAAAGCAATGTTAGCTTCATCCAAACCACTAGACAACCCCAAGCAATACATCAAGGTGGTAATGATGGGTTTCGACAGGTGAAGAATGATTTGACACAAAATAGGCAAGGTCAAGCTAGAGGACAAAGGAATTGGCAGTAATGAGATAATCACCAATGGCCAGATTTTGGCATGACAAATACTAAGCTATATCGCCAACTTTTGAAATCTCAATTGTTAAGGCCACATACTTACAAACAGCTTCAACCGTCATTCCTCGCTTGGTATGACTCTAATGCCTGATGTAAATACCATATGGGTGCCCCGGGACACTCAATAGAGGACTGTCCAACATTCAAGAGGAATGTATTAGACTTAATTGATTCTAATCACATTCAATTGAAGAGGAATGACAACTCTACTATCAACGCTAATCCTCTTCTAAGCCATGAAAACCAAGTAAATGTTGTTGATGAAATTGAGTTCTCTAACGATCCTCTACTAGAAGGAAAAGATATCTATGCTTGTTTAAAGGCAACAGGTTATACGCCTCAAGAGGATAAAGAAGTAGGCATGATGGGAAAAAGACATGTTGATCTTGTCGTTAAGGAACCATATGAAAAAAGAAATTCTAATGTTGTTTCTTTCACCATCTTGACATTATTGCAACGGCCTTCAGTGACCATTAAGGCATCGACCCCTTTTCCATATTAGAGTAATCGGTCGTACCATGGAGGTATAAAGGTATTATTAAGAATCCCTCAGGGAAAGTAAAGGAATCTAAGGCCAGCAACAAAACAATGGTTCGCCCAACAGGAGTAACATGAAGCGAGAAAGCTTATCTGTCATAAAATGTCAGATCGTCAAAGAAGGGAAAACAAGCCAATGTTGATATTTCATCAAGTTCTGGTCTAAAAGACATGAAAAATAAAGATGAAAAATTCCTTCAAATCATGAAGCAAAGTGAATAAGCATAGTAGACCAATTGAATAAAACTCCAGCCAAGATCTCAATTCTTTCTTTGATCTTGAGTTCTGAACTGCATCGTCATGTGCTATAAAAAGCCCTAGATGAAGCATATGTGTAGTCCAGTATGACCCCAGAGAAGGTGGCAAGCATTATAAATGTGGCGAGGGCATTCTCTACCATCTCATTTTTAGGAGAAGAAGTTGTTTAATCAGCCGTTGATTAGTATAAAGCCCTTTACATTTCCCTAAAGTGCAAAGGGTTCAATGTGGCCAAAGTATTGATAGATAGAGGATCAGTGTTAAATGTTTTACCACTATCCACATTTAACCAATTGTCAATAGAGGTGTTAGAGGTTGAAAAGAATAACATGGTGGTTAGAGGGTTCGATGGTAATTGGAGAGGTGTGTTTGGAACGGTCCATTTGCCTTTGCACATTGGACCAACTTCATTGCAGTAGACTTTCAGCTTAGGAATATTGACCCATCCTACTCTATGCTGTTGGGGAGGCCATGGATACACTTAGCTGGAGTAGTACCTTCTACCTTGTACTAGAAGATAAAGTTCGTTGATAGTAGGAAGATAGTGAAAATCAAGGGCGAAGAAGAAATCATGATGAGCAAGTTGAGTTGAGTTCTCTTCCATATATTGAGGTTGCCGAGCACGAGGAAGCAATGGTTTTTCAAGGCTTAAAATTAGAAGGACCTAAGGGATATAAAAATGTCAACTCCATAGTAATCAAGATAGTGGAGAAGAATGGGTTTAAGCATGGCGGAGGATTAGGCACTCACCTCTAAGGCATCAAATCCCTTATAAATCTGCAAGAGAGTCATAAGCGCTAAGGGTTAGGATACGAGCCACCATTGGAAAGATAGTTGAAAGAGCAAGTAAGCTTGAAGATAGGGAGGGACGATTAGTACTTTGAAATCCCCCACATAAGGAAGACATTCCTTATATCCTCTGAAGTACTAAACAAGCCAAATGTTGCAATGGTTTCAATAATAGGCGAACGGACTTACACATAGATTTTAGCTGATGATTCTGGAAGAGTTCTGGAAAATTGGGAGTTTGAGGACACCTTCAACACTATTATTTTAGAATAACATGCCTAGCTAAAAGTTGTCCTTTTATGTTTTGTATACGCCTTCAGGAAAGCTCTTATATGAACCATGAATAAAGAATGATATGCGAATAAAATTCACTTATTTATAGCCATTCTTCCTTTTTTTCCTCTTTTATTCATTCGTTGTTCATTTCTCGCCCTCCAGGAAATCAATTTCATCGGAATTCTTGCCTAACGTATAGGTTTCTAAATCCTTGAATGATGATTCGTTTATTGTCATTGATATGCATGATTATGAGTGTGACGATTATGAGATCATTCAAATATACAAAAAAATCCTCAAATCCAACAAAAATAGAATGTGCTCGCATGAAGATGTAATTAAAGTATTAAACATGGGCACATAGGAAGAAAAGAGAGAACTAAAGATAGTAAATACCCTGAAAGAGAGCAAATGGTTGAACTCTTCAAAGAATTCATAGATATGTTCGCATGGTCCTATCAAGACATGCCAGGCCTTGATCCAAGGATTGCCTCTCACAAGATTCTCTTATTCCTAGATACCAAGGCTAAAAAGCAGAAATTGAGGAGGCTCACTTCCGATATGTCCTTAGTGGTTCGAGATGAGGTAATGAAGCAATTAGAAGCAGGTTTCCTGGAAGTAGCTAAATACTCACAATGGATAGCAAATATTGTTCTTGTCCTAAAGAAGGATGGCAGAATTTGAATGTGTGTTAATTATCAAGATCTGAACAAAGCTAGCCCAAAAGATGATTTTCCATTGCCTCATATTGATGTCGTAGTTGATAATACAGCACGTAGCTATAGGTACTCATTTATGGATGGGTACTCAGGGTATAACCAAACCTCTATGGATGAAGAGGACAAAGAAAAAAAACATTTATTACACAATGGGGCACTTATTGTTATCTCATCGTACCATTCGGGCTAAAGAATGTAAGGGCAACTTATCAGCGTGCCATAGTAGCACTCTTCCATGATATGATGCATAAAGAACTTGAAGTATACGTGGATGATATGGTAGCTAAATCTTCTGGGGGAGAAATCCATGTTACGGTGCTAAGAAAGCTATTTGAAAGGCTACACAAGTACAAGCTGTGGCTAAATCCTAACAAATGCGTCTTTGGGGCTTTATCTGGAAAATTGTTGGGCTTCATTGTAAGTTAAAAAGGGATTACAATAGATCCTAAAAAAGTAAAACCAATATGGGAAATGCCTCCTTCTCAAACAAAAAAGGAAGTCTAAAGCTTTTTGGGGCGATTGAATTACATTGCACGATTCATTGCCAACCTGACTGCAACTTGTGAGCCGATATTCAAGCTTTTAAAGAAAAACTGCACAAGGAAATGGGATAAAGATTGCCAGCAAGCATTTGATAGAATCAAGGATTATTTTCTAAATCCCCCAATTTTGGTTCCTCCTACACCAGGACGACCTTTAATTTTGTATTTGACAATACGACCAAACTCCATGGGAGCCATGCTGGGGCAACACGATGCATATAAGCAAAGAGAACAAGCGATCTATTACTTGAGGAAGAAGTTTAATGACTATGAGTCACGTTACCAGATGATTGAGCGAACTTGTTATTGTGTAGTCTGGGCTATAAGGAGGTTGAGGCAATACATGCTTTATTACACCACTTGGTTAATTTCTAGAGTGGTCCCATTCAAGTATATCTTTGAAAGCCCGCATGTAGCTGGAAGAGTCTCTAAGTGGCAGGTAATATTGTCTGAATATAATATAAGATACGTTACTCAAAAATCCGTCAAGGGTGGTAAGATAGCCGATCACTTAGCAGAAAACCCCTAGATGAATACCAGCCACTAGATTTCAAATTTCCAGATGAAGATATATGTGCTACAGAGGATCCAATTAAGGAAAGCAAATTGAAGGAATGGGAGATATATTTTGATGGAGCAGCAAATATGCATGGCAATAGTGTAGGGGCAATAATCACATCCCCAGACGGAAAGCAATTCTTGATTGCTATAAAGCTAGGGTTTAACTGTACCAATAACATGGTAGAATATGAAGCTTGTATTAATGGTCTCTAAGCTGCCATAGATCTTGGAATAAAAAATCTAAAAGTCTATGGTGACTCAGCTCTTATAATTTATCAAGTGATTGGTTAATGGCATACCAAAGACTCAAAGTTAATCCCTTATCAAGAGTATTTGATAGAGTAGATCAAAAATTTTGAAGTAATTTCCAGAGAAAAGAATTGCTTCGCTGACTCTTTAGCTACTTTAGCAGCTATAATCGAACTCGATTGTGGGGTCCAAGTTCAGCCAATGCAAATTGAGACTAAAAGATCGTCATCATTTTGCTTCAATATTAGAAGAGAGCACGATGAGCAACCTTGGTACCATAGTATCAAGATGTATATGGAACATGGTACTTACCCTCCAGATACAACACACAATGAAAAGAGGAGCTTCGATGGGACATTGCTTTGCTCTATAGATGTGAGGGAGGCGCACAAGATTATAGTAGAGATCCATGAAGGCATATGTGGTACTCATGCAAATGGCCACTCATTAACTAAACAAGCTCAAAGATCCAGTTACTACTGGATAACTATGGGGAAGGATCGTATCAATTATGTTAGAAAGTTTCATAAGTGGCAGATAGATGCCAACCAAGCTAATACTCCTCCGACTCTAATGCATAGTCTTGTATCTCCATGGCCCTTTTCCATGTGGGGAATTGATGTCATTGGGTCGATTAACCCAAAAGCCTCAAATGGTCATCGTTTCATCCTCGTCGCTATTGACTATTTTACTAAGTGGGTGGAAGCCAATTCCTTTGCCAGTATTACTCAAAAGGCCTTTGTCAAATTCTTAAAGGCCAATATCATCTGTAGATATAGGTTACCGGAGAAGATCATAACTGACAATGCACCAAACCTCAACGGGGCAGCAGTTAAAGAATTATGCGATCAGTTCAAAATTAAACATCATAATTCTACACCATATAGGCCACAGATGAATGGCGCGGTTGAGGCAGCCAAAAAAACATTAAGAAGATTATCAGCAAAATGTCAGTGACCTATAAGGACTGGCATGAAATGCTTCCATATACATTACACGGATACCGTATCACAATACGTACTTCAACTAGGGTAACCCCTTACTCTTTAGTTTATGGCATGGAGGTTGTCACTCCAATTAAACTGGAAATACCATCTCTGAGAATCTTGGCTGAATTAGATGTGGATGAAAGTAAATGGATACACTCTCAGTTTGAACAATTAAATATGATTGAAGAAAAGGGGCTCACAGCAATATGTCATGTGCAGTTATATCAGTCATGAGTGGCAAGGGCTTTTAATAAGAAACTACGACCCATGGGGTTTAAAGTAGGAGACCTAATTCCCATGAAGATCCTACCAAATCAAGAAGATGACAAAGGTAAATGGGCTCCAAATTATGAAGGCACATATATTGTTAAGCAGGCTTTCTCTGGAGGGGCATTGATATTGACAAACTTAAATGGACAAGATTTACCAAGACCAATCAATTCAGATGCTGTAAAGAAATACTATACATAAAAAAAATAGCTCGCTAAGTTGAAAACCCAAAAGGGTGGCTTAGGCAAAAGTTAGAGCAAAAAATATATATAGCACGCTAAGTTGAAAACCCAAAAGGGCGGCTTAAGCAGAAGTTGGAGCAAATATATATATAAATAATAGCTCGCTAAGTTGAAAACCTGAAAGGGCGGCTTAGTAAAAGTTAGAGAAAAAAAAGGGGGTCTTGCTAAGTTGAAAACCCAAAAGGGCAGCTTAGGCAGAAGCTAGAGCAAAAAAAAACTCATTAAGTTGAAAACCCGAAAAGGCAACTTAGGCAAAAATTAGAGCAAAAAATTGGAAGCTTGTTCAGTCAAAAACCCAAAAGGAGGGTTAAACAAATATCAAAGATGGTTATTAGTCCTAGCCCTATGATTCTCTTTACTTTATTTATTTGGAAGACTCCATAATCATTCATCAAAAAGTGCATATCTCAGGAAATTAAGCAAGGCACCATCAGGGGAACTACATGGAACTGAAAGCGAAGGACCTCCTAATGGCATCACATCTTCACCAATATGTGCTCATTATTATGCATCCACTTGAATATTGGAAGATCATTTCCTTTAAATGAATCTTCATGCTTAGTATATCTTTCCCTTCTATTCAATCGCATGTCAAACTGTGTCATGATTTATATAAGAGTAACTCTTTTTAATGAAAGCACAACTTTTGTCTGGATAAACACTCACAATGATATACATGGTGCCCTCTACTCCTATTTAACTTGTGTAATTTCAAGATCATGAGCAAAGGTCCCAACTGGAATTTTTGTTGTGGGGTCAAACAGTTGACAAAGGGACATAATCTAAACTGAGGATTCTAGGCTGTGGCATCTATGTAAATCTCATTATACACATCTTCATGCATCTTATAAGACTGTGTGAGTAAAGGGGTTCTAGTTAGGCACCTGGACGAAGAATAAGCAATATCACCTAACAGGCTATTCTTTAACACCACTATTATTGCATTAGCATCTCATCATCTCTATCACCATTAACATCATCATCATCACTACTATCATCATCATTAGCATTATCATTGTATTCATCATCTTCATTAGGATTCCATCATCACTGTCATTATCATTATTAGTGTTATCACCTCCATCATGACCTCACTATTTTGATACTCATCTCATTATCATGACCATTATCATCATTGTTGTCATTCTCATTAGGATTTCATTATCACTGTCATCATTATTATCAATGTCATCATCTTCATAAGCACTACTCCAAGGGCCATCACATGTTCATAGTACCCTTTTCAAAGAACTGTACTGGCAGGCACCCTTAAAGCCCAGTAACAGCTGCACCCTTTCAAAGCCCAATAACAGTTGGCACCCTTTTCAAAGTCCTGTACAGGTAGGCACCCTCAAAGCTTAGTACCGGCTGGCACCTTTTCAAAGCCCTGCACTGGCAGGCACCCTTAAAGACTAGTAACTGCTGGCACCCTTTCAAAGCTCTGTACCTGCAAGTACCCTCAAAACCCAGTAACGGTTGGCACCCTTTTCAAAGCCATATACCGACAGGCACCCTCAAAGCCTAGTATCGGCTGGTACCTTTTTAAAGCCATATACTAGCAGGAACCCTCAAAGCCCAGTAACGGCTGGCATCCTTTTCAAAGCCATATACTAGCAGGAACCCTCAAAGCCCAGTAACGGCTGCACCCTTTTAAAGCCATGTACCGGCAGGCACCCTCAAAGTCCAGTAACGGCTGGCACCCTTACAAAGCCCTGTACCTGAACGCACCCTCAAAACCCAGTACCAACTGTCACCTTTTCAAAGCCTTATACTAGAAGGCACCCTCAAAGCCCAGTAATGGATGGCACAATTCTTTTAAAGTCCAATAAAGTTTGGCACAATTCTTTTAAAGCCCTGTACTTCCAGGCACCCCTAAAGCCCAATAACGGTGGCACACTTCTTTCAAAGCCTAGTAACGCTAGCACCTTCTCAAAGCCTAGTAACGCTAGCACCTTCTCAAAGCCCTATATCAGTAGGCACCCTTTAAGCCTCATAATAACTAGCATAATTCTTTTGAAGCCCTGTAACGGCAGGCACTATTCTTTCAAAGCCTTGTATTAGCAGGTACCCTTTAAGCCTAGTAACGGCTGGCATAATTCTCTTGAAGCCCTGTAACGGCAGGCACTATTCTTTCACAGCCCTATATCAGTAGTCACTCTCAAAGCCCAGTACCGGCTGGTACAATTCTTTTACGCCCCACCAAAGTCCTATGCAACTAGGCACTTCACTTCCACTCCAGGTAATCATCTATCTCCACTTGCGTTCTTCTCCCCTATAGACCAAGTAAAGAAAGGCATGGGCACTGTATTTTCTCTAAAAACTCTTTGGTTCCAAGGGGATACCTTGTTCTTTCACCAGACAAAATACGTATTCTTGTCTTTACTTGCTTCATAGACGAGAATCTCACTTTTCTCATCTACGAAACAAGTAAAGAGAGGCAATTGTGAACCCTATTTTGTTCGGGCCCTAGTCAAAAATTAAAAATGAATTGATGATGATTGATGTCCAAATTGGTAATCATCATTGAAAGAAAATAAATAAAAAATAAAAAAATAAAATAAGAAAATCCCCTTATTGATGATGATAGATGTCCAAATTGGTAATCATCATTAAAAGGGAAAAAATAAACATAAAAAATTAAAATAAATCTCCTCATTGATGATGATTAGTGTCTAAATTGGCATTGTCATTCATTAAGGGAAAATAATAAATAAAAAATGAAAAAATAATCTCATTTATGTTGATAGGTTTAAATTAGGAAACTACTTGTGTGGAGAATAATAAAAAAAATTTAAAACAAAAAAATCTCTACTGATGGTGAATAGGTCAAGCTAGAAAGTTTTATTAATAGAAAATACAAAAAATAAAAATAAATTAAAAAAATCTCCACTAATAGTGATTAGATCAAGGTAGGAAATAGAAAATAAAAAAATTATAAAAAAATTAGAAAAAATTATAAAACAAAAATTAAAAAACATCTCCATTGATGATGATTAGGCCAAGTTAGGTAGTTTTTAACAAAAAAGAGAAAAAAATTAAAAATGAAAATTCAAAAAAGAATGAGCATTTATGAATAAAACCCTACCTTGAGACTATAAATAAGGGAGCAAGGGTTGAAGCAAGACACACAAGAATTTCGGGAGAGCAAGAAGACAAGGTATGTGGCTAAATTTTCATCCCTTTCTTTTATTTCTAATGATATATGGGATCTTATTGCTTTCACTGGGCAACTTGATTCACTGTGATTACATCTTTATGCTTTCATTGATTTTCTTACACATCCATGTGATTGTGTGTGATTGTGTTGTTCTATCCATGTGGTTTCCTCACTTTGTCTCTTTTGTAGCAAGGTTCAAAATGTTGAAGGTACATGCTCTTACTTTGTCTTTATTGATTTTCTTACCATCTTAGACTCTTTTGAATCATAGGTGAAAAATGCAATTCCTTGTTGGCTTAATGAACTTTTGTTTTTACAAATAAAAATTTTCAAAACAAAAAAAAAAGTTCTTTTCTTAGAATAAGAAAATTTGGTAATTATTTTTGTAAATATTCTCTTTTTATTTGGGTAATTATCATAAGATTAAATGCCATATTTATTTTTAAATAATTAACTTAGGGTAATCATTCTTATAAATAGGTGTTGTGGGGTGCCTAACACCTTCTCCATACACTAACGACTCCCGAACCCTAAATTGTTTTTGTAGGCTAGTTTCTCTTTAAAAAAATATTTCCAAATTATCCTTTTTCAAAATTTTGGTTGTGGCTCCTTTATCATTAGCGAAGGTCCCAACTTGAATTTTTGTTGTGGGGTCAAACAATTGACAAAGGGACACAATCTAAATTGAGTATCTAGGCTGTGGCATCTATGTAAATCTCATTATACACATCTTCATAAATCCGACAACACTATGTGAGTAAGGGGGTTCTATTTAGGCACCTAGACAAAGAAAGAGCAATATCACTTATCAGGCTATTCTTTAACACCACCATTATTGCACTCATTCTCATTAGCATGTCATCACCTCCATTATCAACATCACAATTAACATCATCAACATCATTAACATTATCATTGTATTCCTAATCATCATTAGGATTCCATTATTACTGTCATAATCATTATTAATGTCATCACCTTTATCATGAGTTCACCATTTTGATATTCCCCTCATTATCATGGCCATTATCATCCTCTTCATCATTATTGTTGTCATCCTCATTAGGTTTTCATCATCACTATAATCATCATTATCAATGTCATCATCTTCATAAGCACTACTCCAAGGGGCATCACATGTTTATGGCACCCTTTCAAAGCCCTGTATCAGAAGGCACCCTCAAAGCCCAGTACCGTCTGGCACCCTTTCAAAGCCCAGTAACAGCTGGCACCCTTTCTAAAGCCTAATACTGGCAGGCACCCTTAAAGCCAAATGAAATATTTTTAAGTCCTCTTTATGGGAAAAATATGGCTCATTACCAGAAATCACCACACAAATCTATATTTACACAAAATTCACCACTGCCCCCAAAACAGATTCCAGTTTTCATCCCAAACTTTGGACAACCATAACTCACAGCACACAAAACGAATTGGTACAAACTATATGTTCATTTTGAAGCTTGGGATGTGAACTTTAAGACTGGAAAATTTCAGAATTTTCTGACATTATTAGGTCATTCAAAACGCCAATGTAAACAGACTGCCCAGAATATACTTTCAATGGACAACATTTCAGTTTTGCACCAATGCTTCCAATGGTTCCGAAATTCATATCAAATACCATTCCCACATAAATTTGCACAAGTAATCCATTGAAATCATCAAAACAACCCAATTCAACCTCCATTGACACATTACACAATGACCACCACATGTCTTACCAAGAACTCAATCAAACCACCATATTGCAAACCAATCCAAACCAACATTCCAAATCAATTTCAAATGCTCAAAGACACACTATGACACCAATTTCACACTAAACACTAACCAATTCACACATTTTGAAATTAATCCAAAATCAGGGCAAAAATCCAAAATCCTCAAAGCTAAACCAATGACCACAATAAATATGTCAAAAGATTCCAAAGGCTTACCTTAACTTCTTCCCAAGACTAATTCTTGATTTCCACTACTTCCAAATTTTCTCAAGCTTCCAATCACCACTAATCAAAAATCTGAAACCATAGGAATAATGCTCTCAACACCTAGAACAATATTAATAAAGAGTATTTGAGCATTCATGGTCATTTAGAGCACTAACCTTAGGTTTTTCTCTTTCTCTTTCCTTCTCTAGCTGAACGAAAATGGAGGAGAGGAGAGGTGAGATGAGATAAGGATGATGATCTGAAATTTCTGCCCACTTTAGCTTGCCCAACATCCTAAATGAGAGAGCGAAGAAAAAAACATATTTTGACACTTTGACTTGATCCAACGGTCCATATAGTGTAAAGTGTCAAGATATTGTTCTCTCATCCATAACCTCACATAACACATTCACACACACACCTCCTCTCATACTCATGAAACCTAACCATTGATCTCAAGTTACCTATGAGTTTCCTCTTCGGTAACTGACCAATCGGTCAGTAACTTTCCAGTTTTACCATTTTGCCCCAGATTATGGAAATTCTTCTCAAATCGCTTCCAAACTAATTCATTACATTCCATTAACATCACTATGCGCCCTCCCTTATATTCCAACCCATTTAAATAGTAATCCACACTTAAGCATAAATATAGGGCTTAGGTATTGATTAAAACACATTTACATTGAATTCACATTAATTACACCACTTCCAGCACAATTAGGCCTTAATCCCCAAATTGGGACATTACAAGAATAATAATTAAAAAAATTAAAAATGAAAAAAAAATCTCCACTGATGATTATTAGGTAAGCTAGAAAGTTTTATTAATAAGAAATACAAAAAAATTAAAATTAAAAAAAATATCCATTGATGGTGATTGGGTCAAGTTAGGTAGTTCTTAACATAAAATACAAAAAAAAATAAAAAATTAAAATTAAAAAAAAAAGGAGATTTATGAAGAAAGCCCTACCTTGATACTATAAATAGGGGAGCAAGGGTTAAAGCAAGAGATAAGAATTTTGGGAGAGCAAGGAAACAAGGTAGATAGCTAATTTTATTTTCTCATTTCATTACTCATACATAATTCTCATACTGAAGGGTAGTTGACAAAAGAGGCAATTTTATTTTGCTCAATGCTCTTTATTCGCATGCTTTTCTTTTATTTGTGATAATGTTCAGTGACTAGAAAAATTGTGTGTTTGACTAATTCTCCCTCCTGTATGCTCTTTTATGACTATTCTACTCCTTGTGTTTATCTACATGAATCACCTTTCTATTAAAAAAAACTGCATGAATCACCCCACC
Organism: Inga leiocalycina; assembly: GCA_963242795.1. Taxonomy (NCBI): domain Eukaryota; kingdom Viridiplantae; phylum Streptophyta; class Magnoliopsida; order Fabales; family Fabaceae; genus Inga; species Inga leiocalycina. The sequence continues at coordinate 32,471,980 of OY725328.1, forward strand.
TACTTTAACATATGATATTACATTAGCTACTCCGTTCATTGAGCCACTTGTACGGATGACACTATCACCGCTGGACGTGTTTGTGTTCAAGAGGTACGTGATTGTACTTGCCTCTTGTTTATTAAGTGGTTTTATTATCCTATCTCTTGTTGTAGTGGGATTCAAATCATAAAAGGTACATGCTCCACCATTTTTTTCTTGATTTTTTTGTCATCTTGAATTTTCTACTCTAAATGATATGATGAGAATGCACATCTTTTCTTCTTCTTCTCAAATAAAAATGTTTCAAAATAAAAAAAAAATTGTTTCTTAAAGTAAATGAATTTGGTTTCATATTAGATAATAAAAATAATTCCTTTTTAAAAAAAATTAAAAAATACAAACCAAACAAAAAATATTTTTCTTAAATAAAATTTTCTAAAAAATACCAACAAAGTGACATGCATTTCTACCCCCTGAACTACGTGGGCTTTAATCCCTCTAAAGGGTACGTAGGCCCTAGGTTTTCATTCTAGGTCAAGTCCAACTTTGTAAATAAATATATTTTTCCTTATTTTCTTTTTGTAAATAAATGTTCTTTTGTTTCTTTAGTTTTCATTTCATTTATTTTTTGTAAATATTCTCTTTTTATTTTGGTAATTATCATAAGATTAAAGGCCATATTTATTTTTAAATAATTAACTTAGGGTAACCATTCTTATGAATGGGTGTTGTGGGGTGTCTAACACCTTCCCCATACACAATCGACTCCCAAACCCTAAATGGTTTTTGTAGACCAGTTTCATTTTCAAAAAAAGGTTTCCAAAATTATCCTTTTTAAAATTTTGGTGGCAACTCCATATTTTCAAAATTTCAGGCACTACTATCAATGTTGATGACATCTTTACTTATAATATAGCATATGATATGATGAGGATCATAGACCAAAATCTATTAGAGAGTGAAAAAAAGAAAGGATTAGCTCATATGGAAAAATGTCATTGAGGTAGAATTAAAATCCTTGGCAAAATGAAAATTATTGTGGACCTGTAGTTCTTACACCTGAAGATGTAAAGCTAGTTAGATGCAAATGGGCTTTTGTACAAAAGAAAAGTGAAAAGGGTGAGATTATGAGATATAAGGCACATCTTGTAGCCCAAGGCTTTACGCAAAGACCTGGTATTGATTTTAAAGAAACGTATTCACTAGTAGTGGATGCGACTACTTTTCATTATTTGATTAGCCTAACAATAAATGAAGAGCTTAATCTGAATCCAATGCATATCATGACTTCCTATTTGTATGGTTCACTTGACAATGATATTTATTTGAAAGTCCATGAAGGACTCAAAGTGCTAAAAGCAGAAGTCCCTAAAGGACTCAAGGTGCTAGAAGCATCTAAATCAAGTTCTAAAGAACAATACTCAACTAAGTTAAATAAGTCCCTATATGGCCTAAACCAATCAGGGCGCATTCGGTATAATCATCTAGTGAATATTTGTTAAAAGAAGGATACAAAAATGATCTGTTATGCCCATGTATCTTTATGAAACATATGGAAGTGATTTTGCTATAATTGTCGTTTATGTCAATGATATCAACATTATTGAAACTCTTGAAGAGCTTCAAAAGGTGATTAATTACTTGAAGAAAGAATTTGAAATAAAGGACTTGCGTATGACACAATTCTGTCTTATATTACAGATTGAGTACCTGAAAAATGAGATTTTTGTATATTAAGAAGCTTATACAAAGAAGGTCATACAACATTTTTACATGGATAAATCATATCCATTATGCACCCCAATAGTTGTAAGGTCATTGCAGGTAGATAAGGACCCATCTAGACCTCGAGTAATTATCGAAGAAGATGATGAAAAACTACTTAGTCCAGAAGTACCATATTTTAGTACTATTGGAGCACAATGTATCTTGGTAATCACACACAACATAATATATCATTTGTCGTTAACTTATTAACAAGATATGGTTCTTCACCACCACGAAGACATAAGAATGGAGTAAAGCACAATGGACATGGTGTAATACCCCAAATTTTGAGATTCGAAGCTAGAGAATAAGCCTGAGATTAGTGGATTGCTAAGCCCCGGTTTAGCAAGATTCCAAATTGTGATTAAGAGATAATGACTCCAAAAGTGGAAGTGATTAGTGATAAATAAACCCTTTTGGAGATTATGGTGTGAGTTGGCACCCGATGTGATTCGTATGCGTTGTGAGCAACGCCGAAACCCTGTATTTAAGTTCAATTATGGATTAACATCTAAATTGACTTAAAATAGAGGGAAGGCGCATATTGTGGCTAAATGAAACGATATGAAGTGTTTGGTGGTGATTCAATGAGAATTACCGAAATCAGGGGCTAAACGGTAAAGTTATCGACCAATTGATCGGTTACCAAAGAGGAAACTCATTGGTAACTTCAAGATCAACGGTTGAAATTGATTTGTGTATTAGATCAAGGGTGGAATCCCATGTGGTTGTGCTCATGTGAACTCATGGTTGATGGAACAAGATCTTGACAAGTGGCAAATTGTAGACCCTTGGATCTTAGTCAAAGGTTCAACACTCTTTCCTCTCTCTTTTCTCTATTAGGTCGGCCAAATATGCATTGAAAGGCCAAAATCTGATTCTATTCTTCATCAACTCATCTCTCTCTCTAGCCTGATTCTATTCTTCATCAACTCATCTCTCTCTCTCTCTCTTATGCCTCCATGGACGCCAAGCACAAAGGGAGGAAAGAGAAAGCTATAGGTGAGATTTTGGTTGGTTTGTGGTCCTCTAATGCTCTAATGTCCTTCTATAATCTTATTCATAGTGATGAGAGCTTCATCTCTATGGTTTTAGATTCTTGATTGGAGGTGTTTGATGGCTTGAGGAAATTTGAAAAGATGAAGAATCAAGAAATTGGTTTGGGAAAGAGGAAGAGGTGAGTATTTAAAGCCTTTTGATATAAGTTTTGTGAATTATGGTTGAGTATTGTGAATTGTGAATTTTGCCCTGATTTTATGGTATTTTCGTGTGGAATGTGAATGGTGGAATTGGATGTTGTTTTGTGTTGAAAATAGTGTCATGTTGTGGTATTTAATCATTGGAATTGGTTTGAATTGGATTGGACACAATGGTTGAAAAACTGGAAATTCTGTCCAGTGAGAATTCTGTCTGGGCAGTCTGTTTGTGTTGCCGTTTTGAATGGGAAAATGATTTTAGAAAATTCTGAAACTTTCCAGTCTTGCAGTTCACATCCCAAGCTTCAAAATGGACATATAAATTGTGTCATTTCGTTTTTTGAACTGGGATTTATGTTTGCCTAAAGTTTGAGGTCGAAACTGGATTCTGTTTTGGAGCAATGTTGGATTTTGTGTAAATCTGGATTTGTGTGGTGATTTCTGGTAATGAGCCATATTTTTCCTATGAAGAGGACTTAAAAATATTTCATTTTGCTTTAGGATCACCTCATTTTTATTTTTTTGGAATTAGTTATGAATTTTTGAAGTTTCCTTGGCTGCAGCAGAAAAATCCTGGCTGCAGGGTAAAAGTTTCTGTGCACGTTTTGGCCCCAGCCAGAAATTCTTGGCTACAGCCAAAAACCTTCTGTGCGTGTTCTGGCTGCAGCCAGAGGGTTCTTGGCTGCAGCCAACCCCCATTTTCAACATTTTGAGATTTTGAAAGGTGATTTCCAACCTAGTACGTCCCAATCCTTTAGGCTTTCGTTGAGCTTATTTTAGCCACCTAAAGGGTATGAATGGTAACCAACTTTAAGTGATATAAAAGTAAGGATTTGGAATTGAGATTGACCCTATATCCTTGATTTGGTTTATAGGGTTCAGTATTCGTTTGGATCGCGAGTAAGCGGAGCTGGAGCATACGTGGAAAGAAAAGTGTAGGGAACTTACCTCTCTTGCATGCTTTGATATTTGTGTTTGTGTATTGATGCATGTATTGCTTTGCTGGATTATGTGAAACATATATGAATGATTGTAGCTCTGTTTCTAGTTATGCTATGGCCATGAGTATGTTGTTGAAACATTGAGCACACAGATATGTCATTGTGTGAACATGAGTTTTGTATTGCAAGCATGTCATGCATTAAACACATATCATACATGCATATAGGTATTTGTTTCCTACTGAGATTCTCTCGAATCTCACCCTCCCCTACCAACATTTTAGACAGGGTAGGTGGTTTGAGGTTGGAGCAAACAGGCAAAGGCGACGAGGACTACTTCGGGTTATAGATTTTGGTAGTTGGTTATCATAGTTGGGATGTATATTTGGATATTCGTATTTGGATTTGGATGTATATATTGTGGAATGTATATTTGATTATGTATGGAGATGAGACTTGTGTAATCCCCGTTTGAGGAATGGTAAAGGGCGAATGTGCCTATAAATTTTATGTAAAGGTATGAAACCGGGAGTTACCGGAATGATATTGTTGTACACTCTGATATTTGTATAAATGTGATATTCCGCATGATGTGATTATATTCGAAATTGAATATGAGACCAGGTAAATTATATTTCGAAAGTTATCTGTGAAAACCCCGTCTGGTAGATGGGTTTGTAAATGTTATTTAATTGGTATTGGTCTCTATTTCACTTTAATCACGTATTTCGGATATAATTACGGAAAAGGGGTTACACATGGTGTTATTTTACTCGAATGTATCTAAGCGTAAACTTGTTGGCTATACAGATGCTGGTGTTTTGTCTGATCTACATGAAGGTAAATCACAAACAGGGTATTTATTCACAAGTGGTGGCACATCTATTTCATGGAGATCTATGAAACAAACTATATCAGCCACATCATCTAATCATGCAGAAATTCTAGCAATGCATGAAGCAAGTTGAGAATGTACATGGTTAAGATAAATAATGCATCACATAAAAACCACTAGTGGTTTATCTCCTAGTAAAATGCCCATAAAAATTATATATGAGGATAATATTGCATGTATTGCCCAACTAAAGGAAGGGTACATCAAGGGAGATAGAACAAAACACATTCCACCAAAATTATTCTTCACTTGTGACCTTCAAAAGGGCGGTAAAATTGATATCTAGCAAATCAAATCCAGTGAAAATCTAACATATTTAATTACCAAGTTACTTCCTGATACAATCTTTGAAAAGCTTGTTCATGACATCAGACTTCACAAGCTTAGAGATATAACTGATGTTATCAAGATGGGGAGTTGATACACGCTGTACTCTTTTCTCTTGTATATGGTTTTTCCTACTAGTTTTTCCTAATAAGGTTTTTAATGAGGTAGCTCTATCAAGTGTATCAATAAATAGTTTACTAGGTTTTGTTCCACTAGATTTTTCTTAATTGCAGTTTTTTAATAAGGCATATGTTTAGTCATGGATATCCAAAGGTGAATGTTATGAATATAGTATTTGTGGATGTCCATATCCCCATTATTTCCTATTCTCCCATAGTTTCCTATGATTATGGAATCACATTAATTGTGGGTTAGAGAGTTGTGCATTATTTCCTATGATTATAAATAAAAGGTATACGTTATTTATTTCACATAACATTGAATAGTGAAAGAGAATCACTCTTTCTTGCTTTCTACTCATTCTTCCTTTCTCATATTTCCCTTTATTTTATAACAAAAAATATGATAAAATTTTGGGGACAGGTGCAAATTTAATAATGAAGTTTTTTTGCTACAAGTGCCCAACACAATTACGTTTTGTTGAGTGAACAAGTACACATAATCATTTTAAGAGGTGCAAAAGTAGACATAATCATTTTAAGAAATAGCAAATTTGGCATTACAATTAACCATAGCTAACGTCTGTCTATTTTTTTCCCATTGTGAGTCTCCAATTGTTCCTACTAACGACATCATTTATGCTATGACTAATAAAAGCATGCCACATCACTAAACTTTTTGGGTTCAATATGTTGTACCAGAAGTTTGAACTCAAGAGTTCTAGATATTCCAAAAATATTTTTGGGTTCAATGTGTTGTACCAAAAGTTTCAAAATTATAACAATGTTGCCCTATTGTTAAATGAGTTTGTTTGTCTACATGTACTTCCCATGGCACAAGCCATCGCTAACTCATGTCATTAAAGCACTTATCTAATTGCAAGTATGTTTTATTATTAATAAGAACTCTAACTCCATTTCTCCCACAACATAACAAATCTTCCAATGGATTTGTTAGTTTGATTACTTCAATCATTCTTTTAGCAAAGGGAAATCTAGTCCCTTATAACATAAATTATAAGCCTTTTAGAAAAAGCAAGAGCATATGGAAAAAAAACTTACTCTTTATGAGAGATTGCCTGAACTAGGTGTAACCCCCTCAGTAATTATATCCGAAATACACGATTAAAATGAAATAGAGACCAATAATAATCAAATAACATTTACTAACCCATCACATGATGGGGTTTTCAAAAAATACCTTTCGAAATCATTTATAAACTTGGTCTCATATTCACATTTCGAATACAATTACTACGCGAAGATAAATCACATTCATATAAATATCAGAGTGCACAACATAATCATCCCGGCAATCTCGGGTACATACCTTCGCTAAAGATATATAGAGCACAATTGCCCATTACAATTCTTCAAATGGGGATTACACAATCTCATCTCGAATGAGTCTTGCCGCTCCCTCCACGAGCCACTTGCCCTGTCTAAATTGTTGGTAAGGGAGGGTGAGATTAGAGAGAATCTCAATAGGGAAACATTATCAATATGCAGGCAAGATAAGTGTTTAATGCATGACATGCTTGCATCACATAACTCATGCACACATACAATGACAAATCTATAAGCTCAATGCTTCGAACGATACACATATGGCCATAGCATATATTGAAACATAGCTTCAAATCATTCATACATGTTCCACATAATCAAGCAAAGCAATAACATGCATCAACACATTAATACAATTATCAGAGCATGCAGGAGAGATAAGTTCCCTACCTCCAGTCTGTTCTCCTCGATTTACGTGCCAACAACTCGGGGCTTCACATTCGATCCTACAAAGTCAAATGTATTATTTAGATACTTCCATAGTGTTTCTGAGGGTCATATGAAGCTATATTGAAAATTTGCTAAAATGCCCCCGGGGACCCGGTCCGGCCCCACCGTACCCGGTCCACTGTACTTTTCTTGAAATTTTGACATGGGCTATTCTAACATATTTTTGCCCAAGGAATCCATTTCCGGACTCGGAATTATCAAATTCAATGTCAATTACAAAATTACCCTTGACAGCCCCACGTTAAGGGTTTCAAGGGCGTTTTCGTAATTATGCTTTTTCGGCCTGTTCCGAAAAAGTGACCAACTGTAACCCCACCTAATTTTCGCTCCTGAACTCAATGGAACCATCAAATCATTGAAAATCCAACTCTAAGACCCATTTATAGCCATAACCGAAATATACAAGTATTTCGGGGAAAATTGGGGTTTTTCGGTTTCGGCTCCGTAAACGCGTTCCTTTCTACTCCTAACCACTTTATTGACTATTCCATTAGGTTAGCACTACCATTTAGTATCGATTTGGGCAGCATAACAGCCCCACAAACCCAGTTTCCATTTTTAGAACCAAAGACAATCCGGCGAAATTTCACCGATTAAATTGTCTATAACAGCCAGAATAGTCAATATGCACGAGTTTGGAAGTTACCTCAAGCTCCCACTAGCTTTTCCTTCTTGTGGCTGAAAACCCTAACTTCAAAACACCAAAAGAGGAGCTTCCAAACCTTAAAGAACATAAAGGAGTAGCTTAGTATCGGAGTTATACGCGTTAGGAGCTAGATCGTCGGAGAAATCGACTTACCTTGCGAGATTTCTTCCTCTTTCTCTCTATTTTTCTCTCAACTCCTCTCTCCATATTCAACTGTGCAGCACATCGGAAATGAGAGCTGAAGATGATGAGAAGATGTTTTAATTCCATGCTTATGTCATCTTGCCTTTTGATGATGTCATAATTCCCAAAATTGGCATTTTCGGATTTTCTGGCAGATTTTCTGCCCAAACTTTGAAAAATCATAACTAATTCTAGAAAAATAGAAATGAGGTGATTCCAAAGCCAAATGAAATATATTTAAGTCCTCTTCATAGGAAAAATATTTTCCATTACTAAAAATCACCACACAATTCCAGAATTAAACAAATTTCATCACTGCCCCAAAACAGAGTCCATTTTCGACCTCAAATTTTGGACAGTCATATCTCCCAGTTCCCAACATGAAATGGCACAAAGTATATGTCCATTTTGAAGCTTGGGATGTGATCTTTAAGACTGGAAATTTTCATAATTGTCTGACATCATTTGCCTAGTAAAACCGTCCACACGAGAAGACTGCCCAGACAGAATTCATACTGGACAGCATTTCCAATTTTGCAACCAATGTGTCCAATCTAATTTAAATCAATTCCAATGATTAAATATCACAACATGACACCATTTCCATCACAATACCCCATTCAATTATTCCCTCTATTCTAAGTCAATTTGGATGTTAATCCACAATTGAACTCAAATACAGGGTTTTGGTGTTGCTCATAACACACGCGACTACAATCCACTTTATATTCTCTAAAAGGGTTCATTAATCACTAACCATGTCCACTTTTGTAGTCATTAACCCCTAATCACAATTTGGGATCTTGCTAAACCGGGGCTTAGCAATCCACTAATCTCAGGCTTATTCTCTAACCTCGAGTCTCAAAATTCTGGGTATTACACTAGGATGATAGCAATCCTATGCCGTTGTACTCTAACATTGCCAAGATAGGTAGATATCACCTCAATTTTCTATTCTTCATACAAGATTCTTCAACCTCTTTGCTTCTCATAATACGATTTGGAAGCTTCCGAGGTAAATTTCAGCACAAATTTACAACATAACTCAAAGAAATGAAGTTAATGACATGTAAACCTACCATCTCAGTATATTTGGTCAACTAACAGTAAATTTTAACATGGATAAAGGCTGAGACGATGTTGCACCCAAAAACACTTATAGGGCAACACTGAACCCAAAATAACTTATAGATACCTACCATTCTAAAGTGAAAACTTTCAGGGCAAATCTACATCTTAACCTATAATTAAATGTGTTTTGTAAGGATATAGTTGTCTGTTGTTCTAATCACTAATACAGATTAAATCCTATATAATGCTTAATAAATAATGGTTACATCCAATAAACGTCATGTATGTCAAAGTGAAGGTGGTACAAGGATATATAATGCTTAAAAGTAATAGTTATTTATGGGCACTGTCATGTATTACGAGGTGGAATTAGTGAAAACACAAAAATGACGGGTCTAGTTAAAAACCATCATTTATGTATTAAGAAAAATAACTGTTCTTAATATACAACCATCATTTAACACTTACAAACGATTTATCTTCCAACATTATATCAATGAAAACACAAACATAGCGATTATATCTATTAACCGTAAAGTATGAATGACATAAACGACATTTCATAATAAACTGTTAGATCCCAAGTTTTGATGATAACAAAAAGTCAAATATGTACAAATCATGTTTTTATAAGTTTAAGAAAAGTTTACAAAGTTGCCAAATGCATATAGCAATGTTTTCTAGTATCTGCTGTAAAATTGAACTGGAGTGCTCGAGCATGAGCTTTGCACTTGAGCATAGATCCCTTCTGTGCTCGAGCAGGTGCGAGTGAAAGCCAAAAAGTGTCCACCCGAGAGGCATGCCACTGTTATACTCACTGATTCACTCGAGCACTAGAATTTGCACTCGAGCAGAGAAGCCATTCTCACTCGAGCACATGCGAGTGAAGGTCCGCGAGTGCTTGGCCGAGAGCAAGTATTATCATTCTTCCTTGATGCACTCGAGCAGAGACATCAATGCTCAAGCATGAGCATTCTATACTCGAGCAAGGTATTGCGAGTGCTTGGCCGAGAGTCATGAAGTTCAGGGAAGCGCAAGTGTGCTCGAGCACAACCTCATATGCTCGAGTGACACATCAGCACTTGCGAGTGAAAATTCTATCCCTCTCCAAATCTGATGTGAGTGCTTGTATAAACGGTATATTACTTGAGAATATTCTTCTCACTCGAGCAGGAGTCTGTGTGCTCGAGTGAGGGCCCACATCACCTGCGAGTGATAAATTTATCCCTCTGAAATTCTGATACGAGTGTTGGTATTGAGAGCATATTCCTTGAGAATATGCGTCTCACTCGAGCAGGAGTATGTGTGCTCGAGTGAGGGACCACATCACCCGCGAGTACAAAATCTCACTCTTGCTAAAATGATATGCGAGTGATGACCCGAGAAGACACTCCTAGTGGAAAATGCAAGATCACTCGAGCAGGAGGAGTTGTGCTTGAGTGAGACCCCACATCACTCGCGAGTGAGAATTTTGTCTCTCTGAAATCCTATGCAAGCACAACCCGATAACTGAAGCACAAAGAGGAAAATAGGAAGATCACTCGAGTGAGCCCTTTCATGCTCGAGTGATGCTCTGCCAGATCACCAAAAATACCAAGTCTTACAACGTTCAATCCGAATATGGTTTATTGTTATTTATTTATATCATCATTACTTATTATCATTGGTTAACACCATTTTGAATGTATTATAAGTGTGATACAGGAAGATGAACGTTTGAAATTAGTTGATACGGAGAAAGTCAAATAACGGCAGACAACATCATTACAAGCACGCACGTACCTACCGTATTCAGATTATTCAAACATGCGCGTGTCTTTCCACAGTTGCAAAGCTCTGCTCCTCAAACGATGATTACCCAAACGGGCAAAAACTAAAGCGGCTATATATACAGAGATTCAGATATAGTCAAGGATAACGAAGCATAAGAATTCACAAGCTTATACACGAGTCTCTACTATTCCTCATTTTCTCTGTATACACATTGATCTTCAGTGTTTATTCATTTGCTCTGTAAGAGAGTCTTCATACAATTCAAATTTTATGCTTATTTGATCTCAAGGTATTGGGACCTTGAGAGGGTAGATTTCCTTACGAGAGAAGCAGTTGAGAGAATTCCTTGTTAAACCTTTCACTCATAAGTCTTATAAGATACAAGCAGAAGAGAATGTTGCTGCCCGTAAGACTTACAGTGGTGTAAGCAGGAGAGAACGTTGCTGCTGTAACCTCCTCTGTAATTATATCTGAAATACGCAATTAAAATGAAATAGAGACCAATAATAATCAAATATCATTTACCAACCCATCACTTGATGGGGTTTTCAAAAAAATACCTTTCAAAATCATTTATAAATTTGGTCTCATATTCACATTTCGAATACAATTACTACGCGAAAATAAATCACATTCATATAAATATCAGAGTGCACAACATAATCATCCCGGCAATCTCGGGTACATACCTTCGCTAAAGATATACAGGGCACAATTGCCCATTACAATTCTTCAAATGGGGATTACATAATCTCATCTCACATTCATAACCATATATTCAACCGAATCATATACAGTCTTCACAACGCCTTGGTAACCAACTACCAATTCTCATCTCGAAGGAGTCCTAGCCACTCCCTCCTCTTGCCACTTACCCTGTCTAAATTGTTGGTAGGGGAGGGTGAGATTCGAGAGAATCTCAGTAGGGAAACATTATCAATATTCAGGCAAGATAAGTGTTTAACGTATGACATGCTTGCATCACATAACTCATGAACACATACAATGACAAATCTATAAGCTCAATGATTCGAACGATACACATATGGCCATAGCATATATTAAAACATAGCTTTAAATCATTCGTACATGTTTCACATAATCAAGCAAAGCAATAACATGCATCAACACATTAATACAGTTATCAGAGCATGCAGGAGAGTTAAGTTCCCTACCTCCAGTCTTTTCTCCTCGATTTGCGTGCCAGTAACTCGGGGCTTCACATTCGATCCTACAATGTCAAATGTACTATTTAGACACTCCCAAAGTGTTTCTGGGGGTTACATGAGGCTATAGTGAAAATTTACTAAAATACCCCCGGGGACCTGGCCGGGCCTCGCCGTACCCGGTCCGGCTGTACCTTTCTTGAAATTTTGACATGTGCTATTTTGACATATTTTCACCCAAGGAATCCATTTCCGGACTCGGAATTATCAAATTCAATGTCAATTACAAAATTACCCTTGACAGCCCTACTTTAAGGGTTTCAGGGGCATTTTCGTAATTATGCTTTTTCGGCCTTTTCTGAAAAAGTGCCCAACTGTAAACCCACCTAATTTATGCTCCTGAACTCAATGGAATCATCAAATCATTGAAAATCCAACTCTAAGACCCATTTATAGCCTTGGCCAAAATATACATGTACTCCGGGAAAAATTGGGGTTTTTCGGTTTCGGCTCCGTAAACGCGTTCCTTTCTACTCCTAACCACTTTATTGACTATTCCATTAGGTTACAACTACCATTTAGTACCAATTTGGGCAGCATAACAGCCCCACACACCCATTTTCCATTTTTGAAACCAATGACAATCCGGCAAAATTTCACCGATTAAATTGTCCACAGCAGCCAGAATAGTCAATACACAAGAGTTTGGAAGTTACCTCAAGCTCCCACTAGCTTTTCCTTGTCTTGGCTGAAACCCTAGCTGTTTTAACACCAAAGGAAGATCTTCCAAACCTTAAAGAACATAAAGGAATAGCTTAGGATCGGAGTAATACGCGTTAGGAGCTAGATCGTCAGAGAAATCGGCTTACCTTACGAGATTTCTTCCTCTTTCTCTCTCTAAAGATCCCATATGCTCTCTCTCTATTTCAGCTGAAAGTCACGACAGAAAATGAGAGCTGAAGAAGATGAGAAGATATTTAATTCCATGATGATGTCATCTTTTATTGAGATGATGTCATAATTCCCATTTTCGGATTTTCTGGCAGATTTTCTGCCCAAACTTTGAAAAATCATAACTAATTCTAGAAAAATAGAAATGAGGTGATTCCAAAGCCAAATGAAATATATTTAAGTCCTCTTCATAGGAAAAATATTTTCCATTACTAAAAATTACCACAAAATTCCAGAATTACATAAAACTCATCACTGCCCCAAAACAGAGTTCAGTTTCTATCCCAAACTTTGGACAGTCATATCTCCCAGTTCCCAAAATGAAATGGCATAAATTATATGTCTATTTTTAAGCTTCAGATATGAACTATAAGACTGGAAATTGTCATAATTTTTAGACACCATTTGGTCATTCAAAACGTTCACACAAACTGACAGCCCAGAATAGAGTTTCACTGGACAGCATTTCCAGTTTTGCAACCAATGTGTCCAATCCAATTTAAATCAATTCCAATGATTAAATACCACAACAGGACACCATTTCCATCACAATACCCCATTCAATTCTTCCCTCTATTCTAAGTCAATTTGGATGTTAATCCACCATTGAACTCAAATACAGGGTTTTGGTGTTGCTCATAACACAAGCGACTACAATCCTCTTTATATTCTCTAAAAGGGTTCATTAATCACTAACCACGTCCACTTTTGTAGTCATTAACCCCTAATCACAATTTGGGATCTTGCTAAACCGGGGCTTAGCAATCCACTAATCTCAGGCTTATTCTCTATCCTCGAGTCTCAAAATTTGGGGTATTACAGCTGCTCATAAGTCTTGTATACATAAGCAAGTAAGAAGGGTCATAGGTTATTTTTCTGCACGTAAGACTTGTCGTAAGGGGGAGAGAAATTTCTTAGTGAGAGAATATTTCTGCTCGTAGTCCTTTCAAGGACAATTGTTGTTGTGTGGCGTTCTGAGAGCCCATTGAATCTTGGAGGTATAGTGAAAATCTCAGTAGGTCTTGATCTCTGAGGACTGGACGTAGGCCTGGTTGTTAGGCCGAACCAGTATAACTCTCTGTGTTCAAATCTTCTCAACTCTACTCTATCTACTATATTTTTCATATCTCCACATCAAGCGAAAAATTTATAACATCACCCAATTCACCCCCTCTTGGGTGAAGCTTGCCTCTTTCATTTGGTATCAGAGCAAGGTCTTCTCCAAAGAGCCTAACAGCTTGAGAAGAATCCGATAAATGGCAACAATGGGTGAAAATATCCTTCCCGATGGAGCTTCAATCACTAGACCTCCTGGTTTTGCTGGAGAACATTTTTCATTCTGGAAAGCTAAATTCAGAGTGTTCATGATGGCTAATGAGTACGGCTTGTGGAATGTAATACAAGATGGTGACTATGTTCCAATGAAGAAAATCAAAGAAAGAGCTGTTAAAAAGAGTCCAGAGGAGTTTGACAAGAATGATAAAAGGTTAGTAACATTAAATAGTAAAGCTATTTTAATGATACAAAGTGCTCTTAGTCAAAAAGAATACTTTCGTATATGTACTCTACCAACTGCCAAAGATATGTGGGATGCTCTTGAATTTGCTCACGAAGGTACATCTGGGATCAAAGAAAATAGAATCAATACTCTAATTATAGAATATGATTTATTTCGTATGAAACCTGGAGAAGGTATATCAGAATTCAAACTCAGGTATACTCATCTTGTTAATCAATTATCTGCTCTTGGAAAGTCGTTTGATCAAAATTCTCAGGTAAGAAAGATTCTTAATATTCTTAAGAAAGAATGGGAAGCAAATGTGACAGCTATCGAAGAAGCTAAAGGAGAATCTATGAGATCCGTAGCTGCTCTCTTTGGAAGTCTTTCCGAGTATAAAGGTAAGTTGAGATTCAAAAAGGAACTTGAAGAATTCGATGATAAAAAGAAAAAGGGAGTTGCACTTAAAGCTCTTAAAGAAGAAGAAGAATCTTCTGAAAATGAAGATGTCCCTAATGATGATGAAATGGGAATGATCGTGAGAAAATTCAAGAGGTTCTACAAAAGAGGTCAAAAGAATTTCAAAAACTATCAAGGTGGACCAAGCAAGAAAGAAAACAAACAACAACAGATAATATGCTATGAATGTGGGAAACCTGGACACATCAAATCTGAATGTTTCAGAAACAAAGACAAAAAGAAGCTGAAAAAGAAAGCATATATATCATCTATATGGGGTGATAGTTCGTCAGACGAAGAAAGTGACAATGATGAAGTAGCAAATCTATGCTTCGTAGCCAAGGAAGAAGAATCAGACTCTGAGGTAAGTGATTCTGAACCGTCCTATGATGAATTGTTATCTGAATATAATGCATTGCATACAGAGTACATCAAACTAGCTAAAGGAATGGTTAACTATAAGAAGAAAGTAAAAGAATTAGAAAGTACAGTCATATCATTTTAGGAAATGTGTAAAGAGAAAGATAAGAAAATAGATGATTTAACAAAAATTGTTGAAAATTTTACTAAAGGAAGTAAAACTCTTAAGGTTATTTTAAATTCTCAGAAAGTTTCATTTGATAAATCTGGAATTGGATATAATTCTGTTCATGATAAGAATAATGGATATAAGAGGAATAGTAGAGAATATCTTAAATATTTCAGGAATTCTTTGCATACATCAAATCCATTTGCTTCATGCAATTATTATAACAGGAAAGGACATTATACTGCATCATGTTATTTCAAAAAGGGAAAAATTGTTGGAACATATAAATGGGTTCCGAAAGGGACACATACATCACATACTAACCACAAAGGACCCAAGAAAGTGTGGGTACCTAAAACTTGATCATTTTATTCTAGGTATGTCTCAAAGCATCTCGAGCGAACAAATGGTATATTGATAGTGGATGTTCGAGACACATGACTGGTGACAAAAATAAGTTCACCATGCTAGAAACTAGAGAAGGAGAAAAGGTAACATTTGGAGGTAATCAATCTGAACGTATTGCTGGAATTGGTGAAGTGGGAAAATCCGATGGTGTTCAAACCAGCGGAGTATAATATGTTGAGGGATTATGCCACAATCTCCTGAGTGTAAGTCAAAGCACTGACAAAGATAACTAGGTGATTTTTGACTCAAAAGAATGCTTGATAGTGAACAAGAAAGATCTGCCACTAAACAAAGAATCTATCAAAGCAAAGATCCGAGCTCAAAGGGACGGTAATTGTTATACTATTGATTTAAATTCAAATTCTCTTGAAAATTGTTTTCTTAGTCGATCAGAGGAAAGTTGGTTATGGCATAAGCGTCTGGCTCATGTCAATATGAATCAACTTGATAAATTGATTAGAAAAGATTTAGTTGTTGGTCTTCCTAAACTCAAATTCAAAGATAATATGATTTGTGACGCATGTCAGAAAGGAAAACAAACTAAATCCTCTTTTAAAACAAAGTATGAGATTTCTACTTCAAAACCTTTACAATTACTTCATATGGATTTGGTAGGACCTGCAAGAGTAAAAAGTTTTAGAGGAAATTTATATATGTTAGTAATTGTTGATAATTTTACAAGATTTGCATGGACTATATTTATTGCTTCAAAAGATGAAACTTTTGCTGAATTTATTATGTTTGCCAAAAAGGTTCAAAATGAGAAAGGTATTTCTATTGTTTCTATTAGGACGGATCATGGAGGAGAATTTGATAATCAACTATTTGAAAACTACTGCAACAATGAAGGAATAGATCATAACTTCTCTGCTCCTAGAACACCTCAACAAAATGGAGTAGTGGAAAGAAAGAACAGAGTTCTTACAGAAATGGCAAGAGCATTACTTAATGAAAAAGAAATGTCACAAGTGTTCTGGGCAGATGCAATGAGTACTGCTTGCTACATCTCAAATCGAGCATATATTTGCAAATCACTTGGAAAGACGCCATATGAACTTTACAAAGGAAGAAAGCCAAATCTTGCTTATCTACATATCTTTGGGTGTAAGTGTTTCATTCACAACAATGGTAAAGAAAACTTAGGTAAATTTGATTCAAAGTCTGATGAAGGTATATTTTCTAGGATATTCTAATAGAAGTAAGGCTTATAGAGTTTTTAATAAAAGAACATGTATTGTTTAAAAATCTATTCATGTTGTGTTTGATGAAATTGAATCTCAGACAAAACTTATTGATGAAGAAGAAATGGATTCAATCAAGAAAAACAAATCTATTTCAAAACAAGATGATTTTGAAACAAATGACTTTCAAAATTTAGAAGATGTCGATGATCATGCTCAACCAAAAGCATGGAGACATATGAAGGATCATCCAATTGATCAAGTTATAGGAGATATTCATGAAGGTGTCAAAACCAGAAACAGAATCCTCAATGAGGTAACCTTCTCTGCATTTATTTCTGAAATTGAACCTTCTAATATTGAAGAAGCTTTATCTGACAATGATTAGGTGATTGCTATGCAAGAAGAACTAAATCAGTTTCAAAGAAATCAAGTTTGGGATTTGGTTCCACGACCTAAAGACCATACGGTTATAGGAACCAAATGGGTTTTCAAAAACAAACTTGATGAATCAGCAATCATTATGAGAAACAAAGCAAGATTGGTTGCCAAAGGCTATAATCAAGAAGAAGGTATTGATTATGAGGAAACATATGCTCCAGTGGCAAGATTGGAAGCAATACAAGTACTCTTAGCCTTTGCTTGCATTAAAGGTTTTAAAATTTATCAAATGGATGTGAAAAGTGCTTTTCTAAATGGTTATATTATGGAGGAAGTATATGTAGAACAACCTCCTGGTTTTGAAGATGAAACAAAGCCTGATCATGTCTTCAAATTTAAGAAAGCACTATATGGTTTGAAACAAGCACCTAGAGCTTGGTATGAAAGACTAATCAAATTTCTTCTTGATCAAATTTTTGTCAGAGGTAAAGTTGATACAACTTTATTCATCAAACATAACAAAAATGATATTCTAATAGTTCAAATTTATGTTGATGATATTATTTTTTGTGCTACTAACGAATCTATGTGTCAAGAATTCTCTAAGATTATGCAGGGAGAATTTGAAATGTCAATGATGGGAGAATTGAATTTCTTTCTTGGACTTCAAATCAAACAAAAGAGGAATGGTATATTTATATCTCAGACAAAGTATTTGAAAGATTTGTTAAAGAAATATGGATTAGATAATGCCAACGGAGCTGATACTCCAATGAGTTCTACAACACTGTTGGATGCTGATGTAAAGGGACCTAGCTTCAACATCACTAAGTATAGAGGAATGATTGGCTCATTACTCTATCTCATAGCTAGCAAGCCAGATATTCAGTTCAGTGTGGGAATGTGTGCAAGGTATCAATCCGCTCCCAAGGTATCACATGCAGAGACAGTAAAAAGAATTATCAAATATCTAGGAGATACTTCTGAGCTTGGTCTTTGGTATCCGAAAAGAGGGAACGAGTATTTATTGGCATATTCATATTCAGATCACGGAGGATATAAAACTGACAGAAAGAGTACCAGTGGTCAATGTCAATTTCTGGGAGGCTCTCTAGTATCATGGTTCAGCAAGAAGCAGAACACAGTTTCATTATCCTCGACTGAAGCTGAATATATAGCTGTGGCAAGTTGCTGTTCTCAAGTGTTATGGTTGAAACAACAACTTCAAGATTTGGGAATTTATTTAAAAGAAATTCCAATTTATTGTGATAACACTAGCACGATAAGTTTGGCCAAGAATCCTGTACAACATTCAAGGACCAAACACATAGACATTCGACATCACTTCATTCGAGATCATGTTCAAAAGAAGGATGTCAAAGTAGAATTCATACCAACTCATTTCAACTTGCGGATATTTTCACAAAGCCAATTGCAAAAGATCAATTCTTATATATTCGAAGAGAATTGGGAATGGTTAATCCCAATGAGTTGTAAGTTTTCTTGTTAAATATCTTAATTAAATGTTCCTTTTGATGATAACCATACTGACTTTGGCATCGGAGTGTTAAAAACCATTTTGCAGGTCTGTCACTCGAGCACTGAGAGTGCTGCTCGAGTGATAAGTTGTTTCACTCGAGCACAGCACTATTGAAAATACTCTGCTTCTTGATATGTAAAACAGAGGTTAACAGAGGAAACAAGAATACCAAGAGTCTATCTCAAAAGCAACAGTGAGAGATGAACTCACTCGCGAGTGAGGAACTCTCACTCGAGCATGATATGAACATGCTTGGGGTGAGGAGTCCCTGCTCGAGTGAAGAGGAAGAATTTCTTTCCAAAAGCAATCCAAATCATGGTTACTCAAATGATCTTGGAGGATTTGAGTACAAAGATACAAAATATGGCAAGAAATCCATAATCTAGGTACGCTTTTACATGTTTTCTTAAATTTTCCAGAATATCACTCAAGCACAAATAGAACACACTCGAGCACAGTATGAGCATCACTCGAGCACTAGGGTTTATGCTCGAGCACTGTCACTTATATCAGTTACACAGAAGCTCAGAACGTCACACTTTCTGCTCTCACTCGAGGTGTCTCGTCACTCGAAGGGCGCAACTCTTCACTTTCAACCATTTCTCTTCAATCAATCACGTCCATTTGCCTCAAAACACCGTTACAACTATTCAATCCTCTATAAAAGGTGATTCTTACCCTCTGCATTTTTCATTCGTGCCTTAATCTCTGTTTGCTTCTCTCTTCACTTTCAAAAATCTGTGAGTTCTTGCTTCTCTTTCACTTTCCCTACAATGGCAAGAACCAAAATGCCCTCTCTCTCTCAAAGATCTCACTCTCCTTCTCCTACTCATTCTGCTGCCAGTACATCTGGTACCCCAGAACCAACACCTCCCTCTCCCAAAATCTCTTCCTCACCGTCACCTCCTCCTAAACCCAAGACCAAAAAGAGGACTCCGGGTAAGAAACCTCACCCAAAGCCTCAAATTGCAAAGAAAGAACAACCTCCTCAAAAGAAGCCAAAGGGTGTGGTGTTCTAGGAACCAATTGTTACCCGGTCTCAATCCAAGGAGGTTCAAGGAAAAGGAAAGAAAAAGGAAACAGAGCAACCCCAACAATCATCTTCTTCCTCTGGTGATTCATTCAACAAACAACTCCGGGAAGCATTGGAGAAGTCCAAACTTGACAAGATAGTTGGAAAGATCACTTCTCAAGCCAGTGTTTCAAGTTCACACCAAGCTAGGCAATCAAGTGCCTCTGCTTCAGGAGCACCATCTGCCTCACAAGCACCAGTGGATGATCACATCACCAGTCCTCCTGAGGGATTTATTGTTGAGGAACTCAAGGCACTGTCTCAGAAGGTATTTAATGATGAGTTTATTCATAGGCACTTCTGTCCAGTTGTGTATGTGGATTTAGATTATCTGAAGAAGAATTGCCATTTGGATTTATACCCTTATCTTCAATACTATGCTCCCTGGCTAAATATCCATATACCATATTCTCCCACTGTTGTGAAAACATTTTATTGCAACATGAAGTCCCATAATATTAAGTCTAGATCTGGTGAATTGATTGAGGAAGCAGTATCTACAACTGTTAGAGGAAAGTTTATTATGATATATGCTAAGATCATAAATGACTTGCTTGGGTATGTTGCACCACCTCCTGATCCACCCTCTTTCTCTGCCAATGAAGCTTTCCATATTTTGAGACCAAAAGACCCCATAGGCCCTCTCAATTTTAAACCCATTGATATGCCTGATTCTCATAGAGTCCTTTATTATATATATTCCCGGAGCATAGTTAATAAGTCCAAAAATTTTACTCATTTTGCTCAAAAGGATTACTATATGTTGGCCTCTTTAATTGCTGGGCAACAAAGGAATGTGGGGGAGATTATCTTCAATGAGATGAGAAGATTTCGATTTTCTTCATCAAAATCTGCAACCATACCATACCCTCAGCTTGTATCCTTCATCCTGATGAAAAACAAGATATGGTATTTGGAAGGAACTGAAAGGGTACTTATTTCAAGGTTTGGTAAAACTCAACTAACTCATATGGGTATTAATCTTCCTGTGAGTCGAACCAAAGCCATATCTAAGAGGGAAACCACTCCATCCAGAGGTGATGAGGAACAATCATCTGCTCAAGGCCCTATTCCTCCTCCTTCCTTCATTAATGCCTCTCTTTCCAACCATGTGACTGAGGCAATTAATCAAGCTGTATCAAGTATGAAGAAGGAGTTAGTGACTGAGTATGAGAAGCTTGTGGAAAAGATGGAGGCACAGGTCATCAAATTGGTAGACAAGGCCAATACCAATTTTGAGTTGATGTTCAAGACTCAGGATGAGATGTCTCAGAGGATAACAAATATGGAGACCTTCTTGCACTCACATTTCCCCTCTTCATCTTCAGAGGTGCCTTTAGAGACTACTCATACTTCTGTACCACAAACTCATGTACTCTTCACCGATCCAGATTCTAATGTTGATGTCACTTTTGATCGGTCGCCTTCACTACCTCCCTCATCCTCTGTACCACAACCATATCTCCACCTATTAACCCTCTCTCTGCCATGGTTTCATTTGTTCCACCTCCTGGTACCACTTTTCCTCAATCCCCTTCTGATGCTAACAAAACGGGGGAGAAGGATGTGTGATGATTTCTGAGCTATGGGATGTATTGGGAGTTTGGGTAGATTTTCTGTATGGGGTAGGATTTGATGTTGTTTTAGATTATTAGTTATTATGTTATTGACTTTGTCAAAATTTGAAATCAAGTTTAATATTAATGACTATTTTCATATTTCAAGTTATTAAGTTATTTGCCTCATACTATGCTTATCTTGGTTGTTAAGTGTCCAAAGGAAGTATTGCAGGAAAACTTGAACTTGAAATTAAAACATGATATGCATTTGGAAACATTGAAGTATTTCAAAAATTTTCTATCTTAATCAATCTTTCTTAACTTTCATCACAAAGGTTTTGTCATCATCAAAAAGGGGGAGAATGTTAGATCCCAAGTTTTGATGATAACAAAAAGTCAAATATGTACAAATCATGTTTTTATAAGTTTAAGAAAAGTTTACAAAGTTGCCAAATGCATATAGCAATGTTTTCTAGTATCTGCTGTAAAATTGAACTGGAGTGCTCGAGCATGAGCTTTGCACTCGAGCATAGATCCCTTCTGTGCTCGAGCAAGTGCGAGTGAAAGCCAGAAAGTGTCCACCCGAGAGGCATGCCACTGTTATACTCACTGATTCACTCGAGCACTAGAATTTGCACTCGAGCAGAGAAGCCATTCTCACTCGAGCACATACGAGTGAAGGTCCGCGAGTGCTTGGCCGAGAGCAAGTATTACATTCTTCCTTGATGCACTCGAGCAGAGACGTCAATGCTCGAGCATGAGCATTCTGTACTCGAGCAAGGTATTGCGAGTGCTTGGCCGAGAGTTATGAAGTTCAGGGAAGCGCAAGTGTGCTCGAGCACAACCTCATATGCTCGAGTGACACATCAGCACTTGCGAGTGAAAATTCTATCCCACTCCAAATCTGATGCGAGTGCTTGTATAAACAGTATATTACTTGAGAATATTCTTCTCACTCGAGCAGGAGTCTGTGTACTCGAGTGAGGGCCCACATCACCTGCGAGTGATAAATTTATCCCTCTGAAATTCTGATGCGAGTGTTGGTATTGAGAGCATATTCCTTGAGAATACGCGTCTCACTCGAGCAGGAGTATGTGTGCTCGAGTGAGGGACCACATCACCCACGAGTACAAAATCTCACTCTTGCTAAAATGATATGCGAGTGATGACCCGAGAAGACACTCCCAGTGGAAAACGCAAGATCACTCGAGCAAGAGGAGTTGTGCTCGAGTGAGACCCCACATCACTCGCAAGTGAGAAGTTTGTCTCTCTGAAATCCTATGCAAGCACAACCCGATAACTGAAGCACAAAGAGGAAAATAGGAAGATCACTCGAGTGAGCCCTTTCATACTCGAGTGATGCTCTGCCAGATCACCAAAAATACCAAGTCTTACAACATTCAATTCGAATATAGTTTATTGTTATTTATTCATATCATCATTACTTATTATCATTTTTTAACACCATTTTAAATGTATTATAAGTGTGATACAGGAAGATGAACGTTTGAAATTAGTTGATACGGAGAAAGTCAAATAACGGCAGACAACATCATTACAAGCACGCACGTACCTACCGCATTCAGATTTTTCAAACATGCGCGTGTCTTTCCACAGTTGCAAAGTTCCGCTCCTCAAACGATGATTACCCAAACGGACAAAAACTAAAGCAACTATATATACAGAGATTCAGAGATAGTCAAGGATAACGAAGCACAAGAATTCACAAGCTTATACACGAGTCTCTACTATTCATCATTTTCTCTGTATACACATTGATCTTCAGTGTTTATTCATTTGCTCTGTAAGAGAGTCTTCATACAATTCAAATTTTATGCTTATTTGATCTCAAGGTATTGGGACCTTGAGAGGGTAGATTTCCTTACGAGAGAAGCAGTTGAGAGAACTCCTTATTAAACCTTTCACTTATAAGTCTTATAAGATACAAGTAGAAGAAAACGTTGCTGCTCGTAAGACTTACAGTGGTGTAAGCAGGAGAGAACATTGCTGCTCATAAGTCTTGTATACATAAGCAAGTGAGAAGGGTCATAGGTTGTTTTTCTGCACATAAGACTTGTCGCAAGGGGGAGAGAAATTTCTTAGTGAGAGAATATTTCTGCCCGTAGTCCTTTCAAGGACAATTGTTGTTATGTGGCTTTCTGAGAGCCCATTGAATCTTAGAGGTATAGTGAAAATCTCAGTAGGTCTTGATCTCTGAGGACTGGACGTAGGCCTGGTTGTTAGGCCGAACCAGTATAACTCTCTGTGTTCAAATCTTCTCAACTCTACTCTATCTACTATATTTTTCATATCTCCACATCAAGCGAAAAATTTATAACATCACCTAATTCACCCCGCTCTTGGGTGAAGCTTGCCTCTTTCATAAACAATATCATGTAGAGAACAAATCTAAAAACCATATTTTCAAAACCTCGTTTGGTCCAACACCAAGTACCAATTCTCATAAAGTAAATACTTTAGATAGAAGTATTCAACTCTATTTATACTGACCTATTCCTTTTGTTCTTAGTACTTTTCTAAAAAGCACCCTTTCATAACCTCATCATTCTCTCCCTTATCATGGTCAGAAGCTATAGAGCCCTTTATGTAATGCCCCAATTTTTAATTAAGGGCTAATGAGGATTAGTGTGGATATTTTTGAATTTAAATGGGAATTATTATGTGTTTTATGGCTATTTTAATTAATATGTCATAATTAGTGAAAAAATTGGAAGAATGGGATTATTAGCCATAAGTTGGTGATTAATGGGGGAATTAATTGCTAACTAAGAGAAAATGATATGTGTGATTAAAATGGCTAATGGAGGGATTAAAGCGGTTAATTGGGTGCTTGCTTTATGAGAACCAATAAGAGGCTGACACTTAGCAAGAGGAGAGAAGGCTTGGAAAAGTCAATTGGTATTTGAAAACAATATTTTCTCTCTCTTCTTCCCTTGCTTTTTCGGCTGGACATTGGAGGGAGTAGGAAATCATCATTTCCTTCATCACTCTTCACTCTTCTCTCTCTCATTCTCTCTCCTTCCCTTTCCTCCATTTTTAGCGACCTTAGTAGGCAAGAAAGAAGAAGAAAAGCTGGTGATTAAGGTGAGAAATTGGACCCCATTGCCTAAACTTCATTCATTAATGTTGTTCCATGGAATAAGAGCTTCATTTTGGTGTTTTTAGTATGCCCATTAGTGTTGATTTGTGGCCACACAAAATTTTGGGAAGTGGTGAATCAAGAACTCCCTTTGAGAAAGTTGATAAGGTGAGTGAAACCTATCTATCTATGTTTTGTGTCAAATGGATTAGTTTGTAATTTCTGGAAATTTGGCCTTGAATCCAAAAATGAGTGCCACTGTTCATTTGGTATGTTTTGGCATGAGAATGGTATTTTGGAATGAGTTTAGGATAGATAGATTGATTGGTGATTGAAATTTGATGTTTAGATGAGATTGAAATTTTGATGTTTGTGTTGCCCAAAACTAAAGCATGATAAAGAAGTAGGATTTTGGTCATTTTGAGATTGTCATTGTGTTCCTTGTGGAAAATTGTGTGGGAGAAGTGTTGAATATGAATTTTGAACCATTGGGAACTTAGTTTTAAAAGTGGCAAGTTTTGGTTAGTGAAAAGCTCTGTTCTGGAAGTGGATTTGCATGGACGTTTTAAAATAGTAAATGGTGTTGGAAAATTATGAAACTTTTTAGTCTTAAATTTCACATCTCAAGCTTCAAAATGGACATATTTTTTGTGTCATTTCGTTTGGTATGCTAGGAGTTATGACTCTCCAAAGTCTGATGTTAAATCTGGGATCAATTCTGAAGCAAGGTGGACTTTTCTTGAAATCTGTATTTTTTTTTGGTGATTTTCAGTACTGTCCCATATTTTTTTCTATGAAGAGGACTTAAATACCTTTCATTTGGCTTTAGAATCACCTCATTTCAAGTTTTCTAGAATTAGTTATAATTTTTCGAAGTTCAGCCAAGAAACAGAATTTTCCTAGCCACAGCCAGAAAATTCTTGGCTGCAGCCAGAAACTTTCTATACTGTTTCTGGCCACAGCCAGAGGTTTTTTTTTGCTACAGCCAGCCCCTGTTTTCAGCACCTTGTGATTTTGAAAAGTGGTTTTCAACCTGATGTTTCCCAATCCTTTAGAGCTTTTATTAGAACAAATTGTAACTACTTAAAGGACATAAATGATAACCAAATCTAAGTATTGTGAAGTCAATTGAGTATTAGAATAGAGAATAACTCTTTGTCCCTAATTATAATTATAGGATACGATATTTGCCCTCCTCGGGAGAGACCTGCGACAAAGTACGCACGAAATGAACCAGGTAGTGACTTTTCTCTCATGTTGTGTATGATGTTTTGGTATGCATAACTTATCATTGAACTGTGAACTGCACGTACCATGGTCCATTATAGTGCGATCAGGTCAGTGTGAGCTATGTAGGGATTGACCCTGGTCATCTCTAGTTCGGCCGTTGAACTGCCGTTGTAATCGACATGGAACTTTGTGAATCTGACCCATGGGGCGGCATTTGTTAATCCAACCGTGGGCTGTGAGGTTTGAATCTTGCCTGTATGGCTTGTGTGATGAAATGCTTTATATGAATCTCAGCTATGGTGAAATATATTGTGTTGGGCAATGCAGCGTGAGCAATCATAAGGGATGACATATGTCATACTAACCATTGCCGTTGTAACTGTCGTTGTAGTTGCTTTGCGTGGATAATGATTTGATTTCATGCCTTATTGTTATGCATATTATGAGTGATTTGACATTACAGGGATTCCTTAGAATCTCACTCTCCCAAAATTAAACATTTTAGACAGGGCAGAAGGATTGAAGGGAAAGCGGGTGAAGAAGAGCGGGTAGAGCTCGTTGCTAGGAGTCTTTTTGGAAAAAAAATTGGTTATCATTTTGTAAATCATTTGGATATATTTTGTTGGGAATTACATGTATATATTGGATAGTAATTATGTAATCCCCTTGTATGGGAAACTACTTGGGCTTTGTGCCTTGTATAGACCCTTATTTATTAAATGGAATCCGAGTGTGTCAGGAGTTTACATTACACTCTAATATATATAAATGGAATCGAATTGTACAGGCCAATTGTGTGTTGATTGTTGATGTGAGACCATTGTTGAATATATTTTTGAAAAGTTTTTACAAGCCCGGTTTTTAGGAAAATGAATACTTATTAAGTCCCAAACCGTATTATGGTTTCTAATTCAACCAAATTAAGGTTTTATAAACTAAACTCGGCCCTAATCGTGAAGGGGGTTACACTTTACGTTCGCCCTCCTCCTCCTCCTCCTCCTCTTTTGCCTCTTCCTCAAATAAAGGTTCTGCTACAAACGTTAGCCAGCCTTGACTGCTCCACAATGCATATCAGTAGACACACCCAGGCTATATATGATCACTTCCAGTCAAACCCTTCATGTCCTTCCTCAGACGTCGATGATGTAGTAATGATGACTGAAAACCACTATTGCTTTTTTATTTTTTGAATATTAAAAAATTCATCTTAGGGCATTGTAGCCTAAAAATATTTTTAAAAAAACAAACAATTGTCATGTCACGATTATTAGTGAACAACTATTACTAATTTAGGAGAAATGTTCACAATTATAAGCATATAACAGTTATTTATGTTAACCATGGCAATTTATAAAGAACACGTTTGGCTCTATAATGTAACCCTTTCCATTCCAAAGGACAAGTTTTATTTGATAACCCATAAAACCCTTTCCATCCCACTTCTAGTTAATTAACAAGAAATGATCTTTAGAGGATGCATTCGGCAAGGACATTTGGACAGTTTGAAGGAACCGACCTCTCTCGTTTGCTCTCTAGATCAAGAAGGTGGACAAATAACTAGAAAAGGATGAATCTGATAATACAGCAAATCCTTCATCCTCTTAATTTTTTTTGTTTATTCTCACTCTCATTTTCTTGTTTCTAAATTTTTGTTTGTATTCTAGGGTTGAATAATCAACTTCAAAAATTATTTTAAAAAAAGACAAATAAGTAAAGGTTATTATGTAAAAATGGAGTTGCAACCTTATCAGTTACCCCATATTTAGCTAACACTAATTGAAGATATTGATTGCAAAAATGTCTTCCTCCATCACTAATAATAGTTCTGGGTACTCCAAATCTTGTAAAAATATTATTCCTCAAAATTTCATAACCACTCGAGAATCATTTGTAGGAAAAGCAGCTACTTCAACCCACTTGGAGACATAATCAAAAGGTACTAAAATAAATTGATTGCTAAATAAGGATGGAAAAAGCCCTATAAAATCAATTTCCCATATATCAAAGAGCTCAACTTCTAAGATGTTAGTCAAAGGGGCTTCATGTCTCCTTGAGATATTTCCCATTCTTTGACAGCTGTCACAAATTGCCACAATTCTATGGGTGTCCTTGAAGAATATAGGCCAATAAAACCCCAATTAAAGGACTTTAGTGGATGTTCTAGTTGCTCCAAAATAATCACCATATGGGGATAAATGGCAGTGATTTAAGATGCTGGCCATTTATTTTTCAGAAACACATTGCCTGATAATTCAATATGGGCATTATTTATATAAGAATAGATCCTCCCAAAAGTAATGTCTTACATCAGCTAGAAACTTCTTCTTTTGCACTTGATAAAGTTCAAAAGGCATTACTCCGCTTGCCAAGAAATTTACAAAATCAGCATAGCACAGGGTGGGTTATGATTGCATGACAAAGAGTTGCTCATCTGGGAAATTCTCCTTAATTGGTGATTCTCTCTTTTATTCGGATGGCTCTAACTGGGAAAGATGATCTACAATGAGATTATCGTTCCCTTCTTTATCTTTAATCTCCAAGTTAAATTCTTATAGCAAAAGCACCCATCTGATCAATCTAGGCTTAGCATCTTTCTTCTCAATCAAGTATTTGATTACTGAGTAGTCTATCCAGACAATGACCTTTGACCCGATCAAGTAGGCTCTAAATTTGCTGAATGTAAACACTACTGCTAAAAGCTCCTTTTCTGTTGTTGTATAATTCAGCTGTGCATCTGAGAGTATCCTACTAGCATAATAGATGGCATGAAAGACCTTGTCTCTTCTTTGATCTAAAACAGCTCCAATGACATATCACTTGTATCGCACATCATTTCGAATGGAAGGTTCCAATCTAGAGCTATGATAACTGGTGCAGAAGTCAAGACACTTTTTAGAGTTTAGAAGGTTGATAAGCACTCCTTATTAAAAACAAAGGGAGTGTCTTTCTCCAACAACATGCAAAGTAGCTTTGTAATTTTTGAGAAGTCCTTGATAAATCTTCTATAGAAGGCTGCATGTCCTAAAAAACTCTGAATGCCCTTAATTGAAGAGGGAGGTGGTAGCTTTTCAATTGTTTCAATTTTGGCTCAGTCCACTTCAATGCCTCGATCAGATACCTTTTGACCCAGCACGATTCCTTCTTTAACCATGAAATGGCATTTCTCCCAATTTAGAACCAAATTTGTCTCCACATAACGTTGCAACACTTTTGCCAAATTTGAAAGATAATGATCAAATGATTCTCTAAAAACTGAGAAATCATCTATGAACACCTCAATGAACCTTTTCGCCATATCTGAAAAGATCGCCATCATATTCCTTTGAAATGTTACTGGTGCATTACATAAACCAAATGGTATCTTTTTAAAGGCAAAGGTACCATATGGACATGTAAAAGTTGTTTTCTCTTGATCCTCCGGTGCAATTGTAATTTGATTATATCCTGTATACCCACCTAAAAAACAATAATAAGCTTTCCCAACTAGTCTGTCCAACATCCGGTCTATAAATGATAGAGGGAAATGATCTTTTCTAGTAGCTTTATTAAGCTTCATGTAGTCAATGCATACACTCTATGCAGTCACTATTCACTGTGGAATCAATTCATTTTTCGCATTAGGTACCACTGTTATCCTACCATTTTTTGGCACAACTTGAACTAGACGTACCTATTGGCTATCAGAGATTGGGTAAATTATACTAGCATCCAACCACTTTATTACCTCCTTTCTCACCACCTCCTTCATATTCGGATTGAGTCTTCTCTGGTGCTCGACTGATGGCTTGTAGTTGTCTTCCATCACGGTCTTAAGCATACAAATTGAAGGACTAATCCCTCTTATATCAGCTATTGACCATCCAAATGTTGTTTTATACTCCCTTAAAACTCTTAATAACTTTTCTTCTTCATCGGGAGTAAGAGCTACAGAGACAATTACTGGTAATGTTGAATTTCCTCCCAGATAAGCATACTTCAAGTGGGATGGAAGTGCTTTCAACCCAGTACTGGTGGTTTCTTTGTTGACAATACTAGCTTACTGGCCTTTCTCCTAAATCTTCAAATTATTTCTTGAAAAATATTGGGCCATTTGCTTCCAGGTACCAAATCTGCTCCAAGACTTCAGGATTAATAGGTTTTGATACATCTACCATTCCCATTACTAATAGTTGATCCATACATATTTCATTCACCACATCTTTTGTGCAGCTGGTCAATGTATCTACTCTGTAACAAGTGTCACCTTTATCTGGAAAAGACAAAGCCATGAAAATATTGAAGGATACTTGATTATCTTCAACTCGCAAGGTTAACTTCCCTTATTGTATATCGATTAAAGTTCTCCCAGTTGCTAGGAATGGCCTCCAAAGAATGATAGGAATTTCTTAGTCTTCATCCATGTCGAGTATTATGAAATCAGTTGGAAATATGAGTTCGTCCACCTTCACCAGAACATCTTCTAAGACACCCCTCGGATGTTTTATTGATCAGTCAGCTAGAAGTAATAAAACTGTGGTCAGTTTCACTTCTCCAAGATCGAGTTTCTTGTAAATAGATAAAGGCATGAGGTTTACACTTGCTCCAAGGTCACAAAGTGCTCTTTTAAAGTGACATTGACCTATGGTGCAAGGAATGCAAAAGCTTCCTGGATCTTTTAACTTTGGCGGTAACTTCTTTATAGAATAGTATTATACTCCTCAGTAAGCGCAACTATCTCAAATTCCTTAAGCTTACGCTTATTTGAGAGAATGTCCTTCATGAATTTTGCATAACTGGGTATTTTGGCAAGAGCCTCTACAAAAGGAATATTGATATGTAACTTTTTGAAAACCTCTAGAAACTTTCCAAACTACTTATCTATCTTTGCTTTCATAAGTCTCTGAGGGTATGGAATTGGTGGTACATATAGAAGAGGGTTATCTGGAAAGCTTATTCCTCCTGGTGGTACATCATCCTCTTTAGGTTTTTGTGCTTCCTCCTTCTGTTCTTCTCTGCTTTCTTTCTTTTCTCCATTCTTCTTTTTAATTACAGAATCTTTCAATTCTTTCTCACTCCTTAGTGCAATGCCTTTACATGCTCTCTTAGGTTTCTTTCAGTGTCACTTGGTAGAGTTCTTGGTTGCCTGGAATTTAGCATATTTGCAATTTGGCCCATTTGGATCTCCAAGTTCTTTATTAAGGCTTCTTGGGTTTTGAGTGTTGCGTTAGTCCTAGCCATGAATTGAGATGTATTCATGGTTAGTTGAGCCAATGCATCTTCCACGTTCACTGTCTGCTGTGATGGTTTTTTTTTTGTTGAAGGGCTTATTGCTGGTAGTTGCCCTGTGGCTTGAATGCATTTTGATTATTCCACCAACTAAAATTTGGATGATTTTGCCAACCTGGATTGTAAGTGTTTGAAAATGGATCATTTATTTGATTTCTAATGTAATGAGCTTGCTCCAGCATGAATGGGTGTCCTTCTTGACATTGTGTGCTTAAATGAGGTCCTCCACATCAATTACAGGTTTCAATAGGAGTGCTGATTATATTTTCTTGGTTTGTCAATGAGCTCACTTGCTTGGATATAGATACAACTTAAGAAGACAAAGTTGTAAGGATATCTAGCTCGTGCACTTCAAGTGTTTTCTTTGAACTGTTATGTTCAGAAGGCCATTGATATGCATTGGCTGCCATCTCCTCAAGTAGATTGTAGGCATCACCTAGACTTTTTCCTATTAAAGATCCTCCAGCTGTAGCATCTACAAGAGTTCTGGAGGTATGTGTCATCCCATTATAGAAAGTTTGCAGTTACTACCAATCTAGAAACCCATAATGAGTACATCTCCTCAGCAACTCCTTATATCTTTCCCAGGCTTTATAGAGGCTTTCTAGTTCATGCTGGGTAAATGAGGCAATTTCATTCCTCAATTTAGCAGTTTTTCCTAAAGGAAAGTATTGTGCCAAAAATTTCTACTCTAAGACATCCTATGTAGTTATGCTTCCCACTGGTAGCGAGTATAACTAGCTCTTAGCCTTACCCCTGAGTGAGAAAGGGAAAAGTTTAAGTCTAATGGCATCATCAATAACACCATTATGCTTGAATGTGTCGCAGATTTTCAGGAAGTTGGCTATATGTGTGTTGGGATCTTCTATTGGTAAACTACCAAATGATTTGCTTACACCATCTGGATAATTGTAGACTTGATTTCCAAGTTGTTAGATGCTACTAGCGGTTTTCTGATTCTGGAAGTTGTCCCCATGACTGTTGGTGTTGCATAATCAAAGAGTGTTTTACTATCTGTTGTTTCTCCCTCTAAATTTGTCATAGATTGCTTAGGATTGAAGTATACTGCTTTCAAACTCTTTGACACATTCTCTCGATCTCAGAATCAAAAGGTTGTAGTTCAGTTTCCTTCAATCTAGTCATGCACTAGCAAAAACCTAAAAAACACAAGAAACTAAAAAGAAAACAAAAATGTAATATGAAGACCAAATTAGTATTAAAATTACTTGGTATTGGTATTAATGACAACAATCCCTGGCAACAGCACTAAAAACTTGTTACGGGTGTAAATGTTCTATTAAAAAATACAAGTATACATTGTCGTAAACAAGTAATACAGAAGTGAGTAGAGTATCGTTACCATAAGGATTGATCACTAAGTACCAAAATTAGTAATCTTAATTATGTTAGGTCGATCGATTAGTTGGTGATTGAGATTACAAAATTAAAAATGATTAAATATGAATGCAAATGATATGAAAACAACTATGAGAAAAAGTCCTAGGGATTATATTTTACTTAGCAAATTCTGGATTGAATCAACTATCTATTCTAGTCTAATATATTCCACATGATTGATAGCCTAGTTTCCGTAATTTAATTACTAGCCTCTTCCAAGGTCAAGCAATTCTATAATTAATTACTAATCCAAAATATCCCTATATGAGTTAAAGCAATTAATCATACATTGAGATTTATGTAACTCATTAAGACTATACAATTCATATGAATATATTCCTATTTCATATGCAAGTTATGGTTTTAATTATAGGATCTATATATATGCATCTCTTTCCAGTCTCAACATGCATATTGAATCATTCAAAAGATGACCAATCAATCAAAAGCATTAAGAACAATAATCAAACTCAATCATGAAGGAAAAATTAAAACTAGATTTAATAAGTTAAGATTCAATCCGTCATTAGTAAGCTACATTATCACCCTAGGAAAATGGAAATTTAGCTCATGATGAAATTAAAAATAAAACCAAAATAAATTGAAATTTTCATAAACATTGCATGAAACTCAATTATTAAATCCTAAAACACAAAGATACAACTACAAGATACATGAAAATGGAAAAATTTAGCCTTCCATATAGAAGGTAAAACCTTCTATGTAAGTGGCAACCTATACCATCCATAAAGGATGACTACCTAAGTCTTCCATGAAGGAGGCATGCAAGAAGCAAATACAATGCATGAAATTAACTCTAAGATGGTGTGTCTCCTTTTGTCTTGTGCTCCTCTATTTATAGATGGAGGGGGTGCAAAAATTTTCAAGAAAGTTAGGCTTACATCTTGACCTTAATCCTCCAACATTGACATTGTGGCTACCAAACTTATTGATTGCTGCCTTAATTTTGACATTCAAGACGGCAGAATTTCAATATGTGATCTTCACGAAAGTTGTAGATATAGATCTATGCATGAAAACACAACTTTAAGCTCCTCAGTTCAACATTTACAGCTCAAATTATGGTCAAATTAGTGGGCAAAGGTCAGTCAAGGACAAATTCACATCCTCAAATTCCAAGCAAAATTCGAAACCCTTAAAAGCAGAACTGGGTTTTGGCCTCAACATAAAAGTTATAGAGTTTTTTCTTAGCTTTTTATCCATATAAAGAACGTCCCAATCCGACATCTAGAGCTCTAGATATCGCCTAAAAACCGAAACAGGGTCAAATTTAGTATTTTTCAAGAAATTCTATTTTATGTCAAAATCATTATTTATTTATCAATTACACCCAAATTTATTAAATTAAGCTCAAATATCATCCACGAAATTATCATATAAGGGAAAATAAATATACAAATATTTTACTTATCAGAAATAAGGGGAAAGTGGAAGATGGCGTGAATGGTATAATGGAGAGGGAGAGTCGGCATTCACTCTCTAAAGTGTTGCATTCTTGTAGCAACTAGATATTTTTTATAGGAGAATGAGAAAGTTTAGGGTACAAGATTTTAACACATTAAAATTGAATTGGCCCATTCAAATATAGCCAATAGATTCTCTTTAAATTTCCAAAAATAATTATGCACCATAGGATTTCCTAGCATGCGTTTTCTTAGCCTGCAAGAATTAAATGAGATTGTGATCTATCATATATTTAGAAATATTAATCCATCACAAAATAGGCAATTAAAATATCAACAATTTAAGCCCAATAATATCACAATCAATTTATATTTATATTATTTCCTAAAATTGACTAATGATACAAATATTTCCTAATAAATCCAAATTAGCCTAAAATCACTCCCAAAATAAATGTATAAGATAGGATAAAATATATAAAAATTATAATTTATCAATACTTTTGCAAAAAAAAAATATAAAAAGCGTGTTCGTACTCTTTAAGCTTTATTGTGCTAAATTCACTTAAGAACCATCGATCAGTTGCTCCCAACTTCGAATTAAAAATTAAAGAATGTATTCTCTAATTATTTGAAAAGTCATCATATTGTGTTATATTTATTGATTTATTGATACTCCTCACTAGGTAGAATGCATGTAACGCAGACAAATAAAAAATAGGTGGGGAAAGTTTTTTTTTTAGGAAACTTATATTCAAGTCAAGTCTTTAGTATATATTTGTCGATACAAATACTATTTCAACGCTTTAGCAACTTAACAAAATTCCCGTTCCATCATGTGGGATCGCAAGACAATTTACATGGTCTGTTAGGGATTGAGAGAGAAGTTACGACATATTAATTATAGATCACCTTTGTTAGTATTTTTCAAGTAGATGTATTCTATAAGGTCAAAAAATAAGCTAGAGGCATTCTACCTTTTGTTAATTTTTTGGGCTTTTGAATGTACTTTATGTCCACAGCATCATTTTATCTCAAATTTGTACTCCCTCCTGTCCAAATCAAACAAAATGAACTGGTGGATAAATTTATTAAATGCAATGAATGTGTAAGAGATATAATATTTTTCCAAACATTCTCTTATTGATGAAGATTATGAGTGAGATGGAGAATGAGTAGGAAAAAGGGATCAAAGAGACATCACTAGTGAAACAATCAGTTTTAAAACCGGTTAAATATGACATTTTAGACTAGTTCCGGATCCAGTCTTAATACAGCGGATCTTAAAAAGTCTACTATTTTTTAGACCGGTTATAGAACGGGTCTTACAAAACATTTTAAGACGGGCTATTTATGAAACCGGTCTTAAAATAATCGTTTTTAGACCAGTTATCGAAGAAATCAGTCTAAAAAGTTGAACTTTTTAGACAACTTTTTAGATCGGTTTTAGAGATAACCGGTCTTAAAAGCTCTCATTTTAAGACCGGTTCTATTAAAAACTGGTCTTAAAAGTAACTTTTAAGACCAGTTTTATGAAGAACCGATCTTAAAAATTTTTTAAAAAAAAATTGTTCCGTTTAAAAAATTTACCCAACAAGCCATTTCCATTGTTTTACATTTCACTCAACAATCTGCCATTTCAACGACATCCAAATAAATTCTTCTTTTACACATTTTAACAAACATCTTATACAAATCATATATATGACAATCCAAAACGCAAGTAGACATAGATTCACCCATATCTGTTGATATACATGTAGTAGCATAGATGGAAATTAAAAATTAGAACCACCTGAATCAGATGAATTAGCATAAACAATAGGCCTTGGAAAAAAAAGCATCAACAATAGGCAGTAGACCCTTTAACTCATACTCTGACAAATTAAGCTCACTCTTTGCATTTGAGTAGGCCTTCACATGCCTTCATCCTATATGAGTCTAAATATGCATGCAAAAAATAGTTATTGTTCTAGTTTCTAAATAATAAAATAGTACAAGTTTGTAACAACATTGATTCACAGCATACTAGTTCACGTTGCCTCTAAGAGCGTACTAGTTCACATTGCCTCGGTCCCAGCTAAGACACCTTGTTTGCTTCATTTTCCTGTGACGACAACAAAAAAAGTAGTTTTATATATACCAATGCAACAACAATATACATGATGATAATTATTTTAGCTAACTAACCTTCAAAGTAGTTTTATAAAGGGATATCCTCCCATATCCCTTCATGATGATCATTTCTTGTGCCATGTTCATTGTCTTCTTCATCTTCTTCGTTCAATTCTGGTAGACCCCTAGAAAAAGAAGGAGTCTCAAGAAGATCATTCATTGAACAAATTTTCTGATTAATGTCAACGACCTTTTTTCCTTGGAGAGCTACAGACCACATTTTATTTGCTTGATCGGTAACATAGAACACTTGTTTCGCTTGATATGCCATAATAAAAGGTTCATCCTCAAAACTTCTACTAATCAGATCAACCAATGTAAATCCCAATTGATCAATCATCACACCATTGTTGACATCAACCCATTTGCATTTAAAAATGGGAAATTTAATTTTAACAAAATCAACCACCCAAATCTCTTCAATAACCCCATAATAAGGTATTGCTGCCAATCTAAGGTTCTTATCTTTCAAACTAGAGAAGTGCATAGATTCAGCCACTAACATAACCCCACTATTCTGGACGGTGCTCCTATCATCAAGGGACTTCGTGTAAAACGTATAATCATTTATCACAAATGAAGTCCAAGTGATGACATCAACCTCAGGACCACGTGCTAACTATTTAATTGTATCAGAAACACATTCTTCTCTGTCAACCTTTTGTTTGAACCAATGTGCAAAAGTTTTGTTGTGCTCCTTAATTAACCTTTGTTCGGTCATTCGACTATTTTCTTTCCGGACAATTTCTTTATAAGCATTAATGTAATCTTGAAATTCATCAACATTATTCAAGATGTACAAATGGACTTGTTGCAATTCATCAGAATCAACACTTTTTACTGTAGCCCCGCGTCTACCCCCTTCTTCATGATGACATTCAGGAAGCCCAATATGTCTTACATTTGACAGGTAATCTTGACAAAACTCCATGGCTTCTTTAGAAACATATTTTTGAACAATAGATGCTTCAGGCTGATTTTCATTCTTCACATACCCTTTTAGGATTTTCATAGTTCTTTCAATTAGGTACATCCACCGTAAATAGATAGGGCCACACAACTTTATCTCCCTTACTAGATAAACAATTAGATGTACCATGATGTCAAAAACAAGAAGGAAGAAAAAGCTTCTCAAACTGGCACAAGATTAAATATCCTTCATTTTTCAATTCATCCAATCTTTCTGTCTCAATGAATTTACTACAAATAGCATTGAAGAAGAAACAAAGTCTAGTCAAAATATGTTGAAGATCATATTCGGCAATGCCACGAATAGCTACTGGGAGTAGTTGTTGCATTAAGACATGACAATCATGAGACTTTAGCCCTACTAGCTTCAAATCTTTCATCGACACAAGCTTCCTTAAATTTGAAGAATACCCTGAAGGAACTTTCATGCCATGTAAACACTCACAAAAGGTTCTTTTCTCATCCTTAGATAAAGTATGAGCAGCTAGAGGACAAAAAGTTCTCTTACCATATGGCTTTGGATGCAAGTCTTCTTGTATCCCCATTTCTTGCAAATCTAATCTTGCCTTCACGCCATCCTTAGAACTACCTTGTATGTTAAGCAGTGTCCCAACAATACTATCACATACGTTTTCCTCCAGATGCATAAAATCAGTGTCTAACGTCAAGATTGGGCCAATATGAAAGATTGAAGATGACAAATCTCTTTTTCCATTTATTTTTTTCATTACTATTCTTTGTAGTCTTTCCAAAGATAACATTGATATTTTTCACCTTTTTCATAAACTTGCTCCCCAGTCAATGCCTTGGAGCATCTTCAAACTCTTGTCCACCAAAAAAAGCTTTCCTTAATCTATGATATGGGTGGCCTCATCTAAGAAATCTCCTATGGCCAAGATAAAATGTCTTTCTTCCATGTTGAAGTTGATGGTAGCATGTTCCTTCTTCACAAATTGGACATGCTTTATGGCCTTTAACACTATATCCTGATAAGTTTCCATATGCAGGGAAGCATTTATAGTATAAAAGATCATGGCTCGCATTTTAAAAACTTCCTTCTTGTTCGTGTCAAAAACATCAACACCTTCATCCTACAACTCTTTCAAGTCTTCGATCAAGGGTCCTAGGTAAAAATCTATGTCATTTCCGAATTGTTTTGATCCTAAAATCAAAATAGACAACATGATGTACTTTTATTTCATGCATAACAAAGGAGATAAGTTGTAAATTACCAACAGAACAAGCCATGAACTATGTATACTGCTCAGGCTACCAAAAGGATTCATGCCATCCGTGCTAACCCCAAGCCTAAGGTTCCTAGGTTCTTCATCGAAGGTATAAAATAATTGACCAATTTTCTTCCATTGAGAAGAATCAGCCGGATGTTGAAGCTTTCCATCGGATATCCTCTCATCCACATGCCATCTCAAATTATTTGCATAGTTTTCATTAGCAAACAAGCGCTTGAACCTTGGTATGACTGGAAGATACCACAACACTTTTGCAGGGGCATTATTTGATCTATACCTCAAGGTTTCACATATCGGATACTATTGTTCCTCTTCATACTCTTTTCTATACAATATACAATCATTAGGGCATTCATAAATCTTTTTATACTTCATCCCTAGTGGACACAGTATTTTCTTAGCATCATAGTATCGAGAAGGCAACACATTATCATCGAGAAGCATGTTCTTAAAAGTCTCAAGCGTTTCTGAAAAACTCTTATCGCTCCATCCATGTTGTGCTTTCAAGCTTACCAATTTCAATACTGCTTCAACAATTGGTATTTTTGACAGCCCGAGTACAGCAGTGTCTCAGTATCACTACACATATTACCATATGCATGTGATTGCTCAAAAGCCTCTTCTCCTATATCATGAATAATATCCTCTATCCGATCATCCGTATCTGTGTCATTATCATCAAAGCCCACTCCCCCCTTGTTCAAATGAACTTGGCATTTCTAATTTTTCACTATGCCATACCCATACTGTATAACTCTTACAAAATCCTTCACAAATTAAATGTGTATATATATCTGCAGCACTTAGTCGCTTCTCATTCAAACATACTACACAAGGGCAATAAAACTTCCCACTACCATCATCGACATTTCTTCTAGCGTAGTCTTAAAAACCCCTCACCCCATTATCATATTCAACACTCATTGGTTTAGCTTTTATCCAACTATGATCCATATATATCTCAACACTTGTAGCACCCTATATCTAATAGCAAAAGGATAGACAAAAAAACAACCACCATAGAGTTTTAGAGATTTCAATGAATTTTAAAATGCACCATTTGAAAGGAGTAAAAAACCAGAACTTAGAATCAAACAATCATACTAAACACTGACAATCAAACAATCACACTAAATTAAAACAAAATTAAACTTAGAACGGTATTACTCCAAGCCAATTATCACAAGTCAAAGAGCACCTTATTTACTTTTGGTTCAAAACATGAAAAACGTATATAGTAATAAAGTCATCGATCACACAGTTTTCCCTTTAACCTTAATTACATTTTTCTACAATTATTTCATGTCTAACCACTATATAATGTCAAAGTTAATATTGTTGAGAATAGTAAATACAAGCTGAAAGTTGAGGTCTTTAATTAACAGAACACTAATTTGATTGAAGACCAAGGAGTGAGCTTCTACCCAAAGTCACGGTGGCAAAGGGAAGTCACCGCAGAGGAGAATGGTCACTGCAGAGCATAGAGGTGGTGGCGGAAGAGAGTGACGATGATCAAAGAACAGCGACGAGAAACACAGCAACAACAGCGGTAATGACGGAGGAGAGTGGAGCAAAAGAGGAACGGGGAGCGATGGAGGAGTTTAGAACAAGCACAGAGCTCACAGAGAAATGGCGACAAGAGAAGAAAGGGTTCAGAGCACAGGATCTAGATGCGCGGGAGTGAAAATACATTGAAATATCTCACCTTTTAGATTGGTGTTCCATTAAAACCGGTCTTAAAATGGTGAAAAAAAATAATTTTAAAAATTTTTCATCTTTAAGACTAGTTTATAAAAACCGGTCTTAAAAGTTAAAAACTTTAAAATTTTAAAATATTTTCATATTTTAATACTTGTTTATCTATAACTGGTCAAGATAAATTTTTATTTAAGGCCAGTTTTCTTTATAACCAGTCTTAACAAATAAAAAAAATTTTACATTTTAAAATATTTTGATATTTTAAAACCGGTTTTGTTTAGAACCGGTTTTGTTTAGAACCGGTCTAGATAAATTTTTTAAGACCGGTTATTTTTAGAAGCAGTCTTAGAAATTCTATATATTTACAAAACTGCCACCGGTCAAATTTTTAAGACCTTATCCGCTAGAACCGGTCTAAATGTGGCAGTCTAAAAAGGGAATTTTGTACGAGTGTATGCAATTAATTGATGGAAAAAATGGAAAACATTTTAAATGAAACCAAATTGTTGTTTATATATATATATATAACCAAACCCATAAAAAAGAAAATGTCTTATAAATAGGACTGGAGGGAGTAATTCCTAAGTCACAACCATTAAAATGAATTGTTGTTTACAAAATATCAATTCCTCAATATATTAGTCTACCTAAATTTATTGCAAGACAATTTTAATGGCTAACATATTTTATAATCATGAATGCAATTCTTTCATCGTATATTTCAAATGTGACATTAAGTAATAAATATCGCTCTGTGCAACACATGGGGAAATGACCCTAGTTGAGCTCTAAAAGATTACGTGCAACTCTCGCTTGTCTTTAATGATCGTGTTAAGCGGTTTAAGGTAACTGAGGTTTTACATTTTGTTATGATTGATATATATATATATATATATATATATATTTGATAAAAAGATCAAATATGTATTAAAAAAGCATTACAAATACATACATGCAGTCAGCATATTACAAGATGTAAAAATAAAATCAATCTTATGCTGGTCACAGGAGAAAACTTCTACATTGAAAGATTTAAAATTGGTTAGCATTGTTGCTGCGTCCCTGAAGATTGCAAAAGGAGAAT
The DNA here is from genome assembly GCA_963242795.1 of Inga leiocalycina. Classification (NCBI taxonomy): domain Eukaryota; kingdom Viridiplantae; phylum Streptophyta; class Magnoliopsida; order Fabales; family Fabaceae; genus Inga; species Inga leiocalycina. The sequence goes on from OY725328.1 coordinate 32,513,014, forward strand.
CCTAGAGGCCTTGCACAAAAAAGCTCAGAATTTTTTTGGAGGATCATATATGAAGAAAATTCAAGATATGTATGAAAAAGGGAGATCTAGTGATCCAAGCAACAGATGCCCGCAATGCTTTTATCTTGAACAAAGAATCTTCCTTTTCCTTTCTAAGCCATTTGAAATGCTGAATTAATTGACCCTTATAACATATCCAAGATTGATAATGGGCAGGGGTGGAGAATTTATGAAGGATAAGTATCCAACCTTCTTTGTTGATCTCCAGGGTTCGATGGCCTAAAACATAGGTTGTGGGAAAAATTTCATCTGAGTTGTTCTTGAAAGCTAGATGACAGAAGTTTGTTTGTCCTACAATGTCATTGACTATCTGCAATTCACAGTATGAAGGATGATCTTGATCATACAATGTCATTGACTACCTGCATTTCACTATATTTCCATATAATTGATTAAGCAGGACAAGACATTTGCCACAATGATATAGAGGTATGGTGATAGGGGGTCACCTTGTTGAATTCCTCCATTTGGAAAGATTGGCTGGGATAGTTTTTCTGTTAAAGAGAAGGTGATATTGAACACTAGAAACACACTAGGATATGAGATTAATCCATTTATGGGGGAAGTTCATGCTAGCAAGGACCTCAAAAAAAGATTTCCGTGAGAGTTTGTCAAAAGCTTTTAAAAAGTCCGCTTTGAGAGCCGCAAGCTTTCTCATTCCCTGACGAGAGTGATGGACTTGATTCATTAGATCAGCTGCAAGCATGATGTTATCTGAGATCAGACATTCTTTTAGAAACGTGCTCTGTGTAATATGATGCTACAGAGGAGCTTTCAACCGGTTTGCTAGCACTTTTGAAATGATATTGTAAATAGCATTACAAAGGCTGAGTGGACGAAGATCCTTAATTGAATGGGGCTTATCATTTTTTGGAATTAGAGTTATAATGGTCTTATTGAAAGATTGAATTAAAAATTCTGAATTCCAAAAGGATATCACCATTTCATAGATGTCCAGATTAATAAGCGACATGTTCCTTTGAAAGAAGTCTGAATGAAAACCATCAATTCTTAGAGAACGTGATCTTAGGAGAGAGAAAACGGCTTCTCTGACCTCAAGAAGCATGATCTGGGAGAGAAGGGAATTAGCTTTCTCAGAAGAGAGTGAATGAATTGGTAGCTGCTCCAAAATATGGGGAAGGGTTTCAGCAGGAAAGCTGGAATAGAATGATAGATCGAGTTGAAGTGATCAAAAGCCATTGAAGTTAGCTTGGACTAGTCTTGAGACCATGTACCATCATCTTTTCTTAGGCTCTTAATCATGTTCTTTTGATGCCTCCGATTAACAAAAGCATGGAAAATTTTGGTATTTCCCTCTCCTTGTCCCTTCCATTTAATTTTTGCCATTTGCATCCAATAGCTATACGAGAAATCTTTGAAGCAAGAAAACTAACTTTGGCTTCAGTTTCCTTAATTTGATGACCTAGGTTGCTAACTTGTTGTTGACTCCAATTTGAAACAGTATCAAGAGTATGGTGAAGTTTACACTCTACCTTAAAAGAAGGCAAGCCAGTAAACGAATTCCGCCAACACCTATTAATCAAGAGGTTGCAGTCTTTCTGTTTATACCAAAAGGATTCGAATCGACACAACTTAGCTGGTTTGAAAGGTTCCTCTGTACTTAATAAAATTGGGCAATGATCTAAAGCCACCGCCCACCAGTGCCAAAGTCTATACGTGAGTTGCCAATAACATAGAAGACCAAGCCAAGTTAGAGAATGCCATGTCCAAGCATTCTAGTACTATATCATTACCAAAACGATTGCTACTCCATGTGAAGGAAGGACCATGTTGAATGATGTTCATCAAATTACAGTGGTTAATGTGGTCTTGGAAGGCTTTAATTCCAGTTGAGGATCCAACGCTACTAGATTTATTTTCATATGAAAGAATTTGATTGAAATCTCCTATTAGGACCCAAGGGAGAGAAATGTTTATTGAGGTATTTTGAATCCATTGCCAAAGCAAATGTCAGAAAGATGAGGAAGGAGGACCATACACTACTACAAAAAACTAAAGCTGTGGCGTTTATAATTGTATTAACTATGGCGCTAGAGAAGTGTCACATATCTGGACGCTACTAAAAATAGCTGTGGCGCTTCCAAGCGCCACAGCTATTTAAATTTTTTTTTTTTTAAATAGCTTCCCTCCTGTGGCGCCTGGCCAACCAGGCGCCACAGGAGGCCTTTTTTTTTTTTTTCTTTTTCTTTTTCTTTCCTTTTCTTTCCTGTGGCCCTTTTTTATGCTTCCTGATTGTGAAGCTTTATATAAAATGAGCTGCTTTCATGTTTATCATCTCTCAAATTGTCAATCTTTCTATTTTATATTTCAACCTATTATATATATATATAATTTTCACATTTAAAATTCAAGTTCCCCAACAATAATTTTCTTACACAACAATATATTTATTGTCATTTCCTCAACAATAATGTTCTTACATTAATACTCTCCAAAGCTAACATAAAAAATATCACAATACAAGAACTTGATATGTGAACACAGTACATCAACAACTGATTAAGTAAATTAAAAGATTACTAAAAAACGCAAGCTTGTCGGCCAAAAAATTTAAACAAAGCAAAAAGGAAAACGTTATATTACGGTTTATCTTGACTGTACTAAAAAAAATTTAAACAAAGCAAGCTAGAATGAAACAATCTTCTTCTTACGTTGGTGACGCTAGTTTGAGTGACGAGGATGAGCAAATGTGAGCTGTGGAGTGGAGTAGGGATCAACTGGAGTGGGGTTCAAAAGAAGAAGAGAGACAGAGAGTATGAAGAAAAGGAAACAACTAGGAACAAAAATGGAGACAAACGAAACAAAATGGAAAAAGGGACAAGATAATTTAATGAAGAAGACGAGTGTGTGTTTTTGTTGTGCAAGAGAAAGTGATATCTTTTATAGGGGGAGAGGCGTCAACGTGAGCTAAGGAAGAGGGAATAAAAAGGAAAAAAGGAGGGAAAAGATAAAAAATAAAGTTAAAGGAGGAAAATCTGATTGGCGGGAGAGTTGAAAATTTATATTCAGCCAATTGTGGCACTTCTTTAAAGAAGTGCCACAGCTGCCCCCTTTTTTTCTATTTAGTTTTTTTTTTAGGACCCAAGGCAGGCGCCACAATTGTCCCCACCAGCTGTGGTGCCTGGTCGCTGGTCCCAAAAATTAAAAAAAAATTAAATAAAAAAAAAGGGTCAGCTGTGGCATTTCTTTAAAGAAGTGCCATAAAATGTGCGTCACCTTTCAATCTTTTTATAGTAGTGATATACAAAAGTAATATAGTAGGGAGAAGATGCTTCATTGTCCAATATTTTGTAGTGACAAAAGTAGGGGGCAACTTCAATTACATCAACATTAACATGACTGCCCCAATCCAAAATAGTACCACCCCCTTTCCTTAAAGCATCACTGCCAACAAAGTCATTAAAACCTGAGGAGGAAATAGTTCTACTTGCTGCTAATACAAAAACCTTAGTTGCAGAGATAAAAATAAAATCAGGCTTATGATTTGAAACCATACGCTTGCAGCGTTGAATTGTCGTGGCCTTCAGGTCAAATTAGACATATCCATTCCAGATTTAAACCACAGCCCTACAAATATCCATAGAACTAAATGAGCTCAATCACTACTCAGATTCCTTCTCCGTTTGCTCACTAGTGCTTTCACTTGTACGCCATTTGTTACACTGGAAATGAGGATAAAGAAGTGGAAGTGGAAGTGGATTTCAAAAGTTGAGCAGTTTGGTTGGTGGGAGAACTTCTACACGTAAGTCAATTCCATCAAAAAAGATGGAAGTGACTTCCCTAGGTAGACCGTAGACCCATAGAACAAATCTTACTTTCTTGAAAGTGAAATATTTTTCTATAATTTTTCCCTAAGTTATGAAATATCTTGACAACCTTGCCCCTTCCCCAAATATAAAGAGAAAACCCTACTAGATCAAAGACATTAAGGTGCAACCCCCACGCTCTGCAACAAGAGGATGAAGGCAGCGGAAGACATGGCAGAGCATAGCGGACATCACGGCGAAGGTCAAAGCATGACTTGGCAAAGCACAGAGGAGAGGAGGAGGACAGTTGAGAAAGGTGATTTTTCATATATATATATATATATATATATTGGGTTTTGCCTTATTTGTGATTTTTTGGGTTTTTCAGTAGAGGTATGAGCATGACTGTGATTTTCTGGCTTTTGCTTTATTTGACTTTTCTTTCTTTCTTTTTTTCTTTTTGCTTCAAGTAAGATCCCTTGTGCGTGGAACCATTTGAAATCCATTCAATCTGCATGTGGGATGCGGCTACTCTTTTTTTTTAATTTTCGTTGAGGCTCTTCCATAAAAAATAAAATCCCAACATTAGTTTAGATATTGTAATGAGTAAGTTGACTTCTCAATTGATAATGAGATAGTTCCTTGTGGTAATGGAGCCCACTATTTGATTTTGGGGCCCAATTTTTTTTCTCAACCGGGTCAGCCGTCAGATATTCAAGAACCCACAAAACTGATCCGCAATTTAAGACTCACAACCTCCCTTGATCTACACACGTTAACGGTGGAGATCGCATCAAAACTTCAGCCTTCATGTGATCTGTGTAAGGCTTCTCACGAACACAGATCCTCCTTCAAGAATCAAAGCATTCCAGATTCTTTGACCTTGCCGCGATATTGCCATGTCCTTCCAACTATCTTGAATCGGTGCCGTGCTGGTTTCGCTCATCGGTCATTTCCTGGGTCGCTGGCGCTGGTTTCCAGCGTCAATGATACTTCGTTCCTCGGCGCTTCTCTACTCTTGCATCGTCCTTGCAGAGATCTTGAATAGAAGTCGTGCCATGTTTCGTCCGCCGGTAAATTCCTGGGTCGCCAGCACTGATTTTTTCTGCTCCCTTCCTCTTCTTGCACTATGAAGCTCCGTCTAGATTGTGCCGCGGAGTCTGTGACAGATCTCCACTGTCCTCAGATATGTCTCCCTATGCATGATGAACAGTGCCATTGCATTTTGGTGATTTCTGTCTAGGTTACCATTCGGAGCCACTATGTCAACTGTGATTCTTCTAACCCCCTGAATTTTAATTAAGGGCTAATAATGATTATTATAGATAATTTAATAAATTAAAGTGGATTTGATATCCGACTTTATTATGGGGAATACTCAACATCATGTATTTTAGTATAATTATGTGATAAATAATTATTTAGGTTAAAATAAGGGTAAATGGCGCATGGAAGAAGGAAAAGATGGCCATAAATTAGTGATTAATTGAGAAATTAATTACTAACTAAGAAGAAATAAGATGTGTGACCAAATGACTAATAGAGTGGTTAGAGTAATTAATTGGTTACTTATTTTATGAGAGCCAATGAAATGGTGACATTTGGCAAGATGGGATGATGTTTGAGTGTTAGAGAAAGTTAAATGTGTATTTTAATATCATTTCTCTCTCTCTCCCTCTCTCTTTGTGCGCATGAAAGGCATGGGGGTAGAAATTCTGCCAAGCTTCATCATTATCTTCATCTCCCCTCTTCCTCTCTCATGCATCCTCTATTGTTAGTTAAAGAAGGAAGAAGTTCTTGAGAAAATGTAAGCTTTTGAGTCTCTAAATGACTTCTAATGGAAAAACTCTCTTCTATAAACTTGTTCCTTGTGTTGAGAGCTTCAATTTCATGGCTTTAGATTTGTCATTTGGTGTTGTTTAAGCTCTCAAGAAATTTTGAAGTTGGGAGAATCAAGGAACTCCTTTAAGGAAAGTTGTAGATGTGAGTAAGACAAACCTTTTCATATAGGTTTTGTAGCCATTGGTTGAGTTTGGATTTTCTGAAAATTTTGCCTTGAATTTCGAAAATGAGGGTCATTGTGTTATTGGCATGTTGTTATCATGGAATTAGTGCCTTGTTTAGTGTTATGAATGAATAGAATTAAATTGAAACTTAAAAGTAAAGTTTGGCAACTTTGTGTTGGTTTTGTGTATTGGGCAAAAACAGGGCATGTCAATGGGTTGTGATTTTGGTCATTTTGAGGTTACCATTGTGTTTCTTGTAAGAAATTGTATGGGAATAGGTTTAATTATTGATTTTGGAATCATTGGATACTTTGGTAGAAAATTGGAAATCTGTCAAGTGTGAACTCTATTATGGGCAGTCATTTTGCATTAAAGTTTTGAATGAACAAATGGTGTTGTAAAATTATGAAACTTTCTAGTCGTAAAGTTCACATCCCAAGCTTCAAAATGAATACATAATTCATATCATTTCGTTTTGTGAACTGAGAGTTATGTTTTGCCAAAGTTTAGGACTAAAACTGGACTCTGTTTTGGAGCAGTGTTGAGTTTTGTGTAATTCTGGGATTTTGTGGTGATGGTCCACATTTTTTCAGTGAAGAGGACTTAAATAGATTTCATTTGGCTTTGGAATCACCTCATTTCGATTTTTCTAGAATTAGTTATGATTTTTGGAAGTACAGCCAAGAAACAGAATTTTCTTAGCCGCGACCCAAATGTTTTGGACCTGTTTTTGGCCGCGATCAATAGATTTGTGGGCCGCGGCCAACCCCCAAAAATGACATTTTGAACTTCCGAAAATGGTTTTTGGTATAATTGTTTTCCCAACTCTTTAGGCATATGTTTGAGCTTTTAGTAGCCACCTAAAGGACATAAATAATAACCAAATTTAAGTGTTACCAAGTGAATTAAGTCTTGTAATAGAGTATAACTCTTCATCCTTAATTATGATTCTAGGATTTCACATTTTCCTTACTCGGGAGAGGCTGGTGCCAGAATACGCCCGGAAGGACTAAGGTAGTGACTCTTCTCTCATGTTGTGTATGATGTTTTGTATACATGACTTGTCATTGAGTTTTGTGAACTGTATGTGCTATGGTCCCTTACAGCATGAGCACTTCAGCGTGAGCCGTTTAGGGATTGACACTGGTCATCTCTAGCTCGGCCGTTAAACTGCCGTTGTAATTGACATGGATCTTTGTGAATCCGACCCGTGGAGCAGCGTGGTTTGATTCCAACCATAGGCTGTGTATTATATATCTTACCTGTATGGCTTGCATATGAAATGCTTTATATGAATCCCAGCTATGGTAAAATATATTGTGTGAACTGTTGTGGTGCAATACAGCGTGAGCAAATGTAAGGGTAACATGAGTCATACCTGCCCTTGCCGTTGTAACTGTCATTATAGTTGTTATATGTATGTGATGATTTGCTTTCATACCTTATTGTTGTGCATACTATGAGTGATTTGTTACTACGGCGATTCTTTAGAATCTCACTCTCCCAAAAGCAAATATTCAGACAGGTGTAACCCCCTGCCTTAAATAGCGTAATTATAATTCGATATTACGTAATTAAATTGGTTTAGAGACCGTCGAATAGTTCAAAACTCATTTAGAACTCCCTGTGAAGTAGGGACTTTATAAAATTTTCAAAACTTCTTTCCTATTCCGGTCTCAAGTTCAATTATCGAATATAATCACCTGTGCAGTTAATTCACATTCATTCATATCAGAATATCTAATAGCAATCCCGGCAACCCCCAGGTTCCATTCATACACAAAAAGGGTTTACAACCTCCATATAGGGGACTACACAACTACGTTCAACTATTCTTTACAACCAACATAATATACAGACACCCTGTCCAACAAGTTTAACCAACATAACCAAAATAAATGTCCCTACAGGATTCTAACCGCTCCGGGTCGTACGCTTCTCCTTAGAGCCACTCGCCCTGTCTGAAAGGTTAGTTAAAGGAAAGAATGAGATTCAAGAGAATCCCAGTAGTAACAAAACATTTATACCACACATAAGCACACAGCATGTAAGCAAATCATCATACAGCAGCAGCACCACAAATCACACTCCACCCTCATCCCCTTTCTCCGCCGGGAAGGCACACCGCCTAACCCGAACCGTTGTTAGCTACTCAGGGACTATTGGCGTGGCAGTGCATACATATAGCCTTATAGCCCATACAGCTATTCGGCTTTCACAAATGGCCCGTCGGCCTCCACAAATAGCCTTTCGGCTCACATAATCACATATATCACACCTCATCCTCATCCCCTTTCTCCGCCGGGAAGGCACACCGTCCTAACCCGAACCGTTGTTAGCTACTCAGGGACTATTGGAATGACAGTGCTAACACAAATCCACAGATGTCGCAGCATACGAATTCATTACAAATCAACGATATAACACACATACAATGCATCATATATGGTACAAAAGAAAAGTCACTACCTCGTTCCTTTCTGACGTTCGCTGGCGTAGTTGGCTCACGAGGGCGGCAAATATCGAATCCTACAATTCCAAATGCACTATTTAGACACTTCCATAGTGTTACTTGGGGTTATATGAGTCTATAATGAAAATTTACAAAAATACCCCCGGGGACCCGGCCCGGGCCCGCCGTACCCGGTCCGGTTGCACTTTTCCCGAAATTCTAATATGGGCTTTCCTAACATATTTCAGCCCAAGGAATCCATTTCCGGACTCGGAATTATCAAATTCAATGTAAAATTACGAAATTGCCCTTGGCAGCCCTACTTTTAGGGTTTTAGGGGTGTTTCCGTAATTATGCTTTCTCGGCCTTTTTTGAAAAAATGCCCAACTGTAACCCCACCTAATTTTCGCCCCTGAACTCAATAGAACCATCAAATCATTGAAAATCCAACTCTAAGACCCATTTCTAGGGCTGGCCGAAATAATGGTCTTCTCCAGGGAAAATCGGGGTTTTACGATTTCGGCTCCGTAAACGCGTTCCTTTCTATTCCTAACCACTTTATTAACCATTACATTAGGTTACAACTAACATTAAGACCCAATTTGGGCAGCATAACCCCTAGGCCACATCATTTCCAAACTTTAAAACCAATGGCAATCCGGCGAAATTTCACCGATTAAATTGCCCACAGCAGCCAGAATAAGCAATATACGAAAGTTTGGAAGTTACCTCAAGCTCCCACTAGCTTTTCCCAAATTTGGCTGAACCCTAGCCTCTTTAAAACACCAAGTTTTGAGCTTCACAACCTTAAAGAATAAAGAGAAGTGGCTTAGAGTCGGAGTTATACGCGTTAGGAGCTAGATCGTCGGAGAAATCGGCTTACCTTGCGAGATTTCTTCCTCTTTTTCTCTCTTTTCTCCAAGCTCTCTCCACGTTTTTTTTTCTTGCTTCAGCTGCTGTGTGCGACAGAAATGAGCTGAGGAAGATGATAACATATGTAATTCCATGCTGACATCATCTTTTAATGAGATGATGTCATAATTCCCATTTTCGGATTTTCTGGCAGATTTTCTGCCCAAACTTTGAAAAATCATAACTAATTCTAGAAAAATCGAAATGAGGTGATTCCAAAGCCAAATGAAAGATATTTAAGTCCTCTTCATAGGAAAAATATTGGCCATTGATAAAAATCACCACAAAATTCCAGAATTACATAAAACTCATCACTGCCCCAAAACAGAGTTCAGTTTCCATCCCAAACTTTGGACAGTTATATCTCCTGGTTCACAAAACGAAATGGAACAAATTATATGTCCATTTTGAAGCTTGAGATGTGAACTATAAGACTGGAAAATTTCATAATTTTTAGATACCATTTGGTCATTGAAAACATTCACACAAACGGACTGCCCAGAATAGAATTTCACTGGACAGAATTTTAGATTTTGCATCTTTGCTTCCATTGGTTACATTTTCATACCAAACATCATTCCCACATAAATTTTCACAAGGAATCCATTGGAATCATTAAAATATCCAAATTCCCATCACACATTCTTCAAAAGTGTTTATTCAACAATAATTACATCCACTTTTGAAGTCATTAGCCCTTAATCACTTTTTGGGATATTACACAGGGCTGGTAGTTCAAAGGAAAAGCAGGTGACAAAAGGCGGTTGATGCTCCGAGCTAGGAGTCTATTTTGGTTTTGGTTATCATATTGTATTTTGGATTATTTGTTGGGAAACCATTGTATAAATTGGATTTATGGTTTAGTATTGTGTAATCCCCTAGTAAGGGTAATGGATTATTAGCAATTGTACTTTGTAAAACCCTTACTTGATTAATAGAACCCAAGTATGTTGGGAATTTACATTGTGCTCTGATATTTATGAATGGAATCAACTTGTACAGGCCATTTATGTTTGAAATGTGAGTATGAGACCATTGTTGAATAGGTTTATGAAAGTTTTTGAAAATCCTGTTTTGGAAAAAAGATTATTTTGTTAAGCCTCAAATCATATATGATCTCTAATTCAAACTTAATTACGTTTTTACGAACTAATCTCGGCCTAGGTTGCAAGAGGGTTATAATTCTTGTCTTTCTTCTTTGTTCATTTTTTCTGGAACTGGTCTTGTAGGCTTGCACTTGTACTTGGCTCTATGACTGCGATAGCAAATTTATTGTCGTTCACAGCAACTTCGAGAAGGAAGATAAGGAGTATTGTTATTCATACTTGCTACCTTCACTGAAAAGGAATATTGTGATTCTTGCTTGCTACCTTTACCATGCCCGGCGACGCACGTAAGTCTGATCCTGACAATCTTAGTTTCAATCATCCTCTTTTTCTCCACTTATCATATTAAGCAAATTAAAGTCCCTAATGGTAAAAGATTCAATGTCACTCATATAGGAAGTGTTAAATCATGTGCTCATATCATATTAACGAATGTCTTATATGCACCTGGTTTGAAATTTAACTTGGTCTATGCTTCTCAGCTCCCTTCACATGAAAATTGTGTTGCACTTTTCTTCTCTAATGTGTGTGTTTTGCAGGACACCTTGAGTGGGAAGATCAAGGTGATTGGTAAGCTATATCATGGACTCTATGTGCTGCAGGAAGATATAGATTTACATTTTGTCCCTAAAATTCAGATTCAATGTCCTTTGCTTTCTACTTCCAAAGATGTGTGTTCCTTAAATAATGTAAATGTTGATGTTTGGCATTTTATGTAATATACCAAATTTTGCAATATTAAAAAGGGAAAATTCCAGCTAGGTCCCAAGGTACAGAAATAATCTCAAAAAACTCCCTTTACAAATTCCAAGGTCAGAAAAGTCCCTAGGGACTTTTCTGACAGCAATTCCCTTTGAGCAATTACTAAAATAACCCCCACTCAAATAAGAAAAGAAAATGCACAGAGGAAAGAGGAGTAAAGCACGTATTTGTGATCAAGGCATTAAGGAAAAAGAGAAAAACGCACACGGACGAAGGGCGTAGGTGGTGCAACATTGAATGGATACAAAGTGGTGTTAATGTGGCTAGGAACATCGTCTTCATCATCATCCAGGTACGTACAGCAACGTAGAGAAACGAACTGGAAAATTTTGTTTTTTTCTGTGTGAAAGTTGGTTAGATTGAGAGTGAGGGGTTGGTGAAAGGTTGGATCTTGAGCTAAAAAAATGGAGTAAGTGGTAGGTGGTAGACAAGAAAAGCTAAGAATTTGGTAGACAAATGAGGTTGATCATTAAAGTTGGGGTTTCACCTTGGGTGGGTTGGGTTTATATTAGAGTGCTCATTTTTGTGGCATGGTAACAGAGGAGCTGCTGTGTTTAAAGTGAGAATGATGAATGTAATTGGTATTCTTTGTTGGAAAAACGCTGAAATGAACAAAAAAAAATTATTGTAAATTTATGCATATAAAGTTGTAAATATTGCTGTGGAAGTTGTTAATACGTACCGTAGGTGTGCTCTGTTTTTGGTGAAGCAAACAGAGGTTTAACCTTATTTTTAGTGTGTTTGGTGTTGTTAGAAAAAGGACATGTGTAGGAAAAAAAGTGTAGTTAACGTGTTGTTAATATGTGCATATGAAGTTGTAAATATTGCTGTGGACGTTATTAATACGTAGCGTAGCTGTGCTCTGTGTTTGGGGAAGAAAACAGAGATTTGGCCTTATTTTTAGTATGTTTGGTGTTATTAGAAAAAGCATATGTGTAGGAATAAAACGTGTTGTTAATATGTGCATATGAAGTTGTAAATATTGCTGTGGAAGTTGTTTATACGTAGCATAGCTGTGCTATGTTTTTTTGGAAGAAAACAGAGGTTTTGCCTTATTTTTAGCGTGTTTGGTGTTATTAGAAAAAGCATATGTGTAGGAATAAAACGTGTAGTTAACGTATTGTTAATATATTCATATGAAGTTGTAAATATTGCTGTGGAAGTTGTTAATACCTACTATAGCTGTGCTCTATTTTTGGGGAAGAAAACAGAGGTTTGGCCTTGTTTTTAGTGTGTTTGGTGTTAGTAAAAAAAGCATATGTGCAGGAATTAAACATGTAGTTAACGTGTTGTTAATATGTACGTATGAAGTTGTAAATAATGCTTTGGAAATTGATAATACGAAGTTTGTGTTGCAAATTGACATGAAAGATGGAAAGTTGTTCAGGGAAGAATTTATTTTGTTTCTTTCATGTGGGGGGAAGTTTTTAAATTGTGGAGAAGATGAAATGCAATATGTTGGTGGTTTAGTAAGAACAAGATGCATAAACGAAGGCACAACATATGAGGAGTTGCGAAGAATCATATCATCCATAACGGGAAAAGAAGGAATGAAATGCAAATGAATTTCAAAGTTACCCTTGATACATCAACATTTGTGGATCTTGTAGATGACGAAGGGGTGTATCATCTAATCAAATATAATGAACAATATGGTCATGTGTATATTGAAGAGGATGGTGATAATGACAATACAGAACCAGCAATGAATGGTCAAATGAAAGAACAAGAAGTGTAAGTTTATTTGTCCTAAGAAAAGTAATTTCTTCCAACGTGAATATGTGCAAGAGCACTAAAACTTGTAATTTCTTGCAGGATTGATCATTTGTTTGGAGGTGAAGGAGGAATGTGTACATCCCCACATGATTTGTTAAATGAAGGTCAAGTGATCCCAACATTGACTTGTGCTACGCAAATGGTGCTAACCCCAATACCAGAAATGAATCATGGAAAATGGAGGGATTTGATTATTGGAGTAGGACAGATTTTTCCGAATGCTATGAGCCTTCATCAAACGTTATACAAATATAGTATTGCTCATAAGTTTACATACCAATTTGTCAAGAACAATGAACACAAGATAATTGTGAAGTGAAACGTTGAAGGTTGTCTTTGGTACATGGATGCATATTCATCAGGAGAACATCAAGATACAAAGCTTTTAACCATTAGAACACTCAAAAGTGAACACGTTCCTGGTGGGAAGTAGTTGTAAACGTAGCTTAAATACTTGTAAAAAGAACTTAAGGTGTTGTAAACGTAGCAACATGTGTTGTAAACATATCTGTAAGATTTTCTTTCTTACAAGTTGTAAACGTCACTTATTAAGTTGTTAATATCACTGAAGATGTTGTAAATATAGCAGAACATATTGTAATCGATGATAGAAAAAAGTGGTGTCTATGTTGTGGCTTGTTGCACAAGCTACTGCCCTGGTGTCCCTGGTGGGAAGTAGTTGTAAACGTAGCTTAAACACTTGTAAAAAGAACTTAAGGTATTGTAAACGTAGCAACATGTGTTGTAAATATATCTGTAAGATTTTCTTTCTTACAAGTTGTAAACGTCACTTATTAAGTTGTTAATATCACTGAAGAGGTTGTAAATATAGCAGAACATATTGTAATCGATGATAGAAGAAAGTGGTGTCTATGTTGTGGCTTGTTGCACAAGCTACTGCCCTAGTGTCTCTAGTGAGATGTAGTTGTAAATGTAGCATACAGACTTGTAAAAACCACTTAAGGTGTTGTAAACGTAGCAACATGTGTTGTAAACATATCTTTAAGACTTTCTTTCTTACAAGTTGTAAATGTCACTTATTAAGTTGTTAATATCACTGAAGATGTTGTAAATATAGCAGAACATATTGTAATCGATTATAGAAGAAAGTGATGTATATGTTGTGGCTTGTTGCACAAGCTACTGCCCTGGTGTCTCTGGTAGGAGTAGTTGTAAACGTAGCTTAATCACTTGTAAAAAGAACTTGTGGTGTTGTAAACGTAGCAACATGTGTTGTAAACATATCTTTACGACTTTCTTTCTTACATGTTATAAACGTCGCTTATTAAGTTGTTAATATCACTGACGATGTTGTAAATATAGCAGAACATATTGTAAACGATGCTAGAAGCAAGTGGCGTCTATATTGTGGCTTGTTGCACAAGCTACTGCCCTGGTGTCCCTGATGGGAGTAGTTGTAAACGTAGCTTAAACACTTGTAAAAAGAACTTAAGGTGTTGTCAACGTAGCAACATGTGTTGTAAACTATCTTTAAGACTTTCTTTCTTACAAGTTGTAAACATAAATATTTGAGATTTTGAGAGTTTGTGGGACAAGCACGCATCCAATAACTGTTGTGAAAACATAAAAACAGCAAATACTTGTTCAGATGAAAATATATACATCCCCCCACATTGAGGAGCACATTATTAGCCTCATCAATTTTCAACAATAACTTACTTCCAAATGCATCAATTCTAGAGGAGCACATTATTAGCCTCATACCCATTGATTTTGACCTCAAACCCAATGCTAAAGCAGCACATTATCAGCAAACCACATTATAAAACATTCCCTGGCCTTCAACGTTACTCATAAACAAACATCTATACCCCCAAAAAAACAACACTGATTCAGCCATCACAGAGCAGCGACACACAGAAAAAGAAAAAATTTAAACCTGACAACCACCTTCCTTAACCAATGTATTTCCCCAAGTAAATTCCAAGAATTAATACTTTCCCCCAATCCCAAACTAGTGGCAACCCAATAGATTAATGGTGCCATTTCACAAAAAAAAAACCACACATCAAAGGCGCGGACGACTGACCGTCGGAGGAGCAATGGAGGGACGCTGGGTATTGGAAGCAGCGATGCGGCTGACGTTGTTGGACGGACACTGGATTCTTTGCCTCTGCAACACCGGCCGACGCTGGCGCTGCCCAGGAACAGTGGCTGCTTTGCCGGCGGACTGCGATGCGTGCTTCCCCGGCGAACTGTGATGCATGCTTGGGGAACGGAGGACTCACCCACGCCGAGTCAAACGGCAGCAACGCGGCGTCGAAGGCCACCGACGCTAGACGTAGAACCAGGGCACGATGGAGGAATGAGAAGCAGAGTGTGCATCCAGCAATTCGAACCCTCTGTATTTTCTTTTCAAAATGAAGCTCTTTTTTTTTAATTTGAGTGGGGTTTATTTTAGTAATTGCTCAAAGGGAATTGCTGTCAGAAAAGTCCCTAGGGACTTTTCTAACCTTGGAATTTGTAAAGGGAGGTTTTTGAGATTATTTCTGCACCTTGGGACCTAGCTGGTATTTTCTGTTAGATCCCAAGTTTTGATGATAACAATAATTCAATTGTGTGTAAGATATGCTTTCAGAAGATTTAGAAAAGATTCCAAGTTACCAAATGCATGTTTTGAGTTTGCTGATATCTGCTGTGAAAATGCACTTGAGTGCTCGAGCATGAATCTGCACTCGAGCACAAATCTCTTCTGTACTCGAGCAGGTATGAGAGAAAGCCAGGAAGTGAGTACCCGAGAGGCTTTCTCCCTTTGTATTCAATGGATCACTCGAAGCACAAGTATGCACTCGAGCAGAGAAGTCATTCTCACTCGAGCACGTATGCGAGTGAGGGCATGCGAGTGCTTGGCCGAGAGCAAGTAATGGGATGCTTCCTCCATTCACTCGAGAAGAGGCATGCGAGTGCTTGCCCGAGAGCAAGTTATAGCATGCTTCCATCTTTCACTCGAGAAAGGCACTGCGAGTACTTGGCCGAGAGCAAAAGTGATGGCATGCTTCCTATATTCACTCGAGCAAGAGACGCGAGCACTTGGCCGAGAGTCTTGAATTTCAGAAATGTGCAAGTGTGCTCGAGCACACCCATCCATGCTTGGAGTGACACGTCCATGCTTGCGAGTAATATTTCCATCCCTCTCAAGATCAGTTGCGAGTGCCTGTTCAAGAGAGCATATTCCCTGAGAATATGCTTCTCACTCGAGCAGAGGTAAGTGTGCTCGAGTGAGGGCCAAAATCACTCGCGAGTGAAAATTCTATCCCTCTGAAATTCTGATGCGAGTGATGGTTTAGAGAGCATATTCCCTAAGAATATGCTTCTCACTCGAGCAGAGGTAAGTGTGCTCGAGTGAGGGTCCATATCACCCGCGAGTGCAAATTCTCACTCTTGTCAAAATGGTATGCGAGTGATAACCCAAGAAGACACTCCCAGTGTAAAATGCCAAGATCACTCGAGCAGAGATATTGTGCTCGAGTGAGACCTCTCTTCACTCGCGAGTGAAGATCTTTTCTCTCTGATATTCCATGCAAGCACAACCCGATAACAGAGGTATATGAAGAAAAATAGGAGATCACTCGAGGTGAGCCTTTCATGCTCGAAGTGATGCCCTGTTGACCACAGAATATGATAAGTCTCATAACGTTCATTACGAATATGGTTTATTGTTATTAATTCATATCATCATTACTTATTATTCTTATCTAACATTGTTTTGATTATTTTAAAAGTATAATACAGGAAGATGAACTTTTCAAATTTGTTGTTATAGAGAAAAGTCAAACATTGGCAGACAGCATAATTACAGACACGTTCGCACCAACCACATTCAGATTATTCAAACATGCGCGTGTTCTTCTACAGTTGCAAATGTCCAGCTCCTCCAATGATGATTTCTCAAACGGGCAAAAAAACTGAAGCAACTATATATACAGAGATTCAAGGATAATCAAAATGCAACGAAGCACAAGAATTCACAAGCTTATACCAATTCTCTGCTATTCATCTGTTTTCTCTGTATACACTTTGATCTTCAGTGTTTATTCATTTGCTCTATAAGAGAGTCCTCATACAAACTCAAAATTCTGTGTTTATGTGATCTCAAGGTATTGGGACCTTGAGAGGGTAGTTATTCCTTACGAGAGAAGCAGTTGAGAGAATTCCTTATATTATCTTCCACTCATGAGTCTTGTAAACATAAGCAAGTGAGAAGGTTCATAGGTTGTTTCTCTGCACATAAGACTTGTCGTAAGGGGGAGAGAAGTTTCTTGTTGAGAGAATATTTCTGCTCATAGTCCATTCAAGGACGATTGTTGTTTTGTGGCGTTCTAAGAGCCCATTGAATCTTGGAAGTATAGTGAAAAGCTCAGTAGGTCTTGATCTCTGAGGACTGGACGTAGGCATTGTTGTTAAGCCGAACCAGTATAAATCTCTGTGTTTAAATCTTCTCTACTCTACTCTATTTACATATTATCATCTCAAACGAAAAATTTATAACATCACCCAATTCACCCCCCTCTTGGGTGAAGCTTGCCCCTTTCATTTGGTATCAGAGCCTCGTCTTCTCCGAAGAGCCTAACAGCTTGAGAAGGATCCTATCAATGGCAACAATGGGTGAAAATATCCTTCCAGATGGTGCTTCAATCACTAGACCTCCTGGATTTGCTGGAGAACATTTTTCGTTCTGGAAAGCCAAATTCAGAGTGTTCGTGATGGCCAACGAGTATGGGTTATGGAATGTTATACAAGATGGTGACTATGTTCCAGTGAAGAAAATCGAAGATAGAGCAGTCAAAAAGACTCCAGATGAGTTTGACGAAAATGACAAGAGGTTAGTAACGTTAAATAGCAAAGCCATTTTAATGATACAGAGTGCTCTTAGTCAAAAAGAATATTTTCGTATATGTACTCTACCTACTGCCAAAGATATGTGGGATGCCCTTGAAATTGCTCACGAAGGTACATCTGGAATCAAAGAGAATAGGATCAATACTTTAATTACAGAGTATGATTTATTTCGTATGAAATCTGGAGAGAGTATATCAGAATTTGAACTAAGGTATACTCATCTTGTTAATCAATTATCTGCTCTTGGAAAGTCGTTTGATCAAAATTCCCAGGTAAGAAAGATTCTTAATATTCTTACGAAAGAATGGGAAGCAAAGGTGACAGCCATCGAAGAAGCCAAAGGAGAGTCTATGAGATCCGTAGCTGCTCTCTTTGGAAGTCTTTCTGAATATGAAGGTAAGTTGAAATTCAAAAAGGAACTTGAAGAATTCGATGATAAAAAGAAAAAGGGAGTTGCATTTAAAGTTATTCAAGAAGAAGAAGGAACTTCCGAAAATGAAAATGTTCCTAGTGATGATGAAATGGGAATGATCGTGAGAAAGTTCAAGAAATTCTACAGAAGAGGACAAAGGAATTTCAAGAATTATCAAGGTGGACCAAGCAAGAAAGAAAACAAGGAACACCAAATAGTATGCTATGAATGTGGAAAACCAGGACACATCAAATCTGAATGCTTCAAAAACAAAGACAAAAAGAAACAGAAAAAGAAAGCATATATATCATCTATTTGGGGTGATAGTTCGTCAGACGAAGAAAATGACAATGACGAAGTAGCCAATCTATGCTTGGTAGCTAAGGAAGAAGAATCAGACTCTGAGGTAAGTGACTCTGAACCCTCTTATAATGAATTATTATCTGAATATAATGCATTGCATACAGAGTTCATTAAAGTTGCTAAAGAAATGGTTAGTTATAAGAAGAAAGTAAAAGAATTAGAAAGTAATGTCATATCATCATATGAAATGTGTAAAGAGAAAGATAAGAAAATAGAGGACTTAACAAAGATTGTTGAAAAATTTACTAAAGGAAGTGAAACTCTCAAGGTTATCTTAAGCTCTCAGAAAGTTTCTTTTGATAAAACTGGAATTGGATATAATGCTGTGCATGATAAGAATAAGAAGAATAGTAGAAACTATCTTAATTATTTCAGGAATTCTGTGCATATATCAAATCCATTTGTATCATGCAATTTTTGTAATAGAAAAGGACATTATACTTCATCGTGTTATTTCAAAAAGGGAAAGGTCGGTGGAACATATAAATGGGTTCCGAAAGGG
This sequence comes from Inga leiocalycina, assembly GCA_963242795.1. Lineage (NCBI taxonomy): Eukaryota > Viridiplantae > Streptophyta > Magnoliopsida > Fabales > Fabaceae > Inga > Inga leiocalycina. The sequence continues at coordinate 32,531,992 of OY725328.1, forward strand.
ACACATATTCCAAATACTAACCACAAAGGACCCAAGAAAGTGTGGGTACCTAAAACTTGATCATCTTATTCTAGGTATGTCTCAAAGCATCTCGAGCGAACAAATGGTATATTGATAGTGGATGTTCGAGACACATGACTGGTGACAAAAATAAGTTCACCATGTTTGAACCTAGAGAAGGAGGAAATGTGACTTTTGGAGGAAATCAATCCGGACGTATTGCTGGAATTGGAGAAGTGGGAAGAACAGATGGCTTTCAAATCAACGGAGTATATTATGTTGAAGGTTTATGCCACAATCTCTTAAGCGTAAGCCAAAGCACTGACAAAGATAACTGGGTGATTTTCGATTCAAAAGAATGCTTGATAGTAAGTAAGAAAGATCTACTTCTAAACAAAGAAACTATCAAGGCAAAAATCCGAGCTCAAAGGGACGGTAATTGTTATACAATTGATTTAAATTCAAACTCTTCTGAAAACTGTTTTCTTAGTCGATCAGAGGAAAGTTGGTTATGGCATAAGCGTTTGGCTCATGTCAATATGAATCAACTTGACAAATTGATCAGAAAAGATTTAGTTGTTGGCCTTCCCAAACTTAAATTCAAAGATAACATGATTTGTGATGCATGTCAAAAAGGCAAACAAACTAAATCTTCTTTTAAAACAAAATATGAAATTTCTACTTCAAAACCTTTACAATTACTTCATATGGATTTGGTAGGACCTGCAAGAGTAAAAAGTTTTGGAGGAAATTTATATACGTTAGTAATTGTAGATGATTTTACAAGATTTGCTTGGACTATATTCATTGCCTCAAAAGATGAAACTTTTGCTGAATTTATTATGTTTGCCAAAAAGGTTCAAAATGAGAAAGGTATTTCTATTGTCTCTATTAGAACAGATCATGGAGGAGAATTTGATAACCAATTGTTTGAAGAGTACTGCAACAACGAGGGGATAGATCACAACTTCTCAGCTCCTAGAACACCTCAACAAAATGGAGTAGTGGAAAGGAAGAACAGAGTGCTTACAGAAATGGCAAGAGCTTTACTTAATGAAAAAGAAATGTCACAAGTGTTCTGGGCAGATGCAATGAGTACTGCATGCTATATCTCAAACAGAGCATATATTCGCAAATCTCTTGGAAAGACACCATATGAACTCTACAAAGGAAGAAAGCCAAATATTGCTCATCTTCATATCTTCGGGTGTAAGTGTTTCATTCACAACAATGGTAAGGAAAATTTAGGAAAATTTGATTCAAAGTCTGATGAAGGTATTTTTCTAGGATATTCTAATAGAAGTAAAGCTTATAGAGTTTTCAATAAAAGAACATGTACTATTGAAGAATCTATTCATGTTGTGTTTGATGAAATTGAATCTCAGACAAAACTTAATGATGAAGAAGAAATGGATTCAATCAAGAAAAACAAATCTATTTCAAAGCAGGATGATTTTGAAACAAATGATTTTCAAAATTTAGAAGATGTTGATGATCATGATCAACCTAAAGCATGGAGACATATGAAGGATCATCCAATTGATCAAGTTATAGGAGATATTCATGAAGGTGTCAAAACCAGAAATAGAATCCTCAATGAGGTAACATTTTCTGCTTTTATTTCTGAGATTGAACCTTCTAATATAGATGAAGCTTTATCTGACAATGATTGGGTGATTGCTATGCAAGAAGAACTAAATCAATTTCAAAGAAATCAAGTTTGGGATTTGGTTCCTCGACCTAAAGACCATACGGTTATAGGGACCAAATGGGTTTTCAAAAACAAACTTGATGAATCTGCAATCATTGTGAGAAATAAAGCAAGATTGGTTGCCAAAGGCTATAATCAAGAAGAAGGTATTGATTATGAGGAAACATATGCTCCAGTAGCAAGATTGGAAGCAATACGAGTACTCTTAGCCTTTGCTTGCATCAAAAGTTTTAAACTTTATCAAATGGATGTAAAAAGCGCTTTTCTAAATGGTTATATTATGGAGGAAGTTTATGTCGAACAACCTCCTGGTTTTGAAGATGAAACAAAACCTGATTATGTCTTCAAACTTAAGAAAGCATTATATGGTTTGAAACAAGCACCCAGAGCTTGGTATGAAAGACTAAGCAAATTTCTTCTTAATCAAGGTTTTGTCAGAGGGAAAGTTGATACAACTTTATTCATCAAACATAACAAAAATGATATTCTAATAGTTCAAATTTATGTTGATGATATTATTTTCGGTGCCACTAACGAATCTATGTGTCAAGATTTCTCTAAGATTATGCAGGGAGAATTTGAAATGTCTATGATGGGAGAATTGAACTTCTTCCTTGGACTTCAGATCAAACAAAAGAAGAATGGAATATTTATATCTCAGACAAAATATTTGAAAGAGTTGTTAAAGAAATATGGACTAGATAATGCTAACGGAGCTGATACTCCAATGAGTTCTACAACATTGCTGGATGCTGATGTAAAGGGACCTAGCTTCAACATCACAAAGTATAGAGGAATGATTGGTTCATTACTCTATCTTACAGCAAGCAGGCCAGATATTCAGTTCAGCGTAGGAATGTGTGCAAGGTATCAATCCAATCCTAAAGTATCTCATGCAGAGACAGTAAAAAGAATTTTCAAATATCTAGGAGATACTTCAGAGCTTGGACTTTGGTATCCAAAGAGAGGGAACGAGTACTTAATGGCTTATTCAGATTCAGATCACGGTGGATATAAAACTGACAGAAAGAGTACTAGTGGACAATGTCAATTTCTCGGAGGTTCTCTAGTGTCATGGTTCAGCAAGAAGCAGAACACAGTCTCATTATCTTCGACTGAAGCTGAATATATAGCTGTGGCAAGTTGTTGTTCTCAAGTGCTGTGGTTAAAACAACAACTTCAAGATTTGGGAATTTATTTAAAAGAAATCCCAATCTATTGTGATAATACTAGCACGATAAGCTTGGCAAAGAATCCTGTACAACATTCAAGAACCAAGCATATAGACATTCGACATCATTTCATTCGAGATCATGTTCAAAAGAAAGATGTCAAAGTGGAATTCATACCAACTCATCTTCAACTTGCGGATATTTTCACAAAACCAATTGCAAAAGAGCAATTTCTCTATATTCGAAGAGAATTGGGAATGGTTAATCCCAATGAGTTGTAAGATTCCTTGTTGAAAAGCTTAATTAAATGTTTGTTTTGATGATAACCATATTAACTTTGGCATCGGAGTGGCCAAAATTTGTTTTTGCAGGAGTCTCACTCGAAGCACAGGAGGTGCTGCTCGAGTGAGGAGCTGTGTCACTCGAAGCACAAAAAGCTCTGCTCGAGCACAGCACTATTTTTGATACTCTGCTTCCTAACATGGAAAACAGAGGTTAACAGAGGAGTTATTAATACCAAGGGAATATATATCATAAACTACAGTGAAAATTGAGCTCACTCGCGAGTGAGGAATTTTCACTCGAAGCATGGTATGAACATGCTTGAAGTGAGGAATGCCTACTCGAGTGAGGAAGAAGAATTTATTTGCAAAAATGATCAAACTCATGGTTACTCAAATGATCTTGGAGGATTTGAGTACAAAGGTGCAAAAATATGTCAAGGAATCAACAATCCAGGTACGTTCTACTTGTTTCTTTATTTTTCCAGAACATCACTCGAGCACAGATAGAACACTCGCAAGCACAGTATGAACATCACTCGAGCACTAGGGATCATGCTCGAGCACTGTCACTTATATCAATTACTGGGGAGCTCAGAACGTCGCACTTCCTCCTCTCACTCGAAGTGCTCTCTCACTCGAAAGTCACAACCTTTCATCTTCAACCGCTCTCTCATCATTTAATCACATCCTTCTGCTTCAAATCGATGTTACAACCTCTCAATCTTCTATAAGAGGTGATTCTTGTTTTCTGCATTCTTCACTTGTGCCCTAATTTCCTCTTCGTGTGTCTATTTTTTTTTTTCAAAAACAAGATTTCTTGTTTCTCTTCCATTTTTCAAATGGCAAGAACAAAGTTACCTTCTGTTCCTCAAAAATCTCATTCTCCTTCTTCCACTCACTCTGCTGCCAGTGAATCTGCAACCCCTGAACTTACTCCTCCATCTCCCAAAAACTCTCCCTCACCTTCACCGCCTCCAAAGCCTAAGACCAAAAAGAGAACCCCTGCTAAGAAACATCACCCAAAGCCTCAAGTTTCCAAGAAAGACCAACCACCTCCAAAGAAATCAAAAGGTGTGGTCTTCAAGGAACCCATAATCACTCGGTCTCAATCCAAAGAGGTACAAGGAAAGGGAAAGAAGAAGGATTTAGAGCAATCCCAATCATCCTCTTCTTCTGGGGATATTCTCAGTAATCAACTCAGGGAAGCAATAGAAAAATCCAAATTGGACAAGATAGTTGGGAAGATCACATCTCAGGCTGGTGTCTCAAGTTCACATCAAGTTAAGCACCCAAGTGCTTCTGCTTCAGGAGCACCTTCTGCCTCTCAAGCACCAGTGGATGACCAACTCACTAGTCCTCCTGAGGGATTCAATGTGACAGAGCTTAAGGCTTTACCACAGAAGGTATATGATGATGAATTTAAGCATAGACATTTCTGCCCTGTAGTATATGTTGATTTGGATTATCTGAAAGAGAATTGTCATTTGGACTTATACCCTTATCTTCAATACTATGCTCCTTGGTTAGAAATTCATTTGCCATATTCCCCCACTGTTGTAAAGACATTTTATTCCAACATGAAAACTCATAATATCATGTCTAGATCCGGGGATTTGATTGAAGAAGCTGTGTCTACAACCATTAGAGGGAAATTCATTATGATTTCTGCCAAAATCATAAATGATTTACTTGGTTATGTGGCACCTCCTACTGACCCACCTTCATTTTCTGTCAATGAAACCTTTAACATTTTGAGACCAAAAGATCCAATTGGCCCCCTCACTTTCAAGCCTATTGATATGCCTGATAAACACAGAGTCCTTCATTACATTTATTCCCGGAGCATAGTTAATAAATCCAGAAACTTTACTCACTTTGCACAAAGGGATTACTATCTATTGGCTTCATTGGTTGCTGGGCAACAAAGGAATGTAGGGGAGATCATTTTTAGTGAGATGAGAAGGTTTCGTTTTTCTTCAACAAGATCCACAACCATACCTTACCCTCAACTAGTTTCCTTTATTTTGATGAAAAACAAAATCTGGTATTTGGAAGGAAAAGAAAGGGTTCTCATCTCAAGGTTTGGAAAGACTCAATTAACTCACATGGGTATCAATCTTCCAGTGAGTCGGACCAAAGCCACATCAAAGAGGGAAGCCACTCCATCTAGAGGAGATGAGGCACAATCATCTGCACAAGGCCCTATTCCCCCTCCTTCATTTCTCAATGCCTCTCTGTCCAATCATCTGTCTGAGGTAATTAATCAAGCTGTATCAAGTTTGAAGAAGGAGTTAGTGACTGAGTATGAGAAGCTTGTGGAGAAGATGGAAACACAAGTCATTAAATTGGTAGACCAGGCCAATCTTAATTTTGAACTGATGTTCAAAACACAAGATGAGATGTCACAGAGGATCACTAATATGGAGACCTTCTTGCATTCACATTTTCCCTCCTCATCTTCCGGGGTGCCTCCAGAGACCACTCATACCTCACCCCCTCATCCACAGACTCATGTGCTTTTCACTGATCCTGAGTCTAATGTAGATGTTACATTTGTCCCTCAACCACCATCTCCTGACCAGCCCATTGACCCTCTCTCTGCAATGATATCTTTTGTTCCACCTCCAGAACCCCCTCCTGATGTTGACAAAACGGGGGAGAAGGATGTGTGATGTTTTCTGAGCTGTAGGGTGTATATGGGTGTATGGGTAGATTTCTGTAATGGATAGGAATTGAAATGTATGTCATTTTGGGTTTCAAGTTATTATGTTATGAAATGTTGTTCAAGTTTTTCTTTCAATAATGTTTCAAGTTATTAAGTTTACTATACTTACCTTGGCTGTTAAAGTGTCCAGAGGAACCATTGCAGGAAAAATTGAATTTGAAACTTAAACTTGATATGTATTTGGAAACATTGAAGAAATTTCAAAAATTTTCAATCACAATCAATTTCTAATAAATCTTCATCACAAAGAGTTTTGTCATCATCAAAAAGGGGGAGAATGTTAGATCCCAAGTTTTGATGATAACAATAATTCAATTGTGTGTAAGATATGCTTTCAGAAGATTTAGAAAAGATTCCAAGTTACCAAATGCATGTTTTGAGTTTGCTGATATCTGCTGTGAAAATGCACTTGAGTGCTCGAGCATGAATCTGCACTCGAGCACAAATCTCTTCTGTACTCGAGCAGGTATGAGAGAAAGCCAGGAAGTGAGTACCCGAGAGGCTTTCTCCCTTTGTATTCAATGGATCACTCGAAGCACAAGTATGCACTCGAGCAGAGAAGTCATTCTCACTCGAGCACGTATGCGAGTGAGGGCATGCGAGTGCTTGGCCGAGAGCAAGTAATGGGATGCTTCCTCCATTCACTCGAGAAGAGGCATGCGAGTGCTTGCCCGAGAGCAAGTTATAGCATGCTTCCATCTTTCACTCGAGAAAGGCACTGCGAGTACTTGGCCGAGAGCAAAAGTGATGGCATGCTTCCTATATTCACTCGAGCAAGAGACGCGAGCACTTGGCCGAGAGTCTTGAATTTCAGAAATGTGCAAGTGTGCTCGAGCACACCCATCCATGCTTGGAGTGACACGTCCATGCTTGCGAGTAATATTTCCATCCCTCTCAAGATCAGTTGCGAGTGCCTGTTCAAGAGAGCATATTCCCTGAGAATATGCTTCTCACTCGAGCAGAGGTAAGTGTGCTCGAGTGAGGGCCAAAATCACTCGCGAGTGAAAATTCTATCCCTCTGAAATTCTGATGCGAGTGATGGTTTAGAGAGCATATTCCCTAAGAATATGCTTCTCACTCGAGCAGAGGTAAGTGTGCTCGAGTGAGGGTCCATATCACCCGCGAGTGCAAATTCTCACTCTTGTCAAAATGGTATGCGAGTGATAACCCAAGAAGACACTCCCAGTGTAAAATGCCAAGATCACTCGAGCAGAGATATTGTGCTCGAGTGAGACCTCTCTTCACTCGCGAGTGAAGATCTTTTCTCTCTGATATTCCATGCAAGCACAACCCGATAACAGAGGTATATGAAGAAAAATAGGAGATCACTCGAGGTGAGCCTTTCATGCTCGAAGTGATGCCCTGTTGACCACAGAATATGATAAGTCTCATAACGTTCATTACGAATATGGTTTATTGTTATTAATTCATATCATCATTACTTATTATTCTTATCTAACATTGTTTTGATTATTTTAAAAGTATAATACAGGAAGATGAACTTTTCAAATTTGTTGTTATAGAGAAAAGTCAAACATTGGCAGACAGCATAATTACAGACACGTTCGCACCAACCACATTCAGATTATTCAAACATGCGCGTGTTCTTCTACAGTTGCAAATGTCCAGCTCCTCCAATGATGATTTCTCAAACGGGCAAAAAAACTGAAGCAACTATATATACAGAGATTCAAGGATAATCAAAATGCAACGAAGCACAAGAATTCACAAGCTTATACCAATTCTCTGCTATTCATCTGTTTTCTCTGTATACACTTTGATCTTCAGTGTTTATTCATTTGCTCTATAAGAGAGTCCTCATACAAACTCAAAATTCTGTGTTTATGTGATCTCAAGGTATTGGGACCTTGAGAGGGTAGTTATTCCTTACGAGAGAAGCAGTTGAGAGAATTCCTTATATTATCTTCCACTCATGAGTCTTGTAAACATAAGCAAGTGAGAAGGTTCATAGGTTGTTTCTCTGCACATAAGACTTGTCGTAAGGGGGAGAGAAGTTTCTTGTTGAGAGAATATTTCTGCTCATAGTCCATTCAAGGACGATTGTTGTTTTGTGGCGTTCTAAGAGCCCATTGAATCTTGGAAGTATAGTGAAAAGCTCAGTAGGTCTTGATCTCTGAGGACTGGACGTAGGCATTGTTGTTAAGCCGAACCAGTATAAATCTCTGTGTTTAAATCTTCTCTACTCTACTCTATTTACATATTATCATCTCAAACGAAAAATTTATAACATCACCCAATTCACCCCCCTCTTGGGTGAAGCTTGCCCCTTTCATTTTCCCTATTAAAAACGTGTAAATATGGAAATAGTATAATAAAATAAATATCGGTATTTACAATTAAAGGTAGAGTTACTTTCGGAATTCCCAGATGTCCATTGTGTCATTCACAGAAATCGAGAAGTCAATGTTGTAACAATACAAGTGTTAGAAGTCGGAGCAAAATTCGTCGGTGGCTACAGGGTTCAGGGGTGTCAGTTGCGAGATCGGAGGAATTTGGGCATTTCGTGACTTGCCTCGATATGCGTGCCACGGTCCCACGTGGGTCCCACGTGGAATTCCTGGTAATGCACCGATGGAGCAACTTTATTAAAAAGAACTTCAGTAAAGTATGTAATGACAGCTCATTATGACTCATGATGACACATCTTTCGTGTTGGCCAAATAAGAAAATGACAAATGTCCCAAAATTATTACAAAGTAAAAACATGTTTTTGTGTTGGCCAAATGAGGGGGTGACATGTGTCCCTCATCATTACACCCACTTTAAGCCTTTCGTGTTGTCATCTCTGGAGTACGCCATCTAGCGTCTGAGTCCGGGGAATTCACCGGTCTCCGGCCGGGTCGCTTACTTTACAAGTCGAGCACCGAACTCAAGAGTCTGAGGAAATTGTCAGGCCTCTCCTTCCCCTGACCATTTATGACCCACCAAAGAAAGAGAAAAGTGGAAGACCAATGGTTGCATAACACGTGGCACTCTTAAGCATTAAACTTGTGACACGTGGCAAGATGAGATGAGATCATTTTATGTGATTAAATCACAACCATCCATGCCTAATTAAATGGCACAATTTCGTGCAAGCATGGAAAGAGAAAGAGGAATCAGATTTCTTAAGCTTAAGAATACAAGAAGAGAGAATGAGGAGTGAATAGTGGGTTTTCTTGACTACCGGAGCCGATTTCAACCCTGAATCACCTTTATTGTCCGGTAAGTCCTTCAGGAAACTTCCTCTACTCACTATAAGCTTCAATTCTATGGTCTTAGATTTCTCATCTGAAGTGTTTTGTGCCAATTAGTCGACCAGAGTGCCGCCGGAATACCGAACCACTTGTAGAAACGCGAAGAGGTAAACGTAGGCTTTCTTTTGAACCGAATACTTGTGATTTCATTGAGTTTTTCTTAGCTCTTCAACCACCCATGTATTTCATTCAAGGGGTGTTTTTAAAGAAGGAAGATGTTTTAATCATATATATAAGGTAATATATGATGTTTGGAGAAGTATTAGACTTGTTGGTAGTTAAAATCACAAAGTGGAATTTTTGTTGTTTTGGGAGGCAGATTTCGGTTGGGGGCTAAATCTGGTAGAAATAATTTGAGTTTGGTATTTTTAAGCTTTCCATTTGATTCTACACGAAAAATTGTGTGGGAATAGGCTCTGGTTATAATTTTTGACAGACTGGTTTAAAGATTCAAAAATTAGAAATTAAGTCTACTTGTACAACAAAGTTGCCAGTGTGCGTTTTTGTCTGGCAGTTTTGTTGTGGTGAAACTTTCACTGTCCAAAATTCATCTGTTGATTATGAGATTTTCCAGAATTAAAGTACACTTATAGACCTTTAATTTGATAGATATTATGAAGGATTTCGATTAGTATACTAGGAGTTATGAATGTTTGAAGTAGACCATTAAAACTGGTCAGAATTTCTAGCAGCAGGGAGAAAAAGAAAAACTGGGAAGTGTGCACAGTCTTTCAGCTACTTAAAGTATTTTTCACTTAAAATAGACTTAATAAGGGTTATATAGAATTTTGGATCACCCCAATTCGATTTTTCTAGAATTAGTTATGATTTTTCAAAGTTCAGTGAAAAATCTGCCAGCTTTTGGTAAATGTGCGAAAATTCAAAGCAAAGAGTTTTTATAATAAAATTTGACATTGAAGAGTTAAGTTAAGCATTTAGAGTAGCTTGAGCTCATTAGCTTCATTTTGGGCCTAATGTAGTGACCCTAATGGTAACCAACATAAGAGAATAATTTATGAAGAGTTGGACTAAGAAATAACTCATTGCCCTCAAATAGTCCACAAGATGCTGAGCAACATGAGCACAATGATATGCAAGAGGTTGGTTTAGTTAATCAAGGAGTTGTTCCATACCCTATTCTAAACTATTATACATGTAATAAATTTTCTTTTACTTATAAGCATTTTGTTCATTGTGCTGATTCCATTATTGAAACTTGAACATTTGAAGAAGCGGCCATAGATAAAAAATGGATAGAGGCTATGAAAGAAGAGATTAAGGCACTTGAATCCAATCATACCTGGGAGATTGCAAACCTACCACCAAGGAAACGACCTATCAGATGTAAGTAGGTCTTTAAGATCAAATATGATTCCAATGGGAAGTTGGTAAAGCACAAGGCACACCTAGTAGCAAAAGGGTACACTCAAATAGAGGGGTGTAGATTATTATGAGACCTTTCTCTTGTGGTTAAGATGGTCTCCATCAGGGTGGTTCTTACCTTAATTGCAGTAAATAATTGGGAGCTTTATCAAATGGACGTACAAAATGCATTTTTACAAGGGGATCTTGATAAAGAGGTGTACATGAAGGTCCCTCAAGGTTTTAAGGACATGGGAAAGGATAAAGTGTGCAAATTAACAAAGTCATTGTATGGTTTAAAGCAGGCATCTAGGCAATGGAATGTTAAGTTGACTCATGCGCTAGTTAAGAGAGGATTTAAGCAAAGCCTTCATGACTATTCACTCTATTTGAAGAAAATAGAAAGTCACATGATCATTGTGTTAGTGCATGTGGATGACTTGATCATCACAGGAAATTATGTTGAGGTAATCAATGAAACTAAGAAGTATCTACATAGTCAATTCAAGATTAAGGATTTAGGGGCTGTGAAGTATTTTTTAGGATTAGAGATTGCTAGATCAAAAGAAGGAATAGTGCTGAATCAACGAAAATACATGCTGGACTTAATTAGTGATGTGGGGCTAAGTGCAGCCACGCCGACTACAACACCTTTAGAGAGAAATTCAAAATTAGTGGCCTATCTACGTACTGAAACAATAGAAACAGTAGCAGAAACAGTGAAAGGGAAGAAGAAAAAGGAGCTGAAACTTAAGAAAATTGATGAGAAACTAAAGAATCCAGAAGTGTATCGTAACTTGGTTAGGAGATTATCTTATCTGACCATTACTAGACCTGATATTTGTTATTCTGTGTAGGTTCTAAGTCAGTTTCTAGTAGAGCCCTAGTAAAACCACAGCAATCACATATGGATGGTGCGATACGGGTGCTGCATTACTTAAAGGGCACACCAGGCTTGGAGATTTTTCTCTCGTCCAGCAGTGAGATGAAGCTCAAATGCTACTGTGACTCAGACTAGGAAACATGTGGAGACAGCCAAAGATCAGTCACAGGGAATGAAATTCAATTGGGAAAATCCTTGATATCCTGAAGTCAAAGAAACAAAGTACTGTGTCTACTTCTTCAGCTGAAGCTGAATATAGAGCCCTTGGACATGTAACTTCTAAGATAATATGGATTGTTGGTTTGTTAAAGGACTTGTATGTGGTAGATGTCAAGCCTATAGAGGGCTTCTATAATAGTAGACTGGCTATTCATATAGCCAGTAATCTGGTCTTTCATAAAAGGACCAAACATGTTGAGATAAATTTTCATTTTGTGCAAGAAAAGTTGCAGCAAGGTTTGATAAACTTACAACATGTTCGATCTTCTGAACAATTAGCTTATGTATTAACAACAACTCATGAATATTTATTGTACAAGTTAGGTGCTTTTAATCTTTATAGCCCCAACTTGAGGGGGAGTATTGGTGGCATTATTAGTTAGTTAGTATCACTGTAATTAGGTGTAATATTTATAATTAGTTAATATTGTCTATCAGGGCCTCTAGTATATATAAGAGGAAGATATTGTAATGTGTAATGTAACTCCCTCACAACCAAGGCCGAGATTAAGTTCATAAACATGTGATTAATGTAGAATTAGAGACCATAAGAGATTTGGGATTTAAACAAAATCAAACTTCCCAAAATCAAGGTTTATAAAAACTTTTTCCAAACCCTATTCACAATGGTCTCATATTCACAATATAATTACACAATTAGCCTGTATAGGTTGATTTTATTCATACATATCAGAGTACAACGTAAATTCCCGACACACTCGAGTTCTATTAATCAAGTAAGGGTTTTACAAGGCACAATTTCCAATAATCCATTACCCTTACTAGGGGATTACACAAACTATACCACAAATCCAATATATACAATAGTTTCCCAACAAATCATCCAAAATACAATATGATAACCAAAACCAAAATAGACTCCTAGATCGGAGCCTCAACCGCCCTTCGTCACCTATTTTTCCTTTGATCCTTCGACCCTATCTAAAAATTGTTTTGGGAGAGTGATGCTAAAGAATGCCCGTAGTAACAAATCACTCATAATATGCACAATAATAAGGCATGAAAGCAAATCATCACACATATAGCAACTACAACAGCAGTTACAGCGGCAAGCGCAGGTATGACTCATGCCACCCTTACGTTTACTCAAGCTGAATTGCTCATGTTGTATTGCATCACAACAATACACACAATATATTTTACCACAGCTAGGATTCATATAAAGCATTTCATACGCAAGCCATACAGGCAAGATACATAACACACAGTTCACGGCTGGATTCACAACACACCGCCCAACGGGTCGGATTCACAAAGATCCATGTCGATTACTACGACACTACAATGGTAGAGCTAGAGACAACCAGCGTCAATCCCTAAATGGCTCACGCTGCATTGCTCACGCTGTAACAGACCACGGCACATACAGTTCAATAAACTCAATGACAAGTCATGCTTACCAAAACATCATACACAACATGAGAGAAGAGTCACAACCTTGGTCCTTCCGGACGTATTCTGGCACTGGTCGCTCCCGAGTAAGGCAAATGTCAAATCCTAGAATCATAATTAAGGATGAAGAGTTATACTCTATTCCAAGAATTAATTTACTTCATAACACTTAAATTTGTTTATACTAATTGACCCTTAAGAGGCTACAAATGCCTCCAATAAAAGCCCTAAAAGGCTGAGAAAAAATAGGTTAAAGATCACTTTTCAAAAACTCGAAGTGCTGGAACACAGGGATTGGCCGCGGCCAGCCATCCCTTAGGCCGCGGCCAAACTATGGTTAGAAGGTCACTGGCTGCTACCAGCCACCCATGGGCCACGGCCAGAATCAGGACAGAAAGGTTTGGGCCGCGGCCAAGAAATTCCCTGATTATTGCTAAACTTCCAAAAATTATAACTAATTCTAGAAAAATTGTAATGAGGTGATTCTAAAGCCAAATAAAAGGTATTTAAGTTATCTTTACTGTAAAAATAAGAACCATAACTAGAAATCACTACACAAATCCAAAATTACACAAAACTCAACACTACTCCATAACAGAGTCTAGTTTTTTCCCCAAACTTTGGCAAAGCATAGCTCTCAATTAACAAAACAAAAATGACACCAATTATATATCCATTTTAAAGCTTGGGATGTGAAATTTAAGACTAGAAAGTTTCAGAATTTTTCAACACCATTTGGTCATTCAAAACTTTCGGCAAACTGACTGCTCAGAATAGAGTTCACACTTGACAGATTTCCAATTTTCTACCAAAGTGTGCAATGACTCCAAAATCAATAACCAAACCTTTTCCCATACAATTTCTCACAAGGAACACAATGGCAACCTCAAAATGACCAAAATCACAACCCATTGACATGCCATATTTTGCCCAATGCACAAAAACCAATACAAAGTGGCCAAACTTCACATTTAAGCTTCAATGCAATTCTATCACTTCAAAACACTAAACAAGGCACCATTTCCATAACAATAACATACCATACTCCCCCATGACCCTAAATCACGAAAATTAGGGCAAATTTTCCAGAAAATCCAAACTCAACCAATGGTTACAAAACCTATATGAAAAGGTGTCTTACTCACCTCTACAACTTTCCCTAAAGGAGTTCCTTGATTCACCCAAGTCCAAAATTTCATGAGAGCACAAACACCACCAAATGACAAATCTAAAATCATGAAATTGAAGCTCTCAACACAAGAAACAAGCTTATAGAAGAGATTTTGCATTAGAGGTCAAGATCTTACCTTTTTTTACAAGCTTTTCACCTCTTCTTTGGCCTCCTATAGCAACACGAATAGAAGAGAGAATGAGAGAGATGAAGAGTGACGAAGAAGAAGGGAAATGATGATGAGGGATGGCAAAAAATTCTGCCCCCCAAGCCTTAATCATGTGCACAAAGAGAGAGGGAGAGAGAAAAAGCAATAAAAAATATGGGTTTGACTTTTCTCACCCATTCTCTCTTCACCCACCAATGCCACTTGTCCAACACTCATTGGTTCTCATAAAGTTAAGTAACCAATTAGTTACTCTAACCAATTCCATTAACCATTTAGTTACTCATCTCATTTCTCTTACTTAGTAATCAATTCCTCTATTAATCACCAACTTATGGCCATTCTTTCAATTCCTCCTTGATTATGGCATATTAATTAAAATTGCCACATAATTCATAATCAAATTCTTTTCCTTCTTCCATGCGCCATTTACCCCTATATTTAGCCCAATAATTATTTTGCCACATAATTATGCTAAAATACAAGGTATTGGGATTCCCAATACTTAATCTAGATCTCAAATTCACATTAATTCACATAATCATTCACAATAATTGCAATTAGTCTTTAATCAAAATTTGGGGCGTTACATGTAAGTTGAATTCTCAATTGATAATGAGATAGTTTGTTGATGTTCATTACAAGTTTAGTTGTTTAAAAAATAAGATCCTATCATCTTCCAAAAGTTAATGTATGATCCTGTCATCCTAACATCCCTTATGTGGATCAATCTTTTTAAATTTTGAAGTGATATTTAATGTATGTTTTGCTAAGCTGATGTCATTATTTTTTGCATCTTTTCCTTCACTACATTAATCACCACTTCTCCTTGCTTTTAGGGCTTTGACCTCGTGGCCTATTTCTTATCTATGACTCACCTCAACCTATTACATCTGGATTTGGATGGGATCCCAATAGTGCTTGTGTTATAGCTGAGAAGGATGTCTAAATTGAGTATATAGAGGTAATATTTGGTATTTAAATTTGGCAACAAATGATGGGGCATGGTAGTATTGTGTGCTCTGTTTACAATTGTGTGAGTCATAAAAATTATTGAACCTTCGATTTCAATGAGTGAGTCACATTTATTTCAGTGATCTTTCATTTCAGTATAAGCTTATCATATACACACATGAATTTTAATTTTGAAATCAAGCAGTCCCAATTATTTGGTATATCTTCGTTGGGTTTTCCATCTTGACTTACATGTAAAAACATGATCAACATAATCTTGAGACATTATTTTGCACATATGCCATTTTATGATTCATATAAGATGAAATTAATTATAGATTGTTCTCTTTTATTGCTTGTAGAGCAACAAAAAAACTTTCCATCTTCGGGGAAAGACCTCCCCCATTTTGATGCACTATGCATGGTTTATGAGAAGGATAGAGCTAGTTGAAAAGGATCCATAGCTAGACTGAAAGATCAAGTTGATGAAAGTGACATCCCCCACCACTTGATGCCAAAGAAAATGATGAAAATGTTGATTTAGGAGAAGATGTGAACCCTTCTGTTGCTACCATAGTTGAAGAAGCCAATACTACCACAACTACAAGTAGGAAGAGAAGAAGAAACAATAGTGATTGGGATGACCTTTTCTTGAAGGGGCTTAGGAAAATGATGAATACCATTTGTCAAGGTATCCAAGAAGTTGGTGTAGCTTTGGGATCTCATATTGGAAATCTTGCAAGGGCTACTATGTTAGATACAAAGTGTGAGTCCCTTTATGATGAGCTACACAAGTTAGAGGAGCTAACTATAAAAGAGCAACATGATGCTTTATTTAAAATTGTTGCTAATGAGAACATCCTTGCCATCTTCTCAAGCCTTCCACACAAGGCAAAATTGGAAATGGTTCATAGGGTTCTTGCATAGTCGTAGGGTCATATTGTGATATAATATTGTTGGCCATGTATTTTGTATATTTTGTAAGTAAGCCCCTGCTTTCTAATTTTTGGCATATGCAGGGTTATATATTATGGAATATGGTTATCATTTTGGAACCTATTAGTATATCTAATGTAACCTACTATAACTTTCTTTTTTTTTGCCAACGTAACCTACTATAAC
Organism: Inga leiocalycina; assembly: GCA_963242795.1. Taxonomy (NCBI): domain Eukaryota; kingdom Viridiplantae; phylum Streptophyta; class Magnoliopsida; order Fabales; family Fabaceae; genus Inga; species Inga leiocalycina. The sequence continues at coordinate 32,548,431 of OY725328.1, forward strand.
TCATTTAACTCTATTTCCAGCTCTTCATGTTTTTTCTTGTCATGTAGTTCTTCAACATTCAAATATCCTTTCTTGATAATTGGCTGAGTAAACCTGTGATGCAAGATATACGTGCAACAAATCCTCAAAACTAGGAATAACACGTCTTTAATGATAAATTTATTGGACTTAAATTTTTAATATTTTGCATTTCTATCCAATATATGCATAAATTCAGTTATACAAAGGTTCTCCATGAGTTATTTGAAGCCATAGCATCATTCTAAACATCATAGGGTGCATTTCACCAATTATTAATTACATAAAAGGTAATGAATTTGAAATATTTTTCTACTGTGCAACTTATCCATCATAAAGTGAAGCCTTGTAATAGTCTTGGATTTCATATAGGTGTATGTTGATGAGTCCCTATTTTATTACATAATCTTATATCTATTTATGAGATTTTATCATTGTTATTGTGCTTAAATGTTATTATTATGGTTATTTTGGATTAGAAGGTCTTGCACAAAATAAATGCTAAAAATGGTAGAATTGTCACATTTTATTTTTTTAAATTAAACTGATTTGCACGAAGGTATTTTTGGTTATGTTTATTGTAGGGAAATTAAATAATTAAAGTTAAAATGAAAATCAACCACAAAGGAGGGTGGAAATTCACATGAGCTAAAGGATCCATGGAAAATAAGGTCTTAAGACTGCTTTTGAGCCATACTACATCATAGTTAGGGCCCATATGTGTTAACTTATGATGTATACTCCTTAAATGGGCCCTATAACCACCACCTAAGCCCAAATGCATGTCTTCCATGACCCATGAAGAGCAAAAATGTGGCCATCTACAATTAATGAAGGAGCATGAGGGTCATTTTACACGATTTCTTTTCCCACAAGCTACCATATGGAACCACCTATGAGGATAGAATAAAATATAATTCACAAAGGGATTTAATTCAAAATGTTATATTTGTCTATTCCTTGAGAATTAAATTTAATTCTTTTCCTCAAATATATTAAATCCAAATCCAAGGAAAAGATGAAGATATTGATGGAGATTCAAGGATTTGAGATAAAGATTTATCTTTATGAAATTAAAAGTTAATCAAGAATTCAAATTCCTCCAATCAAAGATGAAAAAGATGCCACGAGCACATCAAAATTCAAACAGAAGATAAAAAGATAAAGTAGATCTTATCCAAAACTCAAAGTTAAATGTAAGAAGGCTATAAAAGGGACCCTAATGCTTCATTCCAAGAGGTGACACACACATCATGACCACACACCACACCACACTTATTTTATTCTTCCATCACCATGTGTGGTTAATCATCTTCTTGAGGATGGATCTTGTGGCTTGAGTTTTACGTGCTTAATTAGGGAGTTGTAAGTTGGTTTGATTTCTTTCTCATTTATAAGTTCAATGATTTCCTAAAGTAGTTAGGATTTGAAAATTCATTTATTGAGACTTTGAAACCTCGAGTAGAATTTCATTGAGATCAGACTCTAGTTTGTTATTCAGTTTATATTTTATGATTTGCAGTTCTTAATTTATATTGTTATTCCTCTCATGATTATTTTATGTTCTTTGTTCAGAGTATGAATTTAGATGCATAAATTAATTGTGTTCTTGAATTTTGAAGTAGAAGTTTTTTTAGAGGACAAATTATATAATTGAATTGAATAATATGCTATGCAAAGCTTTTAGTAATTATTTAAGGAATAATTATGATTTTGAGTAGAGTTGTAATTAGGAATTAAATAATTAGACCTTGTGAGTAGTTAGGGTTTATAACTTCAGCTTAGTTATATATAACTCCATATCTATTGTTGAATGATGATAGCCACATATCTATTCTCAAGGAGATTCACCAGTATATTTGCTTGCACGGGTCTTTTCTATTTTTATTTATTTTCATTTTTATTTTTTATAAACTATTAAAAATAATTATTTATTTTATTGAGTTTTACACATTTAACTAATTTAGAAATTAAATAATATTGACTTCGTGCAAGAGAATACGACCTAGATTGTGCCGCTACGTTGCATGATTTAGTTATTAATTTGAGTGCTAATGACAAGCATAATCACCTGTCACTAAGATAGCTTTGATTTTAAGAGAATAATTGCAACATTATATATGACATATATTTTTTGGAAATAATCTCCAAATGACAATATTTTATCTTTCCCTTTTATAAAGAGGGAGGTAAATTAGCAACTTCTTTTGTTTGACCTGTGAAATAATTTTCATTGCATAAACTGGAAATTCAACAAAGCTACAAAGGTTCAACTTGTAATATCCCAATTTTTGATTAAGGGATAATCATGATTATTAATGATAATTATGGATTTATTGGAATTATTATGTATTTTATGACAATATTAATTTATGTCATAATTAGTGGAAATTGGAAATATTATTGCATATGTGTGGTATTTAAGATCAAGGGTTGAGATTTCCTTGACCGTGGGTCGGAATCTAGTGTATTAAGCTTGGGTGAGCTTATTGTGGGAATGATCAAGATGTTGACATGTGGCAGTGTGGAGGCCATTGGATGAAGTTGCTAGAGGACAAAAGGTTACTTTTTCCTCTCCTCTCTCACTCCATCTCTCCATCTCATCTCTCTCTCTCTCTTTCGGCCATTGAAGAGGAAGGAAGGAAGAAAGGAAAAGCTTGATCTTTGGGTAGGTAAATGATCTCCATTGCTCAAGTTCCCTTCTTAAATGTTGATCCTTGAATCATGGGCTTTATTTTGGTGTGTATAGTGTGGCCATTTGGTGCTGATTTGTGCTACACGAAAATCTGATTGTTGGTGGATCAAGAACTCTCTTTGGAGAAGTTGATAAGGTGAGTGAAACTAACCTATCTATCTAAGTTTCATGCCATTTAGAATAGTTTATAAATTCTGGAAATTTTGGCTTGAATCCGAAAATTGGATGCCACTGTTCATTTGGTATGTTTTTGGCATGAGAATGGTGTTTTGGAATGAGTTTAGGATAGATAGATTGATTGGTAATGGAAATGTGAAGTTTGGTTAAGATTGGTATTTTGATGAAATTGTTGCCCAAAACCCAAAGCATGATAATGGAGTAGGATTTTGATGATTCTGAGTATTCCATTGAGTTTGTTGGGTTTTTTTGTGTGGGAATGGCTTTGAGGTTAAGTTGTGTATCCATAGGAATCAATTGGGCAAAGGTTAAGGAGAGTGCCTCTGTTTCTGCGTTTTCTGCTATCTGAGGGATTCACTCGAGCAGGGAGGGGTCTGCTCGGGTGAAGGATAAGCATCACCCAAGCAGAGATGGGTCTGCTCGAGTGAGGGATGAATATCACCCGAGCAGGGATGAACTCTGCTCGAGTGCTGAGTGGTTTTGCCCTTTTGTGCTTCGAGTTCGTCTGGGTTTTTATGAGCGATGCTCGAGCACATCGCTTTGTGCTCGAGTGAGAGAAGAACATGCTCGAGTGGGCATGTTCTGCTCAAGTGATAGTAGGAATTCAGAGTGAAGGGTTGCTTCGGGTCTTCACTTGCGGGTGGATGACAAGAGTGTGCTCTGACACTCGCGAGCATAGCCTTCTCACTCGAGCACTGGGTGTCTGCTCGAGTGAGCTTGTGCCTCAGGTGGGGGTGGTGCTCTCGGGTTGTCACTCGCGAGTAAGGTGCGCGAGTGTGCCTTCTCACTCGCGGGTGTGAGGTGTGTGCTCGAGTGCAAATGGCTGTGCTCGAGTGATTCAGTTCTTTGAGAGCTTTGTGTGCTTGCGGGTCCTCACTTCCTGGACTTCTCTCGCGGGTGCTCGAGTGAGGCATTTGGCCTTGTGCTCGAGTGAGGTTCTGTGTGCTCGAGTGAGCCAGTTCCTAAAAGTTTCTTTGTGCTCTCGGGTGCTCACTCGCAGTCTCACTTTCTCTTGTGCTCGAGTGCTGTCCGTACCAATGCTCGAGTGAGAGCATTTGTGCTCGAGTGATGTCCGTACTTGTGCTCGAGCATGGTCATCTGTGCTCGAGTGAAACAGAGTAAAATCTCAGTTTTGTGCTTCCAAAAGGGGATCTTTGGGATAGTTTTTCCTACCCTTTAGGAGTTTTGTTAGGGGTGTTTAATGACTCTAAAAGAGCAATAATGATAACCAACTTAGCATTATAAAGTGAATTAAGTCTTGGAATAGAGAATAACTCTTCGTCCCTAATTGTGAAAATAGGATTTGATATTTGCCTTCCTCGGGGGAGTCCGGCGCTAGGACACGTCCAGAAGAACTCAGGTAGTGACTTTTCTCTCATATCTTGTATGATGTCTTGGTATGCATATCTTATCATTGAACTTGTGAAATGTGTGCCATGGTCCATTACGGCGCGAGCAGGTCAGCGTGAGCCGTATAGGGAGTGACAATGGTCATCTCTAGTCGGCCGTTGGACTACCGTCGTAATCGACATGGATCTTTGTGAATCCGACCAGTGGGGGCGGCGTATGTGAAAACCAGCCGTGGGCTGTGTGTGTGTATCTTGCCTATGTGGCTTGTGAATATGATATGCTTTATATGGATCCCAGCAGTGGTGAATTATACTGTGTTGATTGTTGTGATGCAATACACCGTGAGCAATTCAGCGTGAGCAATCGTCAGGGATGACATGTGTCATACTAACCATTGCCACTGCAACTGCCGTTGTAGTTGCTTGTGTGGATGATGATTTGATTACATGCATTATTGTGGTACATTATATGATTGACTTGTTACTACGGGGATTCTTTAGAATCTCACTCTCCCAAAATTAACCATTTTAGACAGGGCTGAAGGATCAAAAGACAAGCGGGCGACGAAGAGTAGTTAGAGCTCCTGTTTAGGAGTATATTTTGGAGGTTATGGTTATCATTGTATATTTTGGAATTGTATATAGTGGATTTTGTGTAATCCCCAAGTAAAAGGGTATGAATTGTAGGCTTTGTGCCTTGTGTAAATCCCTTTTTGTTATGAATGGAACCCGAGTGTGTCAGGAATTTACTTGCACTCTGATATTTGTGAATGGAATCCACCTGTTCAGGCCATTATTATTTCATATTGGGAATTTGAGACCATTGTGAATATGTTTGAAAAAGTTTTTGCAAATCCGATTATTGGGCAAATGAGTATCTTATTAAGTCCCAGTTTGATTATGGTCTCTAATTACAATTTAATTATGAGTTTAAGAACTTAATCTCGGCCTAAGGTGGGAAGGGGGTTACACAACTACTAACTAGGATGAAAACATTAAAAGACAAACAACAGAATTTCAAATTACAACAAACACTACCACTAAATCAACTAGCTAATGGGGCAATGTCTTCCTGATCATGACTTATGGCTAGGAGACAACAAATGAAGGGGGACAGTCTATAAATGAAAAGAACAGAAACAGACACACATGGATTGAATTGAATTGAATAAGGCTATGTTTTAATAATTGAATGGCAAAGTAGGAATCAATAATAGGGTATACAACTGTACCATTCCTAAATAATTACAGGTTTGGTGTAACCAATTGATTTTTCCACTTTGCTTTTGGTCGTACTCACTTTTCTTATTTTCTCTGCTTTCCCCACAAGCAATCCATAAGAAAAAGATGAGAACAAATTTATTGCATTGTCATCCCAAATAGTTTACATCGTCATTCCTGTGTAGAGACGAAGACGACAAATGAAGGGGGACAATTTACGTTGTAATTTATTAAATATAAAGATTTACAGGTGGCGAGGAGGTGGTACACGACGGTGATTGAGGAGGGTGAAAACTCTTTTATAATACCAAACGAGGCATTAGAAATGTGAAATTCACAGTCTCAATAACCAAGGTTTGCACATGTGTAATAACAAATTAAACTAAGGATATGTGTATGCACATAGTTCACATCATTCTTATGATAAAACTGCAACTAAAGCTTTAACAACACATATATATGGCCATATACTAAGAGTTGGAAATTGACACACCCAAAGAGGTGTGTAAACTTCTCAATTATGTCAATCTCAAACCTACATAACCCAAACACAAAATGGCCCACAACACCCATGAGGTACACATACCATCAAGCCTATACTAATATAATCAGCATACACTTGTGATGTATACATGCTACTATGTGGACACATCTAAACAACACAAATATGTGAGGTACACAATCCTGAGGCAGTCAACAAAACCACAATCTCATATCGACAACATAATCAAATGACACATATAATTCCTTTACCATTCATAATCATATCAATCATAATAAGACTAAACCACTTTGCTTAAAGAGAGAATCAAGAGAGAATTGCTATGTTGCCTCAAAGAAAGTTTATCAATAGAGATGATTCCACTAGTTGTTCTCTGGTGACTTTGATCCCCCCATCGATGAGTTATAATCTTAATATACTTTTCAGGATTGCTATTGTCAAGGTAAGTCTCTTCAAATCTTTTTTATTTCTGGCTTCTTAATTCCTTCTATCCTTGCTTTTATTGGTTTCATGGTTATTGGCTGCCGCTCCATTTTCTCCACTCATTTATCTTATATTAAGTGTAACCTTCCTCCATCCTGTATTTCTGCCATCATTTCTCTCCTGCCCATTTCCCCTGAGTTTTAATCATTACCTAGCCCTATTATTATCATCTATTGTCACCAAATCTGATCTCTCTCCTTTTGTTTCTTCTCTCCCTCATTTTTAATTGGCTCTTCTCATATCTTTTACCGCTTATCTTCAACCTCTGCTTTGATAGTTTTCTACACTTACTTTTTCTCAAGTCTAAGGCCCCTAGCTCCCCTCGGTCGTCATCCTTCCAACCCAACTACCTTATTAATATCTTCCATGCAGTCTTATCAAGCGTTCCTTCGTGTTCTTGCATGCCTCTCATCTTTTGCAAAACCCATCCTCTTTTTTTCTATAAATACATCTCTTCTTTCTAACCTCGTCATTAGAGCCGGGAAATCGAGCTAAGCCCGTTTAGGCCCGAGCTCTCAAGGGTCAAGCTTATGATTTAGAGGCTAAAAAGGGAAGCAGGCCTAAAAGGGCTAGCCCTTTTAAGCCCATTTAATATTTTTTTAAAAATAAATTAATAAATATAATATCATTATATCAAATTATCAATATGAGAAACACCTAATAGAGTATTAATAACAGTCAAACACTTATTTATTGATTTGATTTATTTTATTTTCTACAATGGTTTATTCATTTAAACTTTAAAAAAAAGGCTAATTTGGACATTAGATGATTATTTAACTAAAAATTTATGAGTTTTAAAAATAATGTATCTCAATTTAAAGCAAAATAATAAATAAATTGTAAAACTTGAAAAATAATTTTTTTTGAATTAAAATGAGTTTAAGCTTATTTAGGCCCGAGCCCGTGAAGGGCTAGCCCTGTAGGGCCACGGGCTTTAAAAATATGGTATCTTTTAGGAAGCAGGCCTAAACGGGTCGGCTTGTTTAGGCCCGAGCTCATGAAGGGCCGGCCTTGTAGGGCTAGGTCGGCCTATATTCCCAACTCTACTGGTCATGTACCCAAATCTTCTTTCTAACTACTTTCCATGTAAACTTTCTCTTCTTAAACCTTTTAGTCTCCTAAACGGCTTCCTCAATCACTTCCTCTAGTTCTTTGACTCAATACATTTCTCTCCCTATTTTATCACTATGCCTTACCCTTCCCGAAACCCCTTTAACCATTCTTCCAGCTACCCTTCCAAAAACATTTCTCAATTACACACCCATTTCTCCTGCTTTGCTATCGGTACAATCATCGACATACATGCTTTTTCTGAAGAAAGGCTGGATCATCATCCTCATTTAGTTTGGGGTCTCCAAGCCCCCTTCTGTGTAGAAGGAAAAGTTTGGAGCTTGTTTTCCATAAGTTTCCAGCTCGAAGTTGATCTTACTTATGTTGTTGAGAATGAACCATGGGTTGTAGACAACTCGCTCCTTCCAATAGATTGCTAGAAAGAAAATTTGGTCCGTCGTGAACTCAAGCTCATGACTTTTTCTGTTTAGGTCCAATTCTAGGATTTGTCCCTTAAACATCACAATACTCAAAATGGCTTATGATCTCAAAGATGTGGTGGGAAGCTCAGTGGTTGTAAATGTCAAGCCCGCTTCTTGGCTACCCTTAACTACGTTCGTGTTCGTGTCCTTATTGACCCTTATCTTCCATTGGTTCAAAATGATAAGGTCACACTAGATAATGATGAATTTGTTTGGGCAAAATGTAAGTACGAAAGAATATTTTGTAGCCACCCCTTTTGTCACCAGATAGGTCATTCCCTTCAAGAATGTCCACAGATTATAGCTAAAACTTTCTGTAGTTTCAACTAAATGCAAGCCAAAACATGGGGAAATTTTGTCTCTAAGTACAAATGTAATTTTGACGATCGTGCAGATGAGTTACTATGGAAGAACTATATTTGGCAACACAGAACAAGTGGAACATCAAGGATTCACTTTTTCAGACTTCGAAGAAGCTTTTAAAAGACTTTTAAGATGAAGTCAAAGAACATTCTGCTGCGAGAGCAAAGTGATGGAGGAATATTTCATTACTCCTCTGATGAATCATCTAATGCAGAGGGCTTAAAAGATCAAAACAAGCAGTACGACCCATGTGTACTTGTTTTTCACAAGGGCGAGCCATCTAATCTGGCTCCTCAAAGTCAGTCCTCAACGGCTTAAGCTGAGGCTAATGTTAATGGGCCGACATAGCCTATTAACAATGTCTTCCCTAATGTAGATCTGAACTCAGTTTTGGGCCCTAATCATATATCCTCCTCATAGGTTTGTGTTGCTTAGATGTGTCTGTGTAACCCCCTGCCTTAATTAGCGTAATTATAATTCGATATCACTTAATTAAATTGGTTTAGAGACTGTCGAATAGTTCAAAACTCATTTAAAACTCCCTCTTTTAGTAAGGACTTTACAAAATTTTCAAAACTTCTTTTCTATTCCGGTCTCAAATTCAATTATCGAATATAATCACCTGTGCAGTTATATCACATTCATATATCAGAGTGTACAACAAAATCCCGGCAAACCCGGGTTCATATATATAGTCTAAGGGTTCCCAAAATTCCCTACTAAGGGATTACACAACCGTGATTAGAATATTATTTACAACCCAAAAATAATATACATTAATCCAAAATCCAAGTAGATAACCAACTATCCCATATTTCCCAAAATCCCTAACCGCTCTTGGTTGGCCACTTCCCTCTTAAGCCGCTTGCCCTGTCTGAAATGTTAGTCATTGGAAAGAATGAGATTCAAAAGAATCACAGTAGTAACAAATTCACTCATACAATATGTAAACATATAGCAGGTAAGTAAATCACAACCAACAGCAACAATCGAACATGCTTTTCACCACAAGCGACAGCACTCATAGCTATATATTAAAGTCACCAGCTTTCACTGTATACACAAGTCACCAGCTTTCGCTGTATAATATAGTCACCAGCTTTCGCTGTATAATGAGGTCACCAGCTTTCGCTATATACACAAGTCACCAGCTTTCGCTATATAATATAGTCACCAGCTATCACTAGCTGTATAGGCAGCAACATCACAACTTCATCACAACTCATCACAGCACATGACCAACATACATACAATTCATTTTCACAAAGTATAAGGGAAGTGTCACTACCTGATCCTTTCCCGACATTTCTTGGCACTGCGGGCTCACGAGGATGGCAAATATCAAATCCTGTAAACCAAGTTAGGGACAACCCGTCAATCTCTTTCCCAAGTTCTTTTCTCCATAATACTTTAAGTTGGTTATCATTTGAACTCTTTAGGTGACTATTCTAGGTCTAAACATATGCCTAAAGGGTTGGAAAAAACTATACCAAGAACCACCTTTAAAAGTGTAAAATACTAATTTTTGGGGGTGGTCCGCGGCCCAAAAATCCATGGGCTGCGGCCCAAAACTGCCCAAAAATGCTCAAAAACATTTGGGCTGCAGCCCAGAAAATCCAGTTTCTTGGCTGAACTTCCAAAAATCATAACTAATTCAGGAAAAATTGAAATAAGGTGATTCCAAAGCCACATGAAAGATATTTAAGTCCTCTTTCAAGGAAAAATATTGGCCATAACTAGAAATCACCACAAAAGTCCAGATTTACCAAAAACCTAACATTGTACCAAAACAGGGTCCAGCTTTGATGCCAAACTTTGGACAGTTCAAACTCCCAGCTCAAAAAGCGAAATGACACAACATTTATGTCCATTTTGAAGCTTGGGAAGTGAACTTTAAAAATGGAAATTTTCATAATTTTCCAACATCATTTTCCCAGTCAAAACGTCCACAACACCAGGCTGCCCAGAGTAAAACTTCAAGGGACAGATTTCTCAGTTTTGCACCAATGATTCCAATGGTTCCCAAATTCACACCAAATACCATTTCCACATAAATTTGCACAAGAAATCCATTGGAAACACTAGAACCACCAAATTCACATCACATTTACACATATTTAGTTCTTGAGCACATTGCAACACAAAACCACATACAAGACTCCACATTGCAAGTGCTTTCCATTTCAAATTCCAAACTTATTCCAATGGCACAAAGGCACAACATGACACCAATTGCTACCCAAAACACCATCCAATTCATTCATTTTGAAATTACACTAAAATCAGGGCAAATTCCACAAACCACAATACTCAACCAAAAGTCACAATACTTTGGTCAAAAGAAAGCTCTTACTCACCTTTTTCACTTTCCCAAACTAATTTCTTGATTCCTCAACCTTCAAGTTTTCTCAATCACAAAAATACCTCCCCTTGAGATTCTAAGACCATAGAAAGAAAGCTCTTAGCAAGAGGAACAACTTTAGAGAAGGAGATTTTGGCATTTGAAGTCAAAACCTTACCTAAATCACAAGGCTTTCTTTTCTCTTTCCTCTTCAAAAATGGCGCACAAGAACTTAGAGAGAGAGGGAAAATATGAGATGATGATGATGGAGATGAGAAGCAGATTTGTATTGCCTCCACACACACACAAAACGAAATGGAAAGAGAGAGAAGGATGGGAAATGAATAAAAAATCCATGTGGACTTTTTGACCATGATCAAGGGTGCACATATTGACACTTGTCAACATCTTGGCCCTCCTTTCCTAAACTCACATAACACATGCACACACACAACTCCTCTCATACTCATGAATCCTAACCATTGATCTCAAAGTTACCAATGAGTTTCCTCTTCGATAACTGACCAATTGAGCGGTAAATTACCATTTTACCCCTGAGTATCACAACACTTATCAAATCACCACTAAACACATTCTTCTCCTTCCTTTATACCATTCACACGCCCTCCCCTCTATTATCATTCAATTTAGATATTAATCCGATATTGAACTTAAATACAGGGTTTGGGTTCTGGTTGTAACATATTTTGATCATAATTCTTGTTATGTCCTCCAAAAATGTTGGTTTAACATTAATTACCTTTACTTTGGGAGTCAAAGTCCCTTAATCACAACTCGGGATATTACAGTCCGCATAGTAGCATGTATACTTCACAAGTGTGTGCTAATTATTTCAATATAGGCTTGATGGCATGTGTACCTCACGGGTGTTGTTGGCTATTTTGTGCTTGGGTTATATAGGTTTGGGATTGGCATGATTGAGAAGTTTACACATCTCTTTGGGTGCATCAATTTCCAACTCTTAATATATGGCCATATATGTGTCGTTAAAGCTTTAGTTGCAGTTTTATCTTACGAATGATGTGACTATGTGTATGTGCATATCCTTAGTTTAATTTGTTATTACACATGTGCAAACCTTGGTTATTAAGATTGTGAATTTCACATTTCTAAGTAAAAGCCCTAGTGAGAAAACGAAGAAGCAATCTATGTAGTAACCAAGCTCATAGTTTAGTCCCATAGGGACTTGTAGGGTATGGTTTAAATCTGGAATGGATTTGTCTGATTTGACTTGAAGCAATCTAATGGCATATTTAAGTTAGCATTTGAAAAGCACATTTACATACATCAAGACAAAAATCCTCTCACATACTTACCTCTTATATCGTAAATCATGTTAGAAATACAACTTCTGCTAGGGATGAACAAAAATCCTGGTAGTCCAGTTAAGCCAGTCCGACCCAATCTGACCCGACCCGGTATGGCAAAGAAAAATTGGCTCGAATCAATATTGGGCAGATCTTCTCGGGTCAGACTAGACTTCAGACCAATGCCTCAAACCCCTTGGTCTAGTCCAGTATAACCTGAGTAGTGTTTTTATTTTATTTTTCTTAACCCACCTACACACTATACACAGTCACAACCATACGCCACACACGTTCATGCTGACACGCCTACTATCCGCCACTCTTATACATTAGGGCTCGAGCAGGCACTAAACTAATTAACCAAAGTACCAAACATCTTCATATTCAGAACTTAGAAGCCTGCAACAGGGAACCTTAGGTGACAATCTGACACTCCTATCTCCCTCTCCACCTTGCGTCCTCGACGACTAGACCTCATCATCCTCTTCAACTCTTCTAATAGCCTCTCCTCCTCTCCTCACTGATCACGTCTCAGTTCACCGATGCTTCAACGATCATCGCAAGCTTCAATATTGAGGTAAGATTCCTGCCTCCCTCCTAACCTTGAAACATTTGTTGAAATACTTGGTTACTTTAGTTTTGATTACTCTATCATTCTCATTTTCCTCTAGCTATTCTATTAGTCTAGTTTTGAGTACTCTGCAATTCTCGTTTTCCTCTAGTTTTCCATCGTCTGCATTTCTCTTGCTCTACATATGAAATACTTGGTTGAAACATTTGCATGCCTACCGTCAATTTTTGTTTTTGCATCTGCACATTGTATTATTTTGGTGGCTGCCAATTTCGTTCTAAGGAAATTCTTAAAAAGAAGCTCCTTGGGATGTCTATATTGGCTGTCAATTTCATTCTGATGAAATCTCGTCCTATGAATTTTTTTAACAAGATGAATTTAAGGAGTGTTGCTTGTTCTATATCATTTTGAGATATCATGTAATTGTAATTAGGCTTTTATTCATGTCTTGTCTAATCATATACCAAGACCGAGCAAAGGCGTTCTCAAACATGATTTATTCTAGTGCCAAAATACAGCCACCTAACATGTTGAAGGCTTTTATTCATGTCTTGTCAACTCTATTAATGTTTATATATCATTTTTTTTAGGGTTAAGGTGCAAAAATACACATGTGACTTTTCTGAAAGTGCGCTCAACACCAAGTGCTTTTTTTAGGAGGCAAAAGTGACTATGTGCTTTCAAAATAGGTGCAAAAGTCACATATTCGGTTAGCTTTAAAAATTTGACCGTGAGTTTAAACTTTGTTGACTAAAAATGATGATATGGAGAATGATTTGGATGAATAATAAACAACCGGCAGCAACTAGTTGCTGACATAGCAAGGGAAACAACATTTAAATAAAAAAAAAGATAAATGAGTAATATAAATGAAAAACAAACAGGGGAAATAAAATTGGGATTATATTAAAGAATCTAGAGTGTTACTTTATCAGAGGCAAATCGATAGAAGCAAATTGAGAGAAGGGAGCCTTGGTGCCGAGATGAACTTCGAGAAAGTATGGAGTCATGGTGGAGTTAGCTCCACACCTTATCGGCGGCGATATCAAAGGCGTAGTCAGCAACAGAGTTTGAACTTGTGAAGAATCTTCAGTTACGGAACTGGAAAATCAAGATTCTTCCCCAGAACAGGTGAATTGAGATTCTTCTATGGTACGGTGAATCTCATGAAGAATCTTCGGCTATAGAGTTTGACACTTTGCATTCCTCTGATTTTTCTCTGATGGAGATTTAATTGATTGTGGGTCTTATCCTCCTCTTTGCATTCCTATGATTTTTCTTTGCAGATTTGGACTAACAGAGAAAGTCCACTCTTTCTCTAATAAAGTGTATTGAGGTTTTCACCAAGTATCTCTATTCTAGATGTTGCTACTTGTAATATCCCAAAAAGCAATTAAGGGCTAATGACTTCAAAAGTGACTGTAATTATTGTCGAATAAACACTTTTGGAGAATGAGTGATGGGAATTTGGATGTTTTAATAATTCCAATGGATTCCTTGTGAAAATTCGTGTGGGGAGAGTGTTTATTGTGAAATTGGAACCATTGGAAACAATTGTGCAAAAGTTGGAAACTTGTCCATTGAAACTCTGTACAGGGCAGTCGATTTGTATGAAATTTTTAAATAGGCAAATGGTGTCTAAAAATTCTGAAATTTTCCATTCTTAAATTTCACATGCCAAGCTACAAAATGGACATATAATTTGTGTCATTTCAATTTGTGAGCTAAGAGTTATGATTTTCCAAAGTTTGGGATGGAAACTGGAATCTGTTTTGGAGCAATATGGACTTTTGTGCAATTCTGTAATTTTGACGTTATTAAATGCAGTGATCCATATTTTTCCAATAAAGAGGACTTAAATAGCTTTCCATTGGCTTTGGGATCACCTCATTTTTATTTTTCTAGAATTAGTTATGATTTTTCAAAGTTTGGGCAGAAATCTGCCAGAATTTTGTAAAAATCCGAAATTGATGGAAATTTAGTAAATAATTAGAAAATAATATTATATTATATTAAATCATCATCCACCTCCTCCATCAGCCCAAAACCGTGATATTCAGCTGCAACAAGAGAGAGAAGGTGTGAGAAATTCTAGAGAGAGAAGGAGAAGAGAACTTGTACGATAAGTCGATTTATTCGGTAAATCCTTACCTAACGCGTATAACTCCACTCCTAAGCTATTCTTATATATTCTTCAAGGTTTGTGGAGCACAAATTTGGGTGTTCTAAGGCTAGGGTTTTCAGCCAACTTGAGGAAAAGCTAGTGGGAGCTTGAGGTAACTTCCAAACTTTCGTATATTGCTTATTCTGGCTGCTGTGGGCAATTTAATCGGTGAAATTTCGCCGGATTGCCATTGGTTTTAAAGTTTGGAAATGATATGGCCTAGGGGTTATTTTGCCCAAATTGGGTCTTAATGTTAGTTGTAACCTAATGTAATGATTAATAAAGTGGTTAGGAGTAGAAAGGAACACGTTTACGTAGCTGAAACCGAAAAACACCGATTCTTCCCAAAGTATGCCAAGATTTCGGCCAGGGCTAGATCTGAGGGTTAGAGTTGGATTTTCAATGATTTGATGGTTCCATTGAGTTCAAGAGCGAAAATTAGGTGGGGTTACAGTTGGTCACTTTTTCGGAAGAGGCCGAAAAAGCATAATTACGAAAACGCCCCTAAAACCCTTAAAGTGAGGCTGCCAGGGGTAATGTTGTAATTTGACATTGAATTTGATAATTTCAAGTTTGGAAATGGATTCCTTGGGCAAAAATATGTTAGAATAGCCCATGTCAAAATTTCAGGAAAAGTACAGCCGGGCCGGGTCTCCGGGGGCATTTTTGTAAATTTTAATAATATGCTCATATAACCCCCAAAAATACTATGGAAGTGTCTAAATTGTATTTTGGAATTCTAGGAATAAGTTGTGAGCCCAGTGGTTAGCACGTTTTACGATGCACACTAAAAGGTGGTCTTTGAAATAGTACTCCCCAATCCTTTAGGCATGTGTCTAGGCTTCTAGTAGCCACTTAAAGAGTCCAAGTGATAACTAACTTTAAGTGTTCTGAAGGTGTGAATTTGGAATAAAGAATAACCTGTCGTCCTTGACTTTGGTTTATAGGGTTCGACATTTGTCCTAATCGCAAGTAACCTGTGCCGGCGCACGTCAAGAAAGAACAAGGTAGTGACTCTTTTCCCTTATACTATATGTGATACATGGTATGTTTGTTTGATCATTGTTTGTGAGTCTATCACCTGCGGCCCATCGGTGTTGACGGTGGGAGGATTGTACCTTCGGGGCGGTGGAATCCGGGGGATGAGACTATGTGAAAGCCGTAAGGCTATATGTGAAAACCAAAAGGCTATTTGTGAAACCTTCACCCGCGGCCCATCGGTGTTGACGGTGGGAGGACCGTGCCTTCGGGGCGGTGGAATACGGGGGATGAGATTATGTGATTATGTGAATATGTGGCAGCCTGCGGTTGTGCTTTATGTTGTGATGCTGCTTGATGATTTTCTTGTATGCTTTGTGATTACATGTGGTATGAGTGATTTGTTACTACTGGGATTCTTTTGAATCTCATTCTTTCCATTGACAAACCTTCAGACAGGGCAAGTGGCTCCAAGGGAAAGGAGACGACCAAGGGTGGATAAGGCTCCTTAGGGAGATTTATATTTTGGTGTTGGATATCATGTTTTGTTGGGAGATCACCGTATATCTTATAAATGTTGTTTTGGAGACAGTGGTGTAAACCCCTAATGAGAATTTATAAACCTTTAGTTTGTGTATGAAAACATGAGGGTTGTCGGGATTTTGTTGTATACTCTGATATGTAAATGTGATGTAACTGCACAGGGTAATTATATTCGAGTTGTGGAATTTAAGATCAGGGTAAGGCAGAATCTTTGAAAATATTTGTGAAAACCCTTCCGTAAGGAAGGGATTGTAAATGAGTTTGATTATTATTGGTCTCTATTTCATTTTAAAATACGTATTTCGAATCATAATTACGAAGGGGGTTACACTACTCTTCTCAATTCCTTTGGTTCTGTTAGTTGGTTTAATTTTATTTTCTCACATCACAAGACAAATCCTTTTTTTGTACTTCTAATTTCTGTCTATCAAGAACCTTTCCGGCTTAAACTCTAACGACTCCGACCACACCCCTTCATCCCTCTACAACTTCCATATGTTCAATATCAAGTGTGTGCCTGCTTCTATACGGTAGCCTCCTAAAGTGCACTCTTCTGCGAATTCTCTTGGACCCGATAGTGACACGGCTGGGTATAATCACAGTGTCTCTTTTATTATTGCTTGAAGATACTCTAATTTGCTTATATCTGTTTCGTTCACCAACCTCTCTTTTCCCACCTTCTCATATAACTCATCCTGAACTTTCTTCAACATATCGCGATGATTCAGTTATAGTGAGAGCCCCCAAGTCATAGTGACCGATGTAGTATCTGTTGCCCCTGCCATTATTCTTCAATATCCTTTGTTAGTTGGTTCATTTTTATTTCCCCAAAGAAAAATGATTGCGGGGTTAACGTGGATTTAATGGAAAATTTCTTTCCTGGACACTTTCACATCCCAAGTCTAAAACCTACTTCTATGGATACATATGTCAAAGGAGTCATAAATTATAGTTGTACTCCAGCTGGCACTGTGATGCCAAAACTGACAGACGTCATCGCTTGCTAACGATTATGTGACCTTTGCACCTATTTTAAAAGCTTATAGTTACTTTTGTACCTAAAAAAAGCATTTGATGGTGAGTGTACTTTCAGGAAAAACACGTGTATTTTTGCACCTTAACCCTTTTTTTAATTATATGAAACTACTTGTTGTTTCCTTAATTGATGAATACTTGCTTTTCTTTTCTTTTCTTTTTTTA
This sequence comes from Inga leiocalycina, assembly GCA_963242795.1. NCBI lineage: Eukaryota > Viridiplantae > Streptophyta > Magnoliopsida > Fabales > Fabaceae > Inga > Inga leiocalycina. Next base: position 32,565,899 of record OY725328.1, read on the forward strand.
CAGGCATGGATAATGAGCAAACTTCAAGTATTGACTTATCTCAGTCTTCCAATATTTGTGAGAATGAGACTCATGGTGGACCATCTTCTACCCCTATCAATTCCACTAATCCTCACCAACCGCCAACCATTGTAGAATGTCCTCCTCCTACTCCCGTAGTTGCTACTGGAAATGAAACAATAAAAGGTTGTAGTAAGAAGAGAAAACAACTTAAGAAGAAACAATCACAAGTATGGGATCACTATATTAAGTTACCATTGGAGGATATGGATGGAGAGCTTAAAGCTGCATGCAAGTACTACAATAATGATTATGCTTGTTATCTAGTTAAATGTGGTACAACTTCTTTGAAGAGACACTTAAAAATATGTTAGAAAAATCCACACAGGGCTACTGAAATATCAAAATAGTCAATGTTGAATTATGTTTCACAAAGTGGGCAAGGGGAAGCTTAGCACCTCACAAGTTCAATCAAAAACTTTGTCGTACGGCTCTAGCGGAGTTCATCATATGTGATAAGATGCCATTTAGACTAGTTACAAAGTAAGGTTTTAAATCGTTTGTGAAAGAGTTAGAGCCACGATTTCAGATCCCTTCTAGACATACTATTGCTAGGTATTATTGGCAATTGTATCTTGAGGAAATGAGGATCTTTAAGAATCAACTAAAGCAGTGTACTAATCGTATTTGCCTCACTACAGACTATTGGATGTCAGTCCAAAACTTCAACTACTTATGTCTCACAACTCATTTCATTACAAGGATTGGAAACTGCATAAAAGGATTCTTAATTTTTGTTTGATTGAGAATCATAAGGGCAATACAATTGGAAAGACTATTGAGAGGTGCATATCAAAATGGTGCATACAAAATGTGTTCACCATCACAGTTGATAATGCAACATCCAATCACACAGCCTTGTCATATTTGAAAAAATGACTTATGAATTGGAAGGGTCATGTTTGTGGTGCTGATTTTCATCAACTACGGTGTTCTGCACATATTTTCAATTAGATTGTGTATGATGGCTTGAAGGAATTGAAAGATTCCTTTTAATCAATTCAAAATGCTATAAGAGTACGTCTGATCCTCCCCTGCTCGGCTCAAAAAAATTTAAAGATTTATGTGAACTAGAAATGTTGGATGCAAAAAATATGTGTGTCTTAGATGTTAGCACTAGATGGAATTCTACATATTTAATCTTGGATGTCACTTTGAAATTCCAAAAGGCATTTGAAAGATTGGGGGATGAAGATAGAGATTATGTGGCATACTTTTAAAAAATTTCAAAACGTGATAGCACGCATATGGATGTTTACTCTACCCAAGATGTTGATGACAACATGGATGCTCCTAATGACCCTTCTAACAAACAAGATTGGCAAATGTCTTTCTTAGATTCTTAAAGTGTTTTATGATGTGACCTTGCAATTTTCTAGCTCGCTCATAGTTACTGCAAATGCATATTTCCATCAAATTACATTGATTCAAGAGTTGTTGAATGAGACTATTGTGTTTGAGGACCCTCTTCTCAGGGAGATGTCCTCAAGCATGAAGATGAAGTTTGATAAATATTAGGGGCAGCAGAAAATATGAATACTTTGTTGATTATTGTTGTGATTCTAAATCCTCAATACAAGCTTGCCTACATCAATGATGTATTTGAGACACTTTTTCCTGATTATCAACTTTGTATGTCCATGAAAAACAAGGCAAGAAACACTTTGTATCACATGTTTGAAGAGTATTCTACAAAGATTGGTGTTGAAACAGGCAAGTCTCATGGTGCCAACACTTTGAACTCTTCTGGTAGTGCCAACGCTTTGAACTTTTCAGGTAGTGCTAACACTTTGAATTCTTTTAGGAGTGCCATCGCTTCTACTGCAAATGCCAGTAAAAAAGACCCTGGTTGTAGATGGTTGGCATCCCGAAAAGAAAAGATCTCATCAGTAGATCCTCAATCTGAATTGAATAGATACCTTTCAGCTAATGCAATTGAAGACATTCCGCTTGATGATGATGACTTTGACATATTGACATAGTGGAAGGTTAATTCAACCAAGTACAGAGTGCTTGCCATGATAGCACGTAATGTATTGGCTATTCCAATATCTACAGGTGCTTCTGAAGAATCTTTTAGCACTGGAGGATATGATTATAGGTGTAATCTATCTCCTAAAATGACTGAAGCACTCATTTGTGCCCAAAATTGGCTATTTGCTAAGCAAACTATCTCAAAATTAGCTACTATGTTGATTGAATATGACAACTTTCAAGAGACTGATCATGTTGTTAATATTCCAGGTAATATTTTCAATTCTATGCTCATTATTCAAATTTACATATTTTATTATTACTAATTTTTTAACATATACAATTTTTTTGTTTAGATAGATCAAGTATCATTGAAGGTGGAGGAGACAAATGAATGACAATGGATGCTCAAGAAAAAGAAATTAGATCTCAATCATTTGTTTTCCACTTGCATGTAATGTGATAGACTTGTTGTTACTTGTTAGGTTTAATGTGCTTAATTGATTGTTATGGATTGTATTAAAGTAACTTGAATGTTGTTGCTTTTTATTGTTGTTGGAGGTTATTATGGATTTATAATTGGGCTTTAATGTTTTTTTATGAGTTTTATATGATTATAGGTATTGTTATGGTCTTAATAGGTTCAAATATTGCCTCTCAAAGAAGACAGAAATAAAATTTAAAAAAAAACACCAAATAGGTTCTGGACTACCTGAACTGGTCTAGGCAGTCCACTGGACCAGGTCTGGTCCAGCCCGAGCCCGAGCTGGTGCTGGACCAAACCGGAACTCGAGCTATCTTGTACAACCAGAGGTACTATCCAAACCAAATCTTGGGTTAAGGCCAAACTCAGTCTAGTCTAGTCTATGCTCAACCCTAACTTTTACCGTCAATCCAAACAAGCACTAACACAATCCTAACCTAAAAAAAGTGCAACCCGAAGCAAGTAGACTTGACTAGCCTAGTTTATTTAGATCTGGTTGGACTAGGTTTAAGACTAACATATCTAACCAACCAATTGGTCTGGTTCAACCCGATGTGTCTCCCTATATTTAATTATTTATATATTTCAAATCTCATTCATTAAAAGATCTGTTTCTCTTTTCCCTTGTTTTTTCTCGTCTAGAAGTTTTATCAGACCTCATCTCCTCCATTCGACCCTCCTCCTCTCTTACAGATTTATCCATCTTTATGACAGCGACACCAACCAAATCAACCAAGATCCCTATCACTAACTGAAACAGACTTGGATGATTCATCTCCATTCCCCTCCATCTGGTTTTTGTTCCTTTTTTATTTTTTGCAATTATACTTTCCTGCAAATCATCTTTGATTTAGGAGGAGGCCAATCGAGCTTATGGAGGGTTTCAGCTTTCACCGGATGTTTGGGATCCCTTTTGCTCAATTGGGCTTATGAGGGAAACGCCCATTTTTGTCAAAAGCCACAAATAGGAGCTTTGAGCTTTTGCAGTTGGGCTTTTATAAATCTGTGGGACCCACCAAGGTTTCTCTTTCATGTGAATTATCATGAACATCAACTTCTGTGGGACCCACTAGCTTATCAAGGAGGAACAGAAATGCAATGGAGGTGGGGCCCACATATCCGGAACCTCGGGTTGTCATGAGTCCTGACATTGTTGAGCTACTGGAAAATGGAAATTGAGAAAGGATGAGTGTGTATGCCTTAGGTGATTTTGGTCAATGAGGAATTTTTATCTTATCCTTGGCTGTGAAGAGGATTGGCACAGTATAATGGAGGAATTTTATTTAATGTTAATTCTTGAGAAATCTTTAAAATTTGTTTGGCAATTAACCATGCTCATTATCTTGAAGTTAGTCTAATCTTCTGATGGTTTAGTTATAATACCAATACATATAATTCAATATACATTTTCCATAGAAATTTTTTTCCCAAATCAATTAATATTCGTGACTCAATTAGAAACCAAATTGTATTGTACATGTGATCCAATTAGTCATATAATATTATTTCATCAAATTATATATTTTTTTATTGCCAAATTTTCCAACTTCAATAAATTTTTTATAATTTTTAATTTAATTTCTTTCTTACCATTATCACAAAAGCCCTTATGTTTAAGCCAATCCAAACAAATTTTACTTTTGTAAAATTCATTTTTACAATAACCAATTCAAACATAAATCACATTACACAATCTGACTTTTACCAAAAATAATATTACTGAAAGTAAAATTGAAACAAGACAAATTCTCAATCGTTGTTCCAAACACACACTATAAGATCTATTGATCATCTCTTTGATTATTCCCCCTAAATCTTCATTTCTCTATTTGCTTGTTATCATCTTGTTCGACCAAATCCGGTCTTGCCTCCCATTGGATTTCTCCCAGAATAGACCAGACCTTGGCAACAAGTTCTAACATGGCATATTTTCTACAAGCCCTCAGGTCGAGGGTAAACCCAGGCTAGTCCGATCTTTGTCCAGCCCAAGAGATTGGCATGCTTATAAACATTTTGTTTGCAACAAAGTGACTCGTTCTAATTACTTGAAAAGACAAGATAAAATGAAAATGAAAACGAATCACAAATTACATGATTTCTCTAACTTTTATAAAAGAAAAGAAGAATGTCCAAGGTTAAAGAATATAGCTTTTCACAATAGTGAACTCAATTTATTTCCATACTCAGTCTCTAAAATCCAATATGATTAAATTTCATGATACCCAGAAAGAGTTCAAAAATACCACAATGTATGCTATGAATACATATGTATAAAATGCACACAAGGATGAATAAAATCTATGTTCTGCATAAGAGGACATCCCATAGAAACAACCATTGTATAGATAGTTGTGTAGCAGCCAAGCTTGAGATTTAGTACAGAAGCCTTCAATGCTTTAAACTATACGAACGCAGGCTGTAACCATGTGCAGCTAAAAGGAGCTTGATAGGAAAAGATATGGGCGTATAAATGGCAATATATTAAAATAAGAATACCTGAAAGGGAAAAATTGACAGAGTAAATCAACATGAACCAGTAATTTGAATCTTCTGTTTAGGAAAATAAATGCATATAATATATATTCAAAGAAATAGAAGAAAAGGTGATTGAGTATAAAATGAATGGTGTTGGTTTCTATCTATTCACAAATGCATATAATATGAAACCAAAGCAGGTCACAAAAAAACAAAGAAAAAGAAACCAAAGGCTGTGCCACAAAATATATACACACACACCAAAATGCTATTCCCACTTTGGATGACTAAAAATGTCACCGTGACCACAAACTTATGCTTCGTGTTGCAGTAATAGCAGAGCACTTTAAAGGTATTGCACAAAATAGATGAGCATATAATATTCCTATGAAGGCCACAAGAAAAGAATTTCGCATCATAAAAGAGAATATTCTAAAAAGCAGACACAAGAGAACCAATGCCTCATTGATTGAAAAGAACTGCACAAAAAAAGTAAAATTTTAAAACTGAACTCTAAATCAAGGATAAAGGGAGCTGACCCACAGCCCAATCACCCTACAAGTGTTTGTCCAATACTTTGACAAAAATATTCTACCACCTACTAGGGTACTACATGTATCATAAATGTATAGGATCCACTAATGAAAAAGGTAATTATCATGATCATGAAACAGGAAATGCAAGGGAATAAAGCTTAGGACACATGAAGCTGTAGGGGCCAAAACACCCCCCAATATAAAAAAGCCAGAAAGATGTATGCGATGTTTACCATATGGTGCAAATTTTACCTCTAATTTTCAAGCAATCAAAATCTGGGGTTTGTATAATCAATCAGCCTGCAGACGCCACAGATGAAAATCAATTCCAGCAAAAGTTGGCAATCTGAATGGTACAACTATAGAATTTATATCAAGTAACTAAGATGTATTCATTTCGCTTGTGGATATTTGGTCATATATTATGGCATGCTTCAACCTTTTAAGTGCTTCTCAGGCAGCGTTCATACAGACAAGTGGGGAAAAAAATAACTTCATTGAAGCAGTAGAAGTAAAAATTGAAGATAAAAGGTAGAGCTGCAAAGATTGCAAGATATGTAAACTTCATCGGATTTTCCTTCCTTTGCTTGAAATTTATGTCCACCATAATGACTAGCAATACTTTTGTGAATTTTAATATTTTGTTGTCCCACATCTTTTAAATCTGATCATTCTTTCTTTTGCTTTTCTCAACTGTTAAGCATATCAAGACTACAAAGTACTGCAGCATCATGATGGCCTATACTGACAAGCATCTATATGTTTGCAAGTTTGCTCTTCTCTGTTGGAATGTAACTTTGGTCCCTTCCAATGGGGGAGAGCAATTGATAAGTCAATCATAAAAGTTGAGCACACTTTCATTATTTTATGCTGAATAAAGTTCCATACAATTTATCAAAAGTACAAGGGATGATCAGTGGTTAAGCTTTTTTATCAGGAGCTTTCCATCACCAGCTGCCAACAAGGCTTCACTCACTTGAGGTTGCTAGTATAAGTAATACACAATGTATTGAAACATTGAAGACAATACACCCTCACTTAACCATGGCAACTACTATTTTTAAATTTTATTTTGGATGCCAATCGAAATTTATACATATAAACTTTTGACATGAAGCGAACATAGGCGGATACCTTCTCATTTTTTGGAGAGAAAATGGCCTTGACTGTTTCAAAGACCTCTTCAATAGGCCTGGCAGCATCAATCTAACAATGAAAATGTATGTCCTCATTACAGAAAAGAAGCAACAACTAAACACAAATATTATACAAGCAAGAAAAAGAAGGGAGAAAACAAGTTACCTTGTGAACTTTTCCCTTTGCATCATAATAATTTACCACTGGGAGACTAGACTCCATGAAAACCCTAAACCGCTTCCTTATAGTTTCAATGTTGTCATCCACTCTTCCCTTTATTATTTATATACAAGTGTAAGGACAAATAAAAATGCTGAAAACTAAAAGACATAAAAACATTTAACAACAAAGAAAAGATTCAACCTGGTTTCTAGAAAGGAGGCGATTCTCCATCTCTTGCTCGGGACAGTCAAAAAACAAGACAAATGTTGGCTCTATTCCAGTCTGCAAGGCCATAATACATTTTGAAAATTAATGGAACATGCATTGATTCCTCCATGAAAGCCACAAAAGGAAATTGAGTAATGAAGATGAAAACCTACCACTTTTTCAAATGCTGCACGGTTTTCCTCATTACGAGGAAAACCATCAATGAGAAATTTGTCATTGCCATTTTCCTGCATTGCTCGTTGCAGAAGCTTAATTGTTACCTCCGAGGGAACAATTTTCCCTTCTTGAATCATATTTTGAATCATTGTACTGCCAAACATACAGCAAACAATTATGCGAATAAGATCAAACCCAGAATATGAATAATTTAAACGCAATAACTTAGATTGGCATCAGCATTTGGAACTCGGCAGTTGAAAAGGAATATACAAGAACCACAATAAGATGATGCATATACATCTTCCTCAAGTGATACTAGTTGAGAACACAGAGAATCATTGATACAGTAAGAGTTTTGCCAGAACAAAAGATATAAATACATTGCATTAATTAAATGGCATAATCTATGTAGCTTTGTGGGGTTATCTGTATGTTATAGCTAGCATACTGAATGGAAAGCAAAGGGACATACAGATTAGTAGTCAAAGAAACTATGGGCACAATTGCACATTTCCTACAAAACGTGGATTGAAGTCAAGCAACTGTGTAAAGGTCAAGCCACCACCCTATTATTCAATTTTGACAAGAAGAAAGGTCATCTTACATCCATACTATGTTCCAATCAAAGTAACAAGTACTTTGACCATGTTTTCCTCCAAATAGAAAACAAAGAGGAAGCTACAACTTTCAAGAAAGCAACTCAAAATTTACAACTTTGTCACTCATTTCCCCAGCATCCAAGTTCAATTTTTTTATTGCAATATGAAAGAATAATTCTTTCGTGCTGAAAGAAAACAAGAATGGATCTGGATAGGAAAAAGAAACTTAAATCACATAAGACCAAAACAAAGGAAAAAATTGAGGTGGAAGTATTTCACTCGTGTCCATCAACAAGCCTCCTTTTCCGACAAGGGAGCAGGGAAAAAAACTGTGAAATTAAACCCACAAAGAAGCTACAAAGACAAGATTCCAAAAAGCCAAGGGTAGTGCCCATCAAAAGGATTGGTTACCATTGATTTTAGGATAAGAAGAACAGGTGGAGTTTCTTTAAAAACAGTCCCCACAATAGGGCCAAAAATCTTTCATCACTATTTAGTAGTGTAGAAACCGTACCCATTCTCAGAACCAGATTTAATTTCTGCTCGCAGAAGATCACCAGCACTGAGGTGAGTATATCCAAAGTTTTCAACAATTTTTGCACATTGGGTACCCTTTCCACTGCCAGGGCCACCTATATGATCGGCACATAAGAATAAATTTGAGTCAGAAACCATCCAACAGAATCTCCAATGAAGAAAATAAAGAACGTAGGGGAAAACGTGAATTAATCTCAGATAGGAAAAATAACTGAAGAAAAAGAACTACAGAAATCCATTACACCCTAGTCATAAAAAATTTTCCACTGCAGATAGTCAACCACAGATGGAAACAAAGATAAAAATTTCATTGTGCTGCAAAAGGAAACCGAAGTTTATTTCCCTGATCAGGTTGATCAGATTTCATGCTGCAAACCAGCCATCCACAAATCAAATGACATACTCAACCCAGACCTAGCTCTCAAGGCTAGTTCTAGTGTTCAACCATTAGAATAAGAAACTAAGACAAGGATTATCTACAGATCTAGACATAGTAAGGCATGCATAAACCATTCACAACATTCCTTTTGCCCTTCAAGCAGTATAAAAAAGGAAAGGATGAACAAATATTTCCATGGATTAATAGTGTTGCGCAGTGACTTACTGTTGAAGCACCAGTTGACCATACAAAAAAACATGCCAAATTGAATGAGAGCAAGGAATGTAATTTAATACAAAAAATTTGGAATTGTGTCAGGCACATGACAAACAGCACCAAACTACCAAGCTCCCTTGGCTTTGTTTAACTGTTTTTTGAAGGAAACACTCAAACATAATACTAACATATAAGAATTCAATCTGTTTCTTTTTCTTTCAACTTTCTCATTTTTTATACATATATTTTTGTCATATTTTTTTCCTTTCAAGTTATATCAATCTCTAGACCGAAAACAGATCAGTTATGTACTTTCAAATTCACAGGTCAAAGTACTTGCCCATTAGGAAAACCATTTTTCTGCAGATACACAACCAATTAACAGATAAAGATTATAGTTGCAAAAGAGAAATCTTATAGAATGTTAAATACATTGGAAAACCTAATATAAAGGCTAAAACAACATCTTATTTGTGGCAGAGCACCACAAAAAGATGCAAGTCCTAGTGCAAAATTTACATAACAATCAAAGGTCTTAAAATCTTTACTTCTATATGAAGGAAGTATAGGCTGTTTTGATCCTGACAGTATTGACAACCACTGAAACTACAACCAAGGTAATCAAGAGAGTTATTGAGTTCTTAAAGAAAGACAAGTCCATGCCTAAAGCTTTTTTGTGCCCTAAAATTCTAATCCCAAATAATAATAATTTATTCACCAAAATGATTTCAATGAGGGTAATGCAAATCCAATTACAAGATATTAATTCAGTCAGTTGAAATAAATTTATAAAAGGAAATTCACTATGGTCTTCAAAACAACTGAATATAATTACAGCCTGATCTCTTCAAATGAAGAGATAAAACAATGTGTTCAAGAAGTAATGAGGTATACAGGATATGATAAGTGAAGGAAGATTGAAAACAGAAATGTAGGCAGCTATCAGCTTGACTAAATCAACATAAATTCAAAAGCTTATAAAAGAAAGGGGAAAAGGTCAGAATTTCCCCAAGTCAACCATAGAATAGTAAATAAGAAATGCATTATTTGAATGCTACCAATCTGTGCTCACCTAAAACAAAAACAACTGTAGGCTTTTTCTCTACGGCACTTCCATTTGCACCCTATGAGCCAATGAAGAATCCCAAAGAGAAAAAGGAACAAAAGGAAAACAAGGTAAAAAATAGTTAAGATTAACCATGCAAAATAATGATCAAACAGATGACAAAAACAATGCAAGGTTTTAAGTAACCAAGCTGTAATTTGCCAGAGTTAAAAGGAAAAAACGATCAAACAAATGACAATAAAAATATGACAGAAGTTTGATATGACTGTAAGTAACGAAGCTACAATTTGCCAGTGTTACTAACAAGACAAAAAATGAATAATGATCAAATAAAGGACAAAACAAAAAGACAGACTATATGAGGTTTGGAGTTTGTTGTGATTGTAAGCAACAAAGCTATAATTTACCATGTTATAAAAGAAAAAAAACTTATCAAAGTTCAAACCTCAAGAATTCTATATGGCAGTAGGAAAAACAATGATCTCTCAATTTAATAAGATTTTCAAAAGAATAATCTTTCTTAAATGCTAGAAATGAATGGGCATAAGGGTAAAAAAAAAATACCTGGTTTGCTGCTTCAACAACAGTTCCCATGAGTACCTATCAAATGCGGTACCAAAAAAGTATCTGTACAAAATTTGAAAGAAAAAATAGTTACTATCCAAAAACTATAACATTAGACTGACCATTAGTACAAAGTAAAGGCCAAATCATCAAACGTCATATAGCAAAGCAGCCATTGAGGTTTCAATCGAAGCAACAATATGCACAGATTAAGAAAAGAGTATCAGCAAATAACAATAAAAAAAAGAAAAAATTTGTGCTCGTATGCTTGTTATTTATATTTTAAACTCTCACATCCTTTAAAAATTAGCTATTTGTGGAAATTCAGATGATTCATAGAATCATAATGGTATTCACTGTTCAACAGATCAAGGCAGAATCTTGACAGATCTTCATACAACATGTCTTCTTTGAAGTAAACAAACTTCCAAAATTAGATCTGGCCAAAATCAGACAAAAGACAGCTCTGAACTATAGTTAGCATAAAATGCAAGCGAATTAACAAACAACTAGAGAAAACCATATTTATTATAAATGGGATTAGATAAAAAACTAGGAAAATGAAGATTTTAAATATTGAAAGAAATATCATTTAGCTCGTCCAACCCCTCTCCAAAACCCAAAATGGCATGCAACTATTACAAACTTGAACGATATCAAACAGAGCAACAAAATGTTGCCTTCCAAACAGTACCATTCTGGGTCCGAGGAAGGGTGTCGGTACGCGGAATTGAAACTTCATAGATCCCAATAAGAATTCGGATCTATGAAAAATATTCAAAATTTGATGGATAAAAGCAAAAAATTCAAATGGGAAGAGATCAAATAAGCCCGAAATTTTGAGATTGTCCTGAAATTAAAGAGATCTAAGAGATGCAAACTAAGTTCCAAGAGATTCAAGAAACGTACCTTTGAGAAAGAGAGGAGGAGTATGTTAACAAACGAGAGATCTGAAATGAGCAAGAACGGAGGGAGACACAGATGGGAATTTGCGCAAAGGAACTTTGGCTCCTTAAATATAGGACCGAATAACGCCCTCCTCGGTCGTTTTAGTGGGTAGGGGTAACATCGTAAATTTACACTTAGAATTCGTGGAGTGCTAGCGTGAAATTAACGGCTACGAACTGCAAACAATCCCCACAATTAATTGTTTAACTAATAACGTTTACAATGATAATAAAAAATAATTTAATATTTATGATATTTTTATTTATTAAAATTATTTATTATTGATTGAATTTAAAATTTTACGATTTCCATTTTCCATTATATTTACATATTTTTCTTTACTGTATATGATTAATTTCAGAAACTATTTAAAGTGGCTTTTCAAAATAATTAAAATTAATTTCTTTCGATTTATTTGTTAAATTTTCTTGTAAAAAATGATTTCTCATGAAAACAAGCTGAAATAAATGATCTCGATTGAGGAAGAATAAAATCCTATCAATGGATTGGAATAATTAACTGAGGGAAAATTTTAAGAAAAAAAGGAAAAAAATAATAAAGAACAAAGAAAAGATTTGCATGAGAATCAATTTGGAGATGTAATGAGAAAAATTCTCGCCATTAATTAGTAAAAAAATAAAATAATCATTTGATTGTAGGTTTAAAATATATAATTAATTATTAAAGAATTATAAATAGAATAATGCTGAAATTTGTATCTCCCCATTAATAATTAATAAATAGAATAATGCTGAAATTTGGATTTCCCAAATGTGATTTGAGTCAGAAGTAGTTCCAACTTCATGTGTTCCGTGAAGAGGAAAGCCTTGAGTCCCCAAGAAGGCAGGGGAACTTTGAGTGCGTTTTGTATAAAGAAAAATTAAAAATATGATCATGATTTCATCTAATAGGAAATTTGAAAATATATTATTAATATTAAATTAGGTCCTATAATTAGAATTGAAGAAGTATTTTCTTTTACTGTTAATGGAGTTTCTCATATTATATTTTAACTAATTCCATTTGAGTCAAGTTGACTTTTAATCATAATAACTTTTCAAAAGCATGCTAATTATATTTTTTTAATTATCAAAGAATTTGAATATGGATTAATTCATAGAGTTAAAAGCAAATGTGCTACTCTATCATTTTTGGATATGTCTTCAAGGTCAACCATTACAATATTTTTAATAGGTTTGAAGATAGAAAGAAGATCATTTATATAATTATAAATGTCATTGTTACACTATTTCTTAAAATATTAAATCCTCTTAATTTATTTATGAAAACACGTCACTACAACTTTTGATATCAATCAAGTAATTTGTTAAATATATTATCTTGGCGGTAATTATAACCTTTTTCCCTTTATTAACTAGTCTAGGTATAATAGTAGTTAATTCTTCTTCATATGCATCCACTAATATATTTTCTTTGTGGCCTTTGGTATTGCCTTCATGATGTACTTTAACTTTCGTTATTAATGTCCTTTTTATAAAATAAAACTTTTCTTTTGACTATTTCTCTTCATTCTTTTAGTAATCTAATTATCTTGAATCTCCTAGCATAACAAGAGAGGTATTTATAAATGTTGTGTTATTATTTTTTTCCAAAAAAAAAAATATGTGCTTGTCTGCTCTAAAATTAGAATCTGCACAAAATTAACACCAGGCTCTAGACTCATTCTAAAAAGTCTTTCTCAATTCAACTTTCAACACGGATTTATGATACTATTACCTAAATTTACCAGACATGAAGCTGAAAAATAAGAATTTAAGGATTATACCTAAATTAACGGTAGGTTAGGTCAGATCTAAATAAAATTAGGCTGGATTTCAAAAAGAATATTAAAAAAATGGATATCTCTTCCTAGGAACTAGGGAACATGCCCATCAAATATTTCTTTCATCGTGCTTGTAATTTGTCTTTTTCTCTTTATTTTTTCTTCCTTTTCTTGGACTGATTTAATTTGTCTAATTCTTATTACCATAATTTTATTTTTTATAGTTCTTGGAATGATCTTTTCCTTTTTTTTATTATTATTATTTGTCTGATATAAGTGATTCGCAAACAGGACAAAAAAATGGTGCCTTGAGAGACGTCACAAAAAGGCTTCAAGGTGACATCTTTTTTTTCCAGGTCGGTACATGGGAAGCTTCTCAGTACTCACCCTTTCCCCTTCCCTCTTTTACTCCTCCTTTCGGCCCCTTTTACCATTATTGGATTCATATAATATTTTATAAAAATATTATAACAATTTTATATAAATAAACTTAAGGGCACAAATGCCCATAAACTTCTTCCAAAAGAGCATATGATACCATAAACAATTTTCAGTTTTAAAAATACCCATAAACTTTTTCAAAAAGGGTAAAAATGCCTTCTCCATTAAATATCCATAACGCCATTATTTTTCTTTTTATGGGTCTCACCTATAATATTCTAGTGTACATTATATATGTCAATTCACATCACTCCGGACCAATGAAAAAACAACACATGCTTTAACATTTCATTCAATTGAAAATAATATAGATTTAAGGGGAAATCCCTAATAAAGAACTTTAAAAATCTTAAAAGACAAAAATGTGTTTTTACTCTAAAAATCTAATCAAATATTATGAATTTCTTAACAAAACTTATGAATGCTATGATAGTGTGACTTTTTTATTTGATAAATAAAAGTTGTTAAAACATAATAAAATATTGTGAATTCCTTAATAAAATTTATGAATGAGCTAATTATGTAAAATTTTTTATTGGGTAAACGAAAATTGTTAAAATATAATGAAATGTTGTGAATTCTTTAATAAAATTTGTGAATGAGTTAGAGTCAAAGTTAAAGAGTTAGCTTATATATATTTACTTGCACAACATATATTGAAAACCATTGGTGCCCAATGACCACTAATGTTTTTTGCAAACCAAATGGTGAGGGTTCAAATTCCACCATTGGCACTTTGAGAATATTTATTCCCCATGGAATATTCCCTCCCACCAGAACATTCCCACCCACCGGAGCTCTGGTGGCCAGCCACCTGAAACTCCAGCCGCCAACAAGGGGTAATATTTTTTTAAAAAAAACATATATATTTAAGGGCAATTTGGTCATTTCTTTGTAATTTCAAAAAAGACAATTTGAGCCTAACATCTCTTTGGAATTGTAAATATTCGAAACACATTTTTGTATTTTAAGATTTTTAAAGTTCTTTACTAGAGATTTTCCCCAAATTTAATTGAATTGTATTTAAAAAAAAATCAATTTATCTTGTTTCTAATTTATGTTTTGAAAATTGCTTTTAGCATGATGGGTTGAGCTTTGATAAAACAACTAAATAACCACACAACACTTTGTGAAAGTTGAGGCCGAAAACTGTGTACTGAGGGCTTGAATGGCAAAACTTAGCCACAGGGTCCAATCACTGAACGATATCCTCAGTACATCAACATCGGCACTGTATATGAAACCGATTGCTATTATATAGCTTTTATGAATAATTGTGGCCTTGTGCTTCAAAACCTGAGAATGCCCAAAAGAGTCCAGTTCTTTTTTTTCTGATGTCGGAATCAAAGAGCGGAGAATATTTGAACTTGTTGGGTTCTCCATCTTCTTTGACCTTTCAGTCTTCTGTTGTGTTATTTCAGGTGTGATATGTATAATTATTTGTTCGAATGGAAATTGAGTAGAAGCTAGCAATTTGGTGGCATTGGTAGTGGCGGGTAGGGACCTTGATTTAGATTATTTTTAATTCAAGTATATGTTGTTTTTCCATTGGTCAAGGTTGATGTGAGTTGGCATATAATGGATACTTGGACACTATCAGTGGGACCCACAAAAAAAAGTAACAATGTTAGGGATATTTAACAAAGATGATATTTTTGCTCCATTTAGAAAAATTTATGGGTATTTTTGAAGTCAAAAATTTTCTATGGTGTCAAATGCTCTTTTGGAAAAAAGTCATGGGTATTTTTACACCTCCACTCTAAATTTAAAAATATATAAATCAATTTATGTATTATTACAAAGTAGATTTATTCCAGTTTTTCACTACAATTGTGAACTGTTTAGATTAAATTTAACAATTTAAATTTATTTATATTTTTTTATATAAAATCATATTAAAATTTTTATGAAATATTAAATTTGGATCATCAAATCTCAGTCCAATAGTTATGAATGGGGTAAAGCTGAAAAGAAAGATGGGATAATTTTTTGTTTTTGGGGGACAAAGAAGGATAGGGTAATGGAGAAAAGCTCCTCTTATCGGTATACATACTTGAGAATTGAACAGTAGCTATTATAATCATAATCATGCTGAAACAAAAAATATCTTATAAGTGAGCATCTCGTTTGTATGTCAGTAGTTAGTATCTAGCAACTTCCTCTTTAAATCTTAAAAGAACTATAATCATGCAAAAAAAAAAAGTTCAAAAATGTTCAATTTTCTCTAATGAAACATGCAGAAAAATATTACTGCAACAAATAGTAATCATTTATATATAAAAACTAAAATCAAAATTATTATGCACATCAATTTATGAACATTTCTTTGGATTTTTTCTTTTTTATTGTTAAGCATAGATATCATCCCATTAGAGACAATCATATTCGTAGTACTGTCAGGTATTAAATATGGATACCTATTTCAACCGGAATTCGAACATTGATTTACCACATTGTGAGAAACTCGCGTCTTTCGTTAGATTCAACCACATTGGTATTCTTTGGAATTTTGATATTTCATGCAATAGTCCAGGCCCAGTATTTTTTTGGGAAAAAAAAAGATATACTATAGCCTCGCAGTGTAATATTCAAGAGTGAGTCGATTTTATCAGACAAATTAGAATGAAGTGACTAGATTCATTGGAAAAATTAGTAAATCTATACCCAATTCTTTGTGCATGTAAAGGTATATTTCAATTGGAGATAATTGTGTTCGAGTGACTATTGAGAACTTGACATAGTGCGTGTTTAGCAGTGCGATTACAATGTCCATTGGCGCGATTTGTAACCTTTTGTGTGTTTGTCTATTTCATTTTAAATTTGAAGTGTTTGGTTTCATTTTAGAGAATTGGGCTTTTAGAAAATAATGATGATGAAACTTGTTTGCATGTATTCTAAAACTAGACAAAAAAACATGGAAGAAAGATACAAATCTTTTCAAATATGCAAATTTTAATTCAAGACCCTAAAATAGTCTGACCTAATATAGCTTCATCACATAAAAGTTCTCTTGTGATTAGGAGGTTACAAATTCCATCTCACTTTTACCTGAGTCTATTAGTATCTACCCCTTTAAATTAAAAAATATATATAATCATGCAGAAAAATGTTCAAGAACATTCAGTTTTCTCTAATAGACATGCCGAAAAATATTATTCTAATCAATAATAATAATTTTTATATATAAATAAAAAAATCATCATACACCTCAATTTATGTTAATTTCTTTGGAATTTTGATATTCCATGCAATATTTCAGGCCCAAAAAATTTAAAAGTCTATATACCAAGCAATATTATATTGCACAGGTGGGTCTTGTTTTTATCAGTCATAAAATGTTATGGTTACATAAATTAGAATGAAATGGCCACATTGGAAAATTTAGTAAATTGATACCTAGTTCTGTTTGCATACAGTCTAGAACTAGACCAAAAAACAAGGGAGATAGACACAAAAAGTCCTTACAATATGTGCACTTCAATTCAAGGTCCATTTGGAAAAGCATTAGGTGGCAAAAAAAAAAAAGCCAAAAGAAAGCTCAGTTCTCGGAGAACGAAAATCCAGTTGTAGGCAAAATGGTCCGTTTGGAAAGGCTTTTTTGCATATGGGCTTTTCCATAAAAAGCTACTTCTGCCAGAAGCTGCCTCCAACTGCATTTAGAAAAAAAACCACTTCTGCTACTGTCAACCCAAACACAAATCATACTTACAATATGACTTTATCCCATCTTAAGCTTACAAAAGTGTAGAAAGTATTTAAATAAATTATTCTGATTTAATAATTAGTCTATTAGAGTTAGTTAGAGAGGATTTATTGGATAACAAATAGGAGAGATATTTGGATTATTTGTAAATAAGTTAGATCATATTTAATTCTGTTGTAACCTCCCTAGAAACATGGCCTCTTAGCTGCTGGCCCTAATGTGTATATATTCAACCCTTTGATCAATGAAATAACCATCAGGTGAATTACAATTCCTATTAACAACCATATATCCTACATGGTATCAGAGCAATTATAGGAAAAAATAACAAATTCAATGGCTGATTCACTCGGTTCAGATTTAGGGTCGGACCTTCGGTCGGAGACGCATCCATCTTCGGCGACAGAAGGTTCCCTCGTAAATGGCGCACAGCGCCTTACCACTACTGGACTCGAGGGTTCGGTGGTGTTAATTGTCCCTGAAAAGCTCTCTAGCAACGGTGGGAATTATCGACAATGGGCGCAATCAATGCGCCTCGCTGTTGATGGCAGAGGATGTCTTGGGCATCTCACCGGTGCCACTGCTGCTCCTCCACAAACTGACGAGAAGGCTTACCAAACTTGGCAATCTGAGAACTCCATGGTGTCCTCATGGTTGGTCAACGTAATGGCATCAGGAATTCGAAAGAGCTTCATGTTTCTTCCATCTGCACATGACATCTAGGAAGCTATCAAAGAAGCATATGGAGATGGAGCCATCATACCACTAATCTTTGATTTACAACAACAGGTTTGGGATCTGAAACAAAATTCCCTCTCTTTAAGTGACTATTACTTGGCAAAAACTGCACTTTAGCAGGAAATTGATCTCATAAACGATGAACATGAGTGTTGTGCTTCTCATACCGCCAGCCACCTGAAACGGATTGAAAGAGCACGTCTATTTGAACTACTTGCTGGCCTCAATCCTTCTTATGATGATGTTAGAGGCAGAATCTTATCCCAGGAACCTACTCCATTAGTCCCTGCATTTGCAATACTCCGAGATGAATTCACTCGGAAAAAGGTTATGCTCAGGGGAACACGAGTACCAACAGAATCTTCTGCGCTTGCAGCCAAATCATTTGATCAGCGTAATGCAAAACCCCGACCATCATGTGACCACTGCCAAAAAATTGGCCACACAAAGGACACTTGCTAGGAAATTCACGGTAAACCAGCCGATTGGAAACCGAAACGGGGAAAAGGTCGTGGATATGTGGCTGAAACCTCTGCAGATGCTAACACTGAGTCTGTACCTCTCTCTTCTGATGGTACTCTACATCTGATCCTTGAGAGACTTGCTGTATTAGAAGGTAATCATCAAACTCGTAAGCAACCAAGTGCCACCGTAGTCCACCGAGGTAATTTTTCTAAGGCATTAGCTACTATTCAAGGTATGACTTCTAAAAAGAGTTGGATCATTGACTTTGGCGCATCTGATCACATGTCCGATGACAGCTCCTTATTCTTGAATTATGCTCCCACAAAAAGGAAACTTACCGTAAAAATAGCTGATGCCTCTCATTCACTAGTTGTTGGTATTGGAAGTATAAGAGTTTCAAATACATTGACTCTACATGACGTTTTACATGTCCCAAACTTAAAATGTAATCTGCTATCTGTCAGCCAGTTGGCAAGCGATAGGTGCTGCCATGCTAACTTCTTTGCCTCTTATTGTGTATTCCAGGATGTGTTGACGGGGATGACGATTGGAACTGCTAAGGAGTTTGATGGACTTTACTACCTAGATGACTGTGCTAATAAAGGTGTTCGCCATTGCACTAATGTGTCTCTCCCTAGGTCTAGTGATTTTGAATTATGGCATAAACGCTTAGGACACCCTAACTTTCATTATATGACTAAATTGTTCCCTTCCATTTATTCTAATAAAATTCCTGCTGAATTCCATTGTGATTCATGTGAGCGCGCTAAACATCACAGATTTACTTTTCCAAGTATTCCATACAAAGCGTCTAAACTATTCACAACGATTCATAGTGATTTATGGGGACCTTCTCGGGTTTCAAACCGGTCACATGCCAGGTGGTTTATCAGCTTCATTGATGATCACACCCGAGTGAGCTGGGTATATCTACTAAAAGAAAAAACGGATGTTTATCAAACCTTAATTGATTTCTACACTATGATCAAAAATCTATTCAAAACCACAATTCAAATCCTTCATACAGATAATGGCACTGAGTACTTTAACCAGTCCCTTTCCCATTTTCTAAAAGACCATGGCATTCTTCACAAAAGTACATGCCCACACAGCCCCCAACAGAATGGTGTGGCTAAAAGAAAAAACAAGCACATCCTTGAAACAGCCAGGGCAATCATGTTCAGTAGCAATACCCCTAAATTCCATTAGGACGATGCTGTCCTCACAGCTACTTATCTTATAAATCGTATGCCAAGTAAACCCTTGTCCTATTCTACCCCTCTCCAAGTCCTTCATGATCACTACAACTTACCCTACCTTGAAAATACCCTACCATTAAAAATATTTGGCTGCACCTCTTATGTCCACCTTCACCACACCAATAAATTAGACCCAAAAGCTGTTCGGTGCATATTTCTAAGATACTCAGCAACACAAAAGGGCTACAAATGCTATGATATCGGTCATAAACGCCTATATATTACTTGTGATGTTACCTTTCACGAAGATACCCCTTTTTATCCTCAGGCTGAAATTCAGGGGGAGAATGGGAATGAATTCCACCCCTTCACATCCCAATCAGAATCAGAACCTATTCGCTTCATTGAGTATACACCTACATTAACCGAACCTGTAGTAGCTACAACTCCACCTAAATCCGCTGCAACTTCACCTATGACCGACCCTATAGTAGCTACAACTCCATCTATAACCAAACCTACTTCAGTTGAAGTTCCCAACCTTGAAACAGTTCCTAGAAATAGTGAAGAAACCACAAGCCGAGGGGGAGACAATTCCAACACCTTAAGAGTTTATACACGGAGACACAAGATAGGTACTGTTCCTCAAACAACTTGCACAATCCATGAATTTGACCCAAAGACAGATCCACAAGCACAACATTTGAGCAAAGAAACTCAAGCACAAAGTGACCTTGACCTTCCAATTGCAGTCAGGAAACCACCCAGAGCATGCACAAGACATCCTATTTAGAAATTTGTGTCATATCAAGCACTTTGTTCTCAATATTGTGCATTTGTATCTCATCTTGACAGTATAAGAGTTCCTAACAACATAGATGAAGCACTAGCTGTTCTTGAATGGAGACAAGCAGTCATGGAAGAGATGAAAGCTCTAGAAACAAATGGAACATAGGAGGTAACTAATATACCGAAAGGGAAGAAACCAGTAGGATGCAAGTGGGTCTTCACCCCAAAGTACAAAGCAGATGGAAGCCTTGACAAATACAAGGCAAGACTGGTTGCAAAAGGGTTCTCACAGGTATATGGCATGGATTACAATGAAACATTTGCTCCAATAGCAAAGTTAAGTACCATAAGAATACTACTCTCACTACCTGTCAATCTAGACTGGTCACTTCATCAAATGGATGTCAAAAACACCTTTCTTAATGGTGATTTGAAGGAGGAAGTCTATATGAAATTACCTCCAGCATTCCCAGGAACAAAGGGAAATCAAGTAAGTAAATTGAAAAAATTATTGTATGGCTTGAAACAATCTCCAAGAGCCTAGTTTGAAAGATTTACACACATATTGAAGAAGCAGGGCTACACACAGGGACAAAGTGATCACACCCTTTTCTTCAGACATATAAATGGAGAAATAGTAATCCTAGCAGTTTATATGGATGACATAGTTATCACAAGTGATAATGAAGAGGAAATTGCCAGAATCAAGAAGGCTCTAAATAAAGAATTCCAAGTGAAAGACCTTGGTGAGATGAAATATTTCTTTGGAATGGAGGTTGCCCGTTCCACTAAAGGAATCTATATCTCACAGAGAAAGTATATCCTTGATCTTCTTAAGGAAACAGAGATGTTAGGATGCAGACCAAGTAACACACCAATCAAAGTTGAAAAGATAAGTGATGATGAAGATCTAGGCAAAGACGTCGATATGGGAAGATACCAATGGATGGTGGGAAAGTTGATCTATTTATCACACACCCGTCCTGACATTGCCTTTGTAGTCAGTATGGTCAGTCAACACTCTCATGATCTTAAACAGAAACACCTGAACGAAGTATATAGAATTCTGAGATACCTGAAAGGCTCACCGGGTAAAGGATTGTTGTTTAAAAAATCCAATGAAATGAATGTAAAAATGTTCACTGATGCTGACTGGGCAGGTGACCAAGAGGACAGAAAGTCCACATCCGTATGCTGCACATGGGTTTGGGGAAATCTAGTCACCTGGCGGAGCAAAAAACAGAATGTGGTGGCTAGAAGCAGTGCTAAGGCAGAGTTTCGGGCCATAGCACTCAGAATCTGTGAAGGTATTTGGGTCAAACGGGTACTTGAAGAGATAAATATGATTGCTAATATGCCTATAAAAATGTACTCTGATAACATGGCAGCAATCAACATATGTCACAATCCAATTCAACATGACCGGATAAAGCATGTGGTGATTGACAAACACTTCACACGTGAGAAGATTGATGATGGGATAATAGACCTTCGATATGTGCCTTCTCAACAACAGACACCTGACATCCTTACAAAGGGACTCACAAAAGACAAGTTCGAGTTCTTAGTTGGCAAGTTGGAGATGATCAATATCTATACTCCAATTTGAGGGGGAGTGTAGAAAGTATTTAAATAAATTATTCTGATTTAATAATTAGTCTATTAGAGTTCATTAGAGAGGATTTATTGGATAACAAATAGGAAAGATATTTGGATTATTTGTAAATAAGTTAGATCAGATTTAATTCTGTTATAACCTCCCTAGAAACGTGGCCTCTTAGCTGCTGACCCTAATGTGTATATATTCAACCCTTTGATCAATGAAATAACCATCGGGTGAATTACAATTCCTATTAACAGCCATATATCCTATAAAAAGTCATATTGGAAAAAAGTTACTTTTGCCACTGTTAATTCAAACGGGCTCTCAGTACCCTAAAATGGTCTAATCACTGAATTTTCTAGGAACTGATATGGGATTAGATTTTGGACCAAAATCACCCAAATGCCTTTATTTATTTATTTAATTTTTTGGGAGGAAAAAATGAAGCAAACAATTTAATAAGTAACAACTTTAACTTATCAAATGACAACAACCACCAAGAGAGTAATAACTAAGTATAGTGAAATTTCTTGCTCAATATCAAATAATAGTTTTAGATGTATCAAATGAATAATAACCCAAGGGACTAAAATGAAAGCATAAGCTTTTGTTTGCAATCTATTTTAATGTACAATGATGCCCAATATGATTCATATATGATATTTCATTCATTCTAAGGATTGGTATATATACAAGAGAGACAAGCATTAGCAATTACAAGAACAAAACCTCTATAGTGCGTATGGTCAAGTATCACCAGTACCATAATTTTTCAAGTCTCCAAACAACAGCCGCACCACTTCAACATTTATTTAAGTTCATAATAAATGAACCTAATGCAAATACTGCCTACATTAGATAGATTTAAAAAGGTTTTACCCTCTGCAGCTAAAATTACATGAACACAGAGTTTCATTTCATAAAGCAATGGAAAAAGCTATTAAATTACCAAACAGGCGGGTATAAACGTAGTTCAAGTACAAATTGCAGGACATATAGAAGAAAAAGAAAGAAATTGCAAGGGTCAAATAGGTAGCATTCGATCAAAAATTGAGTGGGCACTAAGATGAGATCTTATTAGTGTAGCAGATAAAAGCACCTCTCAGTATAAGATTAGTTCATTACCTTAAACTGAGGCCAACCTAATTTCAAGAACAAAGGTGCCCCCATGGCAATAGTTTTAATATTTGCTTTGAATGTGTTTGTATACGGTATATGTATAGTTACAGACACTAATAGTCCAAATTAAGGTTTTTCTTTTGAGATGAGTCACTCTGAAACATGTAAGGTGGCCTAAGTCCCCAAAACAAAGTAAATAATACTACTTCCAGTCAATATAACAGCTAGTTGACTAATTTAGATAGATTAAGGAAATTTGTAACAGATATATGTTGGTTTACTTAAAATACTATATTTCACCATGACTACTCTTGAACAAAGACCCTTTAATGTATGCAATCAATAGGAATACTTTAGGAACAAACAGCATGAATATAAAGTGGATTAAGGACTTATATTTAGGACAAAAACTCTCAAGTACGCCCTTATATTAAGAAGCGGAGGTGATAACAAACAGCATGAATATAAAGAATTCTTTTAAAAGATAGATAGACAATGATAGAGGAAGAATACTATAAGGCAAACAACAACAAAACATGAAAGAAAAATTTAACTATTTGTAACAATGGATTTAATTACATCAAGTATCAACAAATTGTTATCCAATAGATGGATTGTAAAGTTTGAGGATCAGATAAAAAAAGATATAGTTTACCTAGTTTCTTCGAGGGTTTTCTGATGCACAAGATTTCTTCAAAACTCAAGTCAGTGTGCCTTTAAACAACCATGCTGCAGTAGTATCTCATGACTCACCATCTTATGCTTAATTCTTAACCATTGTGGGCCATATCACCAACCAGAGATCAAGCCCACCTTAATCTGACATGGTACTGAGGATTATATGAGGAGTAA
The DNA here is from genome assembly GCA_963242795.1 of Inga leiocalycina. Classification (NCBI taxonomy): domain Eukaryota; kingdom Viridiplantae; phylum Streptophyta; class Magnoliopsida; order Fabales; family Fabaceae; genus Inga; species Inga leiocalycina. The sequence goes on from OY725328.1 coordinate 32,590,115, forward strand.
GCTTCCCACTTTTTAACTGTGATGTTACTTCACAAATTTGGTGTCCTCCAGAAATAAAATCTTTCACTTTTCTTGGTTCTTGCTTCCATCATTGATCTTAGCCATCTGCAAATTAAGCAGCTCATACACTCTGCATTTCAGCTGCACATGAGAAGCAGACTTGTGTTAAGGAATTTTGTTAGAGAATATCAGAAACAATACATGAATGATGTCCGAGGGTGAGTCTTGGCGCATCAGTAAGGTTGCTGCCATGTGACTTGGAGGTCACGAGTTCAAATCCTGGAACCAACCTCTCCGCTTGCGAGGTTAAGGCTACGTACATCTATCCCTTCTCAGACCCCATCTGGAGAGAGCCTTGTGCACTGGACTACCCTTCATACATGAATGATGTCCAAGTTTGGGTGCCCTCAATTAGAGCAATTGAGGGGATCTTCACTCAATAATTATTTCTAAATTGCTCACAATTCATTTGGATCAATTTAGATTTTGCTTTTTAAATTCATTAAGCTATTTCTTTTAAATTACAATTAAAAGATTATTTTCATTTTATATTTTGCTTCTTATGTAACCAAAAAAAAAACAGAGAGAATTCAGAGTAAAAAAGTAAAATTTAAAATATAGATGGTTCAAATTTAAAGCGTATGATTCGAAGTTTGCAATGAAGTCGAGAGAGGATCCTTGGTCATGCTCATACGTAGCCCAAGTGGGTAGAAAACTAACATTATTTCAAGAAATAGCTTTATCCCAGGTAAAAAGTTGAAATAATGAAGAAACATGAAGATGACCAATATTAGACCACCAAAGGTTATTTATTTCTTACATCTTACAAAGTATTAAGCAACAATTTATAAAAAGTGGTTATGTTCTCTTCAATTCTCTTCATGAGAGGTAGAAGAAGGACAGAGAAGTGAAGAGATATAGGGAGAAATAGAGAAAAAGGAGGGATATAGAAATGAAGGCAAATAATCTCAGTGAGAACTGATAAAAGGGTCTATCATGCAGTTAAGTCTAGTACAAATTATAGAGCCTTAAATACCACAATAATAACTTAAACCTAAAATAAAAATAAACTCTAACTCATAGTTTTTTTTTTCACACACTTTTTTCATAAATGTTGTGTTAAAGAAAACCTATGTTAAACTTCAAGTAAAAGAAAGTATAAAATAGAACAGAATCTTTCTCAATTTTCCATCTTCTCGAAAAAAATGTACGAGTATGGAAGTATATTTCACTAAGGGGAATAACAAGTGAAGGGGCAGTGAAAAGAGGAAACTGATTAAGAAATCTCACCTCATGAAGTCCTTGTTCTGTTTTCACAGAAACATGAAGAGCTCCATCAGGTCCTGATTTCCGGTACTTCATCAGCTCAAGTTGTTCAGGATCTGCATCTTCTGTAGCATAGACTACTGGAGCCTTTCCCAACAGATCAGATTTGGACACAACATCAAGCCACAAGTGTTCGGTAAAATTTTCCCTTATTTCTTTGTATATGATGAACTGCATAGTCAACCATCATAAACTGAGAGCCTTATCTTTTACACAAAGAAAAACGATCAAAAACTGATCATTCCTCATCATTTATACACTCCCAACTCTCTTCAAATAAAAAGTGAGCATGAGAGAAGGCAAAAAAGGGAAAAAAAAAAGAGAAAGGAAGGAAGGAAGGAAGGAAAACAACAACACACACAAGACTAGACAGAAGACATGCTGATTGAATGGACTCTTTCATTCTTTTTTCTTGGTGAAAACTCTTTTTCGTCCTTTCGTTTCTTCCTTCCTTTCTGTGTTGTGAAAAAATAGCATGTGTAATCCACCTAACTATACAATACACACAGACAAGCGCAAGGCCGGAAAACAAAATTTGAGGATTTTGATAGCATAAGCTTAGTCCATTCAGTTTTACAAGGATACTTTTATTCTCAGGTGGGTGTCATCATTATAATTGTTAACAACCTCCTTAACAAATATGAGCGAAGGGATGTCTTTTTTAAGAATATCTGGTTGTCAATCTATAAGTTGTCATAATCCGATACTTGTTAGATCTTATAAGTTGCGGTCTAAATTCTCTCAATTTCAGTATATCACAATGAAGTTTTGGGTGTTCTGAAATTCAAGCGACACCTATTCCGATCACTCTAATATGGGTAAATTGTGGTGTGCCTACAAACTTTTTTGAATTAACAAGTCAAAGAAATAAAGAAAACGCACATTATCTTTTTCCATCCATACCTGAAATGAAGATGCCATTTATTCAAAATAAACCAACATGCAAACAAGATATAAAAAGTGAATTTCAACTCTTGCATTATTACTTGGAACTCTATATGGCCACTGACATAATAAAAGTTTAACAATGCATATAAATTATTTAATAATCGAGTTGTTACAGAAGCACGGAACCAATAGTACCTGATCAGCAGGTGAAGTGCCACACTCTCCAGAAAGGTCATGAACATATAAAATTGCAGTTGGTAAATGTGAAAGGGCAGCAAGTGTCAACTTTTCTAAATTGTTCCTGTCCTCTGAATATGCAAACCAAGAAGAGACAATGATTTGAAAAAAAATAAAAGAAAACAGAAAACAAATCAACAGCACTAGATTCAATATAACTGATTGAGTAAATAACTGATATTCAACCAATTCATCCCTAGGAAACAAGTGTAATATCCAACAAAAGAGAAGTTGTTGTGGATTTTCAAAGAATTAAGGAACATCAGTTGCACTTATCACATCCTTTTCCCTCCCTTTTAGACGCCAGATTAATGAAACCAGCCCCCCTACAGGGAGAAAAGGCATAAAAAAAACAACGTTTCAGCCTACAGCAGATCTCCCGACTCGGGGACTCTTCTTCCTATTGCCCTTAACCATAAAATGTAAACCCTAATCATTTGCATTTTATCTGCACAAGCAAGATTAAATAGTAACAGGAGGCATGCCTGAATAAGAGTTGCGCCAGATTTGACAACTAAAGAAAAGATACACTTCCAAATTCTAACCATCAAACCTCAAACTTCTATTACCAGCAAAGATGAGCTAAGAAAAGACAAGAAATTGACCACACAAAAGTTTATCACAACCAGACCGGTCTAAGCCAAACTAATATTCATACAGACTATAAAGGATCTGTAATAAAGGAAAATTTCATAGATGTATAACAACACACCACTATGAAACTAAAGGTTCATGATAGTTTAAGAAAAACAAACGAAAGTTTCATCACCATATTGTCTCTTCAGTAGGCCTGGTGTATCTGTAACCTACAGTTGAATAAGGTATATAATTAGAAGATGCATAGTGAAAGAAAAACCATTGAAAAATAATAATAATAAGCTAAAATTTTGGACCTGAAACTTCTGATAGTTCAAAACAATATGACCTATAAGAATCCCTCTAGTTGTGAAGGGATAGTTGCAAACCTGAAATGGCAGAGAGAATTCAAAGGATTAAGATTAAAGAAAACATTATATGGCCAACGGAATTTTATTAAGCGCTAACGTGGTTTTGCAGCTTTTGTGAAAGCATATTATGAAAGACAAGAATAATCAACACCTTTAATTAAGAAAGAATAGCATACTTCCACATAAGCACAACACTTTTGTGGAAATAAGAGATTTTTGCTGAAGTCCCATGAGACAAATCAGAAATAGCCAAATGAAGCACATAGGAACAAAGTTGTAAATAACCAGGAGATTAATAAAATTAAAACACTGACCCAGGATCACTGCTGTCTATACCTATTTTTTCTTGATTCTGTACATTTATCTCTGCTATGATTATTTCATTCTTTTGTATATATATGCCATGGACAATTGATCAAACAATAAGAAGATAAGCTCCATATCTCCTCTGCTTCTTGTTTCCATCAGTCTCTTTTTTTCCCAATTATTCTGTTTGCTGTCATTTTTCATGGTGTTCGAGATCATGAGATATTCTAGTGTTAGAAAATCATGTTTGATTATCCAACTTTATTTCCTTAAGTTAATTGTGTTTTTTAGTCAAAAAATACTTACTATTTGGTCATCCCTTGTACCATAGTATCTGTTGTGCACCTTCAATTTTTAAATGCCTTCATTTCATGGGTGGAGGAGCAGACCATGATCTAATCAACGGAATTTGAGTCTTTCATATTCAGAAATTTTTCACTTGGTATTAGAGCTGAGGCCAGACCCAGCTAACAATGTCACGAAGACAAGAAAAATCAAGGACAACCAAGGATTATTGCTTCTACCTAGCACTAATACCTATGGTAAGATGCTAAGCATCCTCCAAAGATTCCTGCTACTAAACTTATAGATGGTAAATTACAACCCAACTTAGGAGCCAATAAGACCTTTTGAGGATCAAGAAATCGGATAACTTCACAGTACCAACACCACCAGCAACCTTTTAGGGTGAACTACAATATCCGATAACTTTATGGGTTGGAAGTGGGTGAAATCTCGTAATCCTCCCCCTACTGTCTTCATAATTTAAATTTAACCAGAGGAGAAGTTTATAAATTCTGTTTTTTCTGACTTGCTTGAAGCAGGTAGCATCAGCTACACAAAACTAATTATGAATCTAATATAGATCAATTTATTGCTAGAACCTCATAAGTGTATTGTGGTATGGAATGGTTCCCATCTCTCATTGTCTTAAACCAAGGATAAGCGCATCATTCCCCCTAGCTGCTTCCCATATTTCTTGGATAAGCTCTTCAATCTCAGTATAGCTATTGTCCATCAAAGAGAGCTTCTCCCTAGCTGCTATATTTCCCGTGCTCTTCAACAATAGAAAAATTTTCCCCAATATCAGTTGACATGAAATTGATCAATCATGAAACTATCATGTTGTTTTCAGAATACGAAATCTTAGATTTCAGGTCATTCATATGTGATGGGGACAAGCACCCATCAAGTAGCCTACCTAGCCTCTTCCCTTTGCATCAGAACACTGGATGACCACTGAAGGTAATAACTTCTATGGAGCCAATGCTCAGTATGAGGCCAGGAGAGGTATTGTGTGCTCCCTGGAGCAAAAATGGCCATTTCAGACAAATAGCTCTTTCCCATCATGAAATTAGGCACATTGTTGCTCTCAAAAAAAAAAATCAGAGCGTAATGACTCTCTGATTTAGTTTGCATTCTATAAGAGTTGAAATACAAAAATGTACGTTCAGGCTGAGAAGTCGTCAGACATGAGATCCCATAGAATCAGGATCAGCCAATCAAATTGCTATGAATACAAGATAACATCAACAGAATAAATGGAGGTGAAAAAGAAATTACGATGACTAAATTTATAGCTAAAGTAGAGGAAGAAATGAAATAATTTATGTCCACAGCCACTTGCTCAGTCACGCAAAATATGGCAAGAAAATAATATAGTTCAGCAGAATCATAACATAGCATGCTAAGAAAGCAGTAAAGAATTCCGCTGCATACCTCAGGCTTTCCAGTTGAGAGTACACGGACCAAAGAAGATTTTCCTACATTAGGAGCTCCAACAAGGCAGAGGGTAGGTGATTCCAAGTTAATTACAGGCATTGCTCTTAAAGTCTGCGAAGTTTAAAAGTAGATACACAATAGAGCAGAGGAAACAATTGTTTGAAAAGAAAAATTCCCAATCGAATAATTCTCCCAAATACCTTGGCAATGTCCAACAAATAATCAACAACCTTCCCTTCTTGAGCAAAAATATCTTCAACTTTTTGAATGCCCTGCAATAAATATTATATATAAGAATCATCACAAAAAGTAAGAAACAAGATATTTCCAAATAAGATAGAAATGACACCTGATTCAGTCTCTCCTCTGCTTCTCTCTTTGATGAAGACTATTAAATGAAATCATGATATCAAAATGTGAAGAAAAGGACAGCAAAAGAAAGCACTAAAGAATATGTCTGTATAAGAGAGATATCAAACTATTGCATATTAAAGAGTTCAATATTGAGTCATGGGCTGCAAGTGTAACTGATGGTCTGTGAAGATTAGGTGTGAGAGAGGGGGAAAGGAAGAAAGAAATTGTGCATATAGTTTGGGTGGTGGGGTCCAGAAAGGGTAAGCATGCCATGAGTGAATGGCTGTGGAAAGCCTATGCCTCTCAAACAAAAAATAAAACACAAATCTAGCTATCATTACTGCTTTTACAATTAAACAAGGACGCCATGAAAATCATCAGCTTTTTATACATCAGTCATAATATAGACAAGAAATTTTCTTGAAAGTCGCAACAAACACCTGGTCCAAGCATAAAAGACTTTCAATAAAGCTTGCATTAAATCTTTCAATGCAACAATAACAACAAGCATTATCTCACTAAGCAGGGTCTGCTACATGGACACTAAATCTTACCATACATCAATATAAATAAAGCTTTTAAACAGCGTGACCAGTACAGAGTATTACCCAACCCAGGTGTATATTAAAATTAAATCCAACGTCCAGAGTCTGATCCTATAGAAATTTAAAGTAATTTGACATGTATATACTAAAAAAGTTAATCCAATACACACAAACTAATAAACTTTAACTTCATCATCAAGATATGCGAGTTACTAACTAGACAAACCTTCGCACAAAGTGAAGCATGTTCCTTTCCAACAGATACTAACTTCTTCCTCAAAGCATCTACCTTCCCCAAGACCTGTTGAATAGTAAATCCGCAGTCAACAGAATCATGATATTGTACAAAGTGATAAAAATTTCTAAAGGAACAGGATTAAAATCCATGGTCAACAAAATTTGTACTTGGGATTTATAATGGCAATAGAAGTCCAACAACAAATGTTCTATGTGCTGCAGAGCAATTTTCTTTGTATACCATTTCATAATATCCATCTCCAAGAGTCAATTCAATAAGAGACCTTTCATAGGGATGAAGATATGTTTTCTTTGGAAAATTCTCCACATACGTCCTCAAAGGAACAGCTAGTTCCTGAAAAGATTTGCAATGTCAATATTTTACTATTTTTTTTTTTAAAATAAATAGAATGTAGAAGTTGTTCTAGACATTAAAACAGAATATACTTTCATCAATGCATCAAGTTGCTTTGCACCCTTGTTCTTCTCCCTTTTTGCAGTATTGACAATGCCTAGAGTTTAAACAGACTAAAAATTAATATTAATAAAAGGTTCAATGATGAAAGACAGAAATGCCAAGATTAACAAAAAGAATATTATTCCAGTCAAAAACCTTTTGTTGGAGAAACTCTTCTTGCCTTTCTTAGTGCTGAACCAATAATATCAATAGATGGCATCACCATGGGCAACTTTTGAAATGCTCCTATGGCTTCTAATTTTCTAGATGGTTTTTCCTGCAATTGAATATTTAAACGGTAAACACAAGTTGGTCTGCGCAACTACTTTAATTTAACACATTGTAAAGAAAGAATTTCAAAAAATTGATAGTTACTACAAAACTCAAACAGATTCGAGATCATGAAGAGCAGCAAAGAATATGAGAAACCTAAACTGTAAACTATATTTGAATGGATTGTTATATCCAAAGTTATCACACTCACACAAGCCAAAGTTATAAAGAAGTAAAAACAAAAGGGGGAGGTGGAAAAACTTGAAAATGAAAGTAGCCCCTTTGACATCTAATAAATGATCACTCATCTATAGCACTCGGTCTCCATAAAAATGCAACTAAGATGTGGAAAAACAAAAAGGACAACTTCATTTCTTGATGCAGAAATTCAACTCTAACACCATTGCCCCATATGTTTTTCAGTAGTACCCATTTAGTAAAATGTACAAATAGAAATAATAATTACCCTTCCCAAGTAATTTATGCTTTGTTAGATTTATATTGCTTTGTTCATGTCTTTCTGTATTAGCATAACTTTCTATGTAACCCAAACTTCTTTCTTCTTTGAGAAAAGAAAAGGTGAGAATCAAGCTAGTAAATACAGAAGGCAGAAGTTTTCAATGAAAACATAACCAGAATTATTAAGCCTACCATTACATCCAAATGAGAAAATACAAAAATTGAAAAAAGAAATGACTAATTCAATAAAGCCCTCCAATCTGTTAAAATCTATTGCAAAGCACAACAAGGTTGTGATAATAAAAATTACAACAACAAAAATACATAAATCCCTTTTTCACCAAATTGATATTCTAGTAGACACCTGAGTGGGATGAAGAACCCAACCCCAAAAGCTAGTCATTGAGGTAGGAAAATCAACCTACTTATTTACTCAATACAACACTTTGTACTACCCAAAATATTAGGCATCGCATGCCACTCAATGAAATAGCAGGCTGCAGGGAAGAGTACACTCTACAAGAAAGAAACCAACCCAAAAGAGGTCGAAGCATGCTTCATGTATGCCAAAAGAAAGGAGGACCAGGCCCAACCTGAGAATAAGGATAAGCTGGCAGTGGGGAGGAAGAATAAGCAAGATCCAGTGTACAGACAACAGGGAGAAATGACAGGAATAGGAAGAGAAGAAGGATCTGAGGGGTATGAAATTCCTTGTAGTCAGAGGATAGGACTCTGGTCTGTCAAACACTAGGGAGGAAGGGGTGCTTAGCATTCATTTTAAAGTTTTATTTTCTTTGTTCCATTTCAAAGTCAATGAGATTTTACTCTCAGCCAATGTAACAGTCCTTAATCCATCCTTGGAGCAAAGCCTGAGCTTGCCATATAAATAATAGAACACAAGTTCCATGTTATTCCAATTAGGAAGGGAGGTAGCATGCTACCATGCTAATCCATCCATACATCTTGTGCACAACTTTTTACTGTTTTGTCTTCAATCCATTAAGAGGGTTGAGTGGCTAAGCTATCTTCTGTAAGATTCATATGAGTTCATCTTAGCCCCATCTTCGAACATTATTCTACCTTACACTACAAGATACCAAATAAATGAGAGGCAAGAAAGAAAGTCATACCGTGTTGTTCTTGTCTTCGGTCTGCAATGAGGGAATATAGCTTCCATTAGCAACTTCATATGAATTAGTTTGGATGTTCTTACAGAAGCCGATTGTTGGATGCTTCTTGAAATGGAGTATTCCTGCATTTAGTACCCAATTACAGACAATGGTAAGATTCTTGAAACGAGGGGTGAACAAATTGAAACTCTGAGAAAATGCAAGTTGTTGAGACAAACGATGAGAGGAATAGATAAAAATAAATAGCGTAAACAAAAGAAAATACCAGCAATAACGTATTTGAAAAACACGATTAGTATAGAATGATTGGAAAAAAAATAAAGAAACATCCTCCTCCACTAATTAAATTACACAAACCAACTAATAACTTCACAACGCGACTTAGAAGCCAAAATTAAAGAGCAACCTCTGTATTTGGGAAGTTGGGAAATGGACGGCACCAAATATGAAAAATTGGGATATTATTATCTTCATCCAACTACGAAAGAAAAAGAAAATCCATTTGGGATGCCAAAGAAAGACCTCAGAAAGAAAATCAAACGTGTGTGTAATCTACTTCCGCGACAGTAAAAGCAAAGTTCAAAAATGGGGTGAACAACCTTTGTAGAATTTGGAGCTTCCGATGAGTGTAGTACAGTAAGGAGTCTGCCCTTTGAGAAGGAGATTTGAAGAGGCTCTCATGTCGGGGGTGGCAAGCGCCAACCGCTAATGTCGGAGGATATCAGCTCGCAAGCGTTCCGTGACGTTTCGGCGTCAAGCGGATAACACTAATGCCTCGTTTGCTATAGTGGAAGAGTTTTTTATGGAGGTGGAAGTGGTTTTTAAAGTACCAAGTAAGATATAACTTTTAAAAAAATATTTGTATTTGTATACGAAAAGACCAAAATGCCCCTGTCCAAAAAAAAACCTCCTCCCTCTCCATCACAAACACCCTACCACCATAACCAGACCTTGAACCAGCACCAAAATTTCCGATGATCCACTCATGAATCCAAGCAAAAGAGAAACCACATGCTTCATCAGAGTTAATAAACAGATTACGGATCAAACGCATCAACATTTGAATGAGTGAAAAATCAAATCGAACGAAAAAACATATGGAGAGGAGAAGCGATGATAAGGAAGCAATGCCGGAGAGGGAGTAGATGATAGAAAACAGAGATGATGGGGCTAGAGAAAAGAGGGGCCACAAGAACAATACTAGAAATTAGATCAAAAGAATCAAAATCAAAGAAAGAAATCAAAATCATAAACAGTAAATAATCCCAAATTGTCCACGCTAACCATAGACCAGATGTTGAAATCGTCGACACCCATCGTTGGTTGATTCACTCTGCCGCGGTCACTGGTGGAGAAGGCTCCGCGAGCAATCCAGATGAGAAGAAGTTGAAGATGGAAGGAGGAGAACAAAAATCGTTCAACTTGGCTAAGTTGCATTTGCTGCCAAAGGAAGACAACGGCGAAATCGTGTTCGGAGCAAAGTTGCGTTCGCTGGTGGGGGAGACAAGGATGGAGTTGTGTTTGATGAGCCCGTCGCTGGAGGAGAAGAGAGGCGGTCGGCGCAAGTTGAAGATCCAGGAGGAAGAGATGTTGTCGTTGCCAAATCGATGAGGGAGAAGGAGGAGAGGAGGCCATCGCAGATCCCAGAGGTAGAAGAGGATGTCACGATGTTGATCTCATCCTTGCTCGCCGTCATCCTTGTTTTCAACATCGCCGTCCACCACAGTCATCTTGGCCTCTGTCATCGTCCTCACCTGCTTCACGGATGTTTGAGGAAGAAAGGGGAGAGGGCAAAATGGTCAGACTTCCACTTCCATGAGAGGTGGAAGTCAGTTCCCATGGTTGACCTAAAGAAGTGACTTCCATCGTTTTTTATGGAAGTCACTTCTTCAGGGAAGTGAGATCAAACGTACCAAACAGCCTAATTTCAGAGTTCCATCACCACTTCCACTTCTCTGGGTTCAGCTCCCTTGTACCAAATGAGGCCTAAGGATGTGTTTAGTTTGACGGTAGGGGTGGGTACGAGAAGGGTAATAATTATAATTTTAGATAGAAAAAATCCAAAATTTACCTTCGATCCAAAAAGATAATTTACCTTTTTGGGTTGAAGGTATTTAAATTTTGGGCAGAAACCTAAAATCTAAAAAGAATAAGAGGATAAATTTTGGATTAGAATCCAAAATTTAAAAGAATGAGAAGATAAATTTTGAGTTTCTCCTATCTAAAATTGTAATTTGTCACCCTCCCCCTCCCCTCAAACCAAACAAACCCTAATGCCCTGTTTTGCAGCATGGAAATGGGAGGGTGGGAAGTGGAGGTGGTGGTGGAGGTGAAACCGGTATTTGTTTGTTTGGTGTGATTGAAGTGACTTTCCTAGGGAAGTGACTTTGTTAAGGAACTGACTTCCATAAAAAATGAATCCCAAGGAACTGGTTCCACTTCCATGGAAGTAAAATTTGTTGACCCTTATACCCTCTTATATTTTATAAAATTCCCAGCTTTGCCCCTCCTTTTCTCTTCAACCTCCAACTCGACAATGAGATATAGGGACGATGACCATGATCCTTCTTCCCTCCACTGGTCCTCTTCCAACAACGACAATAACGTCCTCTATATTGACGGCACATGACGGCGATGGAGGGCCATTGCTCCTTCGACGATTCCTCCTTCACTAATATTTGAAGAGCAACAATGAAGGCAAATGATGGCAATGGAGTAGATCTGACGACAGAGAAGCACTAGTGAAGACGTTGTCAACTTTAAATTTGAGAGGAGGAGGCGAAGGAAATGGTGACAGATTGCTTCCCCCAGCAACGACGGCGAAGAGTACTGCTCAGCGACGAAGATAGAGCAAAGTTGTGGTCGAGATCTGGTGAAACAACTGGGCCTTTGGTTTGGTCGATTGGTTCTGATTGTTAGCTTTGTCTATATATGTTTCTTGGATTTCTCTTGTTCTTAAGATTTGGTTCAATTTCTCTGTTGCTTCGGTTTCTCTAAAGGTGGTGGTGTGGTGGTTAAGATTGGGTAGAAGAGGGAGGAGACTTTTTCTATGATGTCGGTAATTTCTATTATCATCTTTCTCCTTGGCTGTCAACGATTTCTATGATGTCATCGTCACCAGTTCTATGGAGGTTGATAATGGTTGGTAGCGATTTTGGAGGAGGTTAAGTTTTTTCCCATAGGGCTAAATTGATCATTTCATATTTTAAATAAATGTATTCATTAAAAATCATATCATACTTCCATAGATATACCAAACACACTTTTATCCCCACTTCCACTTCTACTTCAACTTCTATTTCCACTTCCACTGCCATTAAAAACTCTTTCACTATACCAAACGGGGCATAAAAATAAATAAAGTTCAAGCAGATCGGATAAATGTGAGAGACAAAAATAATGCTTCCAAAAGGCTGTGAAATAGAATCTTAGCACCATAGAGTAGAGCTTAGTTTATTTCCCATCTTATAAAAAAAAAAAGAATCTTAGCACAATATAAACAATCAAGATAGGTTCGTAATTCAAGTAATTTGTGTTTTTTTTTTGTTAAAGTGCTTAAATGCCCCAGAAGCTTTTGGGTATGGGCATTGGGCACATGAAAATTTTAGGGGGCAAATGTGCCATGAAAGTTTCAAAAACAGGGCAATTTTGCTCATCCGTTAACTAACTCTAACGCTCAACGTTTGTTAACCAAATATGCAAAGGTGGTAGTAGTATTTTGAAAAAAAAAAAAAACTCAAATCGTTTTTAGTAGTATTTTGAAAAAAAAACTCAAATCGCCACCTACAATGTCTCATGTCTTTGATATAAAATTTAGTTCAGTTATTTGGGGAGATTAACAAAAGCTAAATAAATTACTTAATTATATAACTTTTTACAAAAACAAACACTAGTTCTGGAAGTTGATTAATTTAGGGGACTAAAAAAAATACTACTGAAAAAGATGGCGACTAACTTGGACAAAAAAAAGGGTGAGATGGATGCCACATAAACATGTCGCTTTTGCATATTTGGTCAACGAATGTTAACTGTTAGGACTAGTTAATGAAGGGGCAAAATTACCCCATTTTTTAAACTTTCAGAGCACATATGCCCCCTCAAAAACTTTCCAATGCCCATACGCCACAACTTTATGGGCATTTAAGCCCTTTAATTCTTTTTTTTTTTTCAAGTCCTTCCTTTCAGGTATGGGCAAATATTGCGTCTATGGCTCTTAAGGTTGGGGTGGATTAAATTTATTGTGAAGCTGTTTGGAGAATTTTAGTGATGTTGTTTGATCCAAAATGCTAGGCTTCATTTGTCTCCATGTGAACCTGTTTGGAGAATTTTTGGGTTTGATATAAACTACAGATTTCCATCGGTACAAAGACTTTCCTTTCATCTACCTGGTCACCAAACAATTATTTATAAAACTAATGCCAACTTGGTTGATGTGGTTAATCATAATGAAGGAAAACTAACTCTGTTTGAAGCATGGATGAAGGCAAATGAAGACTATCCAGAAGCACAGGCATTAACATATTATGAATTCCCAACAAAATTTTTGTAAAAAAAAGATAGTCAATATTGGGACTTAAGAAAATCTGAATTCTCCATTTAAAGTTTATATTATGTTCCTCCAGGTAATGAAGTCTTTTATTTGTTATTAGCAATAGTTAGAGGACCTACATCATACGAAGATTTGATAACTGTTGATGTAGCCTATCCCACATTTAAGGTATGAGGGATTTGGAGGGAAAGGGAGGGGAGAGAACATTTTTATGAGTTGGATTTTAAAAAATTGGAGAAGTGGGGTTACAAAATTTTAGTAAAGACAAGATGTAAAATTAAAGAGCAAAAGAAATTAATGAAAAAATTTTAACCCCACTTCTCTAATTCTTCTAAACACAACTTCAAAAATTTTCCCTTTGCTCACTTTCCATCCCCTCCCCTCATACCAAACAACCGATGCTTGCTATGCATTGGGGTTGTTAGAAGATGACAAAGAATATATTGATGCTATTCAAGAGGCAAAACAATGGGCTACTCCAAACTACCTTCATCTTCTATTTTGCATATTGCTATTAACTGTATGTTGCACCCTGAAATTGTATGGCAACAATCATGGAGATTAATGGCAGAGGATATACTCTATATGCAACAACAACTATTAGGTCACTCAATATGAATCTTCCCACAAATACACACTTAGCTTAGCTTCACATTTTCCATCCTTTTATTTAATATGTACAAATGTGAATCAGTTCATATATTACCAACTTTGCAACTAAAATGTTGCACTATGATTCTACAAAACTCACTCTTCATGATGTTGAGTTGTAAAATCATGTTTTACTTAAAATTGAAAGTCAAAAGTTACACACAAAAAAAAAACTTTGAAGATCAATTACAAGTTAATAATAGGAGCCTTCATGATAATCCAACTATGCCTTCTCCAAATATGTCCTTCCATGGATCAACATTAAATAAATTTGTCTAGGTTGAGTTAAACTTTGATTGAAAAGCACTTGCAGACCAATTACAAGTATTCCTTAGTAATTTAATAGAAGAACAATGGACAATATACAATACCATCATTGAAAAGCACTTTGCGAAAATATATTTGTGGCAAACATTATGTGTATCATTGAGATTTGAAGGAAAAAGTGTTTAGTGTTGCATCCATTGGCATTGCATCACTTCTTTTGCCCAATGGGAAAACAACACACTCCCAATTTGCAATTTCTATAGCAGTCACTGAAGACTCGGTTTCTAATATTAAACAAGGAACACCATTAGTACAGCTTTTGGTTTAAATGTCCTTGATAATTTGGGATAAAGCATCAATGGCTAATAAACACTGTTTTGAAGCATTGGATAGAGCATTACGTGATATCCTACAATGAAATGAGCCTGATGTTGCAAGCAAACCACTTGGTGGGAAGACTATTTTGCTTGGAGGAGATTTCAGACAAATCCTACCTGTCAGACTAAGAGGTACTCTAGAAGATATTGTGTTTGCTACCATTAATGCTTCATATTTGTGGAAACAATGCAAACTCTTCACACTCACTAAAAACATGAGATTATCTAGGGGTACTTCCACATGTAATACTGAAGCAATAATAGAATTTGCAAATTGGATCATTTCTATTGGGGATGGAAATGTTGACATTGAAGTTGACATAGAAGATGTCATTGTCATCCCCAGAGATTTGCTATTACTTCCTTCAAGAGATCTATTGGATTGTATTGTCTAAAGTAGTTATCTAGATTTTCTTGACCGTTTGGATGATAAGTCTTATTTTAGGGATCATGCAATATGATAGCTACATTATCTGTTGTTGATGAAGTGAATAGTCGTATGCTGCATAGATTCCAGGCAAAGAAGTGACTTACTCTAGTGCAGACAATGTTTCCAAAAAAGATGGTGTTACTGATGTCTACTTCTATCGCTAAAGCAATCAATTAAACTAGGACCAACTACAAATGCAATATAGTGGCAACCTAGGTCATTCTCCCAATGAGCAATCTATGGATTTTCCTTTAGATTGAATTAAGGTGATGAAAAATGCATTGGAATGAACCTAAACTAAAATGCAAGATTCTAATAGCTAAATGCAAGAGCAAATGACTCTAAAACCTATTTGAGAATAAAACTAACCTAAATGAATGCAATGCAATTTTTGAGGGTTTTATGAAAGAGGAATTAAAATCCTAAGCAAAAGATTGATTTAAAACAAAATAAATAACAAAGATTTGATTCAGTTATGATGATGAAGGGGACAACTTAGGATTCATATGGATTTAACTTTCTTAGCCCAGATTAATTAATTAGACCAAAGGGAGATTGATGAGAGATTGAAACTAATAAATTTAATCACTTAATTGAGACATGGAAAATCCTCAAGCTCAATAACACCTAATCCACTAGAAAACTTATTGAAATAAGCGGTGGTTAATTAAATCTATTAAAAACCAATCAAAATAGTTTAAGATAGTTTTGAAAATCATGTTCACAATTACCTAATTAAACAATTCAACAATTAACTAACCTAATTAAACAATCAAGAGATTAAGCCAGATTGACAATTAAATTAATAATGAAAACTCAATTAATAATTCAATTGATAATCAAAAGGTTTACAAACAAAAATTTCAGCAAATGTCTCAAGTACAAAATATTCCAAAATATCAATCTAATCCAAAAGAGATATGTCTACAATCCAAAACTTGATTGTTCTCAATTAATACAATTCAAAATCATTTAAAACTAAATAATCTTAAGTTTTGAGTCAAAAAGATAAAAGAAAAGGCACTCCCTCCCTTGTATCTTCAAGTATAAGCTCCTAGGCTCTAGCTTCTCCCACGCTTCTCCCAAGTTGCCTCCTTACTAGCTCAAGCTCCCATGTAATTCTCCTCTTCACTCTCCTTGTTTGAAGTCACGATCATGATGGAATGTTAATGGAATGGATGAATATGTTGGTGAGTTGGCAAGTGAAATTCGCACAGGGTGTGCGTGCAAGGAGATGATGAGAGATGTTGATCAATATTCAAGGCTATGTTTAAACTCCTCAACCCGTGAGAGAGAGGGAGAGACTCGGCTCTCAATGAGAGCGTGTTCTAATAGTGGCAGTACCTAGGTTAATTAATGGGAGGAAGAGAGGATTTTGGGGTCCAAACTTGAGCCCATTAAAATTTAAGTAGCTCAATAAATTTCAACCATTAGATTCTCTGTTAGCTTCCAAGAAAAATTCTGCATCGTAGGATCTTCTAATATGTTTTTCCTTACCCTATAAAAATTAAATAAAATCGTGATCTATTATATATTTGAAAATATTATTCAATCACAAGATAATAATCAAAATATTAACAATTTAAGCTCAATAATCTCATAATCAATTCAGATTTATATTATTTCCTAAAATTGGATAATGATCCAAATATTTCCTAATAAATCTAAATTAACCTAAAATCATCATCAAAATATATGAATAATGTAGGATAAAATATATAAGATTTGGGATTTATTAGTTACCAATTCTATTGCATAAATTCATTTGGTTGAGTTCTTGAACTCGATTACTATGTCTAGATTATCTAATCACAAGCTTAAACTGAAAGTAGGTACGCCAATAATACCAATGCAGAATATTGATAAATCAATTGGACTATGCATGGCATTAGGTTTATTATCTCAAGGTTATAGAAGCATGTCATTGGAGCAGAGATTATAATAGGGAGTAGCATTGGTATGCTTGTTTTCATTCCATGCCTAACAATCACACCATCTGAAGCATCTTTGTCATTCACTTGTGTAGAAGGCAATACCCACTAATGCTATCTTTTGCAATGACAATTAACAAAATTTTGTGTCAAAACCTACTGAGTGTTGGATTATTTTTGTCCTACCCTATATTTACATATGGTCAGTTATATGTTGAACACTCTAGAGTTTGGTAGAGGGAAGGACAAAAAGTATTGATCCTCAATGAGCAAGGCACCCCCACTAACAAAACCTCAAATGTTGTATATAAAGAAGTTTTTTGTAATCTTTTTGGTTGAATGACAAATATATAATTTAGTTATGATAGTTGTATTTTGACAAAACTTTCTCATGTACATATTTCTTTAATGTACTTATTTCTTTAATTTGACACATGCAACGCATATTTCTTTAATGTACGTATGTCTTTAATTTGAGCCATGGATTGCACGAGTCCTAAACTAGTTAAAAAAAAAAAGTAAAATCCTTGGGGGGAAATTGTCAACTTAAACTGCACAGGAGTAAAATGAAAGAAATAACGAGTAGCATAAGATTATTCGACCGAGCCATATATAAAATCACCAATGAGGCCAAAGCATAAAAATTATATTACAGGTGATCGAATCTCTTCAAGTTTCCAAGGCAAAAA
Organism: Inga leiocalycina; assembly: GCA_963242795.1. Taxonomy (NCBI): domain Eukaryota; kingdom Viridiplantae; phylum Streptophyta; class Magnoliopsida; order Fabales; family Fabaceae; genus Inga; species Inga leiocalycina. The sequence goes on from OY725328.1 coordinate 32,607,890, forward strand.
AGAAATCTCTTCAAACTTCTTACCTTATGAGTGGCAAATCATTGGTGCTCAACCCTCTTTAAACCCCTCCCAGTTCGTGAATGGGGGAGGATTGTTGCTGTTCTTTAACAAGGATGCCTTCAAGAGATGTAGATGTCGGCTTTGAACGGGTAAAAAGGTAGTAATTGAGAGAATCAAATGTCACTAGCCAAAAAAATAGAGAGAGAATCAAATGGGGTAGGAATAGTAAAATTATTAAATTCTGAAATCTAATTTTAAAATATTTTATCTCATTTAAATTTGTTAAATTTAATGACTTAATTTAGAATTTGGGTAATTTAGCTGTCATTTAAAATGATTTTTCCTTTAATATAATGATTATTCTATTTTAAAATTAAAGCAAAGACAAGTATACATATAGCGGGGAAAGGGAATATAATAAATTATTAAACTCAAAATGGTTCTGTAGGAATATTCAAAAAATCATGTAGGACAAGTCTAAATACAAATTGAAAGATACTATTAATAGATCCATTAAGTATAAAAATCAATCTATCTAATTTTAAAATATAAAAATCATTATTATATTAAAAGATTAAAATTTAAGCATGTTTTGTTAGTATTTACTTGTTGAATTAGCATTTCCATTAAGGTTAAAGTGTAAAATTATTCTGAGAGTTTTCACTGATGAGCAATATTACCTCGAAAGTTTTTTTTAGGTTTAATATTGTCCCGGAGGTGTTAAAATGCAGCAATGTTACCCCTTACCGTTATAAAGTTAACAGTCAACGTCAATTTTTTAACAATCAACATTGATTTTTTAATGGAGTAGGAAAATATTGCTATGTTTTGCAGCTTTTGGGGTGATATGTTGGAAATTATGCCCCAGGGGTCGATCATTGTACTTTGAATATTGTTAGTTAATGAATTTCTCCATTTTGTTGTTATATTATTCGTATGTTAACTGTGATAACTGTATCCTTGGATAGATCATTAAGATTGTCCTAAATGTCCCTGGTCGGCTATCTATACAGGAGCAGAGATGAAGTGAGACTAATATGACTTTGGTGAGGTATGGAGATACGAATCAAAGTCTTAGGCACTTATAAGAGCACAAGATGCTAGAGCGACCCGCTATGAGAAAGCTACATGGATCAAGTTATGAGCTTATCTTATGTATACCCTTTGATCTGAAATCATTATGGATTCCTACATGAGAGTCGCTAAGCTTTGCCCTAGTCAAAAGTCACCTTTGACCGGGTGATGATAAAGGCTATAGTCGAGCTTGGTGGTTTTTGTAATATCCTGACTTGTGATTTAGGGCTAATTATTATCTTAATGATGTAATTATTATTAATCTTGTTGTAAACATGTTGTAAGCAAAGTTTAAGTTTATATTGGAGTATAGTGATGAAAAATGTGTTTGATAGATGATGATAGATGTGTTGTGACAATTAGGGGTAGAATGGTAAATTTACTGACGGATTAGTCAGTTGCGGGAGAGGAAACTCCTTAGTAATTAAGATCAATGGTTAGGATTGAAAGAACAAAAGGTGAAATCAAGTGTGTTGGAGAGTATATGAAATCATTGAAGGAAGCACAAGATAGTGACATGTGGCAAAAGATGGACCATGGGATTGAAGTCAAAGATTCAACTCATTTATCTTCCCTCCCACTCTCAAAGTCGGCTGTGTGTGTGTGTGGGACAAAGAGAAACTATTTCATTATCATCTCTCATCTCTCTTCTCACCTCCATTTTTGCTGAAAACAACCAAGAAAGAGAAAGTGAAAAGCTTGGTTTTAGGTAAGTTAATGCCTTCAAATGCTTATATTATGTTTATTAAAGTTGTTTATGGTGTTGAGGGCTTCCTTGCCATACTTTCAGAATTTCTAAAAGTGGTGTTTGATAATTGATCAAATTTGGAAGTTGGTGGAATCAAGGAAATCACATTTGGGAAAGGAAGAGGTAATCATTTAATGCATTTTGGTATGAATGTTTTGACCATTGGTTTGGTTTTGGTAAATTCTGGATTTTTCCCTGATTTCTCTTGGTTTTAGAATATATGAATTAAGTAATGTAATGTGGTGAAATAGATGTCAAACAAGGTATAGGAGTTAATGGTTTTGGTTTGAATTTGAAAGAGGAAGTTTGGCAAATTATGGTTTTGGTGATCTTGTGGTCTAAAGATGAGAATGTGTTGCTTGAGTAGGAATTTGGGTTGTTTTGGGTTACCAATGGGTTCTCTGTGTTGAAATAAGTGAGAATGAGTTGTGGTATAAGACTTAGGACCATTGGTAGCAAATTGGTAAATTCTGGAAAACCATATCAGTTGCTACGATTTGGCATCTGATAAGCATCACTCGAGTGAGGGAAGATCTCACTCGAGTACGATATGGAATTCTGGAAATTTTGGTTAAGTCTTTAGGCAGAAACCGCGAGCATACTTCCTGACTTGTGAGTGAGATATGATCTTGCTCGAGTGCGCATGGGCATGCTCGAGTGAGGTCTTGCCTGGAAGTACTCTGTGCTCTCGGGCGAACACTCTTGGTGTTGCACTTCTTGGTGCTCGAGTGCACTTAAGGTCATTGCTCGGGTGTAGCCTCTTGTGCTCGAGTGAGTGTGAGAGATATTTTGAGGATTTGCTCTCAGGCAAACACTTTCTGTGTTTCACTCGCTAGGACTCTAGCACAACTGAGGGCATCACTCTAGTGAGGTGGTTGTCACTCGAGTGAGGCAGCCCAAAATTGGTGTTTTGCATCCAAAAAAGGTATCTTCTAGGTAGTTTCTTCCAACCCTTTGGGGATACGTTTAGGCCTATTATAGCCACCCAAGGAGTCTAAATGATAACCAACATAAAGTATTACGAGATTTGGAAACTTGGAAAAGATATTGACCTATTGCCCCTATTTTTATAGGATTTGATATCTGCTGTCCTCGTGAGCCCACTGTGCCAGTAGACGTCACGAAGGAACGAGGTAGTGACTTTTCTTTCGTATCATATGTGATGCATGGTATGTGTGTATTATCATTTATTTGTGATAAATTCATATGCTGCGATATTGTGAATATGTGTAAGCACCGTCATTCCGATAGTCCCTAAGTAGCTAACAACAGTTCGGGTAAGGGTTGTATGCCTTCCCGGTGGAGAAAGGGGATGAGGATGAGGTGTGACTTGTGATTATGTGAAAAGCCGAAAGGCTATTTGTGAAGGCCGACGGGCCATTTGTGGAAGCCGGATAGCTATATGAGCTATAAGGCTATGTGTATGCACTGCCACGCCAACAATCCCTGAGTAGCTAACAACGGTTCAGGTTAGGACGGTGTGCCTTCCCGGAGGAGAAAGGGGATGAGGGTGGAGTGTGATTTGTGCTGCTACTGCTGTATGATGATTTGCTTACATGCTGTGTGCTTATATGTGATATAAATGTTTTGTTACTACTAGGATTCTCTAGAATCTCATTCTTTCCTTTAACTAACCGTTCAGACAGGGCGAGTGGCTCCAAGGAGAAGCGCATGACTCGGAGTGGTTAGAACCCTGTAGGGACATTCTCTTTTGGATATGTTAGTTGATCATGTTGGATAGAGAACTTGTAAATTATTTTTGGGTTGTAATTAGTAGTTAAACATAGTTGTGTAATCCCCTATACGGGAATTATAACCCTTTTAGTGAATGAATGAAATCTGGGGGTTGCTGAGATTTTTGGATGTACACTCTGATATGAATGAATGTAAATTAACTGCACAGGTGATTATATTCGATAATTGAACATGAGACCGGGATAGGAAAGAAGTTTTGAAAATTTTGTAAAGTTTCTACCACTTGGTGGGTGTTTTAAATGAGTTTTGAACTATCCGACGGTATCTAACCCCTTTTTACTATACGTTATCGAATCTTAATTACGCTCAATAAGGCAGGGGTTACAGTTTTCATATAAAGGAATGTGAATGGTCAATATGGAATTTGTCCCTCACATTAGTAGAGAGATATTATTAAGGCCTTCAATGAGTGAGTCTAAGAAATGTATTGCCATATTGCGATAGAAAGGAGTTTCCATTTCTATTGTTAGACTACTCAGGAGTCAGGAAAATAATGGTCAAGAACATGAGGTTGACATTATTCATGCCTCATCCTTAGCCGAAATATTATGTGACAAAAGGGATGTGAAATGGTTGTATGACAAATTGTATCGTGTTAACGATTCTCATATGAATTAAGTAATCGTAATGTCTTGCTAGAGGCCACTTGCGACTTGTGGGTTAGTACAGTTATTGGCCTACTGCCAACTTCCTATAGGCCTACAAGGTCGCATGTAAGAATAGCCCAACACGAGCTATAATGCCCAAGTTCATTGAATCTAAGATGTATCTAAAATTCAATTAATACAATGTTTAATCTAGGCTGGACGAATTTTATATTTATATATATGTATATGATATAAAATTTGTGAAAAGAATATTAATAATATTATATTTATGTATTTTCGAAATACATACATACATATATATATATATATTATTTGATAATATTATTATATTGTATTAGTTTTAAATTAATTTTTATCAAATAAATTAAATTTAATAACTAATATGATAGAGATATAATATTTCAGATTTAATTTATAAAGATAAATAAAACCTAATTCTATAGGCTCTTTATTTGGATTAAATAAATAGGTTAATTAAAATTGTTGAAAAGATTTAATTAAACCGAATTTATTTAATTAGCTCATTAAAGCCAATTAAGTGTTAATTGATTTCAAAATCAATTAAGATTAATTTTGAAACCAATATAGCCTTGTCTTTATAAAAATGAATGGGCAACATAATACTGGGACGAATGAGAAAATAAGGAGCCGCAAGAAACTCTAGGGAGACAGGAGACATTGGAAGCGCTAGCACGCAGTCCGTGTTGGGGTCGTATTCTTGTGGATATCAGTAGAGAGAGTTGATTCGAGGTGTCGGTTCCTGGAGATCGAAAACCCTAAAACACAAAAGGTACGATTCTTTCTAACTCAATCTAAACGCCGTTAATAGACCCGCAATTGGGATTGGTGAACTTTTGCAATTTTAAATTTCCACTGTGCCTGCCAATCCCAACATGATATTCAACCTAAAAAATTTTGGAGCAATATTGCTCCTCAGCGAAAACATCTGAGGTAAATTTGCACATTAATCCTTTCTGTTAGAGAGAAATTAATTGTGTTAACATTGAGGGACTAAAAGTATACTTTATAATGGTAAGGTTATAAAAGTTAAATTAACTTAATGTATTAATTGAAACATGACTTAAAAGTTAAAAACAAAACATGTACTTCAGTGAATGTTTTAAAGCATACATTGAGAGACTAGGATGGCTACTGGGATGTAAATGGTGCCCCGTCTCTTTTTCAGGATGGGACACGGAACGAGAGTGTTTGGTCCCTTCCCCTGAACACCCCAATGCCAATTCTATGACATTGTCTAACAAGTTCAAACATGAAAGGAAGTTTGGAAGGAGGAATAAGAGGGAACGGTGTTTTTAGAGGTAGGATTAGACAAAACATACTTTAACATTGTATCATGGTACCCGGTAAAACAAAAGTATACAATAGTAGAAAGAGTTTTGACTCAGTTATCATAGTAAAAAAAGATTAAAACCCAATAATACGGTCGACCATGATAATAAAGAGAGAATCATAAAACTTTAAAGTCTAGCATGACAATACTTTAGTATTTAAAGGTTTTAAACCCAAGTTTCTAGGAACAGAATTGCCAAATAAAAAGTTGTAATTCAAACATTATAGGCCCAATTTGTACTCCAAAACCCTTGCAAGATGGGTTTAGGAAGTATATAAGGACCATGGGAGACAAAACCATTGGAAAGAGAGTAAATAAGAACCTAAAACATCAAAATAGGAACATCCATCGCAGCTATGGGGTCCTCCGCCATGGCGGATAGCAAAAAAAAAGAGAAGTCCCTCCTTTGTGTCATATGTTGCGGGGCAAAGTGCATGCATTGCGGCGCATAACGATGTTGATGTAATTCTACAGAAGTAGAATCCTATAATGAATTTTTAACATTCATAACTTTTATCATACAACTTTGATTGAAATGATTCATGAGTTCACCGATAAAGCTTATAAAACTATCTGCCTAATGGCACTTGTTTTGACAACAAAATTCATCCCTGTGAGAAACTTAGATGCTTGGCATTGAAGACCGTAATTTTAATTTTAACCTTAAAATGTGTCATAGATCCCAAAGTGCTATCAAGTGCTACTTAGAACTACATCTTTTACCTTGAACCACATTCAATGAACATAAATACATTAAATGTGCCCAAACATCATGCATCCACAATTGACCATTAAAAGACCCACTATACCACACACTTTCAATAATAAAAATAAGAATTTACTTTCAAATATCATTACAATCCATCAAATCATACTTTATTCATCCAAATACAACTTCACAAGTCATCATCCATAGTAAACCCATTTGTTTGAGCATGATTAAGTACTTAGTTAAGTTCTAAAATAACTATTAAAGTTCTAAAATAAAATTATACATGTGTAAGACAAAAAGACCCTTAGTTAGGCAGTAAGTATTCAAACTTTTGAGCACATGTAAACATGATGAATTACAATAAATGAGCCTCTCACCTCCGAAGATTTCCTCTAACTCAAGCCCAATAATGATCTAAAATCTCAATTACATTCAACTCAAGTCTAACCCAATTTAAATTAGTCTAAACACTCCCAGAAACCAAAATACGTCTATATGTCATTTTAACTTAACTAAGTCTAAGAAAAATAAAAATTGAGACGTTGGGTCATAGTGGAGATGAGAATTTGAACTTGATCTCTCTGTTTTTTTTTTTTTTTTTGCCAATAGAATTTGAACTTGATCACAAGCATCTTTAGCATGTATTTTGTTGTCATTTATATAAATTGCAGCTTTTAGGACAAATCTAATTTTACATTACTTCGGTCTAAGACCAATTGATTTTCAAATATGCCTTTAGTGTAGCATTTATTTTAAATTCTCTCACACAAAAAGTTCGTCTTTCCAAATTTTAATGTTCCTTTTAAATCTCTTCAATTGGCTTTAATTCAACTCTTGACCTGTATCAATTATAAAAGGGAGACAAAGGTGAAGGCAATTCCAATGGAACTCTTAAAGCAGGATACTATGCAACATACATGACTGTGACCTTCATGAAAATTTTCTACATAGTCGAGAATGCTTGATTAATATATATATATATATATATATATATTCAAGACTCTTGCCGCAGCTATATGAGGAAATTGGCATTCATATTTGATAAAAGTCTTGTACGTCAAATTCTCACAACAACTCAAACATGATGATAACTAAGAAAGCTCAACTATCTTTGTCCGTTTTTTGGAATGCTGATTTCTCTTTTGTTTGCTGATGATCTTATCCTCCCGAGAAATTGGTCTTTCACCAACAGAACATGTCTTTGAACCTTCTTTTTCACTGCCATTAATGTCTTCACCATGGCTGCTTTTGTTATCGTCCTCCTCTTCCTCCTCTTCCTCATAATCGGAAGAATCTTCATCAGAATCTGTTTCGCTAGAATCAACAGCCAACAGAATCGCTGGTTGAGAACCAGAAATAGCAGATTCTGCAGCCACCACAGCCTCCGGTGTGTGGAGATCAGCAACACCAAGCATTAAATCCTGTGGTAAAACAGCATCCAAAACACAATCAACTAACTCCGGATTATAAAGTAAATTCCGCTAAGAGTTATTTTTGGGGGGAGGGGGGTATGGGACCCGCTAATGTGCACCAGGTAAAAGTGAAGCCTTATTGCTCTGCTCTCTCTTTACTCATTTCAGACGAAATAGACTTTGAAACATTTCTGTTCTAACTATTACAGAAACCCTTTGCATTTTAAGGCAAATGCACATCACATCTACACCTCTTTTGGATAGTCTAGATTTAATTTGAAAAGAATAGGTATTATTGTTTTGCAGTTTACATCCCTCAATATACTAAAAAAAATAAAAATAAAAATAATAAATTTTGAACCACTCAATCAGATCTGAACAATCCAAGAGGCTATGTATATCTCTGCAAGTGAAAGAGGATCCAAGTTTAAAAGTAAAATATGAACGGAAGTTACTGAGATAGGTAGATAACAAATAGATTCATAAAACAATATAAGAAATTTAATTACCATCTCAATAACTTCAGTTTCATTTCCTGACAGCTCTTCAATATCATAATTCCGCGGATTGTCCTACATTTTATCAAGATACAGACTTACTAAATATAAAGAAAAAAGTATAATGAAAAAAGATCATTGTAAGGCACAAAACTTATATTTTCAATCAGAAGTCAATTTGTAACCTTTGCATCAAACTCCAGCCGTTGATTGGCTTCTGACATCACCCCTAGGAAGTCTTTCACCTTCCCTAAAACTGCATCAACAAAGGGAATGTCTAATATCTTGAAAGGGAAAAAATGATTGATTTTTACGATTCCATATTCAGGGAAGTATAAGATATCAATAATATAGTGGAAGGCAGAGAAAGCATAGTGCAGATAGTGGTAGGATCCTACTCCTCTCACCTCATTTGTTAACCACAAATGAACGGGAATCACATTCCATCATACAATAGATATATAATATCTATTTACTTCTATCATCAATATTCAATGGCAGTTATTTTTTACATTAGTCTGTTCATTCAAGGTTATAAAAGACATTTCACATCTACAAAATCACCATCTTCATCGTCAACCAAAAAAGAGGTTTTAAAAAGGGAGAAACTTTATAAAATTATAATTCAGAAACAGAACTTACGGTGGCTCGGGGCAACTGGCGCTGTGAGGGGCATTCCATTAGAGGGGCGCTTCTTAGTCACAGTGCTCGAGTCATTTTTACAAAAAGAAAGTGAAGATTCTGCAAAACAAAGGAATAAGCATTATAAACACAACTCGGTTCACAATTAGGAAAAAATATATCAGAGAAACATAAATTCCATTTATCCAAAACCAAATAGAGTTCCAGAGAGACAGAGACCTAAAGAAGAAAAGGGTGTATTCTGGTGTTCTATGCGGAGAAGCTCTTTACTTCTTCGTTCCATCTTTCCCTGCACTTTAGCCTTCTTGCTTCAACGTCTATGGGGAAAAGGGAAGGAGGGTTTTAGAAACAGTACGATCAGTGTTTTAAAAGCCACCTGAATTCTTGTTCAGATGGCATTTTTACAAAACAAAGAGTATCAATTATAAGAAATAACCACATGAAATCTCAAATTCAGTATCAAGAATAGAATTATCAAGCCATTAAATAGGTGTTCATGAAAATTGAAAGGAAAGACATAGAGAGCCATGGCAACACCAACAACGGAGCCATGATACTCTAACAGAGACGTGTTAATATTATTATCAATAGTACAGTACCAACAGAGCCACAGCAAGAGCAAGACGGGGAGCAATATTGCACATATTCAAACAAAGCCATAACCATTTAAAGTTTTAAACTAAAGAACTAAATCCACAAATAGAATACAGTACTAAATCCACAAATAGAATACAGTAGCAAATCAGTATGAAATTCATTTCTGAAAAAGAAACAAAACAATAAAAGCTTGAACAAATAGTTTAGCATTCTGTTAGTCATATGTAAAGACAAACAACCCAGTATTCAAACAAAACAATAGTCCCGGTATCACCGGAGGGCGAGCTGGAATCTGGAAGCCGAAGAGCGACGGCGAGGGTGAAGAGATCGGAGGGACGCCAACAGGTTACGAACGGCAACGTAGAGCTGGCAACCTGGAACCTGGAAGCCGAAGACCGAACCTGAAGACTGAGAGAAGTTGAGAACTCACAGAAGTAGGGGTGTTCAAAAGCATTACCGGGACCAGAATCACTCAATCACTCATTCCCGGGTCCTGTCCTGGGAGGATGCCGGGAGGGGAAAACCATTCCCGATCCCCGTTATTTCCCGGTATAAACGGGACCGGGAATTCCCGGTAAGGAGTGCCATGTTCGAATAGCAAGACAAAGGCTAAGGAATTAAAAAAAATTTAACACATTCCCTGCAGTAACAGATCTAACCTGTAATGATCATCAATATTGTCTACAATACCAAGTCTAAATAGCAAGAGTTGGTAGAGCAAACGATTGAAGAGGACCAGGAAAGAAAACGTAAGCGGTGAGCCAGTTACATTATATTTAGAGACGATGAATAGGAGCTTTCAAAAATCGGAGTACATGAGTAAGAATAACATTTTTTTCTTGGCCTTGCTTTGACACGCTACACACTGATTCACTGTATAAGAAACCAACAGTTCCTGAAGCATACTCAAAAAAGAAAAATCACCAACTACATCACTAGACGCCAGTTTCAGGATCAGGACGAGGACGATCTTCACCAACCTGGGTAACGTTAAACCTCATCCAGTTCAAATTAATACCATATCTATTTTCTTGACTCACTTCAAGAAACACTCAGATCGAGCAAAGAACGCTAAAATCAAGCAAACAAATTAAACCAAATCGAGTAAAGAAAGGCGACAGCTGGAAAGGCGAGTAAAGAAAGAAAGAGTTAGAAATCAACTCACTTGAACGAGACGAGTTGGAATGGGACGACGACGGCGAGGCTGGAAAGGCAACGGCCACCTGGGACGTCGAGGCTGACTGCGATGGCGAGACTTGCACGGCGACGGAGAGGCGCCGAAGGCTCCAAGTCGAAGAAGAAAGAGCGCGATAGGCCGAGCAAGGTGGGGGTGAGTGCCTGTGGGTGTCGGTGTGGGCAGGGGTAGGGCACGATTTGGAGAGCGCTTGCTTTCTCTCATTTTCTTCCTATCATCTTATATTGGTAAATTCTTTTTCATTTTCTTCCGATCATCTCATATTGTTATATTAAAATAATATATAATTTAGATTCAATCTTTCATAAAATTATTCTTATAAATATAAATAAATAAATTTAAACTCTTAAAATCTAATATATATTATAATTACAATCCATAAAAAATAAATAAATTTTATTTTATTAAATATTATAATAATAATTTTATAAAATATTAAATCTAAATTATTCATTATATAATTTAAGGGTGGAGATGAGATAATGAAAAAATAATAAGAGCATCCTCTCGCAACTGGAGAGTGGAGAGGAGTGGGAAGTGAAATATAAAATTAAAAAAAAACATTAAAAGAAAAAAGTGACAAATCACATACATTTTTTTAATTATATAAAAAATTATGATACCGAGACCGAGATCGGGATCAGGATTTGTGAAGGCTTCCCTGAATCTCGATCTCGGTCCTAGTATGGCCTAGACTTTTTGGTCCCACTACTACCGAGATCAGGACGGGATTGGCGAAACTAAGACCCTATAAACACCTTTAGCCTCCTACTTCAATTTACTTTTTAGTATTCCCACTTTACCCTTGGCAAAAATTTAGATTCCCACTTTACCCATCAAGCCTTATTTGTCCGGTTGAGTACGTCAATCAGCTCACCGGTGGTCGCATGTCGAGTTTGAGTCAATTCAATATTGAGGTCGGCTTCTTGGGGTCATCATGAAAAAGAGAGAGAAGATATTCCAACACAAAAGGGACTATTAATATCAAGAGGACAAAGACAGTGAAACGCAGATTTTTGAAGAAAAGTGTGAAGTTTAAAATTTCTGTGATTTGTCATCTTATTTAAAACCCCAGTTATGAAATCCCTTCTCTCCCATGTCACACCTCGAAACGCACCGTTCTTATAGAGTGAGAGGCGCTTTCACATCTTTTTAAGCCAAAATGGCTGGGGAGAGGAAAGGTTCCTCTTTTTTAGGGTACTCCAGGGAATAGATCCAATAGAGACGGGGTGGAGCCTGTAGCTCAAAGGATTAGAACACGTGGCTAAAAACCACGATATCGGGGGTTCGAATCCCTCTTTGCCCACAACCGGCCAAAAAGGGAAGCACCTTTCCCTTTGGGGGTCGGAAAGCACCGTGCAGAGCAATAAAAATTCATAGACCACCTAATTGACACAAACAGGTAAAATCTCCTTGTGCTTCAGGACCTCATAGTAACAACATGAATAAGATGGAGTCATGGTCAAAAAAGCAAAAAAAGATAAGATAGAGTTTGATTACACTGAAGATTACGAATATGTATTTTTCAAAAGTAAAATCTGATAGTAAATTGTAGGGATGAAAATAGTCAGGCCTCTAACAGGGGCCTATGGCCTAGCCTAAACCCTAGCCTATTTAGCCTATTTAGTAAATAGGTTAGACTCAAGCTCAGGCCTATTGCCAAGCCTATTTAGATAAACAGGTCAGACTTATTTTCATAAGGCTTAACCTACAAGCCTACAGACTATGCCTATTTAACTTTTTTAAATTATACTATAATACAAGAATATATAATATCATCTAAATAATTGTATAAATTATTTATAAATTTACCAACTTAACTACAATTCTAAGTTTCACATTTCATTGTTATTACTCTCAACTCTTACTTTTGCATCAATCATTAACGCCCACCTCTCTTCTTTCCGATCACTCAAGATGACAATGCTAACTCACTCCCTCTCCCTTGATTTGTGCCGTCCACTAAAGCATAATAATTTGTATGAGTTTATTTTAGTGCCAAATGAAATATTATAATCTTAGTAGGAGGAGTTTGTCCCAATTTATGTAGGACAGTAAAAGAGATAAAATATAGTTTTATATGTTACTTGTTATGCTTGGTCAATTTTAGAAAATATATATTATTAGTCAGCATACATTAGTTTTTCTCATTCCTGTATGCTCGAACAATTGTTGTTACTAGAGATTCTTTTTTATTTCCTTACTAAGCCTTTATATTACAATGAGAATGGATGTTAAACTTTAAAAACATAATGTAATATTTTAAATAAGCGTGAATACCGTTATATATGAATTTTGATACATCGGTTTTAAGGGTCTATATGTTAAGTAATGCTGTGAAAACCGGACAGGACTTGATGGTCGGATCAGTTGAACCAGTGCCCGGGAGGGCTTTCAGCTCGTTTAGCATGGTTCAACCGTTTCACCATTTGGACCGTTTCAGGCCGCTTCAGATCGGCTGTTGGGCCAGGAACTAGGGTTGAACCGAGAACTGGAGTGGTTGAACTGAGAACCATTTATTGGTATTATTGACATGTTATTATGTTATTTTTAATGATTTCAATGTATTAGAACTTGAGATTTGGAAAAGATGATATATATATATAAGCTTTTGTATGTGTTTATTTTTAAGTAATGTTAAAATTTCATATTTTTTTATATTTATATAATTATATATATGTATAATATTATTTTTATTTAATTATTATGTTATCGATCCGACTGCCGGTTCGACCATGGGACCCATGACCCGATAGCCTATCCGATTCGACATCCATTCCGGCTTTTAAAACATTGATGTTAAGTAGGTTTTTAAATAGATTTCAGACATTTTGAAGGCTTAGGCTTAGACCTAAAAAAAACCTACATACAGGCTCAGGCTTTAAATTTCTATTATAGGCCCAGGTTTATTTAGGTAAAGCCTAGTCTAACCTACTCCCACCAATAGTAAATTGTAATATATATTAACTATTAATTATAAAATATAATTATACTTATTTAATTATTATAATTATATATATATTTAAATAATTTTTATGAAACATTTTATGAAATTTTAAAAAACAACTTAAATAAAACAAGAAGGAAAATTTAAATGATATAAGGATATATTTATCAATTTCAAATTAACTCCCCTCTCCTACTCTCTTACACCAAATAAGAAATCTACCTTCCTATGTCCTTTCATTCAATTAAAGAAAGCTTATGTGTGGGTTTGGAATGGCTTATTTTTGTCCAAAATGTGCTTATAATTCGTGATTCATTGTATACGAGGCAAGTATGTGAGATGAGTTTTTTCTCGACTTACGTAATAAGTACGTTTTTCCTGTACAAAACGCTTTCCCAAACATACACTATAACCTCCACCCACCTACCACCTACTGTTAATGAACCTTCTCTATAAAACCAAACACACCTTAGACTCATCCTCACATGCAAGAAGAATTTGCCCAATGATCTTCTCTATTCTTGAACGACGCATAAGAAAATGATACTAATTTGTTCCTTCTATATCTTTTTTCCGGTCCTATATATAAATCTGATGTACCTATTCTCAAGACCTTTTTATATTAACTTTAGCGGTGTAAGTATATTTCATTTTAAATATAATTTATATTTTATAAGAAAGAAAAGCTGCCGAGCTTGTAAAGCAATCCCATAATGTACCACCTAATTTAAAATGATTTTAAGGCATAATAATTGATGCATCGATCATGCTATATAAACAAGTATTTGTGGGAATAAAATGGTTGGAAGAAAACAAATATATTCTAGAAAAATACAAATATTTTCAAATATACTCCAAATGGTCAAAACAGACCCAAATAAATCAACTCTTAAAAAACACCAAGTTCTTTGGTCCTAAGGTAGTGTTCTGTGTTTGATTGAAGGTTTCTTTTGGAAAGAAAATAGAAAGAGATGGGTTAAGTGCGTTTCAATGCTCACCGGGATCATCACCCGAATACAATCTATTGATTATTGTTAAGAAGGGTTTTTGGATTAATGATTTTGTATTGTATAAAGTAAATATATGAGATGAATTTTGTTGTTAGAAGAGACTCTTCTTAAATTGATTATAGGTTTTCCAAACCAAAACATCCAGAAAGGTGATTATTCCCTCTGCTAGCCATCTTCCACCTCCAATGCCCTCTTGCATATATAATTTAAAGGCTTTAATGAAGCCAAGTTTGATAAGAGATTGAACAAACCTAAGAAAAACAACCAATTTTTCTCTTCGTCAAAGGATTTCAAAACCCAATAGTAATGTCCGTGATGAAACAAGGAAGAAGACTACAAGTCTATAAGGTAATTTTCATAGATTAGTTGTTTTCTTATTTAATTTATGGAACAAGATACATGAACTGTAGATACTTTTTTTTTTTTTGTCTTTCTTCAACCCAATAAATACTGCTGAAAATTCGATTTGGGAAGTTAGTTAT
The DNA here is from genome assembly GCA_963242795.1 of Inga leiocalycina. Lineage (NCBI taxonomy): Eukaryota > Viridiplantae > Streptophyta > Magnoliopsida > Fabales > Fabaceae > Inga > Inga leiocalycina. The sequence continues at coordinate 32,622,920 of OY725328.1, forward strand.
GTAGAAGATAGATTAGGGGTATTTTGATTAATTTAATCTCATCTCGTATCATTTAAATCCCCTTCAGATGAGTTTGGCTAAAATGTTCACATGTGATTTTTGTTCGTGTTCATGTATTTTAATAAAGGAAAAAACTTATATCAAGTTATTTATATCAATTATATTAAGTTTACATGTAAATTTATAAGTGCACATATGCTTTTAAATCATTAATAATGGTAAAATAATAGGGGTCTATATTTCATAGATGAATAGATGCACATACACATTTTAAAAACTCATAATAACAAAAGAACAAGTGTCATATGAAAATTTACGAAAAATGGTTTAAGCAAAAATTTACAAGTGTTCCGGAGATAATTGTACAAGTGTATATATACATTTTAACAACTAACTAAAACTAAATAACAAGTGTTTTTGAAGAGTTTGATTTAATGGATATAAATAACTTGAACCAAGTTTTGTTCTTTAGTAAATTCAGTTCATTTCCCCCTCTAAATGTGGGGTAACTTAATGAAATTTTGCTCGGTTCTTATCACATTTTAATTTTGCTTGGTTCATCTCAAACCATAACTCATTGCATAGAAGAATTGGAAATTTTCTAGGATGCTACTTTGTGGATTGAAATTTCAAATCGAACCGATTATGCAACTTTCTTGATTGATTTATATCAAGCTACAATAGCTCCATATTACACCATTAATATGTTAAAATATATGAACAACTATAATTCTAGAAACCAATATTTGATCAAAACTGAAGAGGCATAAATATTATGTTTATCCTAAGGCTAATACAAAACTAAGATCAGAACCAGAGAGAAGAGAGAAACAAAATGAGAGATGGCACTTAAAAGAGCAAATACTACTTACCTCCAAAGAAGTTATGGCAATGAACAACTGAGAGAGAGTGATCATGAGAACTAAAGAAACGTGTTGATCAGACCAATGAAACAAGAGAAGCAGATGATATGAGCTAAAGATCAGATAAGCCGGTGAAATTGAGTTTAAGACAATTTGATATAGTGAAAAAATGTAGTGTTAATACAATTTCTTAATGTTGCCCTCATTTTGATTTTTAGTTTTTACCCCCAAATTTTAAATAATAGGTTTTCGTTCCTCAAGTTGCATTCAGTTTAAAACATTGATCTATATACTTTAACAAAAATCTGGACCATTTTGTTCTTGCAGAGACCAAAACCCATAGTTTGAAATTTGAGTGATCAAACTCAAAATTAGGGCAAACTTAAGGCCACTACCTATATATCCACTAGTGACACTGAATCCCCACTGTCGATCGCCGCCACATCATCGACGACAACAGTCGCCGCTGCATCATGACTAACGATGGCCACTACCACGTCTTTGCCAGCATTGATTATTGACTGAATCCACCTTATTGATGCCAACGGCTATCGGTCTTCACTACGCCACGGCAAGTAACAACTGCTGCCATCGCCACCATCGACAATGAAATTTCTATCTAAGTTGATGTTATAAGAACAATATTTCAAACAATTTTTATAGTTTTAGTTTTCAAATCTAATTTTGTAGAACAACTATCCAAATAGATTTTTTTCAAAACTTGTTTTAAAAAACAATTTATAAAACCACTTTGGGCACCAAAAAAACAAAAACAAAAAACAGAAACAAACAGGTAACTTTAAGATTTAAACCATTGTTCTCTATTCTCAAGGGGCAAAATAATCTATGTCTTTATTAAATTTTAGGGACAAATTTAAAACGGATGAAACTTGAAAGACTAAAGCATATGTGAGGTTTAAAAGTTGAGGAATCAAAACTAAAATAAATATAAATTTGAGAACCTCAAAATTGTATTAACCTATAAATAAACTAACTGTTAAGAATAAAATGTGAGGGACGACCTTCGATCCTTTAATTAAAGGGTATGTTGAGTGATCACATTGAGCACCTAGACTCGTCTCTAAAAATTGGGGCTTTTAGGAGAACAAGCCACTATGCCATTCAAATCTAATTTGGATGACACATATTTATTTCTTAAAAAATATTTTATGACAAATTAGGAAGAAACACTCTAACGTCATTTCTTAGTTATATTTAACATTCTAACCTTATTTATAATGTATCTAGTATTCTGATGTTATCTAATCTTATTTATTGAGCACCCAACATCTTTAATCATAAATAAAATTAGGGTACTAAGCATAATTAAAAATTAACAATTAGGGGTGCCAGATGCATTAAGAAAATAACATTATTGCTTGAATACACCATTAATAAGATTATAGTGTTAAATATTTCAAAAATAATAATATGAGCGTTGGATATTAGTTTATCCAATATATTTTAATGAGCATATAATTTAGGGAAAATGACCCAAAAAGAACTTTAAATATACAAAAAGACAAAAAGGTGTTAGAAGATTTGGAAATATCACAGAGGTGATAGCACTTGTCAGGAATTTACAATTTCAGGGTAAAAGTACCATTTTACCCTTACTTATATTTTTATTAAAATAATAAAAATCCCTCCGCCGGTGGCTGGCTACCCCACCGCGGCGGCTAGCGGGGGCGCTGGCCAGGGAATATTCCGTCCCTGTCAGAATATTCCCCAAAGCTTTGGGAAAAAAATCTTAAAGCTTTGGGGGATGGGGGGTTCGAACCCCCCACATGTGGTCATGCACCTTGGACTGGGTTAAGGAAATTCATCAGTAATTATAGTGCAAAAAAAACATATATAGTAAACTTTGATTTTTAACTAAACCAACCAACAAGTTTAGATGAGGAATTGGCAGATTGATAAAGAAATTAACAACTTCATATAAGAATTTCACAACTTTCGTTTTTTAAGCAAAAAATCCTCCTACTCTATCAGACTATGCAATAGTTTAGATAAGGAATTTCCAAGTTCATATGACGAATTAACAAATTGAGATAAGGATTTCGCAACTTTTGTTTCCCGAGTTCTAAAATAAATTAAAATGTTCAACAAAATTTTAATATAATATAATCTAATCTAAAGGTAAACAAAAAAATCTAAAATAAAAATATAGTATAATTTAGATTCTACTATATTTTTAGTAGAATCTAAATTATACTATATTTTTATTTTAAACTTGTTGGTTTACCTTTAGATTATACTATATTAAAATTTTGTTGAACATTTTAATTTATTTTAGAACTCGGGAAACAAAAGTTACGAAATCCTTATCTCAATTCGTTAATTCGTCATATGAACTTGGGAATTCCTTATCTAAACTAGTGAATGGTATGATAAAGTAGGTGGATTTTTTGCTTAAAAAATGAAAGTTGTGAAATTCTTATATGAAATTGTTAATTTCTTTTATCAATCTGCCAATTCCTTATTTAAACTTGTTGGTTGATTTAGTTAAAAATCAAAATTTACTATATATTTTTATTTTACACTATAATTATTGATAGGCTTCCTTAGCCTAATGGTCTTGCACCTTGGTGCATGACCATAGGTGGGGGGTTTGAACCCCCACTCCCAAAGCTTTGGGATTATTTTCCCAAAGCTTGGGGGATATTCAGACGGGGATGGAATATTCCCTGGTCGTCGCCCTCGCCGGCAACACCCGTCGACCGTTGTTAGTGCATGACCATAGGTGGGGGGTTTGAACCCCGCACCCCCTAAAGCTTTGGGATTTTCCCCCAAAGCTTGGGGAATATTCCGACGGGGGCGGAATATTCTCTGGCTAGCACCCCGCCGGCCGCCGCGGTTGTTAATTAAGAACCGCGTGTTATTATTTTTGAAGTGGCGAGAATAAGAGCTGAAGGACAAAATCGTCTTTTGGTGCCGCTTGCACTGTTCATCCATACTGATGCGTAACTGATCCGAATTTTTTTATTTCAATGTACGAATTAAGAATTTCCTTATTTTAAGCGTATTTTATAGAGATTTTCCCAAAATAAATTGAACCCTTTTCCCCCCGAAATTGAAGGCAGTTGTTCCGTTGGCCATTGGCATTTCCGACCGTATCCTTCCGGGTCACAGAATCCAAAAAAACCCGCGAGTCGGGAAGGCAGACAACCACCATATCGGCTTCATCGTTGCTTCACGGAGCCAGAAATGGCCGTGAGACACAGTGCCGTAGCTAAACTGCCAAATCTCATACGCAGTCTCCGCAAGGATTCGCCTAAGCCCCTCAATCACGCTTTACCCTCTCTTCGACGCACTTTCTCTTTGTACGATCAGATCAATCTTATCAATAATGTTCCTGAAGACCAGCTTCGCTTCCAGGGGTAAGCTTGCATTCATTTTTAGTATTGTTTATAGAAATTGGAGGGTATAAGTAAATTTAGTTTGTTCAAGAGCTTAATGTGAAATGAGTTTTCCAATAATTCTTTTAGATAAAAAGCTTACTATAGCTATGTTTTTTTCTTTCCTTCCTTGAAAATGCAATGAGACTTGGGCATAACTTGTGATAAAATTTAATTTAATTTATCAGGTACAATGATACAGGCTTTACTGTAAATAAGGTTGAATATGAAGGAAGCCTGCTTTGTGTTGGAAATTTGCTTTTGTCTTGGAAACCGAAGAAGTTCTCGGAGATCACTTCAGACAGGTACGTACTATGTAAATGCATTGGTTCTTGTTGCTAAAATTGTCAACTCTAGTTGCTAAAATAAACATGCTATTTCAATAAGCATCTTTATTCCAATCATATAAATTTATGCTGGTTTTGTTGTCTCTTATAAAATAAAAAATAATGAATGAGAAATATATATATATATATATATTTTTGCCAAGGAATGAGAAATCTTTTTCACCATGCTCCCGCTCACCTAAAGCAGAGGAACTTGGTCGAAAAATAACAATCATGTCACCTTGAATCCTGAAGAAAAACATTTTTTTTTTATTAGTTTTGGCTGGGGAATGAGCTAGCCTTAGTTTGCAGTTATTACGATATTGCTTTTCAGAACGAAGAACATACAAGAATCTATGGAACTTAATTTTCCCGTACATTCTTCTCTGCACAGAACCGTTTTCTTTATATCACACTCCCAGCTTACTGACTGACTGTGTGCAGCTGATTGAAGGTACCTCTATCAGATTAACGCACTAATTCATATGGCCTTCATTTAAATGACATGGCACCACCACATCAGCTACTGCCTATTTATCCATGGTAATTGGGTTACTTAACATATAGAACAACTTTAAGGAACCAGATTAGATGGTGTGAAGAGAATTTCTTGCTCAGTAAGGATATTGATGAGAAGTCACTTATGGCTGCCATTTGTTGGGGGATACGGAAGGGAAGGTGTGGTATGGTCTTTAATGATAAGAAGGTTGATGCTGAGAGGGTTGTGGATGTGGCTTCCATATCAGTGAATGATGTATGGAATGCCAAAAGTGCTTTGAATGGAAAGCTGAGGGAAAAATGAAGATTGAAAGTGGAAAGGAAGCATTATTGGGAGCCGCCACTGGAGGGTGCTGTGAAAATCAACATTGATGGAGCTTTTCTGAGGCAGAATGGAAATGCTGGTATAGATGTTGTATGTAGAAACAATACTGGTGCTTTTGTGGGTGGTATTGGGAAGAGTGTGGTTGCCTGTTCTGCCTTTCAATCTGAGTGTATTGCTCTTAGAGAAGCTCTATTGATTTGTTGACAGATTTAGCATGCAAAGAGTGCGTATTTAAATGGATTGTGAGGAACTCTTTAGGCATGTGAAGAGTGATTCTGATAGGGGAGTGGAGTGGCAGAGTGTGCAAATCCTATCTGAGGTTCTTGAATTAACTGCGAAGCGGCCTGATGTTAAGTTTTCTTTGGTAGCTTGCTAAGGAAATTGTGCTGCCGATTGTTTAGCAGCTGTAGCTAGCTGAAAGTTGGAGCCCTATGGGTGGCTGATAACAGCACCAACTTTCTTAATGGAAGTTTTAATGGCTGATGCAGTTAGTTCCAGAGGAAGGATCACATATGTGCACAAAATTTATACTAGGGTGAAGGTATTGGCTAAGAGGTTGCCGACTCTGAGATAATATGGTTAGTGTTCTTAGCTAGTTGGTTGGTGATAGTTTTAGTAATAGCTTAGTGTTTTTTCTGGTTTAGTGGTGTGTAAGTTTGTATTCATAGGTGTTTTTGAGTGCTTTTTGGCTTTGCTATTGGTGATTTGTACTTGATTTGTTTTGGTGATTGATAAAATTGACTTTTTTTTGGCAAAAAAAATATAGAATAACTTTAGGAGTTTTGGAGAAGAGGACAGGAGTGCTTTATAGAATAGATGGGTAGGAAGGGGACGAGTAATAAGCAGGGGAACCACTCTTGAATTTTTTGGTTGGATTCTAAATGAGGACAAAGAGAAAAAAGAGTATTTAATTTGTAAAATGTAAGTGTAGCACTTGTAGGGAATAAAGTATCGGAAATTGATGGTGACAGGTGAGGAAACAATTGGTTTTAGTTTTTAAACAATTTCATCCCCATTTATCAGACTGAGGGAATTGGACAAATGGATGAGATACATTGAGGGATTGGATCCCTCCTCCCTCCATTCCAAAGAAGACCTTTTTGTTTCTCTCATGCCAGTCTCTCCTCTTGATTCCTCTTTTTGCCCTTTGATTTTTCTTAAATGGCTTAAAATGCGCCTGTAAAATTTCCTGAAGATTGTATAATTCAATCTTTTCCATTTTTTGGTTTCATATTGAATCTCGGACCTATACCCACATCCACCTCACAGGTGGCTATATTTTCATAAATTTTGTGTACTCTATATACGTGTGTAACAGTGAAAGTTTATGAAATAAAAGTTGTTTATTAAGTGGTATGTGCAATCATACATTATAAGATGCTAGTTCCATAGATGTTTAATATTTCTAGCCTCAGTAAATATGCTAACGTGACATTCCTTTCTGCAGCTTGTCTGTCTTTCAAGTCCTTCGCCCCATTCCAGGTTACAACTATTGTTACCATTCCTTCTTTCTGCAAGACTTTCTGTTTTTCCTTTTTTTGGGGTCCTTTTTTGTTTTTCCTTCTATATTGAGAAGAGTTTGGTTAAGTTCCTTATGTGTTTAATGTCAAGTTCTCCAATAAAAACTTGAAATTTGGATACAACAATTTTTGGAAGAACCAGATTTTTATTATTGCATCCAACTGTAGAGCTGTCAAAACGGGGTAGCCTGGCCTTAAAGGGCCTGCCCAGGCTTAAAGGGCCTGCCCAGGCTTAAAGGGCAAAGCTCAAAAAGCCTGCATAGCATAAAATCATGACAGTATTGTAGCCTGGCCCTCAGACATACAAGCTCAGGGCTAGCCCACAGGCTTTCATGTATTTTTATTAAATTTCTATTTTTTTAAAATTATTCTAAAATATATAAAAATAATAATAAATCTCTCTTATAATTTAAATCATATATATTAATAAAATAAAGTATCAAACTATTGTCTAAACTTCAAAAACAAATGCAAACCAAAATCAAACACTAATAAACTATTGTCCCAACTTAAAAATAATCAAAAATAAATAATTTATCACCTTTTTATAGTCATATATAAAAAATTTTAATAGTTAAAAGAAGAAAATCTCATAGTTATTATATATATAAAGTTTAGTGTGACTATTAGATTTTCGTTGTTATAATATTATTTAGTTTGGTGTATCGAAAAAAATATTATCTAGTTTAAAAATTAATTTGAGAAAAAAGTCTTTAAAAAAGCAAGAAAAGCTAGACTAAAATTATATTGTTTTAGGAAAAATACTATGCCATTTTAGTTTTGGAAGTTCGATTATCCTGTGCGTAGTAGATGCCTTAATCAGAGTAAATAATATATATAGCATCATTAGATGTATAGGAAATAGCTAGAGCTAAACAATCTAATATCAACTTGAACCTTTAAACTTTCATTAGAGTACAAGTGTGTGAATTGAAGTACCGAGGTTTTTTTTACCAAGCAAGAGGTGTTGTATAACAAGAGTGCGAATTTTATTTTAATAAATGAAAAATAGATGAGCTTAAAAGGGCTAGCTCTTGGCTCTAATGGGCCGGTCCTTTTATTTTTGAGCCTTAATGGGCTAGCCCGTTTAAGCCCAAGTTCCTTTTACACCACCTAAATACAAGCCCGGGCCTCCACTTAGACCGGCTCAGCCATTTTGACAGCTCTATCCAACTATCATATATCTATTGAAGACTGTAATAGCAATTGCCTAAAAAAATTTGTACCTAAACTTTTTCCTTTTTATACCCTAGTTTCTTCTTGTAAAGGATACTTCTAATTTCTTTTATTAGAAATGAATATTTATCAAATTTGTAGTATGATTAATAGATGGCTGCTAAGAAGTGATTAGGAGTTTGGAATCTTGTTATACTGAAATTAGAAGAAATTCAAGACTACAGGAAAAATTAACATCAGGTAAAACAGCATAAAAACATATTTGATCTTGTTTGCAAAATTTTGAAGTGTGCTTTATTAGTAAAATGTGTTCTTGGGCATGTAATTGAGGTGATTCCAACATGTGCACTTGTTTTTGGCTGAGGTCCAGAGATGGTAAATTTTTGTTGGAGGTAAGCATTAAAGAAAATTTATCATCTAAAAGTCATAAGAAACAATGAAGGGCATATAAGCTTGTAACAATCTTAACCAAGTAGCGAAGTTATTTTGGTGATTTGAACAAGTTCAAGGACCTCGCTTAATATGTTACCAGAGCATAAGAACCAAAAGAGAAACAAAAAGAAAATGAACGAAGGCCTAATGTTTGCAAGATGCAGGACCCATAAAACAAGTTGGGTCATGGAGGTCCCAGAGGACAAAAGCCAATGCAATGAAAATGACAGTTGTGACCTTAAGGCCTTTGAAACTCAAAAGAACACAAGCCCAAGCTAGCAGAATTGGATCCAAGTACCGGCAGGTTTAGTCTTTATGGTGAATACATGGGATTTAACTTGGGGTTGGAATTCGAGATCAAGAATTGGATTAAAAAGAAAAAGAAAAAGACGGTGCTGTGTCCAGTTTTATTTGAGGGAAAGTTTTGGTGACAAGCATTTATAGAAAATTGCTCATGTAGAAGTCATAAATCCCTGGTGGTATGGGCATTTCTAGCTAAGTTATTTTGGTGATATGGACATTTCCAAGCATAATACCATAAAAAGTGTTAACTATTAAATCTGTCATGATTTTGACCAAAAAAAAATCTGTCATGATTTACTTGAAGTTAGTCCCTGAATGTCATCTTATGAGTTTGCTGGTGACTTTTCTATTGTTTTTCATTGCCTGTGTAAGCTGACTAGTGTGAGTTAACAAGCCCATACACTTTCTTATTACTTATTGGTTTTCACTTAAATTGTTTTTGGTTGTTTTAATTGACTCTTTGATTAACAACTTGTCAGAGATCTTAATTATTGGATGTGGAAGGCATATTCAGCAAGTGGATCCTGAACTTCGGCGCTTTATTAGATCTACTGGCATGAAGTTAGAAGCTATAGACTCGGTATGAATGCCTTTATATATAGTTTTTTCCTCACTAGTTGATATCACGCGTTTTTATGTTTGGTAAAGTAATCTAAAGTATATATAACATATGGATCTTAAGTGACACTTTTTGTCTTAGCTGTTTATAACTGCTATTTATTAAAAATCAAAAGGTTAACACATTAATGTTGTTGAGGTTACATTTCAACCCATTACTGTTAATTCCTTTACAGAAAAAGCTTTACTGGTAAAATTATTATTATTTGTTTTTTGGCCAACACTGGTAAAACTAGTTAGAATATAAGGACCTACTCAACGTGACGTTCCAGAGTCGTGTGCGGGCCAATCTTCTGTCATTTGGCGAACTGATTATTGCAGAAACATCTTTAGTGTTCTGTTCTACCAGCTCCAAGAATGATCATTCCTTTCAAAAAGAAAAGTTAATGCTCATCAATCTCTGTCTTCACTTTATTCTGTCTGATCTGTTTTTTTTTTTCTTATGCTCCATCATTGGTGCATTCGTTGCTAACAATTGCTTATTTGCTATTATGCTAACCTTCCTTTAAGATTCAAGGTTGATTTGTGACTGGTATGAAGAACAATAGTTATCCTCTACTAGCAGTGTAGAGCTGATCTAACTTATGCATGCTTAAAATAGAGCATCGACTTTTTTCCAAGGTTAGTAAACCCAGATCGGCCTTTGAATCGGTCGAGGTAGTGGGTCAAGGGCTAGTGGTTCAGATCGGAGTTAAACTAAAGTTAACCTGGGACTAGATTGACGAGGAAGTGAAGATTTCTAAATTCTGAATAAAGTTTAAAAAAATCAAATTAAATTTAAAAAAAATTAAAAAAATACTGAACCAGGTTTATGGTCAGACCATACATGCTAGGTGGCCGGTTCATCGGAAAACTGGCTGGTTCGGCCTAGGTTTTATAACCCTACATTTTTCTTTTATTGGTGGAGACCTCCCTGAAGGGAAAAATGATATCTCATATTTTCTGCATGTTTGATGCTGTCATGCTGATAGATAGGTACCATATAACTAGGAAGAAAGTAAATAGTGTATGGATTTTTATAGACCTAGTAGTAATTGGGTTACCTCCAATTGGTATCCAAACCAGTAAATTAATAGCTTTTAGCCGGTAGATTATCCACAAGCAAAAATAAATTAGAGTAATTAAATGATGGGATACTTAAGATGCATTATATTGTAAAAAAAATGAAAAAAATATCTAGTGAAGGTTTCATAAATGTTAAAGTTCTCTTCAATATATTGATGGATGCATTGACTGTATGATACAGATTATTTATCCAAGTATCCACTACTAAATGAATTTCTGGGAGAAGAGCTAAGAAGCGATTCCTTATTTAAAAGATGAGGGTAAAAGGCCCAATCTGGTTATCGAAGAATATCAGCAACTCCTTCCTCTCTAGATTCTTCTCTGACCTTTTTTTAATTTGCTCCATCTGTTTTATGTAACCTAATCAGTCCCACCTTGCCATTTTCTCATTCCCCAAATAACCATGATTCAGTTCTCGTTTTCTTCCTAGCAAGGACCTCTCTCTCAACCTACTCTTACACACACACACACACCCACAGACACTCAGTATAAGGGTTTGGAAGTTTGTGACGAGTTAAATATTACTGCAAGAATAGAGGTTGGATATTTTTTGTAGTACTTGGTGTCTCAGATTGAACCAATGAACCCTCTATCTCCTGCAAATTACTCTAGTCCGTCACCAAAGAGCACTGTGATTTATTTTTATCTTCTTTTTCTTGTGACCATGATTTATGCATCTTTAGTATTTTGTTTCGTTGAATGAATAGAAAAGGTCATCTAGATATGCGTGATTAAAGAATGCTTTGGAAGTAACTCAGTCTCTACATTTAGGGAATGATTGTATACTGTGCGTTTTGGAGAGAGATAGATTGAAGGGTTGGAACCTGGAGAGAGAAGCTTCCAACGTCAGACGCTCTTCAATCTTCTTCCCCTCAACTGCACCATGGGCAATGATAATAATTAGAGCAAGTATCTCAGGGTAGGTCTAATTGTGAAGTACAGAAGCTCAGCTTCTTGAGATTTAAGGCTAGTTTTTAATGAAAAGTGATAAAAACGATGTTAGAGAATTGATTTTAGAGAATAGCTTTTGAAAAAAAAAAACAGAAAAAATTAGCTTGTGGAAAAACATGGTTTTCCATCCCCAAACCATGATTTCATTCAAAAAAGTGCTATTGGAAAATTTTTGGGTTGTTTGTTTGGAAAGCACAAAAAAGTTCTTTTTAAAGCACTTTTCTGTAGGCGAAAATATACCAATTCTCATATACTTGCTTCGCATGCACTTCTAAAAAGTAAAAACAAAAGAGCTTTTTTGGGTCTGCTCTGTTATCGAATGGTCTGAATTTCAAACTGTAAAAAAGCAAAAGAATTTGCAGTCAGTTTTAGAATCGATTCTCTTCCATTTCTGCATGCTTAACATTTTCTTTTTCCTTGTTTCCAGAGAAACGCGGCATCAACATACAACATATTGAATGAAGAAGGTCGTATTGTTGCTGCTGCACTTCTTCCATATGAAGTTACTTCATGAAGCCTTTGATGTAATATACTCAAGAGTGGAAGAAGACGAATTGGGTTTCTGAAATTCTAGTTGATTGATCCCTTTCAAGTTAGATCTCCTTTTGCCACTTGAGGCTTACCTCAAGGAATAAATATGACTAGTTACTATTTTGTGCTTTCACTAAACTAATATATCTCCTTGTCGTCCCTCGATAAATGCACAGATGAATTCTCACAGTACTAACGAGTGTTAAACCTTTGCATACAAGTCTCTCAAATTTTTTTCCCGAGAAAAAGAACTAACAAGATCTCTGAGCTTTCTAATATGTAATGCAAGAAGTCGTAACTCGATCAATAAACATATTCTTTAGTGGTTGGCAATGATTTTTCAGTTTTAGCTGGAAACTCGGGTTGGTTGGTGTGATACAAGTAGAGAAGACCAAAGTAAATTACATATTATTGGTTAGTTAATTTTTTTTAATAACTCAGGTGCTTATTATATCACTACAAAAAAAATCATATCTTAGTAGCAGTTACAAATAACTGCTATAAATATCAGGATTTATAGTGGTTTTTAGGCAAACCATTACAAATTTCCAATGTTATGACTCATGATAATTTATAGCTATTGGATCATTTAAACCGCTACAAGATGTGGCTTTTTGGTGCCCAGCTGAAGCCACATTTGTAGCGGTGACTTAATAGCAGTTGGATTATATAAATCAATACAAAATGTAAGCGACTGAAGGGCAAAACCACAATAGAGACAAAAGGTTGCAAGTTAGGAACCATTACAAAGTGTCTTGTGTGTCTTGTGATTTGTAGCAGTTTTTGAGACAATAACCACTACAAAATACAAAAGGTTGCATGTTTGTAGCTGTTACAAAGTATTACGTAGACCGAAGTTCGGTTTTGTAATTTGTAGTAGTTGAGATAGCGGTTTTGAGTACAACCACTACAAATCACGTGGCTATATAAATGCCGCCACCCCTCATTTTACCATTTTTGGCAAAATCGTTCTCCAAGCACGCTCTTAAAAGTTTTTATTATATGAGGTTCTGTTTGAAGTTTTAAGGAGTTAGGTAACCGAGATAGTAAAGTTACTTATTTCATTTCATTTTTGAGCTGAGTAGATTTGCTTTTAGTAATTTGGGTTAAAGGGTAAAAATGTCCCAAGAATTTTCACTCATAGGTATTGGGCATCAGGAAGCTTTTGATGGGGCATTTTGCCCAGAAGTGTTAAAAAAGAAAGGGGCGACTTTGACCAGCATGGACAGAAGCTTAACTGTCAATAGTTAAGTGACAAAGGGTCACTCCAAAATGCAATGTGGCAAGTATTTGGGTGAGAAATGTCCAATTGGCAAGTACACGTGAAACAAGAAATGGAAAAAACACTTTTTCAATAAAACACTTCTTCAATCGACTTTTGCCAAAAACCTCCGTCCGTCTGTCATCTTCTTCTCCTCCGGTGAGCACCCGCTCCACCGTCTACCACAACGGCCAAACCAGGTCTGAAATTAACTAGAAGTTGCTAAAAACTCCCCCCCCCCACGACTTTGCTTCCAATTTTTGCACCCACCATTGTTAGAAACTTCATTAAAATCAACCAAAGCATCAACAAAGATTCTAAAATCCGAATTCAAAACCAAATAGCAAATGTGAAGCTTAAGTGGAAATCCAAACAAAAAATGTAAAATCAACCAAAGCATCAACAAATATTTCCCCTTTGACAAATCCGTAGCTCTCGCCTTTTCTTTGTTCTAACCCATAATTTGTAGGCAAGGAATCAAATGTTTCTCGGAACAAGAAGAAATAGGGTGAAGTTGAAGTTGAAATGGGAAAGGGTGAACTCCGCTCCTCCGATTCCACCTGGCCCTGGCCAGCGTCAACCTTTGTTCCTTTGACATCGCCTTGCCTTGGGAAAACCGTCCGCGAAGCCGCCTATAGATCTAAAACCTAAACGTTGAGCAAACTACAGAAAACGATTCAGTGACGCGTAGCTTCCTCAATTCGTCAACCCAGGGGACATGATCGACGTCGTCACCGGCGGCGATGGTGTCGGGTACGGCCTTGTTGAGGTGGGTAGTGAACAATCGGCATCTGATTCTTGACTTTCCAGTCAATTTGATTCTTTGACCTCCACATAGACCTTACCCCTGCCACATCACTTGCCAACTATACATTCTTCAATCATAATTTTTCATTTAACAGTCAATGTTAGCCTGACTAACGGCCATATCCATATTGCCCTGTTTTTGAATTTGAAACTCCTGACGAAAAATTGTTCCTTCGAAAATTTTTTGGTGTCCAATGTCTATGGTTGAAAAGTTGAGATATTTTTGCTCCTTCACCTTATTAATTTTATTGTTATTTAAAAATATTTTTATAATATTTATGAGTTTCTAAGCTTATCTTGCCATGTGTAATCTCTCCCAAGATTATAAATGTTGGTTAGGTCTGACTGCCATTTATTTTTAATATCGACATTTTGTACATTTTTAATTGGTTAAGTGAGAGATTATAATCAATTGTATTTGTATTAATTTTCTTATTAAAAAATTGTATTAATTTCGAAGGTGAATCATTGTAGTTATAATGTTTTTTGGTAGAGATAGCGGGAAAGGGAAGGCGGTAGATGAGCGTTCCCCCAAACGACCTCTTAAGTAGGGGAACAGTAGTCATGCCAGAGAGCACCCCATAGGGAGACAAGACCTTGCGCCCCCACAACAGGTGACCCCCCCAAGGTGTCTATTCCATCAATGACACATGATATTAGTGTGAGCAACTACGAGGAGAGGGGGATTTTGATATCAATTTTCACTTAAGCGAGGTGGAGCGGTACCTTGATTCCAAGGACGCTAGGGACCATAATCACCCACCATGGCCATATTCGCGATCGACTGGATTTGATGTGTAGGTTCAAGGTAAGTAATTGTTTTAATTAGTTAATATTTTAATTAAAGCGGTTTAAATGTGAAATTATATTTAATTAAACTTTGCGATCAATTGTGTAGATGAGTAGGGGAACATCACTAACAAGAGGCTGGACGTGGCTGGTTTATATCAGCTCAGCCGGGGTCTACGTGTAGTAGTTCCTTTGAATGAGGTCACGGGCTAGCCGATTGAAAGTGGTGGTCATCTATTCATCCGCTATCTAAATGAGCTGGATGGGAATTGAGTCCGCTCCTAATCTACTTTCAAGACTGGAAGAAGATGCCCAAGAAGCTGAAGGAGGACGTGTGAGACGAGGTTGTGAAGGTAACTAATTTAATATATTGAATCAAACATAGATAATTATAATTTATCTCATTTTTATTTAATTAATCAAATGTATTTAAGTATAATTTATTTAATTGTTATTGATTTATTTAATTTTGTGATGCAAGATAAGTTTGTCGTGTTCTACAGCAGGAGGCGGTACAACTTGTTAAAGATGGGGGATGGGTGGAAGAACAGGAGAAATCGTCTCTACCACTCTGTAGATAAGGATAAGACAATGCCTCGCCATAGTTGATGGAGACCATACTTGACGGCGTCCCACCTAATGACTGGGTACTATTTGTCCAATACAGGAGGAGCCAAGCAGGACAGGTAATTTTTCTAATAATTATTATTTAGAAGGAAATATTATAACAAAATGAAATATTATTTGTTTTTGTTTTCGTAAGCTCTTCATGAGAGAAACACTAGGAACCAAAGGCACTAGAAGATTCATCACATGGCATGTTCGAAGATATTTGTTGTCACCTACAATGAATTGGTATTTTTTTATAATTAAATCAATTTTGGTTTAATATGATAAAATATATGGTGGCTCATAATAATTCATTTTTTTAATTTTTTAGGAAAAGAAGGCGGAGCAAGAGAACTGTTGGATGGAGTAGGGGGAGTTATTCACTTACACAGACATCGGGACAATACTCCAACCTCTCAGCAGGCAGAGGAAGCCATTGTAAGAGATAAACATGGTTTAAATATGTTTTATTTATTTTGTCAGATCCCATATGTTTTGATGATAACAAAGATTGAAATGATCTTACAAAAGGTTTTGATAATAGACTAAAGAGTTTTGAACAAAGTAATCAAGTATTTAGTGGCAGGGAAAGCCATTACTCGAGTAGGCACTTGAGTGATGAAGAAAGTTATGAAGTCAAGGAACAGGTGAAAGAGCTACTGCCAAATTTCAGAAGTGATCACTTGAGTGATCACTCGAGTAATGTGTGTCAAATAGTCTGGAAGCTCTCTGCCAAGATTTGCATGGTGTCACTCTAGGAATCACTCGAATAATGACCAAGGATCACTCGAGTGACCACTTGAGTGATCAGGTAAGAAATAAGGCAGTGAAGTCTCTGCCATTATTTGTAAGGGAACACTCGAGTGACGTCCTTAAATCACTCAAGGGACCCCTCAGTGATGCAGTTGGAAATGTTGACCTTACCCTGCAATGTTTTGGAAGGATTACTCGAGTGACCACTCGAGTGATGAAGTCCAAAAAGCATGATTTTAATTTGTTGTTTATTGATTTGTTATCTATATGATTAATATTTCATTGTGTTAGTATTTTGAGTATATATGCAAAGAAACAATGAAGAGATCATGTATTGAGAGAAAAATCAAACGAAATGTCCGAACGTTCACCTACCACAAGGATAGTTTTTTAAACTCGAAGAACGATTAAACGAAGCTGTGCGACTCTAACAAGCATGTTGAAGTGGTTCCAACGGCTGTTATAAATTCAACTATACATATAGGAACATCCAACAAAGAACGACGACAACTGAGAACACACGAACATACATCGATCAACATATTCTTAGTGCTCTGTTTCTTAAATTCATTCATGTGCTTCAGTGATTATATATTTGCTCTGTGAGAGAGATTTTCATTACAAACTCAATATTTGTTATTAAGGCAACTTAAGGTTGTGGAACCTTAAGTTGGGGATTTGATTACAACGTGTAAGGGGGAGCGAGTGTCCAGTGAAGGAACTTGCTGTGTACTGAGGTGCTAAGAACCCATTGAATCTTGGAAGTTAAAGTGAAACTCTCAGAGAAGCTTTGAGGACTGGATGTAGGTCAAGGTGGTTGTGGCCGAACCAGTATAACTCTCAGTGTACACTTCGGTGATATTTCTTCTAGCTCTTAACTGCTTTAAATTTCCAGTCAATTTTTATATATGAAATGAATTTTCTATGATCACCCAATTATCCCCCCGTCTTAGGTAAAACACTTACACTAACACTTGGTATCAGAGCATATGTCTTCTTGTTCAGATATAACAACCTAAGAAGGATCCAATGGTAAGTATGGGTGAAGGAACACTTTCTGATGAAGCCTCTATCACTAGACCACTGGGTTTCTGTAACCCCCTCCGTAATTATGATCCAAAATACATGATTACAATGAAATAGAGACCAATAATAATCAAAACTCATTTACATTTCCATCCATAAGATAGGGTTTTCACAAATTTCTTTCACAAACACTTTAACTTGGTCTCACATTCATATTTCGAATACCATTACCTCGTGGAGATAAACCACATTCATATAAATATCAGAGTGCACAACAATATTCCCGGCAATCCCAGGTTCATACCTTCACTAAAGTTTCATAGGGCACATACGCCCTTTACAATTTCTCAAATGGGGATTACACAATACTCATTCCAAATACACATCCAACCTATCATCTGAACATATACATCTAAACATATACAGTTATCCCAACATATGACGATAACCAACTATCAAATCCAAATGCCCATAAAGAATTCTCGCCGCCCCTAGCCGCTTGCTCCTTCCTCGAGCCACCTGTCCTGTCTAAAATGTTGGTAGGAGAGGGTGAGATTCGAGAGAATCCCAGCAGGAAATAATACCAATATGCATGCAAGGTAAGTGTTTAATGCATGACATGCTTGCACTACATTAACTCATGATCACACAATGACATATCTGCGTGCTCAATGTTTCTACAACATACTCATGGCCATAATATAAATAGAAACATAGCTTCAATCATTCATATATGTTTCACATTATCAAGCAAAGTAATAACATGCATCAATACACAAACACAAATATCAATATATGCAGGAGAGGTAAGTTTCCTACACTTATTCTTTCCACGTATGCTCCAGCATCAGCTTACTCACGATCAGATGAACATCGAACCATAACCAGGGCGAATATCGAACCCTATAAACCAAAACAAGGACATAGGGTTATTCACTTTTCCAAATTCTCACTTTCATAACACTTATAGTTGGTTACCATTCATGACCTTTAGGTGGCTAATCAAAGCCTAAACACATGCCTAAAGGCTTGGGAAAACACTTGACCAAAGACCATCTTCGGAAGTCCAAAATGTCATTTTTGGGGGTTGGCCGCAGCCTAAGAATCCGCTGGCCGTGGTCAAAAACAGGTCCGAAACATTTGGGCCGTAGCACAGAGTCCTTCTGGCCGCAGCCAAGAAAATCCTGTTTCTTGGCTGAACTTTCAAAAATCATAATTAATTCTAGAAAAATTGAAATGAGGTGATTCCAAAGCCAAATGAAATATATTTAAGTCCTATTTATAGAAAAAATATGGACCATTACTAGAATCACCACAAAATTCTAGAATTATCCAAAACTCAACACTGCCCTAAAACGGAGTCCCGTTTCCATCCCAAACTTTGGACAATCATATCTCCCAGCACAAAAAATGAAATAACACAAATTATATGTCCATTTTGAATCTTGGGATGTGAACTTTAAGATTGGAAAATTTCATAATTTTTAGATATCATTTGGTCATTCAAAAATTTTGTACAAACTAACTGCCCAGAACAGAGTTCACACAAGACAGATTTCCAATTTTCTACCAAAGTGTCCAATGACTCCAAAATCAATAACCAAACTTATTCCCATACAATTTTTCCACAAAGAGCACAATGACAACCTCAAAATGACCAAAATCACAACCTATCAACATGCCCTGTTTTGACCAATATACAAAACCAACACAAAGGTACCAAACTTTACATTTAAGCTTCAATTAATTCAAAACACTAAACAAGGCACCATTTCCATGACAATAACATACCATTCTAAATCACGAAAATTAGGGTAAAATTTTCAGAAATTCAAGGCCCAACTAATGGCTACAAAACTTATATGAAAATGAAGCTTTCACTCACCTCAACAACTTTCTCAAAGGGATTTCTTGGTTCTCCAAACTCCAAAATTTCTTGAGAGATCAAACACCACCAAATGGACAAACTAAAACTATGGAATTGAAGCTCTCAACACAAGGAACAACTTTATAAAAGAGCATTTTTCCATTAGAAGCCATTTTGAGGGTCAAAAGCTTACTTTTCTGATGAACTTCTTCCTCCTTTGGCCAATAATGGAGGACACATGAGAAAGGAAGAGGAGAGATGAAGTGTGAAATGATGAAGATGGAGGATGAAGTCTCATTTCCCCCCTTTTTCCCATGCCTAAACGCACAAAGAGAGAGGGAAAGAGAGTGAAATGAATATAAAATGTTTTCTTGACTTTTCTACGCTCTCTTGCTTCATCCCAACTTGACACTTGCCATATTTTCATTGGTTCTCATAAAGTAAGTAACCACTTGGTTACTCTACTCATTCCATTAGTCATTTAGTTACATATCTCATTTCCCCTTAGTTAGTAATTAATCTCTCCATTAATCACTAACTTATGGCCGTTCTTTCCATTTTTCCACTGATTATGGCATATTAACTTAAATTGCCACATAATACATAATTAATTTCTTTTCCTCTTCAATACGCCATTTATCCTTATTTTAGTCCAATAATTATTTCATCATATAATTATGCTAAAATACAGGATGTTGGGCATTTCCAATAATAATTCGGATCTCAAATCCACATTAATTCACATAATTATCCACAATAATTGTCACTAGCTCTTAATTGAAATTTAGGGCATTACAGTTTTAGCAGCAAACACTTCTCTTTCTGGAAAGCGAAGTTCAGAGTATTCGTAATGACTACAGAATATGGATTGTAGGAGGTGATTGAGAATGGAAGCTATGAACTTGTAAAGATTGTAGATTCACAAAAAGTTCTAAAGACACCAGGCGAGTACGATGAGAATGACAAGAAACTCATCACTCTCAATAGCAAGGAAATTATTTTGATTTAAAGTGCTTTAAGTCAAAATGAGTACTTTAGGATTTGCACACTTCCAATGGCTAAGGAAATCTAGCAAGCCTTGGAAATAGCTCATAAAGGAACTTCGGGAATAAAGGAAAACTAGATCAATACTCTGGTTACTGAATTTGATTTAATTTGAATGAAATTAGTTGAGTCAATTGCAGCGCTTGGAAAAGTCTATGATCAGCATCCCAAGTAAGAAAGATTATGAACATACTCTCTAAAGAGTGGGAGGCCAAAGTCATTATGATTGAGGAAGCAAAAGGCAAATCAATGCGATCGGTTGCTTCTTTATTTGGAATCTCTCTGAATATGAAAGTAAACTGAAATTCAAACGAGAACTAGAAGATATTAGTGACAAGAAAAAGAAAGGCCTTGCACTAAAAGCAAAAGAGGAAACCCAAGAAGATGATGAAGATTTCAACAATGATGAAATGGGCCTGATAATAAAACGATTCAAGAAATTTTACAAGAAAGGCCAGGGAATAAAAAATTTTCAAAAAGGAGGAACAAGCAGTAAAGAACACATAATCTGCTATAAATGTAGAAAGCCATGACATATCAAGTCAGAATGTTTGGAACTGATTCAGAAGAGCAAAGAAAAGAGAAAAGGGAAGTTCTTCAACAAGAAGAAAGCTTTTGTATAATCTATATGGGGAGATAGTTCCTATGACGAAGATAGGGATGAAGAAGAAGTAGTCAATATCTGTCTAGTCACTCAAGAAGAAACAGAAGAAGAGGTAACTGATTCTGATCCTACCTATAATGAATTACTTTCATAATATAATACTTTACATTCTGAATTCATCAAAGTAGTTAAAGAACTAGTGGTTTTCAAAAGAACAAAAAAAGTTCTTGAAGAAGAGCTTAAAGAAAGTTCAGAGAAAGTTTATGAAAATTGCTATTATTTGAAAAAGAAAAATATCGATCTCACCAATACTCTTGAAATGTTTACTAAAGGAAGTGAAATGTTAAATGTTATTTTAAAAGCTCAATGATTTGTAAATGATCGATCTAGTATTGGATATGATCCAAAAACATACAGAAAGAAAGGAAGAAAGAGAACATGAGGTAAGATGTATTTGATTCATTTTCAACATTCTGCATATACGTCGAATCCTTTTGCATATTGCAATTACTATAATAGAAAGGGTCATTATACTTCAACATGCATACATAAAAAGAAAGGAAAGATAGGAATATTTAAATGGGTGCCTAAAGGTTCATATGTTCAAAAAATAATTTGTACTAACCCAAAAGGATCCAAAAAGATGTGGGTGCCTCAAATGTAATTGTATTTGAATGCAGATATGTCTTAAAGTATCCACAGGTAACAAATGGTATATAGATAGTGGATGCTCCAAACATATGACCGGTGATTTTGAAAGTTTTACCATGTTGCAGTCTAAGGAAGGTCAAAAGGTAAAATTTGGTGGAAATCAATCAAGAAAGATAGCAGGAATTGGTGAAATAAAAAATGACAAAGGTATACAAGTCAAAGACGTATATGACGTTGAAGGCTTGTGTCACAACTTGTGAGCGTAAGTCAAAGTTCAGATAAAGATAACTACATAATATTTGACTTAGAAGAATGTCTAATTATAAACAAGAAATACTTACAATTAGATAAGAAGAATCTCAAAGCAAAGTTCAAAGCAAAAAGGAAAGATAACTGATATACTCTTGATATCAGTAGAAATGCTTCTGATAACTGTTTTCTAAGTAATGCCGATAAAAGTTGGTTATGGCATAAGAGACTATAGCTCATGTCAATATGCACCAACTAGGCAAGTTACTCAAAAAGGATTTAGTACTTGGTTTACCCAAAGTAAATTTAAAAAATGATTTGATTTGTGACGCATGTCAGAAGGATAAACAAACTAAATCATATTTCAAATAAAAAAATGAGATAACATCTAACAGACCACTTCAATTGCTGCATATGGATTTAATTGGTCCAGCAAAGTCTTGGTGACAATTTATATTCATTGGTCATTGTTGATGCTTTTTCTAAATTTACATGGACTATTTTCTTATCATCTAAGGATGAAAACTCTAGTGAATTTATTGTTTTTGCTAAGAAAGTGCAAAATGGTAAAGGTATGTCCATTACAGGTATCAAGACAGATCAAGGTGGAGAATTTAAAAATCAAGCCTTTGGAGACACTGTTACACTAATGGTATTGATCACAACTTCTTTTCTCCAAGGACACCTCAAGAAAATGAAATCATGGAACAGAAGAACAAAGTACTCACTAAAATGGCTAGAGTAATGCTGAATGAAAAGAACGTGTCTCAAGTTTTCTGGGCCGATGCAATGAGTATGGTATGCTACATTTCAAATAAATCCTATATCAGAACAAAACTTGGAAAGAACCATATGAAACTATATAAAGGAAGGAAGCCTAACCTCGTTCATCTGCACATCTTCGGTTGTAAGTATTTTATTGATAATAATGGTAAATATAACCTAGGAAAGTTTGATTCTAAATCTGATGAAGGAATATTCCTAGGCTATTCTAACCGAAGTAAAGCATACAAAGTTTTCAATAAATGAACATGTGTTGTTGAAGAATCAATTCATGTTGTATTTGATGAATTTGAATACTCTAACAAGATTATTGACGATGATCAGGAAATAGTATTAAATCAAGATAATGAACAACCTAAGTCTACATCATACAATCCTGAAAATGACCAAACCAAGGAAGAAGAACAATCACTAGGACAACCTAGAACCTAGAAATATAACAAGATTCATCCCTTTGAACTAGTCATAGGAGATATCAATAAAGGAGTCAAAACTATAAACAAAATTTTTAATGAAGTTAGTTTTTCTGCATTCATTTATGAGATAGAACCTTCTAACATTGACGAAGCCCTATCAGACAATGATTAGGTTATAATAATGCAAGAAGAACTCAATCAGTTTAAAAGAAATCAAGTTTGGGATTTGGTACCCTGACCTAAGGATCATCTGATCATTGGCACAAAATGGGTACTCAAGAACAAACTTGATGAATCTGTAATCGTTGTCAAAAACAAGGCAAGATAGGTGGCCAAAGGCTATGATCAGGAAGAAGGTATTGATTATGAGAAAACGTATGCTCCAGTGGCTAGATTGGAAGCTATACGAATACTCTTAGCCTTTGCATGCATCAAGGGATTCAAACTCTATCAAATGGATGTAAAAAAGTGCATTTTTCAAGGGATATATCATGGAAGAGGTATATGTAGACCAACCTCTAGGTTTTAAAGATGTGACTAAGCCTGACCATGTTTTTAAACTAAGAAAAGCTTTATACAGTTTAAAACAAGACTCGAGAGCATGTTATGAAAGACTTAGTAAATTTTTCATTGATCAAGGTTTTGTACAAGGAAAAGTCAATACAAAACTTTTTACAAAATGAAAACTAAATGATATTTTAATAGTACAAATATATGTTGATGATATAGTTTTTGGTGCTACTTACGAAAGGTTGTGCAATGAATTTTCTGAGATAATGCAGGGGGAATTTGAGATGTCAATGATGGGAGGATTGAATTACTTTCTAGTTTTACAAATTAAATAAAGAAATAAAGAAATTTTCATATCTCAAATAAAGTATTTGAAAGAGCTATTGAAGAAATACGGAATGGATAAAGCAAACGTAATGGACACGCCTATGAGTTCAACTAAGTTGCTTGATGCTGATGTCAAGGAAAAATATTATAACATCACAAAATATAGAGGAATGATTGGATCATTACTCTATCTTACTGCAAGCAGACCTGACATCCAATTTAGTGTTGGTATGTGTGCAAGGTATCAATAAGCACCAAAGGAATCACATGCTGAAACTATTAAAAGAATCTTTAGATATCTCGCCGACATAGCAGAATTAGGTCTCTAATATCCTAAAGGAAGAAATGAATATCTAGTTGCATACTCAAATTCTGATCATAGAGGCTATAAGACAGACAGAAAGAGTACCAGTGGGCAATGCCAGTTTCTTGGATGTTCACTTGTGTTATGGTTTAGCAAGAAACAAAACACAATGTCTCTTTCCTCAATGGAAGCCGAGTATGTTGTAGCATCTAGTTGTTGTGAACAAGGTTATGGCTGAAACAACCTTGGTATATACTTAAAAGAGATACCTATCTACTGCAATAACACTAGCATGATAAACTTGGTAAAGAATCCAGTTCAACACTCTAGAACCAAGCATATTGATGTTAGACACTACTTCATCAGGGATCATGTTCAGAAAAAGGATGTCAAAGTAATATTCATTCCAACTCATCTTCAACTAGCTAATATATTTACAAAACCTCTTGTAAAGGAATAATTGTTGTACATAAGAAGAGAATTGGGAATGGTAAATCTCAATGAATTGTAAGTTATTTAGTGTTTACAAAATGTTAGATGATGTTATTTGGTGATATTTTGATGATTACTAACTTAAGCATCAGAGTATCTAGCAATTTGTTTTGTAGGACCTTAATACTCTGTTTTGGGGTATGAAAAGCAGAGGTTAACAGAGTACAACATCACTCAAGGGGCAACTTCAAGTAATCTCCAGATTACTCAAGTGATAACTGGAAGTAATGGACAACATCACTCAAGTGATGCCTTAAAATTCAAGGCAGTGAGTATTCAGGTCAAATACATTAAAAGAAATGGCATAACAGTAGAATCTGAACAGCCAGAAGATGAAAGGATTGATTACTCGAGTGATCACTCTAGTAAACCCTCGAGTGATCATCAATGTGGATCTCAAATGAACCAAGTTTCAATACAAATATGCCTTGAAGTGCCATCAAATCATAAAGGAAATATACATGAGTAATTATAATATTACTCATGCCAAGTACACACTTAAAATGCATTATTTTTAAATTTGTCATGATCACTTGAGTGACCACTCAAGCTCACTCAAGTGGTGTCGGGCCCAGGGGTTTTATTAGTCAGCACTCTGTCATTTTCCACAAAATCTTTTCCAGTGATTCTCCTAGTGCTCTAAAAAAATCATCTCATAAATACTTACCCATCAATTTTTGACCAAAACCCACCAATTTTTACTGTGAAAAACTTCCTAAAATCTCTCAAATTCTCAACCTTAGTTTCTCGTCTTTGTAGCCCTAATCTCTGAAAAACGCCTATTCTCTCAATCCACTTTGGTAAGGGCTAAAACCACTCTTCCTAATACTCCTTCTAGGTCTTCTGAGCCTCAGCAACCCTCTGATTCTCCTCAATCTCCTCTAACCAAGAAACAGAGAACTACTTTAAAGCTAAAACCTAAACAGAAGGTACAAGCAAAATTTAAAGTCAAAGGGGCTGTAATCAAGGAGCCTATGGTCACAAGGGCTCAAATAAAGATGGTCACACCTCCAGGTAGAGGCAAGGGTACTAAAGTATCAACCCCATCTATATCAGATTCATCTGACACACCTTCCTGGACTGAGAAAAGTTTAAAAGGGTCCAAATATGATGCAAAACTTGCTAAAGCCATGGCAAGTATGTTAGAAGAGGCCCTTCAACCTAAAGAAGGAAAGGAGGGACAATCCTTAAAGGATTTGGAAGAAGAAAGAGAAGAAGACATTATCTTTCCACCAAAGGGCTTCAATGTGAAGAAAACTGAGGAGTCTTAGAAGTTCAAGGAACACTTTTCAAGGAGAAAAGTATGCAAAATGCACTACATTGACCTCAAACTTCTTTAAGAGGTATTGAAATTTGACCTAAGCCCTTACCTTGAGTCTTACATGCCCTGGTTATCTATTAGACTTTCTTTTTACACAAAAATAGTTAGACACTTTTATTGCAATTTGGAGCCAGTAAATGATGCCCTTAGACTCTCAGTAGAAGAGGAAATGGTATCCAAAGTCAATGGAAAAGAAATCTTAAAATTACCTTCTAAAATAAACACTTGGCTAGATATTGAGGATCCCCCGGATGATGTAAACCCAACCTTAGACTCAAACTAGTTGTTCACTATTCTAAGGCCTAGTAAGAGAGTAAAACCACTGTCATTTACCTCTAGTGATATGTGTGACTTGCATAGGGTTTTTTGGTATATCTATTATCGAGACTTAGTAAACAAATCAAATAATTTCACTTATTTTATCGGGAGGGATTATAGGAGAATGTCACTATTATTCGTAAGGAGTATAGGGATTTGGGTGATCTTATCTTTTCTGAGATAAAGAAATATAAGTTTTTTGGAACCTAGACCATACCAATGCCATTCCCTTAGCTTATTTCCTTGTTCTTAAAGAAAAATAAGATTTGGCATCTGGAGGCGAACGAGCCTGTTGAGAGAATACAGCTAATTGGGAGAAACCAGATTGGGAAACTGGGGATTGAAATTCCTCTGAAGAAGCCACTTGAGTCTAGCCCAAAGAAGAAGAAGAAGACCAAGGCTGGGTCGAGTAGGTTGGATAATACTCAGTCTTCTACCCCTGCTTTTACATCTACTCCATCTTTCTTTAGTTCCACAATTCAGACATATGTGAAGAATGTTATTGAGAATTTTCATGTAGACATCGCCAACACAAATGCAGAACTCATAAGCCATATGAACACCAAGATGGGAGAGTTAGTAGAAAGTGTAACCAAGCATAATGAGTCGATGTTGGCAAAGCAACGAGCCCAAGGTAGTGCCATACAGGAGCTTGGGAGCCTCCTAAGATCCTTACATGCCAAGATTGATACTATGGCACCTGGCTCATCCACCTCTGGTCCATCCATACCTACTACTACACTTGAGTCAGTACCAGCTTCTAATCCTGGGCCTATCCCTCATCCTATCATACCTATCACCATCCCCGCCAGCCTTCTTTTCACCATGCCAGACCTATCCATTTCTTATTTGATTGACATTACCATCGATGATGAGCCTGTCCAGCCCCAGCCAGTACCAACACTTATTGCTTCACCTGTAGGCACTGAGCCACTTTCCTCACACGACTCCTATAGTAATCCTTTCGATTTATCACCTACTGGTACAGAGGAGGTGGAAATTACTTCTTAGAACCCAAAACCTCAGAATCCTTCTACTTTTATCCCATCTCCAGATGATCCACTTTAGATACCTCCTGTGAATCTCCCTGAGCCTGAGCCATCATCTCCCTACTTCTCTGATTAGGGTGACTCATATGATTTTGGAGCTACAACTCTCAACTTCACACTAATCTCTACTGCTAAACCATCCAGCTCCAGTTCTTCTCTCAGTTGATTCCCACTTTTCTGATGATGTCCAAAAGGGGGAGAAGATCTGGATGTGATTTTGTGAATATCTGACAGAAGTTGTACAGTATGGGATTTATAAGTGTATTGGGATTTAGGGAGCTTTTGATCTTTCTTAACTTATTTGCTATGTAATGAATTTTATGGATTGACTTTATGAATTCTGAAGTTTGAAGCTATTATGTAGTTTTAATTTGTTATTGTGAACTAATGAATTTTTAATTGTGTATGCAAGATAATCATAGGATTTGATTCAAACTAAGACATTAGTTTAAATGATTTCAAATAATAAAAGTTTCACAATCATTGGATTTGGATTCAAAGGAGTTCAAATGTTAAAAGTGACAACGTTATTAGTTTTTCAAAGACATTGATTTGAACTTAAATGTTTTCCAAAGACATTGACTTTTAAGTTCAAAATGGTTTCAAAGAAGTTTGAAAACCAACAAGTTTTATATATGGACTAATACTATTTTAAAATCTATATGGAAAGATATCAAGTATTTTAGAAGCATATAATCTTAATTGAAACTACAAATTTCAAAATGCCTTCCAATACCTTGCTAAAAAATCAACAAGTTTTATCATCATCAAAAAGGGGGAGAAGGTTAGATCCTATATGTTTTGATGATAACAAAGATTGGAATTATCTTACAAAAGGTTTTGATAATAGACAAAAAAGTTTTAAACAAAGTAACTAAGTATTTGGTGGCAGGGAAAGCTATCACTCGAGTAGGTACTTGAGTGATAAAGAAAGTTATGAAGTCAAGGAACAAGAGAAAGAGCTACTACCAGATTTCAGAAGAGATCACTCGAGTGATGATCATCTATTACTCGAGTAATATGTGTCAAATAGTCCCAGAAGCTCTCTGACAAGATTTGCATGGTGTCACTCGAGAGATCACTTGAATAATGACTAAGGTCACTCGAGTGGCTACTCGAGTGATAAGGTAAGAAATGAGGCAGTGAAGTTTCTGCCATTATTTGTAAGGGATTACTCGAGTGATGTCCTTGAATCACTCAAGGGACCCCTTAAGTGATGCAGTAAAAAATGTTGACCTTACTCTCTGCTATGTTTTGGAAGGGATCACTAGAGTGATGGCCCTGGATCACTCGAGTGATCACTTGAGTGATGAAGTCCAGAAAGCATGATTTTAATATGTTGTTTATTGATTTGTTATCTATATGATTAATCTTTCATTATGTTAGTATTCTGAGTACATTTGCAGAAAAACAATGAAAAGATCATATGTTGAGAGAAAAGTCAAATGAAACATCCGAATGTTTACCTACCACAAAGGATAGTTTTTAAATTCAAAGAACGGTCAAACGAAGCTGTGTGACTCTAACAGACATGTTGAAATGGTTCCAACGGCTATTCAAATTCAACTATAAATATGGGAACATTCAACGAAGAACGACGACAACTGAGAACACATGAACATATATTGATTAACATATTCTTAGTGCTCTGTTTCTTAAATTCATTCCTGTGCTTCAGTGATTATATATTTTCTTTGTGAGAAATATTTTCATTACAAACTCTGTATTTGTTATTAAGATAACTTAAGGTTGTGGAACCTTGAGTTGGGGATTTGATTACAATATGTAAGGGGAAGCGAGTGTCGAGTGAAGGAACTTGCTGTGTATTGAGGTGCCAAGAACCCACTGAATCTTGGAAGTTATAGTGAAACTCTCAGAGAAGCTCTGAGGATTAGACGTGGTCAAGGTGTTGTGGCCGAACCAATATAACTCCCGGTCTATACTTTGGTGATATTTCTTCTAGCTCTTAATTACTTTAAATTTTCAGTCAATTTTTATATACAAGACGAATTTTCTGTGATTACTCAATTCACCCCCTCTTGGGTGAAACACTTGTACTAACATATTTTAATTATATAAATTGCTTAATAATTGTTTAATTATATAAATTGCTGAATAATTGTCTAATAAAATGTGTCTAGCAGGAGCGGATTGAGTAGATACAAGCTAAACTGAGAGAGTCCCAGGGGCCAGCTATGAATCCCACTATGCCTTTGAAAGCTGCTGTGGGCCAAGTTGAGCACCCTAGACACTGTAAGGGTCTAGGGATAAGCACCAGGCCTAACAAGGTATATGGCAGGTGTGATGCACTAATACTAGGACCTCTCGAGTAGGGACCACTGACGTCAGGAGGCCAAGTGGGACATCTATTGAGGAGCTCCATACGGTGGTTGCCAGGGCAGAGGCCACGATGAGTGAGAGGATATAGGTCTAAGCCAATTTCTTTTATCAGCAGTAGGCCAAGTGGCAGGAAATCATGAACCCGCTAATGTCCAAGTTCTGGAAAAGGATGTTACCTGTGTTAGAACTGGCTGACACCCAAGAGGGGGTGAATTGGGTGTAAGATAAATCTTAAGAACTTTGAAAATTTTTTCACATATTAGTGAAATAAGTAAGTATAAAAGTAATGAATCATAAATCAACAGTTAGATATTTAAATAATATATGCTGGAAATATAAGAGCTTAAGGAAGAGAATATACAAACTGTGATTTATCCTTATTTGGTCCAATCTATGATGACCTACTTCCAGTCCCCAAGCTCCCCTTAAGATTTTCAATCCACTATCTTATTGTTTAATCTGGGCATAAGAGAAGCCTCTACAATCCTATAGTTTAATTGGGCACTTGCGAAGTCTTTTACAAATCTCTCACTGAGTTACTCTCCCTTACACACCGTAAGGATACAACCTTGATGATGAAGGATTGCAATCAATCTTCTCTCTTAGAAGTGAATAAGATGAACACTAAAGTACAATATAAATAATCTCTCTTTCTAAGGTAAATGATATCTAAGCTAGATAACAGAGAGTATTTTGGTTGGAGTGAATGATTCATGATCTTAGCATTTTTGGCATTGTTGCTCTCTTCTCTTGTGCTTTGAATGATCTTATATGTATAGTTGATAAAGATCGATGACTATTATAAGCATTTGTTTGTTAAAGTCTCAATACTTCTTTTGATCACTCTTCATATTTGAAAAGCTAGTCGTTACGTTTTGTGAATGATCTGCTACCGTAAAGTAGCTTTTCTTCTCTTCGCATGATCTTCTCATTGTTTTCTCAGAGAAATACTTTAAACACTAATACAATGAATTGTTAGAGTAATTAGAAGCAAGAAGAATGAGTTACTCAATCATTCCTATGATTTTTAGAAGTTACGAAACATTGTCTGACATATCACTCGAGTGATCCAGGGCCATCACTTGAGCAATCCTTTCTAAAGTTCAGTAGAGAGCAACACTCGAGTGGTCACAAGACGGTGACTATATTCCAATGAAGAAAATCGAAGATAGAGTTATTAAAAAGAGCCCAGAGGAGTTTGACAAAGATGACAAGAGGTTAGTAACGTTAAATAGTAAAGCTATTTTAATGATACAGAGTGCCCTTAGTCAAAAGGAATATTTCTGAATCTGCACTCTACCAACAACCAAAGATATGTGGGATGCTCTTGAAATCGCTCACGAAGGCACATCCAAAATCAAAGAAAATAGAGTCAATACTCTAATTACAGTGTATGATATATTTTGTATGAAACCTGGAGAAAGAATCTCAGAATTCAAACTTAGATATACTCACCTTGTTAATCAACTATCTGCACTTGGGAAATCGTTTGACTAAAATTCTCAGGTAAGAAAGATTCTTAATATCCTTATGAAAGAATGGGAAGCAAAGGTAACAGCTATCGAAGAAGCTAAAGGAGAGTCAGTGAGATTTGTAGCGGCCTTCTTTGGTAGCCTTTCTGAGTATGAAGGGAAATTGAGATTCAAGAAGGAACTAGAAGAGTTTGATGATAAAAAGAAAAGAGGAGTTGCATTTAAAGCTATCAAGGAAGAAGAGTCTTCCGAAAATGAAGATGTTCCTGATGATGATGACATGGGAATGATCGTGAGAAAATTCAAGAAGTTCTATAGAAGAGGCCAAAAGAACTTCAAAAATTATCAAGGTAGACCAAGCAAGAAAGAAAACAAGGAACAACAGATAGTATGCTATGAATGTGGGAAGCTTGGACACATCAAATATGAATGCTTCAGAAACAAAGACAAGAAAAAGCAGAAGAAGAAAGCATACATATCATCTATATAGGGTGATAACTCGTCGGATGAAGAAAGTGACAATGATGAAGTTGCAAATCTATGCTTGGTAGCCAAAGAAGAAGAATCAGATTCTGGGGTAAGTGACTATGAACCTACTTATGATGAGTTATTATCTGAATATAATGCATTGCATACTGAATTCATCAAGGTAGCTAAAGAAATGGTTAGTTATAAGAAGAAAGTAAAAGAATTAGAAAGTACTGTCATATCATTTGTGCATTATGTGAAGAAAAAGATAAGAAAATAAGTGATTTAACAAAAACTGTGGAAAGATTTACTAAAGGAAGTGAAACCCTTAAAGTTATTCTAAAATCTCAAAGAGTTTCCTTTGATAAATCTGGAATTAGATATAAACCTGATCAGGATAAAAATTGAGGAAATAAGAAAAATGGCAGTAGAACTATCTTAAATATTTTAAGAATTATGTGCATACATCAAATCCATTTGCATCATGTAGTTATTGTAATAGGAAAGGACATTATACTTCATCATGTCATTGTAGAAAAGGACAAGTCATTGGCACGTCCAAATGGGTTCTAAAAGGGACACATGTACCAAAAGTGATGTATACTAACCACAAAGGACCCAAGAAGTGTAGGTACCTAAAACTTGATCACCTTACTCTAGGTATGTCTCAAAGCATCACGAGTAAACAAGTGGTACATTAATAGTGGATGCTTGAGACACATGACTGGTGACAAAAATAAGTTCACCATACTAGAAATCAGAGAAGGAGGAAAGGTAACTTTTGGAGGTAACTAATCTGGACGTATTAGTGGAATTGGTGAAGTGGGAAAATCTGATGGTGTTCAAATCAATGATGTATATTATGTTGAAGGATTATGCCACAACCTCTTGAGTGTGAGTCAAAGCACTGACAGAGATAACTGGGTGATCTTTGATTCAGAAGAATGCTTGATAGTAAACAAGAAGGATTTACCGCTTAACAAAGAATCCATCAAGGCAAAGATCCGAGCTCAAAGGGACGGTAACTGTTATACTGTTGATTTAAATTCAAATTCTTCTGAAGATTGTTTTTTTAGCAAATCAAAGGAGAGTTGGTTATGGCATAAGCATCTGGTTCATGTTAATATGAATCAACTCGACAAACTGATTATAAAAGATTTAGTTGTTGGCCTTCCTAAACTTAAATTTAAAGATAACATGATTTGTGATGCATGTAAAAAAGGCAAACAAACTAAATCTTCATTCAAAACAAAGTATGCGATTTCTACTTCCAAGCCTTTACAATTACTTCACATGGATTTGGTAGGTCCAGCAAGAGTAAAGAGTTTTGGAGGAAATCTATATACTTTAATAATTGTTGATGATTTTATAAGATTTACATGGACTATATTTATTGCTTCAAAAGATGAAACATTTGTCGAATTTATTATGTTTGCTAAGAAGGTCCAAAATAAGAAAGGTATTTCTATTGTTTCTATCAGGACAGACTATGAAGGAGAATTTGATAATCAACTCTTTGAATACTTCTGCAACAACGAGGGAATAGATCATAACTTCTCTACACCTATAACACCCCAGCAAGATGGAGTAGTAGAAAGGAAGAACAAAGTCCTCACAGAAATGGCAAGAGCAATACTTAATGAAAAAGAAATATCACAAGTGTTTTGGGTGGATGCAATAAGTACCGCATGCTATATTTCAAATCGAGCATATATTCGAAAGTCACTTGGAAAGGCACTATATGAACTCTACAAAGGGAGAAAGCCAAATCTTGCTCATCTACACATCTTCAGATGCAAATGCTTCATTCACAACAACGGTAAAGAAAATTTGGGTAAATTTGATTCAAAGTCTGATGAAGGTTTATTTCTAGGATATTCTAATAGAAGTAAAGAATATAGAGTTTTTAATAAAAGAACATGTACTGTTGAAGAATCCATTCACGTTGTGTTTGATGAACTTGATTCTCAGACAAAGCATTTTGATAAAGAAGAAGAAATGGATTTGATAAAGAAAAAAACTGTTTCAAAACAAAATGATCATGAAACAAATGATTTTCAAAATATATAAGATGTCGATGATCATGCTCAACCAAAAGCATGGAGACATATTAAAGATCATCCAATTGATCAAGTAATTGGAGATATTCACGAAGGTGTCAAAACCAGAAATAGAATTCTCAATTAGGTAACTTTTTCTGCTTTTATTTCTGAGATTGAACCTTCTAATATGGAAGAAGCTTTATCTGACAATGATTGGGTGATTGCTATGCAAGAAGAATTAAATCAATTTTGAAGAAATCAAGTTTGGGATTTGGTTCCTCGACCTAAAGATCACTCGGTTATAGGAACCAAATGGGTTTTCAAAAACAAACTTGATGAATCAGCAATCATTGTGAGAAACAAAGCAAGATTGGTAGCCAAAGGCTATAATCAAGAAGAAGGCATTAATTATGAGGAAACATATGCTCCAGTGACAAGATTAGAAGCAATACAAGTACTCTTAGCCTTTGCTTGCATTAAAGGTTTTAAACTTTATCAAATGGATGTAAAAAGTGCTTTTCTAAATGGTTATATTATTGAGGAAGTATATGTTGAACAACCTCCTAGTTTTGAAGATGAAACAAAGCCTAATCATGTTTACAAACTTAAGAAAGCTTTATATGGGTTGAAACAAGCTCCTAGAGCTTGGTATGAAAGACTAAGCAAATTTCTTCTTGATCAAAACTTTGTTAGAGGAAAAATGAATACAACTCTTTTCATCAAACATGACAAAAATGATATTCTAATTGTTCAAATTTATGTTGATGATATTATTTTCGATGCTACTAATGAATCTCTTTGTCAAGAATTTTCCAAGATTATGCAGGGAGAGTTTGAGATGTCCATGATGGGAGAATTAAACTTCTTTCTTGGATTTCAAATCAAGCAAAGGAAGAATGGGATATTTGTATCCCAAACAAAATATTTGAAAGAGTTGTTGAAGAAGTATAGATTGGACAATGCTAATGGAGCTAATACTCCAATGAGCTCTACAACATTATTGGATGCTGACGTAAAAGGCCCTAATTATAACATAACTAAATATAGAGGAATGATTGATTCATTACTCTATCTAACAGCAAGCAGGCCGGATATACAGTTCAGTGTTGGAATGTGCGCAAGGTATCAATCTGCTCCTAAGGTATCACATGCAGAGACTGTGAAAAGAATCTTCAAATATCTAGGAGACACTGCAAAACTTGGCCTATGGTATCAAAAAAGAGGAAACGAATATTTGATGGCCTATTCAGATTCAGATCATGGAGGATATAAAACTGACAGAAAAAGTATCAGTGGTCAATGTTAGTTCCTTGGAGGCTCTCTGGTATCATGGTTCAGCAAGAAGCAGAACACAGTGTCATTATCTTCTACTAAAGTTGAATATATAGCTGCAGCAAGTTGTTTTTCTCAAATACTGTGGTTGAAGCAACAACTTCAGGATTTGGGGATATACTTAAAGGAGATACCAATTTATTGTGACAACACTAGCACCATTAGCTTGGCCAAGAATCATGTGCAACATTCAAGGACCAAGCACATAGATATCCAACATCATTTCATTCAAGATCACGTGCAAAAGAAAGATGTCAAAGTAGAATTCATACCGACACATCCTCAACTCGCTGACATATTCACAAAGCCAATAGCTAAAGATCAATTCTTATATATTCAAAGAGAATTGGGAATGGTTAATCCCAATGAGTTATAAGTTTTTTTTTCTTGTTAATTACTATGTTTAATATGAGTTTTGATGATAATCATACTGACTTAGGCATCAGAGTATGTAGAAATTGTTTTTACAGGTCTGTCACTCGAGCACTGGATGTGTCACTCGAGTACCAAGTACATTCTTACTCGAGTCAGACAACAATGCTCGAGTACAGAACTATAGCATATACTCTGCTTCAGGCTATGTAAAACAGGGATTAAAAAAGTATGTAAGAACTCTTGAAACTCACTCAAGCATACCAACGGTGTCAGGTCTCACTCGAGTGAGGGAAGAACTTCACTCGAGTAGAGTATGAATCCACCTGAAGTGAAGCAAGAGAACTCAAGCAGAAGAGAAAGATTTATACAAATACTTATTCAAAGCATGGTTACTCAAATGATCTTGGAGGATTTGAGTACAAAGATAAAAAATATAACAAGATACATTTAAATCAGGTACGCTTTTACATGCTTTATCATATTTGTTTAAGTATCACTCAAGCACAAAATTGTCTTACTAGAGCACTGTATGAACAACACTCGAGTACTAGGGTTGTCACTCGAGTGTTGGCACTTATATCAGTTACGCGAAAGCTCAGACCGTCATACTTCCTCTTCTCACTTGAAACGTCGCATCACTAGAAGGGCGTATCTCTTCACCTATGACCGTTACCCATCGATTAAACTACTCAAATTGCTTTAAATTTCTGTTACAACTCTTCAATCATCTTCATAAGGTCAGATTTATCATTTTAGCTTCTCATTTCGTGCCCTAACTGAAGAGATTTTCTGAAAATCTTTCTTCAAGTCCTTATCAAATCTATGATTCCCATTTCATTTTTAAATGGCTAGAACTAAGATTCCTATTGTTTTTCAAAGATCCCATTCACCTTTACCCACTCATTCTGTCACTAGTGCTTCAGAGACTCCAGTGGCAACTGTAATATCCCAAAAAGTGATTAAGGGCTAATGACTTCAAAAGTGAATGTAATTATTGTTGAATAAACACTTTTGGAGAATGGGTGATGGAAATTTGGATGTTTTAATGATTCCAATGGCTTCCTTGTGGAAATTCTTGTGGGGAGAGTGTTTATTGTGAAATTGGAACTATTGGGAACAATTGTGTAAAAGTTGGAAACTCTGTCCATTGAAACTTTGTACAGGGAAGTCAATTTGTATTGACGTTTTAAATAGGCAAATGGTGTCTACAAATTCTGAAATTTTCTAGTCTTAAATTTTACATGCCAAGCTTCAAAATAGACATATAATTTGTGTCATTTCAATTTGTGAGCTAAGAGTTATGATTTTCCAAAGTTTGGGATGGAAACTGGAATCTGTTTTGGAGTAGTATGGACTTTTGTGAAATTCTGTATTTTTGAAGTTATTAAATGCAGTGATACATATTTTTCCAATAAATAGGACTTAAATATCTTTCCATTGGCTTTGGGATCACCCCATTTTGATTTTTTTAGAATTAGTTATAATTTTTCAAAGTTTGGGCAGAAATCTGCCAGAATTTTGTAAAAATCCGAAATTGATGGAAATTTAGTAAATAATTAGAAAATAATATTATATCATATTAAATCATCAACCACCTCCTCAATTAGCCGAAAACCGTGACATTCAGCTACAACAAGAGAGAGGAGTTGTGAGAAATTATAGAGAGAGAAGGAGAAGAGAACTTGTACGGTAAGTCGATTTCTTCGGTAAATCCTTACCTAACGCGTATAACTCCGCTCCTAAGCTATTCTTCTATGTTGTTCAAGGTTTGTGGAGCACAAATTTGGGTGTTCTAAGGCTAGGGTTTTCAGCCACCTTGAGGAAAAGCTAGTGGGAGCTTGAGGTAACTTCCAAACTTTCATATATTGCTTGTTCTGGCCGCTGTGGGCAATTTAATCGGTGAAATTTTGCCGGATTGCCATTGGTTTTAAAGTTTGGAAATGATATGGCCTAGGGGTTATAATGCCCAAATTGGGTCTTAATGTTAGTTGTAACCTAATGTAATGATTAATAAAGTAGTTAGGAGTAGAAAGGAACACGTTTATAGAGCCGAAACCGAAAAACATCGATTCTTTCCAAAGTATACCAAGATTTCAGCCAGGGCCAGATCTGAGGGTTAGAGTTGGATTTTCAATGATTTGATAGTTTCATTGAGTTCAGGAGCGAAAATTAGGTGGGGTTACAGTTGGTCACTTTTTCAGAAAAGGCCGAAAAAGCATTATTATGAAAACGCCCCTAAAACCCTTAAAGTGGGGCTGCCAAGGGTAATGTTGTAATTTGACATTGAATTTGATAATTTTGAGTTTGGAAATAGATTCCTTGGGCGAAAATATGCCAGAATAGCCCATGTCAAAATTTCAAGAAAAGTACAGCCGGACTGGGTACGGCCGGGCCGGGTCTCTGGGGGCATTTTTGTAAATTTTCATAATAGGCTCATATAACCTCCAGAAACACTATAGAATGTCTAAATTGTATTTTGGAATTGTAGGACCAAGTTGTGAGCCCAGTGGTTAGAACGTTTTACAATGCACACTAAAAGGTGGTCTTTGAGATAGTACTCCCCAACTCTTTAGGCATGTGTCTAGGCTTCTAGTAGCCACCTAAAGAGTCCAAGTGATAACCAACTTTAAGTGTTCTGAAGGTGAGAATTTGGAATAGAGAATAACCTGTCGTCCTTGACTTTGGTTTATAGGGTTCGACATTTGTCCTAATCGCAAGCAACCTGTGCTGGCGCACGTCAAGAAAGAACAAGGTAGTGACTCTTTTCCCTTATACTATATGTGATACATGGTATGTTTGTTTGATCATTTTTTGTGAGTTTATCACCTACGGCCCATCGGTGTTGACAGTGGGAGGATCGTACCTTCGGGGTGTAATATCCCGATTTGTGATTAGGGCTAATGACTATGAGAATTGTTGTAATTAGTGTAATTAAATACTTTTGGAAATTTATGTAATATGAATTTGGTGTACATACATGTGGTATGTAAGATCAAGGGTTGAGATTCATTGTGGATGGGTCGGAATCCTATGTGTTGTGATTTTATGAGCTCATGGAAGGAATGTGTAAGATAGTGACATGTGGCATAGTGGAAACCATTGGATGAAGCACTAGAAGACAAAATACTACTTTTCTCTCATTTTCTCTCTCCTATTCGGCTAGCATGGGCAAGGAAAGAGGAGGAAGTGTACACCATCATCATCATTTCACCATCTCACCATTCTCTCTCTCTCTCTCTCTCTCTCTCTCTCTATTTTCGCTGGATCAAATAAGAAAAGGGGGAAAGAAAAGCTTTGATTTGGGTAAGTAAATGCCTTCCTTTGCTCAAACACCATTCATAAATGTTGATCTTTGAGTGATAAGCTTCATTTTGGTGGGTGTAGCTTGTCCATTGGTTGTGATTGGTGAGTTGGGCGAATTTGAAAGTTCGTGGATCAAGATTCTGGATTGGGTAAAGTGAAGAGGTAGGCATTTAGAGCATTTTGATATGTTGGTTGTGATTTTTGGCTAAGTTTGGTAAAATCTGGAAAATTTGCCCTAGTTATGCCAAATGATGAATTATGAGTTTCGTTGCATTTGACGATGGAAATGGTTTAATGTTGAGTTATATGATTGTTAGATATAATCTGGAAGGTGGGAACTATGGGAATGAAATTTGGATATTGTGTATTATAGAGACCTTAGTGAATGATTGTGGTCAAGATGGTTTTTGGAGTGTTTTTGGTGTTGCCATTGTGCTCCCTAGTTAGTACTTAGAATGTATAAGCTTTGGGAGGAGTTTGGGAACCATAGGATATGATTTTGACCATCAAGTGTTTTCTGGTTTTTGCTGCGTTTTTGGGTCTCTGATGCACATCACTCGAGCACGGGATGATCATGCTCGAGTGATACGTGAGTTTTTCCCTGTTCTGCTTCGAGTTCGCCTGGGTTTTATGAATAATGCTTGAGTGCATTGCCTTGTGCTCGAGTGAGGGAAGAACATGCTCGAGTGAACTTGGGTTTGCTCGAGTGATGGTGCGAGTCCGGAGTGAAGGGTTTCTTTCGGGTCTTCACTCGTTGGCTGATTGCAAGAGTGTGCTCTGACACTCGCGAGCATAGCCGTCTCACCCGAGCACTGGGGGTCATGCTCGAGTGAGCTTGTGCCTATGGTGTGGGTGGTGCTCTCGGGTTGTCACTCGCGGGTAAGGTGCACGAGTGTGCCTTCTCACTCGTGGGTATGAGGTGTTCACTCTAGTGCATATGGCTGTGCTCGAGTGATCCTGATCTTGGAGAGCGTTGTGTGCTCTCGGGTCCTCACTTCCTGGACTTCACTCGCAGGTGCTCGAGTGAGGCATTTGGCCTCCACTCGAGTGAAGTTCAGCGTGCTCGAGTGATGTCCGTACCTGTGCTCGAGTGAGAGTATCTGTGCTCGAGTGAGGCTGTCAAAAATCAGTGTTTTGCCTTCAAAAAATGGGTCTTTTGGGTAGTGTCTTCCAACCCTTTAGGCATATGTTGAGGCCTATTTTAGCCACCTAAAGAGTCCTAAATGATAACCAACTTAGAGTATTATTGAAATATACATATGGAAAAGAGATTGATTGGTTGTCCCTAATTTGAATAGGATTTGACATTTGTCGCCCTTGTGAGGCCATGATGCCGGAGCCAGTCAGGAAAGATACGGGTAGTGACTCTTTCTTTATATCCTATGTGATACATTGTATGTGTTCAATGTCATTGAGATGAAATGGATTTCGTATGCTGCACGTTTGTGAAAATTGTGGAAGCACCGCTATACCAATAGTCCCTGAGTCGCTAACAACGGTTCGGGTAAGGGCTGTATGCCTTCCTGGCGGTAAAAGGGGATGAGGTTAGGGTGTGATATATATGTATATGTGGGCCGAAAGGCTAATTGTGAGCCGAAAGGCAATTTGTGAAGGCCGACGGGCCATTTGTGAAAGCCGAAAGGCTATATGTGAGCCGTGTGGCTATTTGTATGCACTGCCACGCCAATAGTTCCTGAGTCGCTAACAACGGTTCGGGTATGGGCCGTATGCCTTCCCGGCGGTAAAAGGGGATAAGGGTGGAGTGTGATTTATGTTGTTGCTGATATGAGATGATTTGTGTACATATTATGTGATTGCATGTGGTATGAAAAAGTTGTTACTACTGGGATTCTTTAGAATCTCACTCTTTTCAAATGACTAACCTTTTCAGACAGGGCATGTGGCTCGAAAAGGAAGTGGACAACCAGGAGTAGTTAGGTTACTCTGAGATCTTAGTGGTAGTTGGTTATCCTTATTTTGGTTTTGAGATTTCTAAGCGTAGACAAAAAAAGATGTAAATGAATATTTTGGTCATGTAATCCCCATTATTGGGAACTTGTAAACCCAAGTTATATATGTAAGGAACCCGGGGTTTGCCGGGATTTTGGTTTACGCACTTTGATATGTAATATGTACTTTGATTTCTCAAGTAATTATATCCTCCCGTGAATACGAGACTAGCAATAAGTATGTTTTGGAACTGATTTTCAAAATACCCCATCTCTTGGATGTGGGACTATAAATTGTTATTTCATCTTATTGGTCTCTATTTCGCTTAAGTTTCGTAAACCGGATGTGATTACAGTGAGGGGGTTACACGGGGTAGTGGAATCCGGGGGATGAGACTATGTGAAAGCCGAAAGGCTATTTGTGAAACCTTCACCCGCGGCCCATCAGTGTTGATGGTGGGAGGACCGTACCTTCGGGGCGGTGGAATACGGGGGATGAGATTATGTGATTATGTTCATATGTGGCAGTCGGCGTGTTGTGCTTTATGCTGTGATGCTGCTTGAT
Source organism: Inga leiocalycina (assembly GCA_963242795.1). NCBI lineage: Eukaryota > Viridiplantae > Streptophyta > Magnoliopsida > Fabales > Fabaceae > Inga > Inga leiocalycina. The sequence goes on from OY725328.1 coordinate 32,663,952, forward strand.
AATTTTCTTGCATGCTTTGTGATTACATGTGGTATGAGTGATTTGTTACTACTGGGATTCTTTTGAATCTCATTCTTTCTATTGACAAACCTTCAAACAGGGCAAGTGGCTCTAAGGGAAAGGAGATGACCAAGGGCGGATAAGGCTCTTTAGGGAGATTTATATTTTGGTGTTGGTTATCATGTTTTGTTGGGAGATCACTGTATATCTTATAAATGTTGTTTTGGAGATAGTGGTGTAATCCCTTAATGGGAATTTATAAACCTTTAGTTTATGTATGAAACCTAGGGGATTGCCGAGATTTTGTTGTATACTCTGATATATAAATGTGATGTAACTGCACAGGGTAATTATATTCGAGTTGTGGAATTTTAGACCAGGGTAAGGCAGAAATTTTGAAAATATTTGTGAAAACCCTTCCGTAAGGAAGGGATTGTAAATGAGTTTGATTATTATTGGTCTCTATTTCATTTTACAATATGTATTTCGAATCATAATTACGAAGGGGGTTAAGCAACACCTTTATCTCCTACACCTTCTATGTCTTCTACTCCAACACCTCCTCCTAAACCCAAAACCAAAGAGAGAACTCCAATCAAGAAACCTCACCCTAAGCCTCAAATGGCTAAGAAGGATTAACCTCTACAAAAGAAACCAAAGGGAGTGGTTTTTAAAGAACTGATTGTCACTCGGTCTCAATCCAAAGAAGTCAAAGGAAGAGGAAAGAAGAAGGACATAGAGAAACCACAACAATCTTCTTCCTCCTATGACTCTTTCAATATGCAACTCCGGGAAGCAATGGAGAAGTCAAAGTTTGACGCATTAGTTGCCAATATTGCTTCACAAGCCGGTGCCTCAAGTTCACATCATGTTGGCCAATCCAGTGCAGTTGCTTCAGGGGTTCCTTCTACTTCATAGGTTCTAGAGGAAGAACAAGTCACAAATCCTCCTGAAGACTTCAATGTTAAGGAACTGAAGGCACTGAAATAGAAGGTATATGATTCTGAGTTAGCACATAGACATTTATGTCCCATAGTTTATATGGATTTAGATTATCTGATGAAAAGTTGTGGTTTAGATTTTCATCCTTTTCTTGGATTTTATGATCCCTGGCTGAGTGTTCATATCCGTTATTCACCCTCTGTTGTGAGAACCTTTTACTGTAATATGAAAATCCATAACATACACTCTAGGGCTGGAGAGTTGATAGAGGAAGCAGTGTCTACCACTGTTAGAGATCAATTTATTATGATATATGTAACCCCCTCTGTAATTATATCCGAAATACGCAATTAAAATGAAATAGAGACCAATAATAATCAAATAACATTTACTAACCTATCATATGACGGGGTTTTCGCGAATACTTTTTGAAATCATTTATAAACTTGGTCTCATATTCATATTTCGAATACAATTACTACGCGAAGATAAATCACATTCATATAAATATCAGAGTGCACAACTTAATCATCTCGGCAATCCTGGGTACATACCTTCGCTAAAGATACACAGGGTACAATTGCCCATTACAGTTCTTCAAATGGGGATTACACAATCTCATCTCGGAGGAGTCCTAGCCGCTCCCTCCACGAGCCGCTTGCCCTGTCTAAATTGTTGGTAGGGGAGAGTGAGATTCGAGAGAATCTCAGTAGGAAACAGATACCATAATGCATGCATGATAGATGCTAGGTGTATGACATGTTAGCTTTATCTAGATGCATACCCCATAATGATATTTCTGCATGCTCAATGTTCCATACAACAAGACTATGGCCACAGCAAAAACAGAAACAGAGCTTCATTTATTCAAATATGCTCTACACAATCAAGTAAAGAATCACATACATCACTACACAAGCAAAGATATCGAATACATGCAAGTAAGGTAAGTCCCCTACCTCTAGTCTTTTCTCCTCGATTTGCGTGCCAGCAACTCGGGGCTTCACATTCGATCCTACAATGTCAAATGTACCATTTAGACACTTCCATAGTGTTTCTGGGGGTTATATGAGGCTATATTGAAAATTTACTAAAATACCCCTGGGGACCCGGCCCGGCCCCGCCGTACCCGGTCCGACTATACTTTTCATGAAATTTTAACATGGGCTATTCTGACATATTTTCGCCCAAGGAATCCATTTCCGGACTCAAAATTATCAAATTCAAATTCAATTTACAAATTTACCCTTGGCAGCCCCACTTTAAGGGTTTCAAGGGCGTTTTCGTAATTATGCTTTTTCGGCCTTTTCCGAAAAAGTGACCAACTGTAACCCCACCTAATTTTTGCTCCTGAACTCAATGGAATCATTAATTCATCAAAAATCCATCTCTAACACCTTCAAACCAGGCTTGGCCGAAATTCTCAATTCCCCGGGGAAAATCCAACTCTAAGACCCATTTATAGCCCAGACCGAAATATATGGGTTTCCAGGGAAAAACGAGGTTTTTCGGTTTCGGCTGCGTAAACGCGTTCCTTTCTACTCCTAACCACTTTATTGACTATTCAATTAGGTTAGAACTACCATTTAGTGCAAATTTGGGCAGCATAACAGCCCCACACACCCATTTTCCATTTTTGAAACCAATGACAATCCGGTGAAATTTCACCGATTAAATTGTCCACAGCAGCCAGAATAGTCAATACACAAGAGTTTGGAAGTTACCTCAAGCTCCCACTAGCTTTTCCTTGTCTTGGCTGAAACCCTAGCCCCTTTTAAACAGGAAAATTAAGCTTCAAATACCTTAATCCATGTAGAAGAGAAGCTTAGGAAAAGGATTATACGCGTTAGGTACGAATTCACCGAAGAAATCGACCTACCTCCCGAGTTTTCTCCTTCCTTCTCCCTATTTTCTCCAAGGTCTCTCTCTCACGTTTTGTATCTGAAATGGCGTCAGGAAATGGCTGATGAACATGGAGGAATTGCTTTTAATTCCATGCTGATGTCATATGTTATTTTGATGATGTCATAATTCCCATTTTCGGATTTTCTGGCAGATTTTCTGCCCAAACTTTGAAAAATCATAACTAATTCTAGAAATATCGAAATGAGGTGATTCCAAAGCCAAATGAAAGGTATTTAAGTCCTATTTATAGGAAACATATTTACCAATACTAGAAATCACCACAAAATTCCAGAATTACACAAATGTCATCACTGCCCCAAAACAGAGTCCATTTTCGACCTCAAACTTTGGACAGTCATATCTCCTAGTTCCCAACATGAAATGGCACAAATTATATGTCCATTTTGAAGCTTTGGATGTGAACTTTAAGACTGGAAAGTTCCATAATTTTCTGACATAATTTGCCTATTAAAAACGTCCACACGAGAAGACTGCCCAGACAGAATTCACACTAGACAACATTTCTAGTTTTGCAACCAATGTGTCCAATCCAATTTAAATCAATTCCAATGATTAAATACCACAACATGACACCATTTCCATCACAATACCCCATTCAATTATTCCCTCTATTCTAAGTCAATTTGGATGTTAATCCACAATTGAACTCAAATATAGGATTTTGGCGTTGCTCATAACACAAGTGACTACAATCCACTTTATATTCTCTAAAAGGGTTCATTAATCACTAACCACGTCCACTTTTGTAGTCATTAACCCCCAATCACAATTTGGGATCTTGCTAAACCGGGGCTTAGCAATCCACTAATCTCAGGCTTATTCTCTAGCCTCGAGTCTCGAAATTCGGGGTATTACAATATATGCTACTATCATTAATGAAATTCTTGGCTATGTTGCACCACCTTTTGATCCACCCACATTTTCAACCAATGAAGCCTTCCGGCATTTAAGACCAAATGACCCAATAGGCCCTCTTAACTTTAAGCCTATTGACATGCCTGATCCTATTCGTGCCCTTTACTACATATACTCCCATAGCATTGTTAACAAATCCAAGAATTATACCCATTTTTCTCAAAGAGATTACTATTTGCTGGCCTCTTTCTTAGCCGGTTAACAAAGAAATGTGGGGGAACTTATTTTTAGTGAGATAAGAAGATTTTGATTTTCTTCATCAAGATCCACCATAATACCATATCCTTAACTTGTGTCTCTCATTCTCAAGAAAAACAAAGTGTGGTATTTCAAGGGAACTGAGAGGGTAACCATTCTGAGGTTTGGCAAGACTCAATTGACACATATGAGTATCAATCTTTCAATGAGTCAAACCAGGGCAAAATCTCAGAGAGAAGCCACTCCATCGAGAAGAGATGAGGCTCAACTTCTGCTCAAGGTCCAATTCCACCTCCTTCTTTCCTGAATGCATCACTATCAACCCATCTGGCCGAAGTGATCAATCAAGCTGTGACTGGTCTGAAAAAGGAATTGATGAGTGAGTATGAGAAATTGGTGAACAGGATGGAGTTAAAAGTCTCAAAGTTGGTAAACAAGGCAAATACCAACTTTGACTTGATGTTCAAGACTCAAGAAGATATGTCGAGAAGAATTACTGATATCAAAATCTTCTTGCGCACTATTTTTTGACTACTTCTCCTGGGTGCCACCTGAGTCTACTCCTACCACAGCCTCACCTTCTCAAACTCAGACTCGTGTTCTCTTCACATACCTGGATTCCAATGTTGAGGTCACTTATGATCGGTCGCCTTCACCACTACTTGCAGCCTTTGTTCCTAAACCATCATCTCCACTTTTTGAGCCTGAGCCAATTGATCCTTCCATTGTCATAGTACTCTTTACCCCACCATCTGATCTCACTTTTCCTCAACCCCCTTCTGATGCTGACAAAACGGGGGAGAAGGATCTGTGATGGTTTCTGATCTGTTATGGTCTGATATAGGGAGTTGTAGTTTAGTTTTGGGTAGTTTTTCTGTATTGGGGTAGGACTATTGTTATTTAAGCTTTTCTTGTTTATTTTTGCTGACATGGTTGTATATTGGGCCTCATGGGTATATGCTGATTCAAACTTGACATTTGTACTTTACAAGTTCATTAATGGTTATTTTCAAGTTTGTTAAGTTTTCTGTTTAGATTTAATGGTTTTTGTGATACTATGCCTTATCTTGGTCTTTAAGTGTCCATTGGAAGTATTGCAGGAAACATATGAGGTTAAGTGCAAAAATCTGAAAATGACTCTAAACTTTGGTGAAATATGCATTTGGAAATGTTGATAATGTTTTTCAAAATTTTCACTCCAATCAAGATTTTTTGTTTAAAACTCATCACAAAGGTTTTGCCATCATAAAAAAGGGGGAGAATGTTAAATTCCAAGTTTTGATGATAACAAAAGGTTATTGTGTGCAAATTATGTTTTTACAAGTCTAGACAATAGTTACAAAGTTACCAAATGCATATGACAAAGTTCAGAGGTTATTGCTGATATTTTAACTGATGCACTCGAGTGATAGAGCCAGCACTCGAGCATTAAGCTATTTTTCACTCGAGCATAAGAGAGTGTTGCATAGAAAGTGTTTGATAGAGAGCAAAGTCAGAGATAGGATATCATCACTTCACTCGAGCACAGACTCCGTACTCGAGTGATAGCCTCAAGTGCACCTGAGTCCTTGCAAGTATGGCATAAGAAGTGCTTACCCGAGAGCAAGATAACCAGAGAATGTAATTTTCACTTGAGTCCAAGCGAGTGAGGAACAACAAGTGTTTGCCCGAGAGTCACCAAGTGCATGAAGGAGAAAGTATGCTTGAGTGGAGGAATCTGCACCCGAGTGATACCTCAGCACCTTTGAGTGTGAAATCCAACTCTCTCCGTTCTGATACAAGTGTTGAAGCAAAAGAGTATCTTTTACAAGAATATGTTGTTCACTTGAGTGAGAGTAAGTATGCTCGAGTGAGGACCCACATCACCTGCTAGTGCAAAATCACACTCTTGATAAAGTGTGATGCAAGTGTTGTCCAGAGACGTGGCTCATAGTGTAAAATAAAGGTGCACTTGAGTGAGGAGATTTGTACTCGAGCGAGGTTCCAATCACTCGCAAGTATGAAAATGCACTCTCTCAAAATCACATGGAAGTGCAAGTATAAAACTGAAGCAAAAAGAGAAAATATGGTATTGCACTCGAGGAAGCCCTCTTAGCACTTGAGTGATGCTCTGCCAGAAGGTAAAACGCACCAGGCTTACAACGATCAATCTAAATATGGTTTAATATTATTTAATCATCCTATTTCCACTTGTTATTATTATTTAACATCATTTAACATATATTACAAGTGTGATACAGGTGGTTGATCGTTTGAATTAGAAAAGCACAGAGGAAGTCAAATAACGGCAGACATAATTATTACTACCAACCAAACACGTACCTACCACATTCAAAGATTTCAAACGTACGCATATTGTTCCACAGTAAAATGCTCCGCTCCACAATGATTATTATTCAATGGGCAAAATCAACTGATTATAAATACAGAGCTTCAAAGACCATCGATAATAACCAAGAACAAGAATTCACACAAACAAATTCACAAGTTTCTGTTATTCATATTTTCTCTGTATTCATATCATTCTTCAGTGTTTATCATATTTTCTCTATAAGAGAGTCTGTATACACTTCATATTCTATTTTCTATTTGATCTCAAGGTACTGGGACCTTGAGAGGGTAGATTTCCTTACGAGAGAAGCAGTTTAAAGAATTCCTAGTAGGACTTTCTGCTCATAAGACTTTTAAGGTGCAAGCAATAGAGAACATTGCTGCTCATAAGACTTACAGTGGTGTAAATAGGAGAGAACATTGTTGCTCATAAGAATTGTATATGTAAGCAAGAGAGAAAGGTCATTGGTTTGTTTTTTTGCACGTAAGACTTGTCGTAAGGGGAAGAGAAATTTCTAGTGTTAGAATATTTCTGCTCGTAGTCCATACAAGGACGATTATTGTTTTGCGGTGTTCCGAGAGCCCACTGAATCTTGGAAGAACAGTGAAAATCTCAGTAGGTCTTGATCTCTAAGGACTGGACATAGGCCTGGGTTTTGGGCTGAAGCAGTATAACTCTATGTGTACTTATCCTCTCAACTCTACTCTATCCACAGCTACTGCTATATCACCGCATCAACCGAAAAATTTATCACATCACCCAATTCACCCCCCTCTTGGGTGAAGCTTGCCTCTTTCATAACAGGCATGGACGCACAGTCCATGAAGGTAAATAACCCATCTAGCGCAGCTAGAAGCCATAAAGAACTGGCGTGAGTGACACTCACGAAAATCCTCCCTTTATACCACGTGTGGTGGCTATCACATGGGGTTAGTACCTCTTAATCTCCCTGATAGCTGGGTGTATCATGGCGCGCCATCGAAACTGTCGTTAGCAACCAATGTTCTACTTCTAGTCCCTTGCAAACATTTTTCCTGCATACATGGAAGTAAACTGTCTTGTTATTTAAATCACTTCAGTACAGTGTAAACAAGTTTTTCCTTTAAGAAAATTTACCCATTCCATATATGTATACTAAGTTAAACTTGGGAAAAATCAAATAAAAACATATTCTAATTTCTTTTAAAAAGTACTCAAGTAAAGCATTCAAAAGAAAATAAAATAGATAAAAAATGTTTGATGTAAAATTTGATTAAAAATACTATCTATATCTAAGTGGAATGTTATTTACTCACCTGATAATCCCAATAACTATAGCTTATCCTATTGTAGCCTTCAAATATGATTTAACCTTAATCCCCTTTCATGAAAATAATGTCATTGTTACTTCAATAGTAATTTTATAAAACTCTATAATAGCTTTATTTTAAAAAAAAAATCCCTCCATTTCCTATATCTGACTCACTTCATATCTCTTTTCTCTCTTTTTTTATTTAACCGAAATCAATCAATACATATGCCGCATAAGAAACATCTAAAATTCTTGAGATTACCTTTCCAAAAATGCCTATAAATCAATGTAAGGACATATAGCTGGACCAAAAAAATGCTAGAATATTGAAAAATAGCTGGCAAGCCAATAGTGAAACCTAATAAATAAGACTCCACAATAACTAAGCCTGACATAACACAAAATTCCTCAAGACAGCTAAGGACATACTTAGTCTTCATCCTGCTAACACATATCTCAAGTTTTAACATAATTAAATAGCTTCTAATCACCCAATATCATCTTCCATGAACTCATATCACTATTCAAGCAACTTCTTTTTACTCAGGCATTTCTTCAAACATCTAGTGTGCACCCCCAACCACATAAATAAGAAAAGTTTCTTTAAATTTCCTCTCATCTATAATAACCTTCAAGGCTATCTAACCTTCTCAACCAAATTTAAATCAGAATAAAAGGAAATTGAAAAATAATTCCTTCTTTTTCTTACAAAAGCAAGAAATTTTAAAGTAGAAATACCTATTTAAAGTAAGCTCTTTAGCTTCTAGATTCCATTAGATTTTACTCAAATCCCCCTTTTCCTTACATACACCTTAGCTACAAAACAAGAAGGGAGTAAAGCTTAGCCACCATTTTGTAATACCCAATGCAAAAATTAAAAGGGAGGATGTTGAAGTTTGAAAACATTGGTATAAGAATAGCAAAAAAAATGGAAACCCAAACCTCACACTCACAACTCATGACTATTCGAACAGAAGAGGAAGGAGAAGTAGAGCAAGGACCACAACCAGCGAACAAGAAGAGAGGAAAACAAAACTCTCACTCCAACGACACCCATAGTTGTAGGAAAGACAAAGAACTAGAGAAGCATATTGTGTTGGGGTTGCAAATTTCATAAGTTCTTGAAGGTTCTCTTGACAAGCATGAGGAGGTGAAATAGTCTAAGGAAATATCTCCTCCTTTTCTTTTATTTAATTGTTTAATTAATTTTTATTATATAACCATTATTATTATTTTTAATAGCTCAGTCACATATGGGCTCTTATGACTTGGGTGCTTACACTTTCCTTTGAAGCGGTGGTTGTAAAGATTATTTATGTCATCTAAAATAGTTTAGCACAAGAGGTGGCATGAAGTTGACAAGAATCAAGATGATAAGTTAAGACATCCACGAGATGTAGAAGCTTGGAAAGTATTCGACTCAAACTTTCTAGCTTTTGAGACTAACCCTAGAAATGTTTGGCTTACTTTTGTGACCAATAGTTTTAATCCATTTAGGAATCTTGACATGAGTTAAAGTATTTAGCCAGTAGTCTTAATTCCATACAACTTGCTCCCTTATATGTGTATAGAACAAAGCTCCTTTATTTTGTCTATGATCATTCCAGAGAAAAAGACACCAGGTGTTGATATAGATGTGTACCTCTAACTGCTTTTTCAAAAATTGCTGAACTTGTGGAATGTTGGCATCGAGACATATATTGTATACAAGAAGACACTATTCAACTTGCATGAAGCCTTGATATGGATGATAAGTGAATTTCCTAGGCTGGGAACATTATCCAGGTGGAAAGTGCATACTGGGAAGGCATGTCCAACTTGCAATTTTGACTTTGACTCAATATGCCTTCCCTATAGTTGAAAGTGGTGCTTCATGGGTCATCAGAGGTTTCTTGATAGGAAGCATAAGTTTAGATTGCAAAGGAATCATTTCAAAGGAAAACAAAAAAAAAGAGAACCTCCTCAAACTTTTTCTTGTGCAGATATCTTATAGCAGCTTCAAGATGTTGAATTCAAGTTTTGAAAAAATGAAGATGCAACACAAGCAGGGAGAAAGACTAAAACAAATTTTGCTTCTGAGCCTCAGCAATGGCAGAAGATAAGCATCTTCTTCACTCTTTCATACTGAAAATTTAATTTGCTACACCATAGTCTTGATGTCATACACATTGAAAAGAATGTGTGCAATAATGTGCTATATACTATGCTAAATGAACCCAGCAAGTCAAAAGATCATCTTCAAGCGAGGAAAGATTTCTGAACCATGGGAGTTCATGAAGATATATGGCCAAATAAGCATGAAAAATTTCAACTGGCAAAATTCACTCTAAAAATACCAAACAAGGAAATCTTCCTTACAACTTTAAAGAAAATCAAAAGTTTCTGATAGGTATTCAAGCAACATTTCATGATGTATTGACATGCAGGCTCAAAAGGTTGCTGGGCTGAAGAGTCAGGACTCACATGTTCTTATGCAACAATTACTTTCGTTGGCAATAAAAAATACACTACCTCTTGATGTATCCATCGTTTTGGTAGAGTTGTGTTCTTTCTTTCAGAAATTATGTTCCAAGGTTTTGATCGTTGAGGAACTCGATCAACTGCAACACAAAATCATTCTTACGCTTTGTCATTTGAAGATGATATTTTCTCCATCCTTTTTAACTATGATAGTTCGCCTGACAATCCACCTTATTCATGAAGCAAAGCTAGCTAGCCCAGTTCAATATCAATGGATGTATTCTATAGAAAGGTACTTACTTTACATATGTCTATCAGCATTAAATTCTAAATTGTTAGCCACATATTCCAGCATTAATTAACATTTTTTGTTATTAGATTTATAGTTTTTTTGAGAAATTGAAATCTTACGTAAGGAATAAGGCGTGGCAAGAAGGTTCTATAGCTGAAGATTATATAGGGGATGAGATTCTGTATTTCTGTTCAAGGTACTTTGATGACATTGAGACATCTTTCAACCAACTTCCTCGTATAGATGATTGTCCTGAACCTGAGCCATCATCAAGAGAGTTCTTAATAACTTAATAAATCAATTGGAGGAAGTAAGAACTTCAAACTAACTGCAACTGAGAAGTTCTAAGCACATATACATGTCTTGATTAATTGCAGTCAAGTTGATCTCTTCCTTTAGTAAGAATTATACACTAATGTGTTATTCTATACATTTCCTTACATTTTTGCTTACATCTAATGATCTCCATTGTTTTCATCATTACTTGTAGGGAATTTAGAAGTAATGTAATCTATCAACTCAAGATCGTACACAAACATCATCCAAAATTGATAAGAAGGTCCATAGAGAATTCCCAAGTTGGTTTGCGTGCCAAATACTAAATTACCATAACCCACACTCACCATATTTCAAAACTCTCACAATCGACTCACTTGACCATGCAAGGAGGTTTACTACATATAATATCAATGGTTTTAAGTTTTGCACTGTTTCACAAGATCAAGGATTGTTAACCCAAAATTCGAGTGTTTATGGCACTTTTGAGACAAGGAGTTATGTGAGCAATAGTGATGACAACATGCAGTTTGTAGGTGTCCCTTATTATGAAAAGCTTGTTGATGTCATTGATCTAAATTACCAAGGCCGTTTCACTATGACACTCTTCAAGTGTGTGTTTGTGGGCAAATATGCAACTTCACGAGGAATTCACACTAGGCAATCTGAAGATGATAAGCCATATATTCTTACTTCAGAGGCACACCAGGTTTATTATGTCGAGGACGAGAGGCACAGAGATTGGAATATGGTAATTCACTTAAAGCCTTGAGACCTTTATGATATGGGTGATGGTGATAACATCGCCTACAAGAATGAGCCATTCCAACCTGCCAATTTTAACAACTTCTTCCTCAAAGGCGATGGCAATTTACATATAGTTAGGTGCACTTTTATAAGTTATACTTTATTATCACTTAATTTAAATATAATTTTCATACAAAATCGTACACTCAACACTCACATTTTCTCCACAAATTTTTTCTTCAGCGATGGCGACAAAGAATGATTACAAACTCATCACTTTTGTTCTTGTAAAGCAATCAATTTATTTTTCTTAAAAAAAATTCCAATTAATATTTGTAGCTATTTTTAATTGCTACGAACTACAACATAACCACTACAAACACTATCACCTTAATTGCTACAAAATGTCTTGTTAGATCCCTATAAATACTCCCACCACACCTCATTTCTTATCTTTTCCATTTTTTTTCCCCAAATCTTGATTTCATTTCATTTTACTTTTCTTCTTCATATAATTCTTATACTAATTTTTTTCCTTCTACAGATATTCAAGGATGCTTCCTTCCTTCACATTTTCAACACTCCATCTATAAATATATCTCTTCATCTTTAACTTCAATTTCATAAAGTGAAGAACCTAAATGATTAATACCTACCCATAATGTTTCTCAATCTTAAACAAAATATTCATATTTATCTAACTTAATTTAATAATTCTCTCAAATAATAATTATTATCATTTGAATTGTTATTTATTATACAATTAATTCAAAATAATATTGAAAAAATAAATTGAAAAAATTATTCACGCAATTGTTTTAATTTATGTAATATTTAGTAGCAATTAGCCAACCGTTACAAAGTTAAACTCATATTCAAATTTAAATTTTTGGCAAAACAATTTGAAATTTCATCAAACATTAGTAGCAGTTAGGCAACCGCTGCAAATGTTTGGTGCCATATTTTCATATTTCTAAAATTAATTAGTAGTGGTTGGCCAACCGCAACAAAAGTCAGCACCAAATTTTCAAATTTTATTTTCCGTCCCACCCATATTTTAACAAAAAAATTCGGTGCCACATTTGTTGTGGTTACTAACCTGTTGCAAAAAGAATTTTTTTAAAAAAAATTTAATTCCCCATATTAAAATGACAATGTTAGCAGTTCATTAACCGCTACAAGATGCTCCTAGAATATCTAATCTACATATACATTAAAACTGCTACAAACATAATAACAGTTTTGTTGATATACGTACCGTTACAAAATCATTTGTAAAAGTGTACTTTGTAGTTGCTTGCTTAATCGCTACTACTGACATAGGCAATTTTTATTAGTGTATTTTTTATACAGGGTTTGAAGTTTGAACTCACATCCTCACTGCTAAAATAGTCTTAAAGGAGATGCATGTTGCAGTAGAGTTATAAGGCCTACATATTTTTTGGTTTTTGCCAACAAGGCCTCCACTATTGGTTAGCTAAGTTGCTCGTTGATTTTTGTTTTTATGATTTTTTTTTCAAAAATATTGTATAGACTTATTTGAAAATTTTAATTTCGATTTTGTAAATATCAAATATAATTATATATATATATACACACACACATAACATTTTTATGGGCCATTTATACCCACTTTTTTTTTGGTACGATCTTCTTCACCGTTTTATTTCAGAAAAAGTGAAAAAAAAAAAATAAATAAACGTTATTGGGTTAGCTTGGTGGTAAATCAAATCTAGTGAGTAGTGAGACTGGGCTAGGCTTGGTACCGCGGAAGAATTATTAGGTTATATGAGAAGGAGAATATTGATCAAGCAAATGATATATATATATATATATATATATCAGAGCTTATGGTTCGATAAAATGGAACTTTTAGATCCCTATTAATTCTCATACTACTTTCGTTATCTTATTTGAGATAATAATTTTAAAATTTGCTATAAATTGCAGTGATCAATTAGTTTAATTTCTTGTTTACAATCTTATAGTTAATAATTGTAGAAATATAACATGAATATTATAAAGAAAATAGAACCCCGTATGTATGAAGTAGAAATAACTAATTTACCTATAAGTTCTCATTTATCATTAATAGGAAATCAAGAAGAAACATGTATATTTACACCTTTTATGCCAGGAGGGAATGGAAATAATACTTGGAATTTAATGAATTGGAATAATATGTATATAATGAAACAATTAGGAACATATATAAACCCTAATATTTATGATTTAATGCAAATATATAATTTAGATGAAATATTGGAAATGGTCCCAGAAGACATTAAAGAAAAAGTAAAAATAGAAAAGCCTAGTAATAGGAAAGAAAGATTAGAATTTTTAAGCCAGTCTTTAGAAGAAAGAATATATAATATGAAAAAGAAGATAGACAATAACACTGAAGATTTAAAAATAATAAAATCAAATGTAAAAACTATAATAAATTCACTAGGAGTAACAGATATGGAAATAGAAGAACCCGAAATAAAATCTGAATTAGACTTATTAGAACCCATAACACATAAACACCGAAAATTAAATATGATGAAAGCTTTAGAAGAGATGGAGAAATTAGAAAATACTAAAGAGAAAATTTATAAACAAAATATGGATGAAAATGTAAGACAAACAAGATTAATAGCAGAACAAATAATGAAAGGTCAACAAATAATGAATAATAATTTATGGACAATTAACGATAAGCTTAATAGTTTAGGAATTACAGAAGAAGAGAAAAAACAATTAATAGAAATAACGAAGGGAAAAAATAAAAGAGAAAATTATGAAAGAAATGAAGAGATTGAAGAAGGAAGTAAAATTGCAGAAATAATATATTCTAAAGATATAATAGATATTTTTAAAATTCATAATCCACAAATAAAAATGATGAATGTAATAGATGATGAAGATTTACATGAGGAAGATGATGAAATTGAAAAATTAATGGGATTACAATAACAAGAATTAGAACAAATTCAAAAAGATTTCAAAAATGCAACAATTATAAAAGGAAATATAGAAGAATATAAAGAATTAAATACAGGAGTCAAAATAAATGAACCAGGAGATTCGAGTAAAAAAGAAGAAACAGAATCCTCTAAAATAAGAACAGAAAATGATTATAATAAACATAAAGAACAAAGAGAAGAAGAAATTGGAAAACAGGATTTACCACATGATAAGAAAACAGAAAATCAAGAATTTGATATAAGATTTGAAATACCAAGAGGAAGAGGATTTATACCAACGCCTATAGATCAATATGAAAGTAAAAGTATACCAGTATATGGAATATGGTTAAACTTAGATTGTGTATTAGACCCTGAAAAAATAATTGAAGAATGGTCAAGAGCAACTATAATAGCATTAATAGGAAGAAATAATTTAGATTTCCAATCAACTAATTTACTTATAGAATCAAGCTTTTTAGGAAATGTATATTATTGGTGGAGAAGCCAAGAAGAAAGTTGGAGAAATCAAATAAGACAAATAGCGAAAGAAGAATATAATAGCAGAAAAGAATATTATGTAAAATTAGTAAAAAGATATGAATATGTGCTTAGAACAGAATTTGTAGGAAGAAGTAATACATTAGAAGAACAAATAACGAGTAATGAAGCAATAAAAAGATTATATCAAATAGAAATATGTTCATTAGAACCAAGATATTTAAATCCTTATATATGTGAATTTCAGAAGCACTATTATGAAATAAAAGAAAATCCAGAAATGAAAAGAATAAAATATTTAGAACTTTTTTATAGAAAATTACCAAAATTAATAAGAGATGAAATAATAGATGATTATTCTAAAATATTTAAAGAAACACCAGAATCAATACCTTATATAGATTCCTTAGGAAAAAGAATAGATTATTTAAGAAATTATTTATCTGAAAAATATAAACAAGCTTGGAGGAATATGAAATACTATAAACAGAATAAATTAATATTAAGATGTTCAGAATATGAAAGACCACATAGATGGGGATGTAAAGATGAAAATAAAAAGATGAGAAGAAAATATAGTAAGGGAAAATATAAAAATAAAAAATGGAAACCCATGAAAAGATATAATAAATATAGGTATAAATTCAAAAAATATCCAAAACAGAAATTTTATAAAAAATACAAACCTAAGAAATATTTTAGAAAATATTTTAAGAAAGGAAATAAAATAGATTATAGTAAAAAACCTAGAAAATGTAGATGTTATAATTGTGGAAAGATGGGTCATATATCAACAGAATGTAAAGAACCAAAAGATAAGAAGTTTATGAATATATTAGAGCAAGCTCAAGAATATGAATTAGAACCTTTAGAATTTGATGAAGAAATATATAGCGATATAGAAAACCCTGATATAGAAATATATAAAATAAAAGTAATAAGTGAAAATGAAGAAGAAGAATCAGAATCAGAATATTTAGATAGTTCAGAAGAAGAATTTAAATTATATATGATGAAAAGTAAAGAAATAGAAGAAGTAAAAGAAGAAGATGAATATGAAACTTATGAAGAATATAGAAATACATCATAAGGAAGTGTAGAAAAAAGATTAACATTTAATGCTAAACAATACGAAAAAATAAAAGATATGAAGTTAAACTAAAATCAGACCAAATAGTTAATGAAAATTTTATGAGTAGAGTTAATAGAATATTAAAATCGAAAAAAGATATTAAAAGTCAATGTGTAATACTACAAAAGAAACATCCTATAGAATCAACTTTAACAGAAGGAATATTGAGAATACCATTGATAAGTAAAGGATTAATAGAAAATGAAATATCTAAATTACCTTTTAAAGAAGAAGTAACTGAAATATATATTGCAGGAGTACAATTATTAGTTAAAGCTTATTTTAAATAAGGAATAGATTCGCCTATAGAATTATTAATAACTGATGGGAGAATAATAAGTAGTGTACAAGATAGTGTATTAGGAATGTTGACAGGTAATTTAATATATCAAAAATTAAAATTTACTTTGAATACTAATTTTGCAATATCTAGAAATGATGAACATATAGACCAATCAATAATGGTATATCATAAACTAAAAGGAATAAAATTATTAAAAGGTGCTAAAACAATAAGTATAACAACAATGGTAGGATTAGTATTTACAAATGAACATAAAATATATAATAAATCAATAGGAAGAGTAAGTATAGAAAAATAGTTTATGCCTATATTAAAAGAAGTAAAAACAGATCCTATAAATATAACCTTACCGGAAATACTGGAAATAGAATTAGATAAAACTATAAGTATTAATGATAAAAGAGGAAAAAGGTTAATTGCAAATAATAATTTAGGTAATAGATCATTAAGAATAAATACATTAAATGAACCTTTACATATAAATATAATGAATCCAAGAAAAAGTATTGATATAGCAAGTAGTAGCAGATTAGCTGAAATGTCCCTATTAAACCCTATAAATACAGAACTAGTTGAAATAAACCAAAAAATAACAAGTTTAGATATAACTAAAGAAAATGAACAGAGTAAAATTCTAATGGAAATTAAAAAGAATGGAATTTGGCAAGAAATAATAACATTAGTGGATGAAAACACAGAAAAAAGTAAGATAGAAATAGGATATATAGAACATGACTATGAAGAGACATATGAAGGTATAAAAACAAATATTATATTGAGATTTAATAAAAGAGATGTAATACAATTAACTTTATGGGTAGAACAAGATTCGAATAGATCTTATAAAGTAACCTTAGGAAAAGACTTTTTAGAAAGAGCAAGACCTTATAGGAATCAAAAAGATAGAATAATCTTTAACATAAACCATCAAACAATTATAATTCAGAAATTATTATGATGATAAATACACATTATACAGCAAAAATAATAAGAATAATATTAACAGAAGACAATAGTAAAAAGATTATTATTACATAGATAATGAAAAAATAGTAATACCAAAATCTGATAAGTCAATGATGAATCATATAATTCACCAAATAAATAAGTGCAATGAAAAAGAAAAAAAAGACAATTAAGAATAGTATATAATAATCAACCACAAGACTTTGTAGAAGCCTATAATGCAGTAGTAAACAATATGATGAACAGAAATGATATCAAGAAAGAATTAAAGGAAAGATTAAAAATATTATCTAGGTCTTAAATGGATAGAAAGATAACATTATATGATGGCAATAATTGGTATTATTTTAAGAATAATGAAGGAATAAGAATACCCAAAGTAGCAAGAGAATTAATGAGAAGTTTTATTAATAAACTAAGACAATGGGATGAAATAGAAGAACAAGCATTAAATTTAGCATTACAAGATATAGATAATAGAGAAGTAAGAGTAAGATTAATACAATATCAAATAAATAGAATGTATCATAGAAATGAAGTAGAAAATGAGTTTAAGAAACAATTAAATTTGTTATCAAGAGCTTAATGAATATAAGAATTACAATTTACAATGAGAATAATTGGTTTTATAATATAGATGAAAATGATATAAGGATACCCAAAAATAATGTAGGATTATTAAGATATATTGTAAATAAAATGAATAAAGCTAATAGAATAGAAGATACAGTTATGAAACAAATATTAGAAGAATTGCAATATGATGACCGAGCCTACATACAAATGGTTAATGAGATTATAACTAGAAAAAGAGAAAGGAGAAGTATAAAGAAAGATCTAAAGAAACAATTAGAATTATTATCTAGAGCTTAATATGGGAGACATACACATGTTAAATGAAGAATTAAGAAATAAAAGTAGACTAATTATAGATGGAGATTATTGGGCATATAAAAAAAGAGAATATATAACTAAGATACCAAAAAATGATAAGAGTTTTTTAAGAATGATAATTAAGAGATTGAGTAAAATATATAAATGGGAAAAAAGAAGACTAAATTTTATATATGATAATCATTATTTATTGTATGAAGAAGAATATGCTAGAGTAATGAGAGAAAGACAAGATAGAAAAAAAATTAAGAAAACATTAGAAGAACGTTTAGAAGTATTATCTAGGATATGAGTAGACCATTATACTATATACTTATAAAATTCATATATGCAAAGTATAGATCTAGAAAATATCATGCTTTGGTTGATACTGGAGCAAACTTAACTGTAGCAAAGTATAATGTATTACCACCAGAATTATGGAAAAGAAAAAAATAAAATGCTAAGAATGGAAAGTGCAGGAAAAGAAATCCATATGTTAGAATTAGAAGCAAAAGATGTAAAAGTTCAAATAGGAAACTATGAATTAGTAATAAAAGAATTAAATCAATATAATGAACCCTCTTGTGATGTAATTTTAGGATTAGATTTCTTAGAACAATATTTTCCTATACATATGATTAGTAAAGCCTTAATATTAACAACACCTTGTAGACATGAAGCTTGGGGTATAAGAATAACTAGACCATATAGAAGAAAAGATGAAAAATTTCAGAAAAAGAATAATGAATATGAGGTCCAATTCTTACAAAATAATAATCTAGTAGAAATTCAACATATGTTAGCAACCTTGAATATTATAGAAATAAAAACTATAGAACAAAGAATTATAGATAACTATAGTGAAAATCCATTGATACATTGGGAAAAGTCTAAACCGATGGCTAAAATAGAATTAAAAGATTATAGTAAAGAGATAAATTGTAAACCTTATGTATGGACAAAAGAAGATAGGAAAGAATTTATAATGCATATAGAAGAAATGAAAAAATATAATCTTATAAGAGAAAGTAGATCAGAATATTCATCACCAGCTATAATTGTGTCTAAACATAGTGAAGAAAAAAGAGGAAAAACTAGAATGGTTATAAATTACCAAAAATTAAATGAATTAGCTATAAGAAATAGATATCCAATACCTAAAATGGATTTATTATTCAATCTAATAAGAGGAAAAACTATATTCAGTAAATTTGACTGTAAATCAGGATTTTTCCAAGTAAAACTCGAAGAAGATAGTAAAAAATATACAGCATTCAGTACTTCAGAAGGACTATATGAATGGAATGTATTACCAATGGGTTATCATAATAGCCCTAATATATTTCAGGAATATGTGTCAAAAATGTTATTACCAATAAGAGATTTTGCTGTAATTTATATTGATGACATATTAATATTTTCAAAAGATGAAAGAGAACATGAAATTCATTTGGAACAATTTGTAAATATTATAGAAGAAAAAGGATTAAATATATCACCATAAAAAATGGAACTAAGAAAAGAAAAAGTAAATTTTCTAGGACAAATATTAACCAAAGATGGGATAGAATTACAAGATCATATAAGTCAAAAAATATTACAATTTAAGAAAATAAATAATAAGAAAGATTTACAATCTTTTTTAGGACTAGTAAACCAGGCTAGAAACTATATCCCTAATTTATCGGCATTAACCTCAAAAATATCTAAATTAGCAGGAGAAAAGACTATATGGAAATGGGATAATAATATAGAAAAAATAGTAGGAAATATAAAAGTCTTATGTAAAGAAGTGCCAAAGTTGACCATACCTTTAAAAGAAAATATAAAATGGATTATATATACAGATGCCTCTGATAATTATTGGGGAGCAGCTTTATACTATGAAGATGAAGATGGAATTGAAAAAATAACTAGATATACAAGTGGAAAGTTCAATGATTCTCAAAGTAGATATCATTCAAATTGGAAAGAATTATTAGTTGTTGTAAAAGCTATAGAAAAACTGGAATTATTTGTAGTAAATAATAGATTTGTAATAAGGACAGATAATACACAAGTTAAACATTGGTTATCTAGAGGAATAAAACAAAATAAACTAAGTAGTAAAATGTTGATTAAATGGCAAGCAGATTTATCTTATTATGATTATGAAGTTGAATATATTAAAGGAAAGAATAACTTAATTGCTGATTATTTAAGCAGATGGAGTCAGTAAGCCGACTTGGCAGAAAAAGTCCTATAAATCAGACAAATAAGGAAGAAGAATCTTCCCCTTTGATGAACCAACTTATAATGAAGATGAATATTCTTGAAATGAATATGAGTCTATTATGTAGTCAAGTTAGTACCAGTATACAAGGGTTAACAAGCTCAATATCTAGTATTAATGACTCTCTTAATGATATCTATATTCAGCTTGAGAATTTGAAGATCTGTAAGGTTGATGCCAACCCACTTATAAGGACAGAAGTCCAAACTACGGATAAAGGAAAAGAAGTTGAAGCTTATAAGCCAAGTCTACCTATAATGGAGTCATTCACTCCAGGTGAGTCATCTACTCACAATACCCAAAGTATAATCGAGTCATTTGGACTTGAATCTCTCCTAACCTCTAATTCATTATTAACTTCCACTCCTATAAGCCAACCATATCCAGAAACTTTAACTTTTTCTCAGATAATGACAACCCAAGAAAAACAAAAAGAAAAAGAGCCAATAATTCTCCTCCTCCAAAAGAACCTTCCAATAATACTGATATTTTTGAAATTCCAAAGCTTTATAATTTCTATAAAGTAATCATCAAAAAGTTGAACCATCTTTCTTTGTCCCATAAGACCATTAAATACGTGTCCCACTATGCATTTAATAAAGCTATTATATATCCAGGAACTCCTCCAGGTATTGTCAGAATCTTATACCAGTATGGATTAATCCAAAGTATATACCCTTCCAGGAATTTATCTGAAATAGCCGAATTACCCGAAAAGTTTATAAAAGCTGTAGGAGATTACTATGATATAGTAACTCAACATCAAGTATTCATAAGGTGTTATTCAACTGTAGCTGAAATTACTCCAGATCAATTTTACATGCCTATAAATCTTATCAGACTTGGAACCACCAAGAAGCCTTTGGTATATGAACCAGAAATAAAAGAAGATATAACAGATGATGAGGATTTTCAGTTTCGGGTATCAAATATAAGGGCTCAAGATTACCATATAATATTCCAGGAGATGAATCGTATAAAGGTGGCGAATATGACTATAAATCCAGACAAAGAAGAAAAGATATATGTATGTTATTGTACAGATAAGACTTGTATGTATTCTCTTGGAAAGAAGCCAAAGAATGAAAAGCAATTTGGGTTATGGTATGACCAAATAAAAAAGAATAAGATGGAAAATACTCCTGATACAAAAAGCAGAATTTGTCAAATAATAGGAGAATATCCAAATCACAAGTGTGAATATTGCCAAGAAGTCCGAGGAAAAGATAGAAACCCAAATATCAATATGGATCCAAGCCTATTATGAAGTGTCGGCAGAAGAATACAAATATAAATTGTCGGCAGAAGCAGACGAAGATTAGAAAAGAAGATGATAGACAAGGCCGACAAGGAAATTACAGAGCACTCAGAAAAGTAAAGAATCTTATCGTCCTTCATAAGATTATCTGTAAAGATGTGTTGTCCTCTAGTAATGATATTTGTAAAAGAAACCAAGGTAGGGTAAATGAAGTGAATATTATGTAATCAGGGTTGAGACTTCGACTCTATAAAAAGCCATGTAAGCCTCTCAGTAAGGCACCACTCTTGTAATACATTGCAATCACTTTTGAATGCAAA
This sequence comes from Inga leiocalycina, assembly GCA_963242795.1. NCBI lineage: Eukaryota > Viridiplantae > Streptophyta > Magnoliopsida > Fabales > Fabaceae > Inga > Inga leiocalycina. The sequence continues at coordinate 32,685,908 of OY725328.1, forward strand.
GTACTCCTTCCAGAAATTCTCTCTCTTGTGTTTGTGAGTTGTGTGAAAAGTTCTCCGTGGTAGCTGCAACAAATATTATCTTTAATCAACTTTTATTGAAGAGTAACCAGGTATGAGGGGCTAAACTCCTTTAGGGATCTAAGGGGGAAATTTTATTAGATCATAAGGGAAGTATTATAGATTATGTTACTGGGCAATATGTAAAAAAAGAAAAAAGAAAAAAAGAAAAAGAGTCTTTTTTAATTTTAGTATGAGATAAATAAGAGTAAGATGAATACACCTCCAGTAAGAAACGAAGGAAGGCTGTGCTGTTATGATCTGAAGGGAGAAGGTCGAGATTCCAAATTATGAATGCTCTGTATGAGATTCGAAAGGAATTCTCTGTAAATGATCCATGTATGAAAGAGGACATGGTTCCTTCTGTAACCCGGATCATTTTCGGTCAAACCTCATCTTAGTTTTATTTATTAAATTTTCTTAGTAAATATCTGTACAGACTTTGATTTTGCAAATGTGTCTCTGTTTATATTTTTATTTTATTCCGCACAAAAAATGCATGTTGCCCAGGTCTGCATAAGCTATGGTATCATATATATATATATATATATGGGCCCTGATATCATGTCACAATGCAAATGGCAAATGGAGAACAACCAAATCATAGAGCTTGAGCCCAAGGATAATATGGAAAAGTATGTTCTAATGTTTCTTCTAAGTTTTGACATAATGTTGTACCAAAAAAAAAAAGTTTTGACGCAATGCACATTCATCCATCACTTTTATGTGATGTTCTAAAATAGAGATTATCTTGTGTTTACAATAATAATAAGTTTTATCCTACTATGTGGGGGTCAGTTGTATGAATTGCACATTGTTATTATACTTTATCAACAATAAAATATTTGAATAAATTTTTGACCAAAAAATCTAGTTCAATAATTTCATTGAACATTTTTCCGATCAATACGAACAATTTCTTTAGTAAAAGATAAAAAAGTAACTTTCTTTTGGAAGAGACATTCCAAGTTTCTCTTCAATTCAAGTTACTGAAAACCGAATAGGACATGGAACCGGTTGAGGCTTTGAATTTAGAGTCAATAGTTCAAACAAGGGTTAACACGGGGCTCAAATTGTAACACCCCAAATTTTATATTCACCAAATATATTGTAATTATTTGGGAAATTCAATAAAATGGTGAATATTCATGAATTTGGAATTTATGAATTTATAAATGTTCAATTTCATGGGAAATTGGGCAAAAATAATTATGGAATTAATTTGGGTAATTTAAAAAGCCCAATATTAAGGTCCAAAAATGAAGGAAAATTAGAGAAAATATTTGGTCCAAAACTAGATGAAAATTGGTGAAAGAAAAATAAGAGAAGAAATTGAATTAGAAAGGTAATGGCAAAATCGTAATTTTGCCAAAATAGCACAAAATAAATTATTTTTCAATTAATTGAAGTTAATTTCAATTAATTAAGGAAAATAAAGGTTAAAAATATATTTAGAATATTTTGGTCAATTTAATATGAATTTATGGAAAATTTGAGCAAAAAGTGCAATTTTGACCAAAATTGAGACTTTACGTGTATACGTAACCGAAACAAGTTGTGAAGCCAATTGAGACCATAGGGAGGGACCCCTAGGTGTCTCCTACATGTGGCATAAAGAAGAAAATATTGGTTGAACATGATGGCATGGTTACGTGAATGTAGGAAGTTATGTACATAAAATTGGATTTTAGCAATTTTGGAAAATTAAACAAATTATTATAATATTATGAAATATTAGAATATAAGTCATCTTTCTCATTCAGCTGCTCATTCACGCACAGCAACCTGAACCATAGAGAGAGAAGGTTGAGAGAGTTTAGAGAGAGAGAAATAGAAGAAAAATCACAAGGTAAGCCGATTTCTTCGACGATTTCGCTCCTAACGCGTATAACTCCGACTCTAAGCTACTCCTCTTTGTTCTTTAGGGTTTGGAGACTCAAAAATATGTTCTCTAAAGGTTAGGGTTTCAGCCATTTTTGGGAAAAGCTTGTTGGAGCTTGAGGTAACTTCCAAACCTTCGTGTATTGACTATTCTAGCTGCTGTGGGCAATTTAATCGGTGAAATTTCGCCGGATTGCCATTGGTTTTAATTTTTGGAAATGGGTATGTGGGGCTGTTATGCTGCCCAAATTGTTACTAAATGGTAGTTGTAACCTAATGGAATAGTCAATAAAGTGGTTAGGAGTAGAAAGGAACGTGTTTACAGAGCCGAAACCGAAAAACCCCAATTTTCCCCTTAAAACCTATATATTTCGGTCAGCATTGTAAATGGGTCTTAGAGTTGGATTTTCAATGATTTGATGATTCCATTGGATTCAGTGGGCGAAAATAGGTGAGGTTACAGTTGGGCACATTTTCAGAAAAGGCTGAGAAAGCATAATTACGAAAACTCCCCTAAAACCCTAAAAGTAGGGCTGCCAAGGGCAATTTCGTAATTTGAAATTGAATTTGGTAATTTTGAGTCCGGAAATGGATTCCTTGGATGGAAATACGTCAGGATAGCTCTAGTCAAAAATTTGGAAAAACGTGCCATCGGGCCGGGTACGGCAGGGCCGGGGTCCCGGGGGCATTTTGGTAAATTTTCACCATAGGCTAATATAACCACAAGAAACACTATGGAAGTGTCTAAAATGATACTTGGATAGGTTATGACATATTTCTTATATGTTTGACGTTTTAGGACCGAGTTGGGCGCCTATAGTTGACACGTTTTACGAGGCAAACCCTTTGAGACAGGAAAGAGGTTAAGGTAGGGACTACTATCTCTCATATACTATGTGACTATTTGTATGATGCATGTTACTGTATTTTGTGATATGAACACGTGTTGAAGGCACATTACCTAGCTGTGGTCTAGGACTTAGCTGAGGTACACTGGTCTTACCTAGCTGTAGTCAAGGACTCGGCTGAGGTACATGCAGGGGTTTCAACGGGTTAGTTGGCCCTGAATTTTGTGTACACACACGGATGATATGAATTTTCATTTTACTTGATACGGTGCATTGCATATTTAATTTTCGCATTTTATATGTTGATCGTATGTTTCTACTGAGATTCCTTGGAATCTCACCCCTTTTTCTAATCAAAATGTCTCAGCGGGTGCCAGTGGCTCAAAAGCCAAGGATGCAGAGAAGGGAAACTGACAGGCACATTTCCCAAGATAAATACAGTGGTTGTATATAGTTTGTAGGTGAAATAGTTTTGGGACATTTTGTACATATTTGTCATTATTATCGACTTCTACTCTGTTAATGACTGTCTGTAAACAAATACTTATTATTAGTATAACTGTACTTTTCTGTTTGCCTATGGAACTTGTTCATTATTGCCCTGCGCATATCAAAATGGAAACGGGTGTTGACACAAATCGAGGTCAATTAAAAAAGCATATATGTAACTTAAATATTCATGCATACCATTTGAAAAACTACATAAGAGTTTTTTTCTAACCAATAGTCTAATATAACCTCTTGAACCTAATACTTACAAAAATATCATTAAGTACATAAGAATTTTTCTCTAATTAATGTAAAAAATATTCTACAATCCTTTTAAGGCTCCATTTCAGGAAAATAATTTTTTTTTAAAAAAAGAAGCAAAAACAATGTCATTTAGAGTATAAAAAGTTCAACAAAAAAAATAGGGCAATCTGGGTCACCCCAGGTTACCCTGGTTCACCCTTGTTGAACAGGGTCAACCAGTTCAGTCCACCTTGGTTTTCTGCCCTCAACCGAATTGGATTAGCGACCAATTCATCAGTTTCCGGCCTGAACCGGCCAGTCCAATCCGGTTTTCAATACCATGCTTCTATTTCCATTTTGTATTATAAAGAACTTTGCTTTCACTTTTCAAATGAAATCACCAATGAGAAATGGAAAAAAAAGGATTTTATTAAATTTGTTTCCATCCTTTAAATAGAAAATTCCATAAAGGATTTGCACATCTTATTAGCTTTCTATAACCATCAATTACTCTATCTGTCTCTGTATCATTTTGTACCATACTAACTTTCATTTCAATCTTCAAATGAAGTTACCAACTAGAAAATGGAAAATGATTTGCTCAAATTTGTTTTCCTTCTTTAAATTGAATATTCAATAAAGGATCGACATTTATTTATTTTCTAATGACCATCAGTTCCTACGTATGATGGTGACATTGCATATATAAGGACAAACGTATAAGGTCATGTGTAAGGTATTTTTCCCGAGAGCAACAGTTAATGGGAAATAGACCATTGTCTTATCTCTCAATCTCTGGTCTCGTTATTTCTTCTCTGCCGTTATCATTTTCTATTATTTTCGTAACAACATTAGAATTATTTTTTAGTTTATAAAAAAATATTTTTTTGGAAAAAACATAAATATTAAAATAATCTTTATATTAAATAGGGGTATTTTGTTTAAAACAAAAGTTTAAGAGTCAAATTGAGGTTTAGTTAACGTGGATGGAAATGACATCTCAAGTATATAATGTTTGTGCTACATGCCTTTTTTTTTTTTTGATACATTGTAACATGCATATTTAAATTATCATAGAGAGGTTTATAAAAGGTTTAAAATAGAAAGGAACTTTCTGTAGTTTAGGAAAAAAAAATATATCTTTTAAAATTCATATTATCTAATATAATGACAAAAAATTAAAATCTGATCCAGAAAAGGTTAGTTAAAGAGAATATCAGTACCGTCATGTTTGCGCAAGATCCCATTTCTAAATAGGAGTGCAGAAAGGAATCAACACCAATAAATGTCATCACCGTTTGAGTGGGTGAAAATTAATACCGACGGATCTAGAAATGACAACTTAGGGACTTACACATGTGGAGGTGTGTTGAGAGATCACAATGGTGAGTTTTTGATGGGGTTTATGTACCAGATTAGGCAAGGAACGATAGTAACTGCGGAAGCTTGGGGTGTTTTGTGGGGACTTAAATTTGTATGGGATAGAGGATACAAACAAATCATGATTGAGTCTGATTGTAGTGAAGTAATGGATCTAGTTCAGGGTAAGGTATCTCGAAAACACCCTGATTTTCAGCTTATTGTGGAGATTCACACGCTGCTGGATAGAGATTGGGAAGTGGAATTTTCACATTGCACTCGGGATGTTAACACAGCTGCAGATGCTATGACAAAAGAGGCTTGGAAGATGGCGATTGATCTTCATATCACAAAATCGCCCCTGATGCTATTACCAACTTTTTATTAAATGATGTAAACAGATTGAGATTACATGTTGACTCAGGAGGATAGCTTCTGAGGTGTTTGTAGAATATCATTTTCTATCAAAAAAAAAAAAAAAAGTTCTCCACTACCATTACCATACAAAGTGTCAAGACGGAGATATCGTATTCGCCAGCAAATGAGGTTCCACAGAGAGATTCTAATCCATTCATTGCCTTCTATTTTATGCGAGAGATTGGTAAAGCAAGAAAAAATCATTACGATTGTAAAAATTGCACCTAAGAATTATAGATTAAGGATTAAGGATATTGCTATTGAAACTTTCTATATGTTAAAATTACGTAAACCATTTATGATAAAAATTCATATTGCATAAAAAATTAGAATTTAGAGGTTGACCACCTTACGAAAAGAGCTATTTGCCATTCCTGATTAGTTTCTCTGTTTTTTTTTCTTTTGTTGCTTTTTGTTTTTCTCTTTTATAAAAAATAGAATTTTTAATTTTAAATTAATAAGGGTAGGTTTCATAGAGGAAGTTCAAGCAATAAGCATATCAGAACTTCTTATATTTTTAGAAAATTTAAATTATTAAAATTTTAATATATTTAACTGAATTATTTCCCTTAAAAGTAAAGGCTAGTAAGTAGGAATAGGATAAAATTAAGGGAAAATTGTTAAAAACAAAAAGAAGCCGTCATAGCAAAATTTATTTTCAAAGGTGCCTGATGCTTTTGACAACATAAGAAATAAAATTTTGGTATATTTAGGTAATAAATTTTAAGAATAATTAATTTGCAGGTCTTTATAATTTCAACCAATTTTTAATTAGGCCCCTATATTTTTTCCTTTTATTAGATTCTTATATTTTCACTTGATTTTATCAAATCCTTGCAGCTTTCAACCTTTTTGTAAGGTCTTTATCAACGTTTTCAAACCCGAACCGGCCGAAGTACCAGGTTAAGGGTCAGATCAAAGTTAAATAAGGGCTAATCAGGGGCTAGATCGGTGAGGAAGTGAAGATTTCAGAGTTATTTATATGAAATTGTAAATAAAATATTTAAAAAACCACAAAAACCGTTCAAACTGCGCTTGAACCGGTCAAACTAGATTTAGCTACCGGACCAGACTAATCGGACCACCGGGTGGCCGTTTTTCAGCCCAAACCAACCAGTCTTGTCCGGTTTTCAAAACATGGGTCTTTATAGTTTCATATGATTTTTAATTACGTCCTTGTACTTTTTTATCATTTATTCAATAAATTCTAATAATACTATTCTTTTATAAATATAAAATATAATATTACTAAATATTATTCTGTAAATATTAATATTGTATAAATAATAAATTATCATGATATTTTCATTTTAACATTCTTTTTTATGATTTTTTTATATTCTTCATAATTTTAAACTAAAAATTTATTTATATTATTTATTTATTAATTTTAATTTTTATTTATTTATATAAATATACAATTTTAATTATATATAAAAATTTTTAAAAAATAAAATAAAAATATAATTATTTCATTAATAATTACTAATTAATTATTTTTAAAATTATATAATTATTCATTTAAATTTATTATCAATAAATTAGATTTTAATATTAGTCATTTATTTAAATTTCAATTAAATTAATAAATTAAAATCTGAAAAAACCTGCAAGGATTTGATTAAAAATCCAATGAAACAAAAGGACCTGATAAAAAGAAAAAGAAATCTATAAGGATCTAATTAAAAACAAGTGAAAGTATAAGGACATAATAAAAAAGAAAAAAAGGCATATAGGGATCAAATTAAAAATTGGTTGAAACTACAAAGACTTGCAGATTAATTATATATCCCAAAATTTTATAATAAGAGGTTTTTCAATAAATTTTCCTGAAATTAATGCTTTGTTTTTCTATATTGAAATTAATGCTTTTGATAACATAGGAAATAATTTCAAGCTAAATATATCGCAAATTTCAAATACGATGTTTATTCTTTTTAATTAAAATTTGTGGTTCAGTTAGGAGATAGATGATAGAGAAAAGATAGGTTAAAAAATAATTAAAAACACACACACACACACGTGTGTGTGTATTTCTTGTAATATTCTAAATTTAGAAGAAAATGTTCAAAATATCTGTTTATCCCAGAAGATCTTTTTCCCTAATTCTGATTTTTGTTGACCGATCATTCCCAATTCTAATTTGACTCCAACGAATGATACAGAATTTTTTAACAAACGAATTGACCCGAATAATTTTGATTACTGAATCTAAGTTGATCATAAATCACTACCACATTTTCGTTTTTCTCTCTTAATTTTATTTAATTTAATAAAAACATTTCCATGTAATAAAATTAGTTTATCTTTAATAATTACATTTGGGTTAAACTATATATCTTTTGTCCTTTAAATATGTATCATGTAACACCCCTGTAACCCCCTCAGTAATTATATCCGAAATACACGATTAAAATGAAATAGAGACCAATAATAATCAAATAACATTTACTAACCCATCACATGATGGGGTTTTCAAAAATACCTTTCGAAATCATTTATAAACTTGGTCTCATATTCACATTTCGAATACAATTACTATGCGAAGATAAATCACATTCATATAAATATCAGAGTGTACAACTTAATCATCCCGGCAATCCCGGTACATACCTTCGCTAAAGATACACAGGGTACAATTGCCCATTACAGTTCTTCAAATGGGGATTACACAATCTCATCTCGAAGGAGTCCTAGCCGCTCCCTCCACGAGCCACTTGCCCTGTCTAAATTATTGGTAGGGGAGAGTGAGATTCGAGAGAATCTCAGTAGGAAACAGATACCATAATGCATGCATGATAGATGCTATGTGTATGACATGTTAGCTTTATCTAGATGCATGCCCCATAATGACATTTTTGCGTACTCAATGTTTCATGTAACAAAACTATGGCCACAGCAAAACAGAAACAGAGCTTCATTTATTCAAATATGCTCTACACAATCAAGTAAAGCAATCACATACATCACTACACAAGCAAAGATATCAAATACATGCAAGTAAGGTAAGTCCCCTACCTCCAGTCTTTTCTCCTCGATTTGCGTGCCAGCAACTCGGGGCTTTACATTCGATCCTACAATGTCAAATATACCATTTAGACACTTCCATAGTGTTTCTGGGGGTTATATGAGGCTATATTGAAAATTTACTAAAACACCCCCGGGGACCCGGCCCGGCCCCGCCGTACCCGGTCCGGCTGTACTTTTCTTGAAATTTTGACATGGGCTATTCTGACATATTTCCGCCCAAGGAATCCATTTCCGGACTCGGAATTATCAAATTCAATGTCAAATTACGAAATTGCCCTTGGCAGCCCTACTTTTAGGGTTTTAGGGGCGTTTCCGTAATTATGCTTTCTGGGCCTTTTCCGAAAAAGTGCCCAACTGTAACCCCACCTAATTTTCCCTCCTGAACTCAATGGAATCATCAAATCATTGAAAATCCAACTCTAAGACCCATTTATAGCCCAGACCGAAATATATGGGTTTTCTAGGGAAAATCAGGGTTTTTCGATTTCGGCTCCGTAAACACGTTCCTTTCTACTCCTAACCACTTTATTGACTATTCCATTAGGTTATAACTACCATTTAGTACCAATTTGGGCAGCATAACAGCCCCACATACCCATTTCCAAAAATTAAAACCAATGGCAATCCGGCGAAATTTCACCGATTAAATTGCCCACAGCAGCTAGAATAGTCAATATACAAGAGTTTGGAAGTTACCTCAAGCTCCCACTAGCTTTTCTCAAAGATGGCTGAAAACCCTAACTTTCAAAACACCAAGTTTGAGCTTTCCAAACCTTAAAGAATAAAGAGGAGTAGTTTAGAGTCGGAGTTATACGCGCTAGGAGCGAAATCGTCGGAGAAAGCGGCTTACCTTGTGATTTTTCTTCTCTTTCTCTCTCTAAACTCTCTCAACTTTCTCACACTATGTTCAGGTGCTGTGCGTGAATGAGCAGCTGAAGATGATGAGAAGATGTTTTAATTCCATGCTTATGTCATCTTGCCTTTTGATGATGTCATAATTCCCAAAATTGGCATTTTCGGATTTTCTGGCAGATTTTCTGCCCAATCTTTGAAAAATCATAACTAATTCTAGAAAAATAGAAATGAGGTGATTCCAAAGCCAAATGAAAGCTATTTAAGTCCTCTATATAGGAAAAATATTTACCAATACTAGAAATCACCACAAAAATCCAGAATTACACAAATGTCATCACTGCCCCAAAACAGAGTCCATTTTCGACCTCAAACTTTGGACAGTCATATCTCCTAGTTCCCAACATGAAATGGCACAACTTATATGTCCATTTTGAAACTTTGGATGTGAACTTTAATACTGGAAAGTTTCATAATTTTCTGACATCATTTGCCTATTAAAAACGTCCACACGAGAATACTGCCCAGACAGAATTCACACTGGACAACATTTCTAGTTTTGCAACCAATGTGTCCAATCCAATATAAATCAATTCCAATGATTAAATACCACAACAAGACACCATTTCCATCACAATACCCCATTCAATTCTTCCCTCTATTCTAAGTCAATTTGGATGTTAATCCACAATTGAACTCAAATATAGGGTTTTAGCGTTGCTCATAACACAAGCGACTACAATCCACTTTATATTCTCTAAAAAGGTTCATTAATCACTAACCACGTCCACTTTTGTAGTCATTAACTCCTAATCCCAATTTGGGATCTTGCTAAACCGGGGCTTAGCAATCCACTAATCTCAGGCTTATTCTCTAGCCTCGAGTCTCAAAATTCGGGGTATTACAACCCCAAATTTTATTCACCAAAAATTATATTGTAATTATTTGAATAATTCAATAAAATGGTGAATATTCATGGATTTGGATCTTGTGAATTGTGAAATATTCATATTCATAAGGAAATTGGCAAATTAATTCAAAAATTGAATTAAATTACAAAGGGGATAGAAAAATCATAATTTTGCCAATTTAGCCCAAGATGAATTATTTTCCAATTAATTGGAGTTAATCTCAATTAATCAAGTAAAATACAAGAAAATGCATAAATGGGATTATTCTTGGTAGAATAAATCAAGAATTTGGGGAATTAGGGGGAATTATACATTGTTCAATTATATGAATTATGGAATATATGAAAAACATTTTTTTCTCTTGTACCTTCCCTAAAATTCGTCCAATACATAGAAAAAATAAGGGAAAAAGTTAGTCAAACCCAATTGAACCTAAATGATGACAAGGGAAGTATGGCAAGGTTGAGTGCACACAAAAAGGGAAGTATGGCAAGGTTGAGTGCACACAAAAGGAAAGTATGGTGAATGCATGAAGAGAAGCTTGAGTGAAGGAGTGGAATACTTGAGTGATTGGAAGAGGACACACTTGATTACATGTAAGAAGCTAGCTTGTCTTGTAAGAGAGGATGAGAGGGACGGATTTTTAGGAGGAAGCAAGGGAAGCAATTGATTCAAATTAATGGCAAGACAATGGAGTAATTGTGAGGGAGAGAGAATGGTGACAAGTGTCACAACTTGGGCCCTTGATTGGATCAATGGTTAGGAAGGAAGAAGAATAAAATACTAAAACACATTTTCTCCCTCCCCTTATGCATATTTCGTCCAAGCCATAGAGAAAAGGAAGAGAGAGTGAGCTTGGGAGTTTTGAAGACTAAGAGAGCAAGAGGAAGCAAGACATAAGGTAAGAGTTGTCTCCAAGTGATTTAAGCTTCCTATCTTGTGTAAGTTCATTCTCTAATCCCTTATTCTTCATGTTAATCATGGCTTAGCAAGCTAATCTTCAAGGTTGAGGAGAGAGATAGGACGTCCTAGAGAGAGAAACACCAAGGATCAAGAGGTAATCTCCAAAATCTCAACTTCTTAGTGTATTGAAGTTGTTGTTGGTGATTGTTGTTTGGTTTTGTGACTTTTTGGGTTGAGTTGTAAAATTAGAAAAGCCATGACCCTAAGGGGTTATGCTGCCCAAAATCCTTTAAATCATGTTCAAGAAGTGTTTAAATAAGTTAATCAAGGATTAGAAGTGAAAAATTACAACTTTTGGGAGCTAAAACACAAAGCCTCATTTTTTTCCATTTTCCCCTAATATTTCGGCCAGGACCAGAACTTGTAGTAGGAGTTAGATTTTCATGAAATAAATGGTTCCATTGGACTCAGTGGGCAAAAATAGGTGGGGTTATAGCTGGACACTTTTTCGGTAGAGGCCAAAAAAGCATAATTACGAAAACGCCACTAAAATCACTAAATAGGGGCTGTCAAGGGTATTTTTGTAATTTGATAGTGAATTTGGTAATTTCGAGCCCTGAAATGGATTCCTTGGGCAAAAATAAGTTAGAATAGCCTTAGTCAAAATTTTGGGAAAACGTGCTATTGGGCCAGGTACGATAGGGCCGGGTCGGGTTCCCGAGAGCATTTTTGTAAATTTTCACCATAGACTAATATAACCACAATAAACACTATGGAAGAGTCTAAAATGATACTTGGATAGGTTATGACTTATTTCTGGTACATTTAATATTTTAGGACTGATTTGGAGGCCGGATACGACAAGTTTTTCAAGACACATTTAAAAGGGGATATTAAAGATTTGAGGTAGGGACATTATCCTTCATACACTATGCCATAAGTTATGTGATTGTGTGGATGCCAATGTTTGTAAATGCACTTTATTAATTAACACGATTTTCCTAGAGAGGGGCCAGAAGTGTCAGAGGCACTTACACTAAAGTTGGTGAAAACCCAACCGGTACAGAATAGTGGGGCTGGGCCCTACTCATGTATACATGCAGATGATATATTTATAATGTTCATTAATTGGTGCATATATGGCATATATCATATTTACTTTTCGCATTTTCTATGAACGATAGTATGTTTCTACTGGGGTTCTTCAGAATCTTACCCTATTTTTTAAATAAGCACCTCAGCGGGCACCAGTGGGGCAAAGGGAAAAGACATAGACGCCAGAAAGTGAACAACACGTGTTTTGAGGCAAGGACAAGAACGTGGTCATAATTAGTCTATTTTGTGATATTTTGGTAAAAAATTGTAAATATTAAAACTTCCGCTGTATTTTTTGTTTTCATCGATGAACGATATCAGAATTATAAACGAATATTATTATCAGTATAATTGTACTTTTCTGTATGCCCATTGAATTTCGTCTTTATTACTCTTCGATTATCGAAATGGAAACGGGGGTTGATATTTTTGGTATCAGAGATAATAAGCGGTTCTGGCATAAGCAGAAATGTATACTGATAAGATTTTGTTTACATGTCGACAGGATATCATAGACGGACCAAGAGGACCGATGATAGACTATTTCGGTACTGGCGGTACGAAGCTAAGATATATGGCACGGAAGAGCGTGCCAATGCTACCTGTCCACATACCACAGCTGAGGCCGGAGACTCCACCTAGATCGGAGGTAGGGGAGTCAGGGCATCCGCTAGGATATGACCTAGAGGAGGATCCCGTCGAGTTGGATCCGAGTGAGGGGTTCTCGAGGATAGATATAGTTCATGTCCCGTACAACATGCAGCCAAATGAGGAGCTAACTGATTTCTTGTAGGTCAAGCTGAGGCAGTCGAGACGAGTGTGGCTTGACCCGGAGGATTACTACTTGCATTATTTGGGTTCTGTTGAGATGTTGTACAACCAACGACGTCTGCTGGGTCTCAACTTACCGGACTCGACCTAGATTCGCACCATTATGAGCTTCTTTCCAGATACTACTTTTTGGAACCGGAAGAAGATCAGCATCGTTGAGGAGGGACCGAACAGCAACTTTCCTGCATTTCTGGATCACATCGACACGTACACCAGGGAGTGCCTGGACTAGGAGTAGTGATGTGGGACCGACCCATATGTTGTGTGACCGGGAGGTACCGGCACGTATTTTGAGGCTAGGGCAGTCATAGGGTACTGGCAGACAGAAGAAATTTTAGCCGGAAGATGTATTTTGGGAAGGGTACAGAGGAAGCTATAAATTAATATTTTGGTTATGTATCAAACAATATGTCATGTACAGTAGTGTTTAAGACATGTGATATTTCCATTTCTCTGTACTACTGTGAATAGTTATGTATGCTGTATGACATATCTGTACCCTGATATTTTTATGAAATGACAACAATGCCCTTGCTTGTGTATCACAATTTACTCTTCTTTAAATTTTATGTAGAGTGAATTATGGAAATGATACAACTCGAGGAAGGTGGTAGGGGCTGTGGTAGAGTGAGGTAGGGGTCGAGGCCGAGGGCGTGGTAGACAGGGTGACAACGAGGGTGAGCCGAGGCCTGACCCTATCCAACAGCGAATACTGGAGATACTAGAGCAACAACAACAAACCATGAACGAAATAAGAACTGATATTCGAGGAGTACAGCAGAGACAAGACCACATGGAGAACCGCATGGATGAGTTTATGTGGAGGAATTACGAAGAGATACATGAGGAACCTCCACTAGCAAATTTACCACCGGAGCCTGAAGTGGATATTCAAGCATGGCTTAGCAGATTCAGTAAACAGCAACTACCGATGTTTAAGGGGAAGTTTGATCCTCAACAAGCTGAAGACTGGCTGGCTCGTCTGGACAAAATCTTTGATATGCTACAATATCCAGATGACGTGAAGGCACGACTCGCCATATACAAGCTGGAAGGGCATGCCGATCGCTAGTGGAAAGGCATGGACCTTATCCTGAAGGGGAAGAATGTTCCGATCACATGGGAACTATTCCAAGAATAATTCAACAAGAAGTACTTTCCTTTGACTGTCAAGAGAGAGAAAGAAAAAAAGTTCCTCAGCATCAAGCAGTACGACTGGGAGAGTTTTGATGACTATATATTAAATGGTTAACTTTAATCATTTTTGTCTTCATTGAAATTTGTTATATCAGCGCCTTTTTACCAGAGAGAAGATTAACAGTATTAAGATTATAAGACTGAAAATACACTCTTTAAAGTTAAAGGATCAAATTAAAATTTGACGTAAACTTAGAGTACTAAGCATGTAATTTAGCCAAATATAAAGTGAAGAAGTAAATATTGTATTCAATTGAAATCACTTACCATATCAAACCAACCAAGTGTTGGTTGATAATAAGGCTTTAAGACTAATCAAATGCCCTTAATGTCATGTTACTGGTAGAGATTTGGACTTGGTGAATTGGCTGTTTACAAAGTATGAATTAAAAATTTATAGGCACTCATTGTAATACTCCAAAATAATAAATTTAGAGTTAATTAATGAGGCTTTAAGACTGATCAAATGCCCTTAATGTCATGATACTGGTTGAGATTGGACTTGGTGAATTGGGTGATCACAAAGTTTTTGAATCTTTAAAAAACTTTACCATAAAATAGAGTAGAAGTTAGATCGTGTGATGTGATTTATATTTATTTTTTTTTTGAAAAAAGTGATTAGTTTGACAAACTATAATTTGTTTGCATGATTAATGGAAAATCAATTTTATATGTAAAATGATTGAAAATTACATAAATTTTATTCAATAATATATATTTATATTATATGTATATAAATTAGAAAATTCAGAGTATTGATACTCCTTGTATACAAAATATGTATATTATTTAATTTCCCCCCCTTTTAGATGTTTTTATATTAAAAACATAGAATTATTGGGTCTTTAGAAGTAATTTTATTTTTTCATTAATTATTAATTTGTTTACTCAATATTAAATAATTTAATATTATCCATATTGATTTGTTTTAATTTTTTATTCATTTATTTTTTCATGTATAAAATTTTGCAAGAAAGAAAGAAAGGTAAAAATTACAAGGAGGGGGTGTTCACGGTTTTTAACCGTTACTGCAAGCATGGATCACAAGTAGTATCTTAGAATATCGTTCTTACACAGACCTATAGCAAAAGCGAGATCATTTGAAATGGTTGAATTAAATATAACAAATTGGATTAAACAAACTAAGTCGAATTAATTAAAATCCAAGTTGTTTCTTAACTTCAAGAGAATATGGAACTAGGATTTACTTATCCCCATTATGCTTTATGAAACTAAACATTTCCCTATCAATTAGCTTTAAAATGAAATCAAGTGTTTGTTTAAGATTTCATAATCAATCAGTTAAGCTTTCTCAAAGTCAAAACCAACTTTTATTTTGAAAAAACTTTCTCAATCTCTTGTAGCAAGTTAATGAAAATAGCATTAAAAACATAATCTTAATCTAACAATGGTAGGTTAATAGATAAATCTCTTTTTCATTAAAAAACTATCCATCCAATAAATGAACTTCAAGTCTAATATGGTTTTATCTAAGTTCTTCAACAAAATAATCTTTGTAAAGCATCATGTCATAGAACAAATAAGCCAAGAGGTCCAAAAACACTTAGAAGCTTAACGAGCAAGATAAAACACTAAAACTTTATTAAACACTAAATAAGAGGAATAACATAGTCTCAATCCATATAAAGGTTCACAATAACCTTAAAAATGAATGTTTGGCTACCCATAGTTAGCACAAACCAACAACTATACACAACAAATTGGTTCATCATAACACTACTAGAAAAAATGTATTTAAGACTGCCACATCTAGACCTCTTAGAGGCAGAGACAATTTAAAAATTATAATCGATGATATTTTTGTAAATATATGTAAAACTTTAGACCGGTTCCGCATACAATAAGTCTAAAATATATTGTTTAAACCAGTTGCTTTTACAATCGGTCTAAAAGGCATTAAAATATTTTTTTATAAAAATAATATTTATAGGCTTTTAGACCGATTTTGCATACAACAGGTCTAAAATGCACTTTTTAAACTTAGTATCTGTACAACCTATCTAAAAAAATATAAAAGATATTTTTAAAAAAAAATAATATTTACAAGCTCTTATACTAGGTTTTGTTAAATCCAGTCTATAAAGTGATCTAAATTCTAAAAAAAATATATAGACTTTCACTCAGCCACCCCTTTGAACCTAGATTTCATGATTTTTGCATCTTTTCATCTTTGTTCAACATTTTTCTGAAGCTTTGCCCTTCCTCATCTCTCACAAAACCACATTCATGATCTTCTCCCCAACTACTTCAAGAGCAACATCTAGACCTCTTATAAGCATAGACAATTTTAAAATTATATCCGATGGTATTTTTGTAAATATATGTAAAATTTTAGACCGGTTCCACATAAAATAGGTCTAAAATATACTTTTTAAACCAATTGCTTTTACAATCAGTCTAAAAGGCATTGAAATATTTTTTTTTATAAAAATAATATTTTTAGGCTTTTAGATCTATTCTATGTACAACTGGCCTAAAATGTACTTTTTAAACCTGGTATTTGTACAACTGGTCTAAAAAAATATAAAAAATATTTTTAAAAAAAAATAATATTTACAAGCTCTTATACTGGGTTTTGTTAAATCAAGTCTATAAAGTGATCTAAACCCTAAAAAAATTATATAGACTTCACTTGGCAACCCCTTTGAACTTCGATTTCATGATCTTTGCATTTTTTCATCTTCATTCACCATTTCTCTGAAGCTTTGCCCTTCCTCATCTCTGACAAAACCACATTCATAATCTCCTCCCCAACTACTTTGAGAGCAACAACTTCTCTAACTTCATTCGACAGCTTCCTCGACACTAGTTTTTTTTTGTCCTTGTCTTTTTCTTCATGCTCGTTGGCTTTCATATCTATGCTCGTTGTAACATCCCAATTTTATTCACCAATATTTCTTGTATATATTGAGACATTTAATGGAATAAAATGGTGAATTATGTTGCACTTAAAATGACAAAAAACATTGCAAATAGTGGTCGTACACAACATGACTAAGTTTGGAGCACAAATTGTAAAAGTTGGGATTTGCTGCCAGTGTGTTTTCCTGCATGGCAGGGCGATTGTCATGTGTTTTTGGATAATCAAATGATGTCCAATGAATGTGAAAGTTTCTAGAATAAAAGTAGACATATCAAGCTTTAATTTGATAGGTCATATAAGTCATTTGAACATGTACATTGAGAGTTATGTATTTTTCAAGTTAGTCAAGTAAAACTGGCAAGTTTATGTGGTAGTGTCCAATAAATGATAATTCTGGAATGCTGTGTGTTCAGTTGGCTAAAGGTAATATTTTTTCTTCAAACTAGACTTAATAAGGGTTACATAGCCTTTAGAACCACTGTGATTTGACATCTATAAATAAAAATATGAATTCTCAAAGTTTAATGAAATTCTGTCAGCTTTTAGGCAAGATGCGAAATTAACAAGGTAATGGCAAAAAAGTATGGGCAAAATAGTCATTTGGCTAAATTAAATCCACAACCCGTATTTTTCCCATTTTCAAGAGGTGGGGCATCCAAATAGAGGTGCAAGAAGAGAATTTAAATACTTGGTGTATATTAAGTTTAAAATATGGAGGAATTGTAGCCAAGTAAAAAAAAGTAAGTTGAAAAGTTAACAATTGTAGGCAAATTAAAGTAATATTGAGGAGGTAAATTGTGATATTTCAAGAGCTCATTATCCTCTTTCAATATGCCTTCATTTCATCATTCTTGGGCAAGGAACAAAAAGAATAAGTGGTTAAATTTCAATTGTCAAGTTGAAGCAAGTAAATCAAGCAAAAAGCTAAAGTTTTAAAAGTAAAAAATTATAGGTAAAATATAATATTTGAGGAGGTAAACTTATGATAAATCAAGAAGCATTTTAACTCCTCCAATGGGCCAATATTTTGGTTAAGAAAATGGAGGAAGAGGAAAGAATATTTATGGCCGAAAAACAAAAAGATGAAGGTAAGGAAAAGTCAACAAATAACATGTCCTAAATTATAATAAAATAATAACTAAATGAGGTGAATTGAGATATTTCCAAAAGGATAATTATCCTCTTCAAGTTTCAGTTGGCATTAGAAAATAGAGAGAGAGGGGGGGTTGGACGTAGGAGGCAAGAACAAGAAAGAACAAGTGAAAGCTCAAGTGATTCAAGCAAAGACAAGGTGAGTTGATGATTATTTTTACTTGTTTAAGCTATCTAACTCATAGGGAACCTCTTCTAAGCTCTTTTCCTTCATGAATAATGTAACCCCCTTCACATCTTAAGGCCAAGATTTAGTTCATAAACACGTAATTAATGTAGAATTAGAGACCATGGATGATTTGAGACTTAAACAACATAAAATTTCCTAAAATCAGGGTTTACAAAAACCTTTCAAAAATCTGTTCACAAAGTCTCACATTCACATTACAATTACAATATGGCATGTACAGGTTGATTTCATTCACAAATATCAGAGTGCAAAGTAAATTCCTGACTCACTCGAGTTCCATTCATTAAATAAGGGTTTATACAAAGGCACAAAGCCCATATACTTTTCCCTTATCTTAGGGATTACACAAAACTATATAATCTATCCCAATACATATACAATTGATCCAAAAATATCCAAATGATTTACATGATAACCAATAACAAAAAAGGAACTCCTAAACCAGAGCTCTAACTACTCTTCGTCACCCGCTTTCCCTTCAATCCTTCTGCCATGTCTAAAACATGGTTTTTGGGAGAGTGAGATTCTAAAGAATCCCCGTAGTGTCAAATCAATCATAGTATGTACAACAATAGGGCATGAAATCAAATCATTATCCACACAAAGCAACTACAACGGCAATGGTTAGTATGACACATGTCATCCCTTACGATTGCTCACGTTGCATTGCATTACAACAATCCACACAATATATTTCAGCACAGTTGGTATTCATATAAAGCATTTCATATCGCATGCCACACTAGCAAGATACACACAGCCCACGGCTGGATTCACAAACGCCGCCCTACGGGTTGGATTCACACAGATCCATGTCGATTATGATGGCAGTTCAAAGGCCAACCTAGAGATGACCAGCGTCAATCCCTATACGGCTCACGCTAAAGTGCTCACGCCGTAATGGACCATGGCACACAATTCACAAAGTTCAATGATAAGTTATGCATACCAAAACATTATACACAATATGAGAGAAGAGTCACTACCTGAGTCCTTCCGGGCATTCCTTGGCACCGGTCTTTCCCGCGTCGGGACAATATCGTATCCTAAAATCATAATTAGGGACGAAGAGTTATTTCTCTATTCCAATTCTCAATATCTTCATAACACTTAATTGGTTATCATTATTGCTCTTTTAGTACTCAAGAATACCTCTAACAATAGCCTTAAAGGGTTAGAAGACTATCTCTAAAGATCCCCTTTTTGGAAACACAAACTGACATTTTCTACAGAGGCACTCTAGTGAAGATGGCCTCACTCGAGTGAGATTGTACGGATACTCGAGTGAAGGAGACCTCACTCGAGTGATGGTACGGTTTGCACTCGGATACTAGAGAGTGAAGGATAGCGAGTGAACACCCGAGAGCACAAGAACTTTTCAGAGACTACAACACTCGAGCACAACACAACTCACTTGAGTGAATACCTTATACCCGCGAGTGAGAAGGCACACTCTTGCACCATAACCGCGAGTGACAACCCGAGAGGCAAGTCCTTGGTGTCAAATACACCAGTCACTCGAGCATTAGGAGTCTCACTCAAGTGATGTCCATCCCTCACTCGCAAGTAAGACTATACACTCTTGAATTTCCAGAAAGCACAACAGAAAAACTGAAGAGAAAACAGAATATAACCACAACACTCGAGTGATAGTCAACCTCACCCGAGTGATCTTCGTCCCTCACTCGAGTGAATCCCAAATCACTCGAGTGATTCTATTAGAACTAGAAAAAGCAAAAAACAGAGGCATTTTCCTAACACTTGCCCAATTGATCCTAATGGACACAAAACTTTACCCAAAGCCACTCCCATAGAAAAACACCCAATAAACTCAATGGGATCATCAGAATCATCAAAATTCTACTCCATTATCATGCTTTAGGTTTTGGGCAACTAAATCAACAAAAAACCAATATCATCCAAACATCACATTTCAATCACCAATCAATCTATCTATCCTAAACTCATTCCCAAATACCATTCTCATGCCAAAAACATACCAAATGAACAGTGGCACTCATTTTTGGATTCAAGCCAAAATTTCCAGAAATTACAGATTGGTTCAAATGGCATGAAACTTAGATAGATAGATTGGTTTCACATACCTCTTCAACTTCTCCAAAAACACTCTTTAATTCTCCAAGAACCAGATTTCCGTGTGGCACAAAACAACACCAAATGGCCAAACTAAAAACACCAAAATGAAGCTCTCATTCCAAGGAACAACATTAATGAAGTGAGTTTAAGAAATAGAGGCCATTTTCTTACCTTAATTACAAGCTCTTCTTCCTCCTTCTCGAGTAATAATGGTCGAGCCAAGAGAGAGAAAATGAGAGAGAAAGATGGAGAGGTGGAGTGTGAGAGATGAATGAAATGATGATGGTGATACTCCCTCCATACCTCTTCAATGAAAACCAAGGGTAGGAGAGAGAAAAATATATTTCTTCCCCTTTGACTTTTCTCCCTTCACACACATACAAAATCTTACCACATGTCTTACTCCTATTGGCTCTCATACAAAAAGCACCCAATTAGCTACTCTAATCCCTCCATTCGCCATTTAATTACACCTCATTTTCCTCTTAATTATTAATTAATTTCTCCCTTAATTACCAACTTATGGCCAATAATTCCATTCCTCCAATTTTTTTACCAATTATGACATATTAATTAGAACTACCACGAAGTACATAATAATTCCAATTAAATTCATAATTATCCTCAATAATCATGATTATCCCATAATAAAAAATTGGGATATTACAAATAACACTTGTAGAAAACAAAATCAAGAAGCGAGAGTGATATCAGCCACAGTTTAGAGAGAGAAAGTCAAGGAAATCAGGGTGAGCTTGGATACTTGTTATCTCTTGATGATTATTGCTTGTTGTGGTTGTTTAGTTGGATTTATGGCTTGATTTTCATGGCTTTGTGATTTTGGGGATGCCAAACTCATGGGTTATGTTGCCCAAATTTTCACTAATTGTGATTAAAGAGTGTTTAAGAGGTTAGTTATGTGATTACAAGTGGAAAGGAAGAGCTAAATCAAGTTGAATCATGAAAAACCAATTTTTCCCTTTTTCTTAAAAGTTTAGGCCATCACAGAACCGGGTCTTGGGGCTGAAATTTGATTAATTTGACCCTTCCATTGTGTTTAGAATGGAAAATTGTGTAGGGTATATGTTAAGTATGAAGTGTGAAAAGCATTAGAATGTGAAATGACAAAATAAGTCATAAAACCCTAAATTAGGGGGCTGTCAAGGGAAAATTTGTCTTTTGGTAGTGAATTTGACAATTCTGAAGTCAAAAATAGATTCTACATGCGAAATTATGTAGGATTAGTGTAATGCCCCAGTTTTTGATTAAGGGCTAATCATGATTATTGTGGATAATTATGAATTTAATTTGAATTATTATGTGTTTTATGGAAATATTAATTAATATGTCATAATTAGTGAAAAATTGAAAGAATGGCCATAAGTTAGTGATTAATGGAGAAATTGATTACTAATTAGGAGAGAAATGAGATGTGTAATTAGAATGGCTAATGGAGGGATTAAAGTGATTAATTGGGTGATTACTTTATGAGAACAAACCAAATTATGACATGTGTCAAGTGGTAATGAGGAGAGAGGTAATGGGAAGTCAATTAACCATAAAATATTCAATTTCTCTCTCTCTTTCTTCCCTCTATTTTGCTGACAAAAGAGTATGGGAGTGTGTGTGCCATCATCATTTTATCTTCAACCTCCTTCTCTCTCTCATTTTCTCTCTCAAATTTGTCCTCCATTTCTGCAGAAAAAGGAAGAAGAAGCTTGGTGAAATAGGTAAGCTTTTGACCCTGTAAATGACCTCTAATGAAAAAATGCGCTTCTATAAAGTTGTTCCTTGTGTTGAGAACTTCATTTTCATGGTTTTAGTTTGTCCATTTGGTGTTATTTGAGCTCTCACAAAATTTTGGACTTGGGTGAATCAAGGAACTCCTTTGGGGAAAGTTATAGAAGTGAGTAAGACAAACCTTTCTATATAGGTTTTGTGGCCATCGGTTGAGTTTGAATTTTCTGGAAATTTTGCTTTGAATTTCAAAAATGAGGGTCATTGTGTTGTTGGCATGGAATTAGTGCCTTGTTTAGTGTTTTGAATGAATAGAATTGAATTGAAGCTTAAAGGTGAAGTTTGGGAACTTTGTGTTTGGTTTTGTGCATTGGGCAAAAACAGGGCATGTAATTGGGTTGTGATTTTGGTCATTTTGAGGTTACCATTTTGTTCCTTGTGAAAATTATGTGGGAATAGGCTTGATTATTAATTTTGGAACCATTGAACACTTTGGTAGAAAATTGGAAAATCTGTCTTGTGTGAACTCTGTCTGGGCAATCAGTTTGCACAAGTTTTTTGAATGACCAAATGGTGTTGGAAAATTCTGAAACTTTAGTCTTAAAGTTCACATCCCAAGCTTCAAAATAGACATATATTTTGTGTCATTTCGTTTAGTATTCTGGCAGGTATGATTGTCCAAAGTTTGGGATGGAAACAGAACTTTGTTTTGGAGTAGTGTTGAGTTTTGGGTAATTCTGTATTTTTGTGATGATTTGAAGTAATGAGCCATATTTTTCCTAGAAAGAGAACTTAAATACCTTTCATTTGGCTTTGGAATCACCCCGTTTCAATTTTTCTAGAATTAGTTATGAATTTTGGAAGTTCAGCCAAGAATCAGGGAATTTCTTGGCCGCGGCCCAAGGCGGCTGGCCGCGGCCCAAACCTTGCTGACCTGATTCTGGTCACGGCCCATGGGTGGCTGGCTACGGCTAGTGACCTTCTGACCATATTTTGGCTGCGGCCCAAGGAAGGGCTGGTCGTGGCCAATCCCTGTGTTCCAGCACTTTGAGTTTTCAAAAGGAGATCTCTAACCTTTTGTTTCCCAACCTTTTATGGCTTTTATTAGAGGCATTTGTGGACTCTTAAAGGTCAATTATGATAACCAAATTTAAGTGTTATGAAGTAAATTAAGTCTTGGAATAGAGTATAATTCTTCGTCCTAAATTATGATTCTAAGATTTGACATTTGCTCTACTCGGGAGAGACCGGCGCTACGACACGCTCGGAACGACCAAGGTAGTGACTCTTCTCTCATATTGTGTATGATGTTTTGGTATGAATAACTTATCATTGAACTTTGTGAATTGTGTGCCATGGTCCATTACGGCGTAAGCACTTCAGTGTGAGCCATATAGGGATTGACGCTGGTCATCTCTAGGTCGGCCATTGAACTACCATCGTAATCGACATGGATTTTTGTGTATCCGACTCGTGGGCCGGTGTTTGTGAATCCAGCCGTGGGCAGTGTGTTGATCTTACCTGTATGGCTTGTGTTATGAAATCCTTTATATGAATCCCATATGTGGTAAAATATATTGTGTGGATTGTTGTGATGTAATGCAGCGTGAGCAATTCAGCGTGAGCAATCGTAAATGATGACATGTGTCATACTAACCATTGCGGTTGTAACTGCCTTTGTAGTTGCTTTATGTGGATAATGATTTGATTTCATACCTTATTGTTGTACATACTATGATTGATTTGACACTACGGGGATTCCTTAGAATCTCACTCTCCCAAAAACCATGTTTTAGACAAGGGAGAAAGATCAAAGGGAAAGCAGGCGACAAAAAGCGAATAGAGCTCTGGTTTAGAAGTATATTTGGGTTATTGGTTATCATGTATATCATTTGAATGTTTTTGGGAAACAATTGTATATATTGGGATTGGTCGTATAGTTTTGTGTAATCCCCAAGTTAAGGGTAATGAATTGGGGGCTTTGTGCCTTTGTAAAACCCTTATTAATGAATGGAACCCGAGTGTGTCAGGAATTTGCATTATATTCTGATATTTGTGAATGAAATCAACTTGTACAGGCCATTTAGCATTGAAATGTGAAAATGAGACCGTCATGAACGGGTTTTGTAAAAGTTTTTGTAAGCCATGATTTTGGGAAGTTTGATTTTGTTTAAGTCCCAAAATCATCTAAGGTCTCTAATTCTATATCAATCACGTGTTTATGAACTAAATCTCGGCCTATGGTGGATGGGGGGTTACAATTAGGCCGGGTCATAATTTTTGAAAAAGTACAGTTGGACTGGGTACAAAGGGACTTGGACTGCATCCCTAGGGGCATTTTGGTCATTTTGCAGTTTTAAACTAAGATAACCAACAAAATGAGTTTAAAAGAGTGTAGAAGAGTACATGTATGAGTATTAACTCAATTATTGTAAAACTTAGAATTTTAGGACTGGATAGTTAGCTCGAGCCGAAACAGAATTCAGGAATAGTTTATAAGCTGGAAAAGGGGTTGAAGCTAGCAAATCTATCTTTCATACTTTATATGAGTGTTTATATGCTCTGTGTATGCCATCTTCTATGATATAGATAATGCATTCTCTAACTAGGACGGGAAAAACACAAGTACCATTCGGAGGGAAAAGCACAAGTATCCCAACGGCCCTAACGGGGGATCCAGTTATGAGATTTAGTATCAAGAGGCTACATTTCCCAATCTGTGGTCGTGAGCCTAGCTGAGGTACAGACTAGTCAGGGTTCTAATAGTGATTGGCCCTGAATATGCGCACATTCCGATGATTGAGATTATAGTGTTATTATTCTGTTGCATTATATGGTACTTGACATATTTATTTATTGTATTTTATATGCTCGATTGTATGTTACTACTGAGATTCATTTGAGTCTTACCCTTTTTCAAATTTAATAATATTCCAGCAGAAGCTAGTGACTCTACGGGTAAAACGGTAAATACCGACAATTGAGGTTTCTGGATCAAGAAGGCGTAGCTTTTGGTTATCATAGTTTATTTTGATAGTTTTAAGGTAATTTGTATATATTTCTCAAACCCTATGAGGAATTCCTATATTATAAACAAGTACTTCTTATCAGTATATTTGTGTTATTTTTATATGCCAGTGGAACTATGCCTTTATTACTCTGATAAATATCAAAATGTTAAGAGATTTGACATTCGTTGAGTCCAAATATATGGTTTTCATATCCATATCATGCTATATCAAGTTCTCATCGAGTTCTCACCTAGGCCTAGGCTAGTCTACGCCACTGCCGGATTTATCCTAAAATGATGCATCAAATTCCGTTTTCTCTTTGTTTTAATTTTATCAAATATATTATTGTTATATAAAGCTGACAAACTTGAATATAATTTTGATATAATGTTTTCTACTCCTCTGCGATTTTTGTTGTTGGATGTTTTGTCATGATTTTATTAAATATGCTTTTTTTCCTTATTTTTTTTTTTCAAATTTATCTTTTCTATTTTGTTGATATATGGATTTTATTATGACATCTTATAAAATTGTAGTTTCTCTTTAGTGTTTTTTTGATATCTAGATCTCAAAATCTTCACAGAAGAAGTTGTTCCAAAAAATAAATTAAAAAAAATAAAAAAATCTAAATCTCAAAATTGCTTCTTCACCGCGATTTTGAAATCTGGATTTTTTTTATTTTTCAATTTTTAAGTTTTTTTTAAACTGGTTGTCTATTATTTAGTCTAGAAAGTGCTAGAATTCTTAAACCGATAGATGTAAGACCTAACATAAAACCGGTCTAAATTGCCATTTTTAATTGGTCTTTAAAGTCTTTTTTCTAGCCGTGCAAAATCAAATAAAGAGAACAAAGAAAGGCTGAAAAACCAAAAATTAAGATTCAAAATCTCTTCAAGACCACCACCACTCCCAATGCCTTCAAGTTTCCACTTCAAGCTCTCACCTTGCAGCCTATACTTTCTAGAAATGCAGAATGAGTGAATTTCGGTGCATCCCATCATTAAAACCCTTAATTTTGCATAATAGCAAGTGAAACATGCATATATACTCTTTCTTCGTTTGCCTTGCTTTGGCGAGGGTGTCACTCGCCTCTTCTTCTTTAGCATGCTAGCTGGTGATAGAGAGATATTCTTATACTTTTGGACTTTTACGCTTTGGCTAGTGTGTTGCTCATTGAGGCGAATAACATTATGGCACTCTTCACACTTCAACTACTTCCTTTGCTTGTTTCTGCTCCAAGCTTTGTTCCTAGTTCCACTAGTTCTTTTAAAGATTCAATGACTTGTCTCCATCCCTCCATGTCAAGCAAAAAACTTATAAGTTTCACAATTACTTTAAATAAGGCACAAAATTCATATATTGAACAAGAACTTCTGAGTTTGCTTTACAAGTGTCTATGCACATTTTCTCGTGTAAGTCTTTAATATGCACAATTTAAGTTCAAAAATAGGTGACAAGCATAAAAAAATGTGTTAAAATATTATCAATTTCTATAAGTTATGGGGGGGATGTTGCACTGTGACCTATGCTTTCTTTCAACTTGACACACCTAAAAGCAATAAAAAGTAGCTTTTAATTCCCTTATTGTGGCTCTTGATGATTTTTTGGGTAGAAGTACTTAATCTTAAAGGCTATCCCAAGTATGAGTAAATAACTCAAACTAGCTTTTGAAGCCAAAAAGCCACTTTTAAGTAAACCCACCGCGATTACAAACATACCCTAAAGAGATTAAGAATAGAAAAAATATACAAATAATGGTTTATCTCAGTTGGCTCTATCCACTTGAGCCTGTGTATAATCCTTAACCTAACCACTTGATGAGATTTCTTCTTTATAGCCATAAGTTTAATCCCGACATTTGTGAGACACTACATTCCTTCACAAAGATCCTCAAGAGATATACATCACTCTTGATTATCATACCAAGGGAAACTAACTCTCTTTACCTAAAACCAAATCCCACATTTTTTTTATATTAACTTATTAGTAGTTGTCCTAGTTGATTCATGATCTAGTTAGTTAGTTTGAACTCCAATAGGTGGATACAACCTAGGTTAGCCCCTATACTAGACAGTTAATTAACTTAGTTTAAGTTGGTGCACTATGACAATATATTTCAAATTTGATGTCAATGCTCGATTTGGAATGGTCGCTTGAGTAATTCAAATCGAAGGTCAACAACTCAAGATATGGCTCCTAAAGTTAGTCATTTTTATAGCAAAAATCCAATGTTGTAGCATATGCAATGCAACGCAACGCAACAAGCCACAACATAAGGTACAGTCTACAATCTACATTACCCTTCCTTCCTCCGTGTCTTTAATTGTTGTGGAAGTATACTACAAAGTGGGGGATGGTCCCAATAGTTTGGGTTCTAATAACACCTCTTGATCTTATTTGTTTTGGGTATTAATTCATCTTTTAGATTGCGGGAAATTTATTTTGTGAACCCGGAGTTTTAATCATGAGTTAATTTAGTTAATTTCATGTTTTTGTCGGAAAACAACTTTACATGTACCTATACTTTTCTTTAATTTTTGATTTGGTACCTAAGTATTTTTTTTCCCTAAGTATATCCTTTAATATTGTTTTGTTAGCCATTAGAATGGTTAACCTCTGTAACTTTTCTACTTTAGCAATGTTAACCCAAGGGCTAATTGTGCTAAGAGAATAAAATCAAGCGTTTAATTAATAGGAAAAAAAACCAAAGGGAACCAATGATTTCTATGTTTTTGTCATAGATCCTTGAAATTTGTTTGAGAGAATTATATATAGGTCCCAAATAAAAAATATTTAATTACCCACATATTCTAGTAACTTATTAAACAAAAAATGTTAATGCATAAATATTAAAGTTTAATATGTAAATGCAACTAATAAGATTAAGGGAAACTCACATCAAGTTCTGGTCAGGAAAAATAATATCTAAAAAGTCTTATAACTTGTAAAGGACAAGTAAAATGTGTTATTGACAAGTGAAAGTGACAGCATTGATAAATTTTATGATTTTTAATTTTTATATTTTGAATTTACCGGTAATTCTCTTGAAAGCTTTTTCATTGACAAAAGAAGAAACTCGGACGAATTATATTATTCCACGCAATCCCATAGCCCTTAAAATCCAAAGGGCATTGAGCATATTCTAGTTCAAGCCAGCATATGAAAGAATCAGAACAGCCCCACAAAATCTTATTCCATTTAGAAAAGAAAAAAGCCTCACGTCTCTTCCATTTTTTATTTGGTTTTTCCTATTGGCCAAAACGAGCCATTTTCCTAAGTTGTAATTTTATAGTTACAGTTAAATTGCTATTGTCATTTATGTATCCAACTACTTTTCATGATAAATTACAATTAGGTATCCTACAACTTTTCATGATAAATGTACTTTTCATGATAAAATATATAACAACAAATAAAGGTTGCAAATTTTAAATTCTATAAATTTTTTAATGACATACTGTACTTCATAGAAAATATAATAATCAATAAATCACAGGCACTTACATCTTTAGGAAAATTGTTCAAAAATACCTCATTGGAAACTTATATGTCAAATGGGATCTTCGGATGCAAATAGTCTTCCCCGTGAGCAATAGATTTTCCCTTGTGTTTAAACAATCTTCCCCAGTATGCAATATATATTCCCTATGTGACCTACCCATATGTTTGAACAATCTTCCCTTATATACAAAATATCTTCCCTCAAGTTCCATTTAGCAAATAAGTTTTCAATGAGGTCTTCATGAGCAATCCCTCCTACATCTTTTTTATTTGTTAAAAGGTATTTCCTCCATTCTTTAATATATAATGTACATGTGAAGTTAATTTTCATCCTAAATATAATATATATTTTTCATATTTATCAATATTTTCTAATTTATATATATTGATACTCCTTCATCAATAATAAAAAAGGAGAGGGAAGAAGGAAATTAACTCAATTAAAAAAATTACTTTGATGTTTTAGAAAATACAAATTATCATTCCATATTCTAATTATAGGACAATATTTGGGAGTTGATCATGCTTCTAAATATAGGATATCGTTTACATATTTGTCAATCTTTTTTAAATTTACCCCCTATTGATGTTTCTTTAATAATAATTAAGGAGGAGAGAGATGAGGGAATTAAAGAAGATGCTTAGGATATTTTAAAAAATACATGGCATATTAACTAACTTAACTAACTTTCTTAATCTTATCAAATTCGATAAATATGTTTTATGTTAAGGACCAGAGAAGTTTATCATTTAACTTAACTAATTTTTTAATATAATTAAATTAGATAAATATGTTTTATATAAATACAACTGAGTAAATTAGATAAAAATTTATTTTCAAATTATAAATATAAAAAAAATTATTTGATTCGGTATACAAAACATCAAGGGAAAATTGCTGGTAAATACCAAATAAGCCAATTAATTGCTCTTTGCCACCAACACACATAGGATACCTAACTGTCATTAAAATTGAACTTAAAAAGACAAAAAAGCCCTTAGTTTAGTTTGGAAAGATGACACGAGGCAGAAGCAAACGATTAAAGTTTATGACAGTGGCTTGTTCAGTTATCGTGTTTAGTAGAGTGCGGTGATGCGAGTCTTCTGTTGTTGCCGTCGATCACTGTGGAGTCCGTCGGAGGTCTATTACTGTGGAGTCAATAGATCACTTTGAAGCCCTTCTTCATATTTCAGTTTTTTATAGAGGTGATGATTTGTATATTGCTAGTGAAACTTAGTATTGTGCATTGCTGTGTGTGAGAGTAAGGAAATAGTAAATATAATTGGGGGTTCCTTAGATATTATGAGTTTGGCCATTATTGTGAAGTTTTTTATATTAGTTTATGGGATTTTGTATATTGTGTATTGTGTATCGTGTATTGTGTGTAATCAGTATTGTTACCTGAATGTTGCTGGAATAATGATTCTGCAATGGAGATTCACATGTGATAGCCATTATGTGCAACTGATCTCCCATTTTGTGTAATGGATCTTTTCCATATGTGTTCAATGGTCATCCACGATATGTGCAAAGGATGATCCACTATATGCTAATGATCTTCCATTATGTGCAATTATCTTTCATATTGGGTATTGTTGCCTGATTGTTGCTAGAAGTAATAATTCTTTTCTTTGTTGGGAGAATTGCCCAAAAATACCTTTGAGGCAGATTAATTGTTGATTGCTACCAAGCGTGCAAGTGATCTTCCGTGTGTGCAAGTGATCTTCCGTTTTGTGTAAACCATCTTCCGTGTGTGCAAAAATCTTTTATATAAATGTGCAAACAATCTTCCGTTGTGTGCAAAATATCTTCCGTTATATGCAATAGATCTTCCATGGTAGCATTCAGCAATTAATTTGTCAAAAAGGTATTTATCAGTTTAGGTCATATTGCTTGCTAGTTTTGATGAAATTGAGTTCAAAGGCAACGTGCAGTGTTGTCTTTGCAATATTGAATGTTTTGGTAAAAAATCTTCATTGAAGCAGTTTGACTGTGCATGTTTTAGTGCATATTAGTGTATTATAGGTGAATGTATAATTACATATTGACTAGTTTATTATAGGTCAAACATATTGTAAAATTCAGATTAGTTGACATTAAAGCTATATTGTTGTAGGTCTAGAGTTAATGTGATGAATAGAGTGCAAAAGGAAATTTATTGCTTCTTCCACATAGGTGGGAAGATTGTCATTAATCAAAGGAGGACTCAATATGTGGGTGGGAGAGCAAATGGAAGAATGGTAAGAAAAGGAATGTTGCTCAATAAGCTTAGAAGAACAATAAGCTTAGAAGAACAATATGAACATCATGGAAGAGTAATTGCATAAAATGGAATATCAACTACACAATATGGAAGATCAACTGCACATCATAGAAGATCAATTGCACAGAATGGAATATCAATTACACAAAATGGAAGATCATGTTTTGCACGTATATCAATTGCACATCATGGAAGAGTAATTACACAAAATGGAATATCAACTATACAATATGGAAGATCAACTGCATATCATGGAAGATCAACTGCACAGAATGGAATATCAATTACACAAAACGGAAGATCATGTTTTGCACACAATGAACATGTTTTGCACGTATGTCAAACTTTATCGACATTTGGATGATCTAATGTTTAACAAAGTCATATATATACAGACAGTTTAGTTTATTGCAAAATGAAATACAGACATCCCTACTTAAAGTACTTAAAGCATTCATGAAAATAACTACTTTGTCTTCTTATATCTTCAAAATGCTACGCATTATCCATTCCCGATGTTTGTTCTTTGCATGGGTAACTAGCCACCACACCACATCCAACCTCTTTTGATCCATGTCTTCCTGAACATAAAAGTTTTAAGTTAGATCCAATCATATTGTAACATGTAAAGTAAAAATTTACTCACATCAGGCATTGTGAAATTGTTCCACTCAGGCCTTCTAATATTTTCCCACATTTGTAGCCATGATATCACATACATACCATAGTCCCATCTAGACAGAAATAAAATAGCAAAACATTAACATACAATGGATACATCTATACATACAAGAGTGTCCAACAATTTCACTAACTCACACATTGCTCTGCTGTTGAACAACACCAAATCTAAAATCAAATGCAGGCTTATGTCCATAGAGATCATGATTCTGGTGTGAGTAAATCACAAAAATGTTTGCTCTGACAAATTGCAAAGTTGAGAGCTAGTAAGTTTGTGCATAACAATAAAACAATTGGACACTTTGATTAGATGCAAGTTTCAATACCACTTTGTGTTTTTTATCCTGCAGCTCATGCAGAGCATATGCGCCACCTAGAGAATTATAGTTGGGCAGCAATGAATCAAGTAAATATGCCGTTAATTCTTTCTTCACAAACACATAATAAAACAAATGATTATCCCACACCACAGGTGCAAACACATAATCACAATCTGAGATATTATATCCCACTTTGTCAGAGTCATTGAATTTTGCATTATTGTCGATCTTCCAACTTTCAAGATTTGCCAACATGAGATCCTATGGAAAAAAACCACAACCAATTTCAGTTACTTACATTGTCACATGTTACCCATCCACCAAATAATATAGGAAATGAAAAAATAACACATTCTCACCATGAAAATCGCTTGGAATATATGACGTCTAACACATCCCCCATCACTATCTTTCTAATCTTCGACCAAAACATTCACAATGAGTGTTACTACCTGCAATGGCATTTCGTTACAGGTTGCTTGTAGGGTTAACGCTGCTTTGAATTAAATACGAATACTGTAATTACATGAAAAAGGCTCAGAACTTACACATTCGCTTATCCATCCCCGACGGTTAAGGCATAACAATTCGGTTTTTCGTAGAAAGAAGTCTTTAATTTCTACATAGATTTCTTGACCAACCACGGGGTTTGTCCTACTAGTGCAGTAGTCATACAATCACTCTTTTTCATTAGGCCTTCCTGCCTTCACTATTTTTGACAAGAATGGTGAATGTATTGCAGGTTTGATTATTCTTTGAGACCTTCTCAGAGGCACCCTATCATCGAAGCCTACATCGGGAACTTCATGACCAGCAACTTCAACTTGGACATGGCTGCAACTTGCATTGTCTTTTGTCCCTTGACTTTTATCCTCACTGTCCCTTCTTTGCACATCAACATCTTCAACTTCCACATGGTCGTCACTTTCTTTGTCATCCCCAACAATGTTCACCTCTTCGTCGGTATCCCTTTTAATATGTTGCTCAAATTGTTTTTCCATATGTAACAACTGAGATGCAACAGTTTGAGCCACCTTTCCCATAATTCTACAATACATTTGCCTTGTTATATGCAACAACAACACATATAAGCAAGTATAATATAAAACTGCCAAATATGCTACTAGAATAACAAATTATTAGCTCACCGATTCTTTAAATATTGTCACTTCTGGAAGGTAGAGTGTGTAGTCAGTGTCATGTTTTGGTGCGTCGCCCTCATGATTTGAGTTGGATCCTATGTCATACGGGACTGGTGGCACACATTTGAATAGAATCCCTCGCTCACTCTCATACTCCCGTTTCACAACTTCCTTGATTTTTGCATTAGTCCAAAATTAAATGGCACAGTTAGGCAATGGCGCATCTTCGGCTAGCAACGGAAACACTTGGAAAAACATTATCTATAGCAACATAAGTCATTTTACAACCACATAATAAACATTCAATTTTAAACAATGTCAAAACATTGTAATACCTACCATAACAAAATAAATGCAACCTCCAATATATTTGCTTCTCACCCCTTCTTTTAACGCATTCTTGTACTCTTTGACCTCATTCATCAAGTCTATGAGAACAAACTTACACCAATTATAACCACCCAAACTTGTCATATTAGTAGAAATAATTTTCAACAATTGGTTGGTAATACCTCCATTTTTAGGAGGAGATATTAACGTCCCTAACGTGTACAAAACCAACAATGGCTCAAACATTTCTTCTTCTTCCCTTGAAGTTATCAATTCCTTTATGTCTGACAACCTTTTTCTTACAAATTTTTCCTTCAACTTGACAAATTGCTCACTTATTGTATCAACTACCTCTACGATCTCACTCTCTTCATTAGGCAAGCCAAGTAAATCTTGTACATCCTTTGCAACTATTTGCCTCCTACGGTTTCTAATACATATTGAATAGGTTGTGGGGTCAATTGCTCTAACCAATTGACTGTACAGTGCATGAGGAATTTGTGTACATGTGACTTGTAATAATTTATCAAAACCAATTTTTTTAGCCTTGGCCCTCAACCTTGCATCACTTCTCACAAACTTTGCAAATTGCACAAATTGTTTTAGTGACGCTCGTGTTCGCACCTCCCCTTCTTTGATTGTAGGAGCACATCCTATACGATCTCTATCCTCCTTTGCCTTTTGGGCATACTTACTCTTTTCCTCTGTTGACAATTTTTTCCAGGCCTCCCTTACTTCTTTATCTGCGTCTTGCATTATCTTGTGTTTTTCTTTCCTCGTTTTATCATACCAATACTCTCGCTTAAACACTTGTGCTCCATTCAACCTTGGCTTCACGTCTTTCCCTGCCTTCCTTCCTTTCCCCACTATTCTTTTCACCATGCTTGTGTACAGATTTTTAAACTGACAGGGGTAACTCAAAACACATGAACTTGAAAATGCACTCAACAACTGCTTACACCATAAACTCTGCTTATCAATCTATTTCAATGTGCAATATGTAGTAATTCCCAAACAGCAGAATTTCCTAAAAAATATATGTTGTACATAGTTAGCAACTAATTGATAAGTTGAAAATAAATGTTCTACACAGTTAGAAACAAATTAAAAAATAATAATGTGTTAGTGTCTGAATACAAATCAATCATGAATACAAATCAATAAATGTCCTACACACTTGCCTGGAGACGTTAGGAGCAAAACCACCATCTTCTCCAACATTACAACCAAGCTTGAAAAAAAGACGTACTAGTTCTAATTATTTTCTGCAAGTAACAATATAAGACAGTTGAAGTGTTAGGCTTGAGATATGGTCAATAAAAGACGTACCAGTCCTAATTATCAGTTCAAGTAACAAAACCAAACAGGTTTCACTATAGCATTATGCTATTATCTTTAAAATGTTCATTCCAGGTGACTAAAACCTTGTAAATCACATCAAATATATAAAGGAAAATTCTTCCACTAAACCATATTAAATTCAAAAGCCCCATCCTGTTGATTTATTTTAGAAAGCACCATATAAGCATGAACATTGCTAGTAAGTAAGGCATTCTAAATTATCTCACCGGATTTTGGGAGTAGAAAAATCCCTAGGATTCCGACCTTCTTCACCACATACGGCAGACAACGGTGGACGGCGTCCGAAGGAGTGTGGAATACAAGAACAACCTGATGACGCGGGGAACAAATTAAAATCTAGATGCAAACCCAGACTGAGCAAATCATTCTCATCGGATTTTTGGAGTAGAAAAATCCCTAGAATTCCGACCTTCTTCACCACAGACGGCAAACAATGGTGGACGGCGTCCGAAGGAGTGTGGAATGCAAGAACAACTTGATGACGCGGGGAACAAATTAAAATCTAGATGCAAACCCAAATTGAGCAAATCATTCTCATCGGATTTTAGGAGTAGAAAAATCCCTAGGATTCTGACCTTCTTCACCACAGACTGCAGACAACGGTAGACGGCGTCCGAAGGAGTGTGGAATGCTTGTTTGACGAAGATTGGATCTGCTACTCACTGTACTCACACACCGAGTTGCTCTACCTTTTCTCCTTCCTCCCTCCTGCCTAAAATGGTCTTGTCAAATTAAGGGCATTTTTGTCTTTTTAAGTTCAATTTTAATGACACTTAGGTATCCCATGTGTGTTGGTGGCAAAAAGCAATTAATTTGTTTATTTGGTATTTACCAGCGATTTTCCCAAACATCAATAGGCTATAGTAAATGGTTGATTCCGAAGTCGTCGTCGCCTCTCTAAGCTCTTCGGCCTTCGCCTCGAAACTTCGCTGCTGCTGGTGACCTCATCTCCTTGCTTCTCAGCCTGTCACCGTCGTTCTCCTCGTTTGGCCTTTTCAGTTCGTCACCATTATTCTCTTCGGCCTTCGGTTTTGTATTCTAGATTTCTGGCTTACTTGGGGTAATTGATTGATTGATGTTTTCAGATTCTGGTGTTAATTCCTTTCTTAGAAATCTACTTGTTTAATCTCTGAAAATCTGACCTTATCATCCTATGAAATTTGTGGGCTGTGGTGGAATGTAAAGTTTTGTAATTTGTTGGTGGTCTGTAACTCTCTTGATTTTATTGGCTATGAAGTTTTATATTTGTTGGTTGTGTTTTATTGATTTCATGCCATGGAGTCCCAAGGAAGGGATTGTTGTTCTCTAATCTCATGGTAGGGGTGGAAATAGGTTAAGTGGTCTGTTAGCGGCATGCGACTTGACTTGTTTCTGGGCTGACCAGGTTGATAGAATAAAAGATCAGACGTAGGTCTATTTTAAAGTTTGTTTTATTAAACAGGTTAGGTTTAGGTCTATTGATAAACCTTTTAAGTCTACCAGACTGGCCAGTTAATATAAGAAAAAAAAATTGGGCCATTCTCAACACCCACTCTCAGATTCATCCCAAACCCAACACCCATTCAATATCTCCTTAGGTTTTTATATTTTTATATCATGCAACGCCCTCGCTCGAACCGAATCCACATTCTATGCTCATCCCAAAAATGAGCATGTAATGCTCATCCCCCAATTTTAGGGTTTTTTTTATTTTTTGAAAAAATACTCCATGTACAAAAAGTTAATTAACTTAAAATACCAGGTGTCAAAAAAATATTTTAGATATTGGGTGTTATTAAAAAAAAATATTTTAGGTTACTGGTGTTACAGGAAACATATTTTTAAATGCAGAATTAGAAATTAATTAATTTAAAATATCAAATGATAAAAATATTTTAGAGTACAATATACAATTTAATCCAAATAAATAAGAATACATAAAAAAATAAAAAAAAATGGCCCTCGCCTCAAAATTGAAGGATGAGCATGTTGTGCTCATCTTTTGGAAGAGCATAGTATGAGAACCCCGCTCTCACCCTCGCTCTCGCCTCGCTCCACCCCGCCCCTTCCGCTTATCACCGGTCTTCCGCACTGCTCTGCTTCTCTGTCTTGATTCTTGAAGCTTGCCGACACCGTCGCAGTTCTCTTCATTCTCCATTCTAGTAAGTTCCTCTCACTCTCTTCCTCTTCTCCCTCGCTATTTCCTCTTTTTCGAAGAAAAGAAACTGATTTGGGGATTAGGGTTTTGTTTGAGCTTGGAGATGGAAAATAAATGGCTTGTATTATTTGAAGTCTAAAAATGATGAGTTTCAGGATTTCTTTGGGCCTGTGGTTAAATGATGGATGCTAAAATGTACATTGACATATATTTCCATGTTTTTGTGGCTTCTTGAAAATTGATTTTGTCAAAATTCGATACCTCTCGATATGCATTTGAACGAAGCTACCAAAATCCTTCCTTTCCATCCATTTGCTTTCAGCTTCCTCAGAGGGAGTTTGAAATCTAAAATCCTTGTATAAAATCCTTGTCACTTTGAGGTTTGTCGCTTTTGAATTTTACATGAGTTAGGACTTGGTCCTTAGATGCTTAAGTTAGCTATGCAAGGCTACATATTTTTCGAAAAGATTCTAGCTTTTTATTCTGTTGATCACGAGTGGCCCCTTAGATGCTTGAGTTTGCTGTGTAAGGTTGCTGACTTTGATGAGTCGCATGAAAGTTTGGATCTTGTTTTACTATGTAAGCTTGAAAAGATGAGGTTTAATTGCAATGAATATAATTATCAACATATTATGCTTTCATGCACTGTGGATGTTGAAGGGACACTGTGAGAGCTGTACATTATACACTAACATGGTGGGCATATAATATTGGTGGACTCCCCATTTGTTAGTTGTAAATGTTGTTTTATATGGATGGTGAGTGTTTACTGTCATGACTTCCTTAATTTTAGGTATTCAAATGTCATTGGACTAAATTCAGAAACTTGTCCTGCCTGTCGTGGCACCTGTAAATCTGTAATTGCAAAATTTGCTTACGTAGTGATAATTCAATCCCGGTATTTTTAACTGCTCTATTATACCATCCAGTGAAGTATGCCTCTGAAATTCATTGAAGATTTGATGCAAAATAATATCAATTCCTATAATTATTACTTGTTTAATTGTGTTATGATCTAATAATATGTGTTTGATTTCTTCTTTTCCAGGTCTTTGAACTAGAAGAAGAAATTACATTGAAGATTTGATGCGTTGTGTTTGGTGGCTATACTGATTTGGTTTAAATTGTAATTGTAATTGTAATCAAAATTCTTTTGTTTTATTTGGTGTTATCTTGTTGATTGATTAGATTATATGTATTTTGGATAATTTGTATCAAGTTATTGTAATTTTAGTTTATGTAATTATGGCCTGTTTTCGGCCTGTTTAAATGTGGCCTGTTAGCCTGTTTAGAGTTTTTAGAAATACAGGCTTTTTAAACAGGCTTCAGGCCAGGCCAAACTTTTGTACAGGTCAGGCTTAGGCTAAAAAAAAGGCTTGTGACCAAGCTCAGGCCTACTTATTGTAATACAGCCCTGGCTTGTTAAGGGAAAAGTTTGGCATGGCCTGTTTCTACCCTACTCGTGTATAATGATTTATTCATTTACTTGCATCACCGGCCTGACCCAAGTTAACCCGGTCTACCATCCACTGACCTCGACCGGGGGTTCAGTGACAAAACCTTTTTTCTTAATTATAGGTTATAACTATATGCCTATGACTAAACCCCATGACGTTTTGTTCTCTGAAGGTAAAAAAATGACCTTTCATTCTCATTAGCAGGTCGAAG
Source organism: Inga leiocalycina (assembly GCA_963242795.1). Taxonomy (NCBI): domain Eukaryota; kingdom Viridiplantae; phylum Streptophyta; class Magnoliopsida; order Fabales; family Fabaceae; genus Inga; species Inga leiocalycina. Next base: position 32,724,497 of record OY725328.1, read on the forward strand.
TCCCCAACCACCACCACCGATCCGGTGATGCCTGTCTTTTCTGATACTTGTCAGCGCTGAGCCTATTATTGGAGGAGAATGAGCCATTGCATATAGAGAGAAGCGGATTTTCTGAAGAAATGGCTGGTAATTCTACAAACTACACTTATTTCTTCGGTTTGATGATAGAGTTCGCTATTGTCAATATCTGTATGTGTGTATGCATCTGGATACAGTGATAAAATCTTGCAGAGAGGCAAGTCTTTTACTGGGATTTTCGGACAGTATTAATTTAGCAAAAGATAGAAAAAGTTGCAGTGCAAAATATGATAGTTAGTGTGGTGCTGAACTATTTTTCACATCTAATTTGTTGTTTGTATTTGATTTCTTTTCCTTTTTTTTTTGAGTTTGTGCATTCAATATCTATTTTTGCTCTTTGCTTATACTTGTTATTGAACTTAAATGCTTTCTGTGCTCTGTTCTTCATTTTCTGGTTTCAATTTTGCCTTGATTTCTTTGTTTCTTGGATGAAACTCAAATTAATTGTTATCACCAATTGCAGATAATGAAGAACCAGTGATTATAGCAAATACACTCGATCAATCATCAATCAATAAGTACAAGCGCTGGCAATGGTGGTCTTTGGTGGCAGTTAACATCACTTTTCTCATAGTGGGGCAATCTGTTGCTGTTCTTCTTGGAAGATTTTATTATGATCAAGGTGGAAATAGCAAATGGATGGCTACTTTGGTCCAAACTGCCGCTTTCCCATTTCTGTATATTCCATTGTTTTTAATTCCTTCTCCTCAGGAGGCGTCTACCTCTTTCCGATCTTCTATAAAAATTCTCGCCTTGATCTACATTATTCTTGGAGTCTTACTAGCTGCTGACAATATGTTATATTCTACCGGACTCCTTTACCTCGCTGCTTCAACATATTCACTGATTTGTGCATCCCAGTTGGCTTTTAATGCTGTTTTCTCTTATTTTATTAATAATCAGAAATTCACTGCTTTGATCATCAACTCTACAGTGGTCCTCTCTTTATCTGCCGCACTTATTGCTATTAATGATGATGAAGCAGAAGGACCAGCTGGTATTTCCCATGGAAAATACATTCTTGGTTTCCTTTGTACCCTTGGAGCCTCAGCATTGTACTCATTGTTGCTTTCCCTCATGCAACTCTCTTTTCAGAAGGTTCTGAAAAAGGAAACATTCTCTGTTGTTTTGGAGATGCAAATCTATACTTCGCTTGTTGCCACTTGTGCTTCTGTTGTAGGTCTATTTGCAAGTGGGGAGTGGAGAACGTTGCATGATGAAATGGAGGGGTTTGGCAAGGGAAGAGTGGCTTATGTGATGACTTTGGTTTGGACGGCTGTAGCTTGGCAGGTTTGTTCTGTTGGAGTTGTTGGCCTGATTTTCATGGTGTCTTCTCTGTTCTCCAATGTTATCAGTACTCTCTCTTTGGCTGTAACTCCTATTGCATCTTTGATAGTATTTCATGACAAGATGAATGGTGTGAAGATAATTGCTATGCTTATGGCTCTCTGGGGTTTTGCTACTTATATCTATCAGAATTATCTTGATGATTCTAGGCATAGAAGACAAGCTGCTATTGATAAATCACGCAGTGATACTTCATGCTGAGAACACTGTTACTTTGCTTGGGAACCAAGACACCTTTTGCCTATTCCCCGTTTTGTATTTGTATTTATGTAGAGCAACAAATGATTTTTCTTTTTGTTTTTCATCTGTCCTTTAGTTTTGGTAGAACTTGTGAGAGCTAGTATGGTTATGTACTTATGTCCACATTGTGGCTACCATTTTTTGCTGATAAAAGTACTAATAAAAGAAGGGAATTGTTAGGTTTTTTATTCGGGCACAATATTATTCCTCATCTGATCTTCACATATGGGTAGCACTATATTCTTTACAAGTTTTGGTAATCATTGGAAGTTTCTGGATTTGAGCAACCCTCCTGTTATTTTGAAGACTTTTGTGGAAAGATGTAATTTCACCTTTTTCAATATATATATATATATATATGTATTTGTAAAATTAATGTTTTGGTCTTGATGAAGTATTTGTAACTAGGAGAAACAGTGTGCTTTTTTAACAACAGATAGGCTTTCAACAACCCTTATTGGCTGTTGAATAAATATAATATATATATATATATATATAAATCCTAAAGGAAGCTAAAATATGCACAAACCATGAACAGATGGTTTCCTCCCATGCCTCATGTTGCTCCCGGATTTCTTTATTTATTTTACCTTTTTTTCTTATTATTCCAATTCTTTTCTTTTCTGTTTGTTCAAAATTCAAATTCAAACCCTGACCCTATGTATTCAGCCAGTAACTCTTTTGAAAGTTTTTCTCTCAACTTTGCCTCCCTGTTTTTCTTTATGATCAAAGAATAGCTTCTTTCTGTATAACATGGTTCTTTGCTCCACCACTGCATGAACTTCCTCTACAGCCTCCAATTTCTGAAAACCTTTTCTGTATGTTGCTGTTATTGAGATCCGAAGAGATTTGAGCTCATTAGATATCTAGTCATGGTAGCAAGGAGTTCAATGCAATTGTCATAGGATACGAGATCCGATGATTAGTTTCAGTGATCCAGGCAGCAGACAAGATGGAGGAAGCTCAGGTTTTAACTTGAAGGATTTTTATGCTCTTAATGTTCACTCCTTTTGCTTGTAGGGTTTTCGTGTTAAATCTTCAAATCGTGAAGGACCTTTGAAACTGGTTGTATCTTTTCTAGCTTTCCTGTAATACTAGAATGCAATATCATTCTTGGTACTTGCATATGTAAACTTTTCATGGACGGTTCTCAATTGCAGCCATTTTCTATTTTTGTTATGGCAGGGTGTGAAAGAAGAAATGGGAATTTCTCATTCCTGAATGCAAGTTAGAACATTTGATTTGAAAGCTGTTATTCGTATTACAACTTGAAGCCATGTACTTTTAAGAAACTAATCTTTTGCATCGTTTTTCAATTGTCTCATACAAGAAACATTACATGGTAATTATCTAGATGGATAAGAATTAGTTATTTCTTAAGGATAGGAGTTAATTGAGGATTCAAAAGGAACAGAGTAGTTTTTATCATTTGTATTTTTGCAAACAGTGCATTTTCAAATATGTGAAATGTTGTGATACATTTTGCAGCTATTTCATAATTGATCAGAGAAATGATATATTGCTAATGAGTGGGGGAAAAGAAAAAGAATCTACAGTACTGGACCTTAATTCAACCTTTGATGACATTGGATGAAGAATTATGAATTTTGATGCTCTAGCATTCCTAAGAAACATGTTCTTTCGCCGCTATCAAGCAAGAGGAGAATCAAAAGATACTCCACCTTACAGGGCCAAACACGCTCCATAGGTGTTGGTGATTCTATAGCACGGTGGCGGCTGGAGAGACTCGATAAACAACGGCAACATGCTATGGTGCATTGCCATAAGGCAGGCCACATGAGCAGGGTGTGTTGGAAGCTTCATGGTAAACCAATCAAAGTGAAGATGAGAAATAAGCATGAGGGCGGTGGGTACATGGACAGATTGAAAAGAAAGGTCAAACATTTTCTCCATAGATTTGGCCTCATTTGGTTTGCGTAATGGAATGGAAAAAAATGTGATTTCTTAATTTTGAAATGTCAGATGCCTGATATAAAAATTAATGATAAAAAGAAATAATTTCTGTGATATAGTAGATATTTCATATCTTTATTGTGTACAATGAAAAAAGAATTCTTTTCTTTGTGCTAACCAAACCGGGCCCGGGCCTCTCCACTACATAGCCTCTCCACTTTGCCTCCACTTAGGCAAAGTGATGCTGTTTTGTATACAATCTTAATCATTCATTTTAATTTCTAATCTCAGCCGTTGGTGTTTTAAAAATACCAAATCTTTCATACTCTCGTGTGCTATAGCGCTTTCATCCTTTTGGCGTACAAAAAAAGGTGATCAGCTGTGCGAGTAAGAAACCATCAAAGAAGGAGGGAAACAACGATTATAATATTTCTGAAGATTCAGACCATAACGTCTTTTATTTGGCTAGCACACATTGAAAGAGATAAATTATTAATTATGAATTTGATTGTTGAGTATGATCAAGGTTCTGAAACCTGGATTGACCACTGAACAGATCTAGGTACTAAATCAAGGGTTAGTGGGTCAGATCGGAGTCAAACCGAAGTTAAGCCGGGACTACTAAACTGGTGAGAAATTGAAGATTTTAGGATTATTGATATGAAATTCTAAAGAAAAAATTTAAAAAAAAATCGAATTTTAATAAAAAAATAAAAAATTGATGAACCGGATCGGTTTCCTAGCCGATTCGCCAGTTCCTAAGCCGGCCGGTCCAAAACACTGAGTATGATCCTCTACTGTCATCTTAATTTATGGTATCACCACTAATTTACAGTCATATAAGTGAAGATAAATTATCTGGTTGATTATTTAAAAAGGTTACATTCGTTAATCTAACAGATGGAAGTAAGCAATCTACAGACATGGTTGTGGTGGGTATTGGAATATGCCCAAATATTGTGCAATTAAGAAAGGAGACCCACGTTTTAAAGAACCTGCCAGTGATGGTGGAAGACAGCAGAGGAACAGAGGTGGCGACAATGAAGTAATGGCACTCTCCATTTATATTAAACGGCACCGTTTTTTGTCACTTAGCCATCCATCTCTTGTTTCCCCTAGAGTGATGCCGTTTTGCTCACAGGGATGATGTCTCTTTTTTTTTTCAAAAAAAAAAACCTCAGCCAAATTCTTCTCAGCATTCACCACGGCTCATCTGATCGTTTAAGGCTTCTTGGCCGTTGGCTCTTATAAGACCTTTATCTTATTTTTCATATTTTTCAGAGTGTTTATGAGCAGTTCGGTGAACACACAAAAATAGCATAAAAATATTGATAAAAATGACATAATTATATTACAAGAATTCCCACAGGGACTTGTACATAATATTTACAGACCTTAAAATAATAGAAAGCCTGCAGATAACCAACGTTAGCACTTAAACTTGACTGGAACCTTCAGTTGCCGGTAATTACGACTCTACCCTTCAAGCAGATTGCTTCTGCTGGAATGTTTTTAAATATTGGAAAGGGTGAGATTCGAATGAATCTCAGTAGTAACATGAAATCTGTCATATAAAATGCGACATATAATATGCTATACACCATGTAATACAACATAATAATAATACAAACAATAGGGCATGTGCATATGAGTCAGGGCTACTTCCCTACTATCCGTAAACCTCTATAAATGTGCCTACTTGCACAGTACCCTACTCAACAATATACTATTCATATTACAGAAGATGACATACACAAAGCATATAATAATCACATAGTATATGAAAGAAAGAGTTACTACCTGAAATAACCCTTTTCTGTCTAACCATCTAACTGTCTTGATTTGGCTTGAGCTATTGATATGTCTTAAAATTCCAAGTTTTACAAGAATTGAGTTAATACACATTCATGTACTACTCTAAACCCTTTTAAATTCATTTTGTTGGTTATCTTATCTTTAAAATACAAAATTATCAAAATGCCCCTAGGGAGCCGGTCCAAGTCCCTTTGTACCCAGTCTAACTATACTTTTCCAAAAATTATGACCCAAGCTAATCCTACACAATTTCCCGTGTAGAATCCATTTTTGACCTCGAATTAGTCAAATTCATGCTCAAATTACAAATTTACCCTTGGTAGTCACTATGTTAGGGTTTTAGGGGTAAAATTGTCATTTCACACCCTAAAGCCTTCACACTTCATATTATACATGATCCCTATACAATTTTCCATTCCAAACCCAATGGAATCATCAAAAACACCAAATTCTAGTCCAAACACAGCTCAAAACAGGTCCGGACGAAATTCCATAAAAATTAGGAAAAATAGAATTTCTTAATTTCATTCAACCGAACATCTTCTTTTCATTCCTATTCACTTGTTTAACCACTTAAACACCTCTTGAACATGATTAATCAAAATTTGGGCAACATCTCCCCTTAAGGTTTGGCATCCCCAAATCACAAAACAATCCAAAACAAAGCCACAAATCAACCAAAATAACAACAACAACCTTGAATTTAATAAGATAACAAGGTTTTATGGCTTTATATTTGATTTTCTTCTTTGTCTCTCTAACACATCATCTATCTCTCTCCTTCTTTCCTCTTGACTTGTCTTGCTACAAGTGTATTTCAATATGGCATAGAGATTAGAAGGTGTTTCTATGAATTAGAAGGCAAGAACAAGTGCAAATTACTTGCAACTTCCCTTGATTTTGCCTCTTGAATTCTTGTGCTTCTCTCTTGTTATATATGTTCTTGAAGCTCTCTCTCTCTCTCTCTCTCTCTCTCTCTCTCTCTCTCTCTATTTCCTTTTTGCTGGCTGAAAATGTCAAGAGTCAAAGGATAGATATGCTTTTAAATATCTCAACTCCACCTCCTTAAAATAATATATTTTATTACAATTAACACATGCCATTTTAATTGATATCATCATCTTTTTCTTTCCTTTCCTCTCTCCTTATTGATGTATAAGGGGCCTTTGAAGGAGTCAAATGAGCTTCTATATTATCACCATCCATCTCTTTGAAATTAACATGTAATGGCCATTTAACACTTGCCTTACTTTATTGACTTTTCAATACACACTTTTTGCTTGGCATAAATGCTTCTACATAGCATGATTTATGCCCAACTATTCATTTCCTCTTCCCTCTCTCCTTTTTCAACCATACTTTGCTTGGTCACAATTGCTCCCTCTTAATTAAATTGGAGCCAAGCATTAATTTTCCCTTGCTTTTATTCATGTTGGACGTCCCATGCACAAGAAAAGGGAAAAATATAGGCTTTGAATTAAATCTAGCCAAATGACTATCTTGCCCATATATTTTTATCATTACCTTTTTAATTTCGCACATAGACTAAAAGCTGAGAGAATTTTCATCAAACTTTGAAAATTCATATCTTTATTAATAGATATCCAGTTGTAGTGGTCCCAAAGGCTATGTAATCCTTATTAAGTCTATTTTTAAGAAAAAATATTTTCTTTAGCCAACTGGATGCACAACATTCCAGAATTATCGTTTATTGGACATTGTCACTGGAACTTGCTTGTTTCACTTAGCTAATTTAAAAAATACATAACTCTTTGTGTACAATTCCAAATGACTTATATGACCTATCAAATTAAAGGTTGATAAGTCTATTTTTATTATGAAAAATTCATACTTATTAGACATCATTGGATTGTCCAAACCCATCACACAACCAGACTGCCATGTAGGAAAACACGTTGGTAGCAAATTGTAACTTTGTGAGTTGTTCCAATGACCTAGAATTTATAACCAGGGGCTAACAGTCCACCTTATTCAAGCTTATTCTCAAGCCTTTACATCACAAAATTCGAGATATTACAGTCCTCGTGGTCATTTTCGCCGTCGCCAATTTGCATCATCAACTGGAGAATAGAGTTGAAGTTGGATTCTTCCATACCCACTGATTTCTTATTCCTTAAAATGGTTTAATTGTATCCCTTTACTTCACAAATTAAGTTTACCCTCTTCTGGTTCAAAGGATTTGTGTTTTCAGTCTCATTCTCTAAAAAGAAATTTGATGCAACGTCAGTACCTGCTGCTATGCTTCTTTCATGACCATTCAAAAGAAGCATCTTTTCCTCAAGGTGCATTCGCATTATATGCTTAATTTTGTAGAGTTCAAATGAAAATGTCCTTCTTAGTTCTTAGCTATTAGAGTGAGGTCTTGATGGCTTATCTCTAAACTTAAACTCTCACAATGGGCAATGATGAATGCTGAGGAAAATTTGTTTGAGCCTTTTTTTAATATATAAAACCCTCCCTCTACTCTGTAGCAAAACATCATAACTCCAAGGGAAAATGAGAGGTGGATGGCTCAAAGACAACAAACGGTGCTGTTTAATATAAATGGAGAGAAATGGAGAGTGTGCTTCAATGGAGACATCCCTTGCCAAATTTTCCATTGGTTGAATTTAATTTGGTTCAATTTTTCTTCTTAGTAATAAATTCCATGCATTAAATGGTCATCAATGGGTGTTTAGTTTATTATTTGAAATTTAAAATATTTCAAATTCAAATTCAGATTTATATTTCAATTTCAAATTTCAATCTGAATTTTTAAACTTATTATTTATGGTAATAGTTGGCGGTTGGTCCATCTGTCAATTGTTCTATCCCCATTTTGATTCAGAAAAAAAAAATACATTTCAGAATTTTTTTTATTCCATTTAAATGAATTCAAATTTATTTAGGCACAAGAGCTTTTCTGGATACAACATTTTGTCCGCTTTAAAATTTAAATATGAACGTTAGGCATCTCATTGTGTTTGCTTTAAACATAAAAAGCGGGTTCATTATTTCTCAGTAATTCCAACCTCCATTTCCCCATTAAATCCAACATTCATGTGTCCATTGAACACCAAAAATGGACTCATTATTTTCCATGAATTTCAACGTTAAAATTGATGAGGAAATTATTTTTAATCGACTTTATGGCTGATTGAATTAGTCTTTAACCTTGTCAAAGCTATGCCAACGTCTTTGATCATGTGGCCTATTTAAGGCATTGTCTACATAAGGCTCGTAGATTGCACTCGAGCTTTTGAGCTCTTCTTTCCCCATGTGTTTTGTCTTACTGAGTTCTATTATCTTCCGTAGTTATACTCACCCTGTTACGCAGGAAAGGTTTGCTTAATCCTGGGGAGCGTCGCTTCTTATCTGCCAGTAGTTGCAAAATAGCTCTTAAGGACAGTGTCTTTAGGCAAAACTCAAATCAACTCTCTTATTTGCAGGTAATGCCGTTGATAGGGGATCTGCATGTCACTACAGAGGACTTGAAAGATCTACTAAATTGTATGATAATTTTGGAGTACCGCCAACAATCTTAAGAGCTATACCTTTATAGATGGTTTTGAACTCGTCTGTGGTGGAGTTATTGAATAACAAGACCCCAAAACTTTGTTCTAAGTCTGTAGTTTTATTTTAGTTTTCCTTTTGTGTAGGAATATTGTTTTGGTCTCACTGTTTATTTGTGCCTCATTATAGGACATATTTGGAGTCCTCATTACAAAGAAGCTAGCGGGTCTAAATAGGCTGCTCCTCGTCTTCATGGGGTATTGAGACGTTAAAAATTTAATTTTGTGGAGCTAATCTTAGATTGGCACGAACCCTCTAGTCATTATAAAGGCTAGAGATGACTTGAACATTGTGTTTTGACTCACATATCAGGGCACAACTACTTGGTATGGAGATCCAAGCTGGTGATAGACGTGAACTCGATGAAAACGTGTCTTGAGACAGTGGGTTCGATAATGTCTTTGAATGATACTAGGTTATGTGTCTCAGGAGGCCATTTGTGATTTTAGAAGCCAAATGTCACAAGTTGTTGTGATATAAAAATATTTGGAGTGTGGTTTGCAAAAGCAGTCGTGTTGTGTTTCTGGAAAAGTGTTCTAGAGGAGTTTCCGAAATCATGGTGGATTTATGGGAGGTTTTATTGTTTTAGTTATTGAACAATGAACATAATCGGTTTTAACAATTTGTAACTTCCTAATACTTCCTCAAAGTTCTGTTCAAGATATCAAATATGGTTTTTACGAAGGGGGAAAATGGCTTTAAACGTTTCGGTGGTAAACATATTATTTTAATCTGTTGCCTTTACTCATTGGTAATTTAAGTGATATCTATTTTGATTAGATTAAAAGTGGGGTAATATATGTGCAGCTTTATAAATATAACTATATGGTGGTTTTAATCTAAATTTTAGTGTAGAAATTAGATATATTCATGAGCTTAAGTGATGAGCTTTATTAAAGGTTATCATGTAAAACACTAATTGAGATTAGTATAACAACACTTGAGAAGTTCTAATTAGAATGGAAGGGGATTACATAGTGAGATACTGATTTAATTAGAATTATTACTGGTAGTAAAGTCTGAAAATATTTTTGGGTTATTTGAAAGTGTTGGGGTGTATAATACATGGGGGCACCTTATAAATTTTAAAGTTGCAAATTTTTTCTAGCCTCATTTAATAAAGCCAAATTGTGATTTAAAATTAATTAAGTGGATGCTTTGTTATTTGCTACCGAGAGCAAATTTTATGAATTATCAAAATTTCTATGTTGATTGAAACAAGTTTTATGTAATATGGAAATTTAATCATTTATCCATAGTAGATAAATGTGATTTTCATAAATTGAGACTATATAATTATCTTGGTGTAAGAATATACATGTGAATATTCTTTATGATGCTAACATTGTTTGAAGTGGTTTTGTAACTTGATCTGGGTATGCACAGATTTTTGAGAATTTGCTGCCTTAATGAATTTCAATCCTTGTGATACCCTATTGTATTGAGATACACAAATGTTAACTGTTTTTCAGTTTTTATGTGAGAAAAACCACTAGTAGCCAAAACAAAATATTATTTAAGTCAGAGTTTATTACTGTGGAATTGGCTAAAATTGAAGGCTAAGTTGTTAAAAACTTCTTAGCAAATATTTTGGAGGAAAACCGACACTTAGTGTTGATTAGTTGTGACTGCCAAATGGCATCCATTGTTAAGAGAACAATGGTGCAAGTGAACATCATTTGAGATATTTTGTGAATAAGCGCTTAAAACTATGGAGTTATCTCAATCGATTTTGTGAAGTTAAAAGTGGACCTATCAAATCTAATAACAAAACCCCTGAGAAAGAAAATAACTATTGAAACACCGAGGAGATGTGACTGAAGCCAATTTGAAATTAACAAAAATGGTCAACCCAACCTTTATGACTGATGATCCCATGAAGAAGGGTTATATAGGTAAAAACAAGTCATTCGTTAGTTTTGCTATAACTAAATAAATTGAAAGTCCCTTCCTATGATACGAGAAAGTGCTAGAATGCATTTTGACGAGGCTGAGTGAAAGCTTTTAATGATTTCATAATCCTACAGGATGATATACTCATTGTAGGTGCATTCATGAAATCACCTCTATGAATGTGGAGTGAGGCCGCTCTTATAAAATTATGGCAAAATCTCTAGAGCATTTGTTATGCACCAGGCACGCGCATGGCCGTTTTAATGTGCAAAACCGACGTTAACATAGGAAATGTAGGGGCATAATATGACTCTTAATGCCTCTAGCACGCACCCAAGAGTTGTTGGTTCATAGAAGCATGCTTTACTAACAACTCTGTGTACTAAGTGTTATTGGTCTAGGTCTAGTTCATAGTCCATAGGACCACCAGATACAATGATTAGGCTTCCATGACAATGGGCTACCGAAAGAAATCTGACAATATCTCCCCACCCATTATGAGCGAGTTAAACATGGAGTGGGTGCTTTTATCAGAGATTTCTTAGAAAAATTCAAATTTATTTAGGCACAAGAGCTTTTCTGGATACACCAATTTGTCCACTTTAGAATTTAAATATGAACGTTGGGCATCTCATTGTGTTTGCTTTAAACATAAAAAACGGGTTCATTATTTCTTTTTAATTCCAACGTTCATTTCCCCATTAAATCCAACATTCATGTTTACCAAAAATGGATACATTATTTTCCATACATTTCAATGTTAAAACTGATGGGGAAATTGATTTTAATTGACTTTATGGCTGACTGAATTAGTTTTTAACCGTGTCAAAGTTGTGCCAACATCTCTAATCATGTGGCCTATTTAGGGCATTGTCTACAGAAGGCTCATAAATTGCACTCGTGCTTTTAAGCTCCTCTTTCCTCCTCTTGTGTTTTGTCCTGCCGTTACTACAAACAGTGGTTTTAACATCCCTATTTTACACTTTTAATGTCCAAAAACTGGGAGACATCTACGTGGGGGGTGTAGTATGTTTTAAGAAAAGACATCCCCAAAAAGTGGGACGTCTAAAGTCCCCACGTGGTGGGACTTTAGACGTCCCTTTTCCAAATTTGGGACGTTAAAAAGTTTGATTTTTTTTCTAAACATGATTATTTATATTCTGCATTACCCAGCAAATTCAAACTGCAGAAACAAAATTGAAGATGGATTCATAAACCACAATGTTCGTTACAAAATGGTAAGGACATCCAACACTACTACTATATATACATACAAGAACAACTCATACAACCTACTACTATATATATACAATAACAACCAGAAAGTGTCAAAACGCGGTCATCGCACAACTACTAACTAATATAAATAAAAAGTTTACAGATCTATATGTTGAAGAAGATGTTCAACAAAAAGGTCTAGATCAAATTAATGTCTTCATGTAGATAGGCATCTTCATTATCAAAGATCTGAAAATTAGAAAATAAGCTTTGATGAAATGAATCAAGCAAATGAATTAATTAACATTTCAATTACAACACTAAAAATATTATCATTTGAGAATGAAGAAGCGATTACCTTTTCAAAATCACTAATAATTCCACTTTGAATGATGTTATACATATAAAGTATAACATAATATCCGCATTCAATGTTGCTAGGTTGTCGAGGGCACTTTAAATCAAAGCCAATTGGTTGTTAAAATCAATAAAGATTTATCTAAAACGACCGTCAATGAAAGAATTAGAATCGAAACTACTTACTTGCGAATAAAACTACTTTGGGTATCTAACAACTTTACCCTTGCATGACCTGCCTAGGACTCTATATGTTTGAGTCGCACTATCTTGAAAATCAAAATCAACAGAAATTAGAACTATTCATTTTTTTTAAGAGTCAATAAAATACAAACAAAATAACTTACGTGTCAAAGATGGATTTTGTATCTTTGTCCGGCCTTTTACGCAAGGGATCAAACCAATAGACTACGTTGTGGTGAGGACATATAACACACAAACTCCAGTGGTAACTATAACAACATGTACAGATTAAAATGAAGTTAGATGACAAGGCAATTATTTATTAAACATCTTAAATAGACAAAATTAAAATATGAATCGTTGAACAATGGGTGCTAAATAACAACGAAGTTTGGTCTCTCCCATTGCGTAGTCCACATAGTGAGTCCTTGCCGCCATAGTATTGGTATCCCCTATTGTGTTTGCAGGACATAAGAATCCATACAAATCAGGTCTTTCCATGTCTGTGCAGAGGAGGCGGTGGAAGATGCTATAATAGAATTAAAATAAGGAATGCATTATTGAATGTATGAAATCAAAAAACCACTACATGAATTGTACGAGAAAATTGAAAAAAAAATTACCAGATTGCAAATTTCCCCCATTCTACATCTATCTCTTCCAACCTGATAAACTGCTTGAGATCTGTATTGTCAATCGTGTAGGGATACTCTAATGTAAGGCCCACAATCCCTTGAGGCATCTTCAAGTCAACCTGTTTAATGCTTTTGTAGATCTATTACAGCTGTACTAAGTAGGGCCATTTCCTCGCATCTTCGTCATCCTTTTAGAACATCAAAAAACAAATTGTTATTAGGATGCCAACAGATCTTCAGTAATAGTAAGGTAATGCCTACCATTGGAGGTGTTGCCCCTGAACCAATAAGATTGTGAGGCCAAAGGATGAAAGATCCTATCGCCTGATCTAACTGTTAAGATCGGTAGGCACAACGGAAGAATTTTAAAAATTTTACCGATCCTAATCGAGGATCTATCTAGAGCCGGGAATACGGGCCGGCCCGTTTAGGCCCATTTGCTAAAAAATACAATATTTTCTAGGCCCTCGGCCCTACAGGGCTGGCCCTTCACGGGCTCGGGCCTAAATGGGGTTAAACTCATTTTAATTCAAAAAAAGTTATTTTTTAAGTTTTACAATTTATTTATTATTTTGCTTTAAATTGAGATACATTATTTTTAAAACTCATAAAGTTTTAGTTAAAATAATCATCTAATGTCCAAATTAGCCTATTTTTTAAAGTTTAAATTAATAAATCATTGTAGAAAATAAAATAAATCAAACAAATTAATAAGTGTTTGCCTGTTATTAATACTCTATTAGGTATTTAGATGTCTCTCATATTGATAATTTGATATAATGATATTATATTTATTAATTTATTTTAAAAAAATATTAAACGGGCCTAAAAGGGCCGGCCCTTTTAGGCTTGCTTCTCTTTTTAGCCTCTAAATCATAAGCCCAGTCCTTGAAGGGCTCGGGCCTAAACGGGCCGGCCCGACGGGCTCAGCCCGAATTCCCGGCTCCAGATCTATCAACGGCGTTTAAACCAAGTTGGAAGGATTCATACCTTTTATGATTCAGGGTTTTCACGATCTCTAGGAGCTAACACGTCAGGTCCGCTCCCTCTACCGGTATCCACATGAATGTTCTCCAACTGAGATTGCGTTCTAGCGCCTCTAATGTCTCCTAGGGTTTCCCTTGCGGCTCTCAATTCTCATGTGTATCTCAGTATATCTGCTCTATCAAGTTTATAACCTATGAGTGCTATTTTTCAAATTTCAAAATTAATCATTATTAATTTTGAAATTAATTAACTATTAATTATCTTGATGAGCTAATTAAATAAATTCAGTTTAAATTAAAATTGTCCAACAGTTTTAATTTAACCTATTTATTTAATCCAAATAAAGAGCCATTAGATTTAAGTTATCTTCATAAATTAAATCTGAGATACCATATCACTATCATGTTAGTTATTAGATTTAATTTATCTTAATAAATTAAATTTAAACCTAACACAATATAATAATATCATAATATATACACACACACACACACATATATATATATATATGTGTGTGTGTGTGTGTGTGTGTACACACACACACACATATATATATATATATGTATGTATATATAATATGTATTTCAAAAATACATATCTATATAAAATTATTAATGAATTTTTTATATTAAATATACATATATATATAAATATAAAATTCGTCCACCCTAATTAAACATTATCTCGTGTTAGGCCATTCTTGTGTGCGACCCTGTAGGCCCATATGAAGTTGGCAATGGGCCAATAACTGTACTAACCCACAAGTCACAAACGGCCTCTAGCAAGACATCACGACTACCCAATTCATATAAGGATCATTAACATGATGCAACCTGTCATACAACCATGTAACGTCCCTTTTGTCACACGATATATCGGTCAAGGATAATGTCATCCTCTTATTCCTGACTATTACTTTCTCAATTCCTGAGTAGTCTGACAATAGAAATGGAAACTCCTTTCCATTGTAGTATGGCCATACATTTCTCAAACTTACTCATCGAGGGGCCCAGTAATATCTCTCTACTAATGTGAGGGACAAATTCCATCTTGATCATTCATATTCCTTTGCATGAAAAACCACCAAGCCCGATTATAGCCTTTATCATCACCCGGTCAAAGGTGACTTTTGACTAGTTCAAAGCTTAGCAACTCTTATGTAGGAATCCATGATGACCTCAGGTCAAAGGGCATTGTGACGTGGTTATACATGAGAAAAGCTTATGACTTGATCAATGTAGCTTTCTCATAGTGGGTCGGTCCAGCACCTTGTACTCTTACAAGTGCCTAAGACTTTGAATCGTATCTCCATATCTTATCAAAGTCATACTGATCTTGTTTCATCTCTGCTCCCGCATAGATGACCGACTAGGGACATTTTAGGACAATCTTTATGAATTATCCAAGGATACAATTATCACAGTGAACATGCAAATAATATGATAACAGAATGGAGAAATTTCATTAAATTAATAATGTTAAAAGTACAATGATTGGCCCTTTGGGCACAATTTCCAACACTAACGTGCGAACCTCTGGATCAGGAATAGGGATGGTTGTATCTTCTTCCCCCTCTCTAACACTTGTCACATTCAGCCTACGAAAATCCTATGGAATTTAGTGATGATGGTGTGTGGTAGCACGTGTGTGAACGAGAGTATAGGCAACAACACGCAACAGTGGATCATCTAAATAGAGGGTGGAAGGGTCTCCCGACGCTGGAGTGGGAGAAGGGTCACCAAGTGGTTCCTCCAGAGGGTTGTAACTTCCTTTGGTGCTAGGAAAGGCTGGGGATTCCTGA
This sequence comes from Inga leiocalycina, assembly GCA_963242795.1. NCBI lineage: Eukaryota > Viridiplantae > Streptophyta > Magnoliopsida > Fabales > Fabaceae > Inga > Inga leiocalycina. Next base: position 32,740,538 of record OY725328.1, read on the forward strand.
GTTCTACGCTCGTCACTTGCCTTATACGATTCGAACATCTTTAGCATTTCAAGTTGAAGCTCTGGCAATAGCTCTTGTCGGAGCTTGTCATAAAGTTTGGCCTCGAGCTCTTGTTCAACTTCCTCTCGAAGCTTGGCCATAAGGTCCATACTAGGTCCAGATTGTGACGAATAACGTGAGTCTCATCCAAAATACCTCGCGGTACTAACTCCCCGTGTCTCTCCTCGAACACGACCAGGGTCATCTGCCTTCCCAATAGCCGTTGACAAGATGTCCATCCATCTACTTGAATTGAACGAACCTTGGCTACTATGATCTTCTAGTTTATCCTGTAGCATACAATTTATCATAAATGTATCGAAACTACTCTTGATATGAAAAAAATTAGGTAATTATGGTATAACTACTTACAATCCTCGCAGTAACATCAACAACTGTCGGATTTATGTACTTCCCACCCTTAATCCTCCCTACTTTCCATTTTTGTGACGTGGAGGAGGTGCCGGGGCCTGGATAACAATGCTAGGATCTGATTCCGCTGCTTCCTTCATTTTCTCTGACTCTTCTTGCATCATTTGCCGCTCAAGCTTCCGATAACCACTACGAGACATGTAATGATGATATTTATTTTCTTCTTGTCTTTGTGCATTTGCTGCACTTAATTCCTATGAATGAAAAAAAACCAATCATATCAAGTATATCAAAATCAAAAGCTCTATATCATTATGACAGAAATCTTACCAAAAATTGAGGATCTTCCCGTGATGCCACAAACAACCTCCAGTCCTCTGGAGACAAATACAAATAGTACTGACATGGATCCTGACCCCTAAGTTTGCCTCGAATGTACCACGCTGTTAGCTTGTTCTTGAAACCTTTCCAGCGTAGATGAACCTCCCCTATCCAGTGTTTGTACATCTCCTTAGTGTCTGGGACATCATATGTTTGCTGCAAGGTAAAACATAAGATAATTACATTTGAAGCAATAAGAATAAAGCTACAATTATAATAGATGTATCAAAACTTATATACTAGAAGTGTTTGCCAAATCATGTCTTTCGTTTTTCGGGGAACCAATCTCCAATTATCGTAGGTAATGCGCACTTTGCTTCGACTCAAATACCCTAAGTAGCTAATGAAATGGTCATTCTCAGGACCAACTGGATTCATATTGGCATCGAAGTCTATATGCAGCCTCTCTTGTTGATGTTTATGATGTACAACCAATGCTCCTATCTTTGTACAACCTCTAACCCTTCTTGCAACGGGTTCATCTCTAGGCCTTTCGTCATCTCTAGGGTTTTCATCATCTCTAAGCCTTTTGGCATCCCCAACACTTTGTGATGAGTCACTAGAGTTGTCCATATTCCGGTTAACACAAAAAGTATCATCAGATAAGTAAATAAATTGCAATAAAAATAAAATAAATTAAGCAGGAGTAAAACTAAAAAACCACACAGTTTTCTTTTATAAGTTAAGGTCTTACTCTATATTGTTTCCCATATTCCTTCACCATGGTCATTTCTTACAACATATTCTTCATCATCTACCAATTCTACTTCATTTGTTCTAGGTGAAGTTGTTGTGAAAGGTGGTGTGTCGTCAAGGTTGAAGGTCGGATCACCATACTTTTGTTTTTTACTTTTAAGCACAATGGACATTTTCTTGCTCGCAGGATTTGTGATATAAAATACTTGTTTCGCCTAGCTTGTTAAAATGAAGGCCTCATCTCTATAGCCAACTCTTCGAAGATCGACTGAGACAAATCCAAATTGTTTATCTATTATTATAGCATTATTGCTAACCCACTTACATTTGAATAAAGCAACTTTGAACTTGTTGTATGTAATCTCCCATATTTCTTCTACACCTCCATAATAGGCCATAGACGCTAATATGGGGTTTTATCTCTTGAACTGGTGCATGGCTTCAGCTTTTACCATCACCCTACTATTTTGCATGGTACTTCTGTCATCTTGCTCTTTTGTATAGAAAGAATAGTTGTTTATATCATAACTGGTCTAATAAATGACCTGAAATGAAGGCCCCCAAGCTAGCCACTCTATTGTCTTAAACACACCTATCTCGTGCGAAACCTTTTCCTTGAACCACTCTAGGAATGTCTTGTTTTTCTTAATAGCAATCTGCATGTCATTCTTCCTTAGATTCTTGTTATTCAAAGTCTCTCTGTGTTCATCTATGTAAGGTTGAACTTCTTCCATATTATTCAGGATATACAAGTGTGCTTGTAACACCTCTTCACGAAGAACATTCTTCACTTTCAGTCCCCGTGTTCCCTTGCTTCTCTCCTCTTCATGCCGAAATTGTTCCTTCTTCCTTGACATATAATCTTTACAAAAATTCATAGCCTCCTCAACTATATATCTTTATACTATTAAGGCTTCTGGTTGATAAGGATTTTTAGAATACCCTTTTAAGATCTTCATGTATCGCTCGAAAGGGTACATCTACCTCAGATAAATTGGACCGCAGAGCCTTACCTCCTTTACCAAATGAACTATCAAATGCACCATTATATCAAAAAATGAAGGAGGAAAATGCTTCTCTAGTTGTGACAAAATAATGTAACCCTCATTTTCCAGTTCATCCAAATTTTCAATGTCAATGACATTATTACTTATAGCATTGAAGAAAACGCATAATCTTGTTACAGTGGTTCGTACTTCATCTTTCATTATGCCTCTAATAGCTACCGGTAATAGTTATTGCAACAACACATGATAATCATGGGACTTCATTCCCACTAACTTCAAATCGTCCATTAAGACACATCTTCTCACATTCGAGGAATACCCTTATGACACCTTAATTTCATGCAAACACCCACACAAACTTCTTTTCTTTGCTTTTGATAGTGTATGAGCTGCTAGCTCCATGTATGCCCTCCTACCATCATCTCTTAATTGTGGATGTAACTGTTCTCTTATTCCTATATCAACAAGGTCTAATCTCGCACTAATTCCATCTTTAATCTTCCCTGGTATGTGCAAAATCGTACTGACAAAAATCACAAACATTCTTCTCCACATGCATTACATCAATACTGTGTCTCACGTCAAGCCAATGCCAATATGGAAGATCAAAGAAAATGGATCTCTTCTTCCATATGTTCTTCTCACTCGCAGTCCTCTGATTCTTACCAAAAGTGACATTGATACGTTCCACTCGACTGTAAACTTCCTCTCCAGTTAATGCCTTGGAGCCATTCCATGCTCCGGTAAGCCGTTAAAACACTTTCTTAGCCTACGATATGGGTGGAACCGATGAAGAAACATCCTGTGGCCAAGGTAGACAGTTTTTCTTCCATGCTTTAGTTGATGGAAGTGTGTGTCTGCTTCATATATCGGGCATGCTTTATGACCCTTCACGCTGTACCCTGACAAGTTTTCATACCCAGGGAAGTCGTTTATCATTGTGAAAATCATTGCACATAGCTTGAAGGGCTCTTTCTTATAAGCATCAAACACATCTACGCCTTCCTCCCACAACTTCTTCAAGTCCTCAATCAAATGTGCCAAGTAGACATCAATATTGTTCCCTAGCTGTTTTGGTCCAGAAATAATCATAGAAAGCATCATATACTTTGTTTCATACATAGCCAGGGAGGCAAGTTATATATTACAAGGAGAACCGGCCACGCACTATATGTGCTAGTAAGAGTTCCATACGGATTGATGCCATCTGTACAAAGCCCACGCCGAAGGCTTCTCAGCTCGCTACCAAATTGAGGAACATTTTATCTATTTTTTGCCATTATGGAGAGTCAGCTGGGTGCCGAATATATTTCCCATCAGATATTCTCTCATCAGAGTGCCATCTCAACTTCTTCATTTTTGTTGCAGTCGCAAACAAACGTTTAAAACGTGGTATTATTGGAAGATGCCATATAACCTTTAAAGGTTGCCTTTTAGTTGTCACATCACCACAACCACCATCTTTTTTCACTTTGTATAGTGCAGTTTTACATTTAGAACACTCACTAAGACCTCTATACTCATTTCTGTACAGTACGCAGTCATTAGGGCAAGCTTGTATCTTTTTATACTCCATACCCATCGTAGACAGGATTTTCTTGGCCTCATACATATGATTTGGAAGTACATTATCCTCAGGAAACATATCACACAATAGTTCAAGCAGTAATGTGAAGTACTTTTAAGTTAACTAAATGCAATGTTCCTGTCAGCCGCGTGTACTTACTCCAAGGGTACAACAGTGTCTCTGCATCACTTCGCAAGCTGTCATACTCCTGCGACTGCTCAAAGGATTCTACCTTAACATCGTGAATCATTTTCTCCATTCTATCTTCATCTATGACATCCACATCTTCCTTCTTGTGTGATGGACAATCCGTTACTTCCTCACCATGCCATATCCACCTTGTATATTGCAGATTTAGTCTATCACAAAGTAGGTGATCCTTTATGACATCAACATCCCTTCGACTCTTATTTAAACAATTCACACAAGGACAAAAATACTTCCTATTTTTTGCTAGAGCATTCTTTCTAGCAAATTCAATAAATTCTTCCACCCCTTTTACATATTCTTCACTAGTTCTCGAAGCATTCATCCAACTGTGATTCATTTTATTACCATATAAGCCATTCCCAATAACACTCGCACGTTTAGTACAATTGTCAACAATATAGGATGAGATTGCCTTTTTTCACTTTTTCCAACAAAAACTTCGACAGCATTTCCCCTTAAAAGTAAGACATCCCAAAATTTCAAGCAACCATATCTTAGTTATTAACTCTGTATTCTTAGCTATTGATAATATAATTCTCCTATGAATATAGAATTTCAAATAAATATTCAATTTTTTTCTATTCTAGGACATAAAGAACTTATAACAATTTGAAGAGAATGATTAATAGAATATATTTCAATCTATTTGTTAAGTATATTGTGTTTCTTAATAATCAATTATATGTTTATTAATGATCAATATCTTTATCTTACTAATCTCTTTATCTTAAAATAATATTTTCTCCACTACACTAATAATAATAATCATACTAATCTAATCTAAAAAAATAAAACTAAAACCATATTAAACAAACAAAAATTACTACGTTTAAAATTGTTGTTCATTTCATCAAAATCAATCAATAGTTCTATTTATTTATAATAATATACATATGTTTCTCCCCCTCAATTTCCAAGCTCCAAACATATAAAAAAAACATTTCCAAGTTCCAAACATATCAAACGATATATTGTTGCATAACTACTAGCTAACAATGATTCTATGGTTCTGGCCAAAAAACACAAAAAAAAAATCAATCACAAGGTAAAATCACTCCAATAACTAGAATCATATAAAATAATTTCACATTGCAAGTTTAAATTTAATTCTTCAAGTAAATTCATATTTAAAAAAAAAAGCTTACCTGATGAAAGGGGGGAGCTTGCATGCGTCACAATAGAAGGAAGGAGGTGGAGGAGCCTGCGTCACAATAGTGTGTGCCTTTCTTGGATCTTCTTCTTCTTGTGCAAGTATCGTCGTGATTTCTTCAGAATCCGCAGCAAGAAGAAGGGGGTTGAAGAAGGAAGAGTAAAGTTGAAGAAGACAAAGAAGGGAGGAGGAAGACAAAACTTAGCTAAAGTAGGAGTTGAGCAAGGCACTTACTTAGCTAAAGCAGGAGTTGAGCAACTTAGCTAAAGCAGCATCAACTTCGGGTTACAGATAAGAAGAAGAAGCATTGAGCAGGGAACTTACTTACTTCCTGAGCAAAAGCATTGAGGAACTAATGAGCTGGTAAAATCGACTGATAAAGAGTTGAAAAAGACAAGAAGGGAGGAGGAAGACAGAACGCGCAACGGAGGCAAATAAAGAAAGAAGGAGGGAGTTGGTGATGGTCAAAGAGTAAATGAGGCGGGGTGTGAGAGGATGCATGTCAAATAAGTGTATGACATGCGTCCAGGGACGCCTTTAGGTGTCCCAAATGGATTTGGGATGCCTAAACCTGAGACTTTAGGAGTCCCAAATCATTTGGGATGTCTAAACCTAGCTTCTGACACTTAGAAAAATTTGGAAAATTTAGATTGCGTGCCCGGAAGAACTTTAGGTGTCTCAAATTCATATTTGGGACATCTAAAGGTTTCCCCTATTTACACATAATTACGAAAATGCCACCGCCTTCCTTTTTTACCATCCAATTTTAAAATTGGGACGTCCCTTGGGGTGGCTATATCATAATTCTGTAGTAGTGTGCTAAGTTATTTTATCTTCTATAGTTCTGCTTACCATGTTTCGCAAGAAGAGTTTGTTTAATCTTGAGGAGTGTCGCTTCTTATTCGTTGGTAGTTGCGGAGTAGCTCTTAAGGGCAATGTCCTCGGACACAATTTGAATCAACTCTCTTATTTGCAGGTGATGCCGCTGGCAGGATCTACATGTCACTACAGAGGACTTAGAAGATCCACTGAATTGTATGATAATTTTGGAGCTGCCGCCAACAATATCCACTTGAGCCATCCGCCCATCTCTTTCAATGCTCTTATCAAATATATTAAATATGAGCTGCTCAAATTTCAATCTAAAGATTGAGATGAGTAATGAGGGAGAAGATGAGTGGAAGAGGATGGTATTATAGGGTCGTTAATATAAGTACCCATTTGACTTTTTTCTAGAGATTAATAAAACTAAATAAATCAATTAATCATACATATGTTATGTATCATTAGATTATATATTAGTTTATAAGTAAACCAAATTAGTTTGGAAATACACAATAAATATACATACTTTAAGATAATTTATTTAACTTTTTTAATCTCTCTAAAAAAATCAATTAGGTTTTATATTAATGACTGGAGGAAGTAATAACTTTTTACAATACTCTCTCCGTTCCTTTTGATATGAAACAACCGCCACATATACCACATTTAATTTATAAGAAACATTTAAAGAATGTCTTATTTTTTGTCTATTACTTTCCCATTTTGCCCCTATTTTATTGATCATATTTCTAACACTCCACCACACATTCCCTCTCTTATGCAATCATCTTTATTACTTCTACAATATTAATTTTTTTTATTCTCTATCTTCTACAATGATCTTTATTATAATAATTTCTTTATTCTCTCTCTTATTCCCTATATATGTCCTCATAAATAAGGATATTTTTATCAAAAAGATTACAATTTTTGCATATTTATTGTTCTTAACTACTACTTTAGTTTACGTTATTTGGTTAAGCGTTCCTTATAAAAAGGAACGGAGGGAATTAAGAAACAACTACCACACGTATGTCTTCCTCCTATTTACAAGAGACATTTAAAGAATGCCTTAAATTTTTTTGGTTAATTTCTTAGTTTATCCTCATTTAATTACTCATATTAATTTGATTGCATTTATTGCATTCACCCAGACTCTCTGCTTAGCACACATTTTCTCTTTTTTATACATCTCTTTTTTCTACTTTTCTTATTTTCTCTCTAATTTATTCCATCTTTCCTTATAAATAAGGTTATATTTGAGAAAAAAGTTACAATTTTTATATATTTGTTGTCTTTGACCAATTTTTGAACTTGCATTATTTGGTCAGGTGTTTCTTAGAAAATACTTCCTTCGTCCCTAAATATAAGTACCCATTTGAACTTTTTTTAGAAATTAATAAAACTAAATAAATCAATTAATCATACATATATTATGTATTATTAGATTATATATCAGTTTATAAGTAAACCAAATTAGTTTAGAATACATTATAAATATAAATACTTTAAAATAATTTATTTAAATTTTTTAATTTCTCCAAAAAAATCAATTGGGCTTTATATTAAGGACCGGAGGAAGTAATAACTTTTTATAATACTCCCTCCGTTCCTTTTGATATGAAACAACTACCACATATACCACATTTAATTTACATGAAATATTTAGAGAATATCTTATTTTTTGTCTATTATTTTCCCATTTTGCCCCTATTTTATTGATCGTATTTCTAACATTCTCTGCACCACACATTCCCTCTTTTATGAAATCATTTTTATTACTTCTACAATATTAATTTTTTTATTCTCTATCTTCTACAATCCTCTTTATTATAATAATTTATTTATTCTCTCTCTTATTCCCTATATATGTCCTCATAAATAAGGGTATTTTAATAAAAAATATTACAATTTTTGTATATTTATTGTTCTTAACTGCTGCTTTAGTCTATGTTATTTGGTTAAGTGTTCCTTATAAAAAGGAATAGTGGGAATTAAGAAACAACTACCACGTATGGCTTCCTCCTATTTATAAGAGACATCTAATGAATGTTTTAAATTTTTTTTGTTAATTTCTCATTTTTCCCTCATTTAATTACTCATATTAATTTCATTACGTTTACTGCATTCACCCACACTCTCTCCTTAGCACACATTTTCTCTTTTTCACACATATTTTTTTCCTACTTTTCTTATTTTCTCTCTAATTTATTCCATCTTTCCTTATAAATAAGGGTATATTTGAGAAAAAAGTTACAATTTTTACATATTTGTTATCTTTGACCAATTTTTTAACTTGAATTATTTGGTCAGGTGTTTCTTATAAAATAATTCCTTCGTTCCTAAATATAATCTTCAAATAACCAATTTGAGCTCATCAAGAAAACATTTAAAATTAGTTAAGAGCAATAAATATTTTTTTTTCAACTATACCCTTATTTGTAAAGAGGATAAGTAAAAGAGAGATAATAAATGCAATAAATACAGTTAAGGGGTTAAGTTGAAAAAAACGCAATAAATGTTTTGATAAAACTAAAATAAAACTTAAATTTTGGAACAAACTTATTCCCATATTTAAAGCTTATATTTATGGATAAGATGAGTATAAATATAAAAGAGATAAGAGAAAGCATATTATATTGTAAAGTAGTTTAGATCACATATCATACATACTACCTCCCGTATTTAATATAAGAGTCATTGTTTTTTTAAGGGATTAATGAAATTAAATAAGATACATTAAAGTATTTATATTTATCATTTTTTAAAAATTAAGTTGCTTGACTTATATTATATCATATATGTTATAATTAAATAATAATTTATACAATTTCTTTAATCTCTTTAAAAAAATCAATTGAATTTTATACTAATTAATGAGTACTTTATTAAAGTTTGGGTTGCAATTAATTAAGATGGAGGAGGATGTGGTGAGCAGTAGTCTTAAACGGCGGCATCGGGTCGTTGAAATAGACCGTTATGATGACAATGCTTCGTAGTTCAACACGTTTTTGTGATTGACTTTTGCCGACCATTAACTGAAATAAACATTGGGTAGACCACCACATCGGACATGTCCTGCCACTTCCAAATTTTCAACCCCTTCAATCCTCATTATTACCCCTTACGGTTTAATTTTTTTTTTCTTGTCAACCATTACTGTTTAAGTTTCAATTTTAAGGTTTCTTATATGATTTTTGTCGATTTTTTTACCTCCACATTTTTTTAATGAATCTTCTCGTAGATTGTTTCATAAAAAGATGACGCAACAATTACTCAATGTTTACATTCTTTTAATGTGGGTAAGAATAAAGTTTTAGGGTTCAGGCTAGTACTCAATGCGTGAAGGGAAAACCAAGGTTCTGAAACCCGGATCGGTCACTGAACCGGTCGGGGTACTGGGTCAAGGGTTAGTGGGTTAGATTTGGGTCAAATCGGAGCTAAACCGGGGCTAGATAGGTGAGGAAGGGAAGATTTTAGAATTATTTATATAAAAATTTGAATAAAATATTAAAAAAAATTAAAAAACACCTGTCGAACCACGTGAAACCCGGTCGAACCGGGGTCAGTAGGCAAACCGGACAGGTCGGACCACCGGTCCAACGGTTTCGTGGTCGGACTGGCTGGTCCGGTCCGATCTTGAAAACGCTGGGGAAAACACTTCTTAATCAGTACAAGAATGAATAACACTTATTAGAATGGCTTTAATTTTTGTTTTGTTAATTTAATTAAAGCCAAGCAAAATTCTTTTCCACAGCTCCACAAAAAACAAAGTTGTAAGGATTTTTTGGGGACTTGTTTAGGGAGCAAAAGGATGAGCTTGACGCAGTTACAGTTGGGCTTTGAATTGTTTATAAGTCAAATATCATTATTAAAGACTTGTAACCTAGTGGTATGAATATTTCTTTATAAGTAGAAAGTTTTGAGTTCAATTCCAATAATAACTCATGTCATTAGTATCTATCCTTATAACTAATAAAATAGGTAGATATCATTGTCAAAGACTTTTTAGAGCCTGTTTGGGTTCACATTCAGAGGGCAAAAAAGCTCAATGGGGTGAGGAAAAAGCCCAATGGGAGAGAAGAAGCTATTTTGATAGTGTAAGGGTTCACATCTAGTGAACTATGCTTTTTTTTAAAAAAAAAAAGTGGTTTGTGAGGAGAAGTAAAAAAAAACTTGGCTTCTAAAAGTAGCTTCCCGGTGTGTGTTGAGGGGGACCACATTAATGAGATTTTAGATTATGGATTTTGGATTGAGTGCTTTGCATGAGCCAACGTTTTAAAATCTGGACCAGTCACTGGATCGATCGGGGTACTGGGTTAAGGGTCAGTAGGTCAGAACGGAGTTAATCCGAGGCCAAACCGGTGAGAAATTAAATATTTTAGGCTTATTAATATAAAATTCTAAAACAAAATTTAAAAATCAATTTTCTAAAAAAATATTTACTGAACCAGATCAGTTCCTTGGCCAGTTCGCCGATTCCTAGGCCAGTTCGGTCCAGGTTTCAAACCATTGGTATGAACCCAGAAAGAACGATGGTCTTCTCTATATAACTTGTGGGGCCCCAGCTTATGTGGCCCCTAAAGTTCTCAACAAGAAAGGCTATAATAGAGCCAAAGCTGATATATGGTCTTGTGGGGTTATTCTGTTTGTTCTTCATGCAGGTTTTCTTCCATTTTAGGATAATAATCTGATTGAAATTGTTGGACTCTGGGTCCAAGTCCGCCCTTGATAGGCCAGACTATTTGATTAGGAAATAAGTAGCCTAATCAAATAAGAATAAAATCAGCATAAAATGCAGATTTGGGAATATTTCAGCAATAATTATGGATTTGTTAAAAGAGGAACAAATCACCATAATTAGGGAATTAATTGAGACAATTAATTGTTGTTTTGGAGGGCAAGAAGGAATGCACACGTTTCCTAATTAGTGGCCTCCACAAACCACTATAAATAGGGTGTTCCTCCTCAATTGCAATTGGCCCCGCCATTGAGTTTTCTGGCAATTCCCTTCTCTCCTACCATCTTTCTGGTTCTGGTGATCTGCTGTGCAAATCATAATTAGGCTCTAGTAGTTTAATAATTGTGTGGGCACAAGTATGGAGTATTGGAGCTTTGACCCGGATCCGAACATGGATTCGTCCAGGTACGCCTAATCTCCTTTTAGTTGATATTTTTTCCTACATTGGCATCAGAGCATGTTGATCTTGTGGCTGTGATTATTCTATGTGAATAATTTTTTGTTTTATCATGCTTTTTTTTCCGCTGCGCAAAATCATAATTCTGGGTATGATTTTTCCTTTTATGCCATATGAATATGCAATTTTGTATATGGCTCCAAACATGCTTATTCACGAAAAATAATTTCATATGCGTATGTCTCTGCCTCCATGTATATATATGCGTGTCTGTCTGTATGCTACCGGAAACGTGAAAATATATATATATATTGCTTCTGCATATTTTAAAGCTCCAGACATGATATATATATTTGTTGCTGTGCGTTTTTGAATGTGTTCTATGCTCCTCTGACTATTATATACATAGGCGCATGCGTATATATATTTATGGCACAGATTTTCTTCTCCTTCTCCTCATCACTTCTTCAATTTCTTAAAGTTGTGTTTTTGGAACCTATGTGAAACTAAAAACGGAAAAGACTTGACCCCTCAAAGGTTAGAAGAGCCTTTGAAACCCAGAGGACACACATCCACGTCGGTTTACATCGCGCCGACAACGTCGAGAAAAATTGGGTGTTTGAAACTCGGTGTTTTTGCCCAAAGTAAAGACATGGATGTGTAGGTCTCGAAGAGATGATTCCAACGATGCTTAGAACGCATCAAACGGAGTCCGGATGAGGGAGAAACAAAGGAAAGAAGTTCGCGGGTCGTTAGTCACCGCTGCAACTTCACTCGTGATTTGATCAATGAAACAGAGGTTTTAAGATCAAATAAATGCCATGGATTTGTAGTTCGCTGAACTATGATTCCAACGACACCAAAAACGCAAAAAACGGAGCTAAAACGAGGGAGATATGGCCTCCCGAAGTTGGCGGGTCGCGATGACCTGCCGGAGCTCCAACCGGGTCGGGTTGTCCCGGCTGGAGGTTGAAGATGATGGCGTGGCAGTCAACGCCACGTCATTGGTCAACAATGCCACGTGGAGCCAATGAGAGGGTGCCACGTCAGCGCCAAGCGCCACATCCATAACACGTAATCGATGACGGGTCCAAGTTGACCAGTCAACGTCCACCGTTGACCGGTCAACAGTCATTCGTTGACTGTTGACAAAATAAAAGGGCATATGGCACGTGGGGCCCACTAGGGTGTCCGTTTGACACGTGGCAAGCACCGTCAGAGAGAGGACGATGAGTGGAGTCGTTTGTACCGGCGCGTGTTGCCAGCAGGTGGCCATAAGGCGGCACGCGTACGGAACGCGCCATCGCCGAGAGTGGCCAACCTGGAATTTTCTAATTTTTCAGGATTTTTTGGATCCAGAGACCTTCTGGGGGAGCATGAGGGGGCGTGGAGCCTCCAATTGAGACGTGGTTGGTTCATAAAAATCCATAAATTCGAGAGCTTCAATTTGATATATAATTTGCATATATTTGAAGCACGTTTGGATCTGTTTTGAGTCAAAAAGGTGCTTGTATACACCTAGAGATTCCCAAAAATGTTGAAATTGAATCAATGTTGGTTCTATTGTTTTTTGGGATAGGTTGGCTTATTTTTTTAAGAGTTTTTTCAGTTGCAACATAAGGTTAAATACTGAAAAATTCTTTAAAAGTAAGGGATTATTCAAATGAGTTTTTGAATATAAAATCCTATCCAACCTTGACTTAAACTTTTAGAGATAAAAACCTGAAAAATTGCAGCAACTTAAAATTATTCAATAATTATTGAATAATAATAAGTCTTCCCATGCTTCTAACCACATTGATCCACTTGGATTGAAGCAATGACTTCTAAAAGTTTACATTTTTATCACATATGTTGTGACAAAGGACAAGACAGATAGAGATGTGAGAATCATCTCATCAAGTGGGAGGTATGCTGCAAATACATCCAAATGAGTGGATGTAGACATGGCAAAGAGGAGCTGGACAATATAGCTAGACGCTACATAAGTTAATATGGTCAAAAGGGCCTATGAGAAGGAGAACCTAGTTAAGAGACAATGAAATGAGGCTTAAACTTTTGAATGTTCTTGTTTTTCCATTGAATTTAAGATTAAATTCTCTGTTTGTTTTTAGAATTGAATTCAGTATATTCTCTTCTTGTTTTCTTGAACATTTATGCTAGATAGATGATATTGTGTTATTATCTTGTTAATGTAACTACTCTTTGATTGAGTGGGAGTTTTCTGGAATGCGTCTAGAAATCCAAAGGGGAAAGTGTTCAAATGAAGACTGTGGTTAAAAGGGTGATGAGCTAACTAGTATGATTGGGATGGGAGTCAATATAGTTGTCTCCTGAACATGAAACTAGTGAACTTATTATCTAATTATCCTTTATCTTATTTGAACAAATAAGATTTGTATACCATAATCGTCTAAGTGACCAATTATGACCAAGTCTATTTGACTGAGCTTATAAAGGCAAGCTCAATAGAGATATTTGTGGAGTTAAAAACTCTCAAATCTCTTTCATTCAAGAAGAATGAGATGTCAGGGACATCCTACCAACTAGTCTTCAGCATTTAAAGGCTGAAGCAACTGAAGGATACAAGAGGTTTATGCTATCAAGCATAGAAAGAACAATATTGCTCAAACTTATGATGGTACGAGCAATGTAACCTTATCCAAGCCGTGTGGATAGTGTTGGAAGATAGTGGAATAGGTGATCTTCTTCCAAGTTAAAACTAAGTTAAGTTTTAACACAGTGTGCTAAGTCCTAACATGTTGTTTAGGCAACACTTGAGGCAAATGTCAAACTAAGAAGTTGAGACAAACTAAATGCCAAGTTCTTTCTAACAAACAACAAGTGAATGTTGTGATAAGACGTCTCTCAATGAGTGGGAGTAAGTCACATCTTCCAGTGAGTGGGCGTATACGAAAGTAAAAATTGTCTCTGATATGCACATTGTAACCTTCAGTAATGTGATTCACCATATTGAACTTGAATGTGAAAGACTGAAGGATTCAAGATCCATCAGTCAGACGAACTTAGCTAAAGAGTGGGAGGATTCATCCTCTATGCCTAAGGGCAAGAAACCTATGAGGTAAACTTGATCTAGAAGAGGCCAATGGTTTCAGCAAAGATAAAATGCTACATTGATAAACCTTTAAGGGTTGTAAAAGTAGCAATCCACATGAGTTGTGAATGTTTCACAGAAGCATATGGCTTCATGTCAAATGCAAAGCAATAAAGAGATAGGATCAAGGGATTGGAACTTGCACGTTAACTCTGCACTGATAAACCACCCTGATTCACTCCATGTAATTGCAACTGACAAATCACATCTTTGCTATCTCTTTAGTTAATGATCAATGGGACTATGATTCTTAAATTCTTTGTTGGATTTTGATGTTTCTTTTCTAGGGATAAAAGATTCCATTTCTTGCCACATGTACACCTTGATCAAAGGGAATGATCAAACTAGCAAAAGAGTATTTACTAAACAATGTGTGCTAAAGGGTTAATACCCTTATGAATAAGTTGAAAACTTATTCTACCTGGCAAGAAAGACAAAGAAACATATTTTGAGAATATCCACTGCAATTGACAAATTATGGCGTTAGTGAACCAATGAACGTGAGGGCAAAACGCAAACAACTTGGTGTTTTGTTAACGTTGTGGACGTTTATTCAGAATACAGTAATGTTTACTTGATTATTGGCAAGTGTGAAGCTGTTAGATAATGGCTGAACTAGTCAGAAATCTGAAAGAAACTAAAAGGAAAAGACCTTTTTTTTAACTAACAAGGGTTAAAGACACCCATGTGATTAGTTCAAGCTGCTTTGTGTACAAGAAAGGCATTGTTAGGCAACTATCAATACCTAGAACCCTTCAACATAATAGCGTTGTTGAAATAGAGAGATAGACCTCTCCTTGATTTGGTTATGAATATAATGGCATCAATGAGGCTATCAGCCATATGTTGGTAGGTGGACTCATAGCTATTATATTCACACTTAACCAAATGCCTTCTATGTCAGTCATGACCTTACCCTATGAATCGTGGATGGGCCTTATACCAGGGCCAAGTTCGTTAAGACCATAAGGGTCATCAACTTTATATTCACACTTCTTCCTAAAAGTAAGGAAGATTAGGGCTAAGGTATACAAGGTATCTCTTTAAGAGATGACATGAGAATTGACATGACACATCTTCATTAGTGAAAATGATGGCGGTTCAGTGATTGAGAGAAAACCGTGGGACACAACGTTCATAAAACCAAGATTTCCTAGCAGGAAATGAGCATTAATCACAATAAATCTCTTTAAGAGGTTCACAATTGACAAGGAATAACCAAGTGTTCCTAAGTTCACTGATCCGAGTGGGAGGATTGAGACCATTTTCACAATGAAAGAGGTAAGAGGTAAGTTACAAGAGAATTACCTCACTCATACATAGGAAAAGAATCCTATGAAATCCACCTCGGAGCAAATTGTCATCTAGCAAATGACTATAAGGGATAGATTCCCTAATGGATTGAATGCTCTCTTCATCATTTAGAAGGTGATGATAAGTACCTATAAGTGTATAAAAGACACTAGAAGGACCTGCTAAGACAAATTACAAAGTGTCATGCAGGAGGTTTTGGATTCCTTTTAAGCCAAATATGTGTTTGGGTAATTGTCACCTAGCCAAGAGGCGATTGAGAACAAGTAGTTTCTCAAATCTGTTGGGGGCATGTAGAACCTAAAACACTTAGTGGCTAAGGGGTAATACAATGGAAGGTTGTCCATTGTGTGTTTTAACTCTGAACTTTGGCTATGACAACAAGTTTAGTCTTGAAAATTGCATCAAGATGATGTAAAGACCGCCTTCCAATTTGGAATTTTGGAAATTGGATGATAAACTCTATATGAAGCAGCTTAAGGGCTTCGTAGAAACAATCACCCAAATAGTAGTATATGAGGTTTTTTTTTCACAAGGTGAAAGCCTCACCAACTTCGAAATAATCGAAGAACACTACATAAGTCCCAAACGATCTAGTGATGATTCTTTGTGAAGTCATTTTTTGTCAAATGACATATGAAACAAGTGTCAAGGGAGTCAAAGGAATAAAGGATCAGAGAATCCTTAAATTCTGAGTTGAGAAAGTCATGGGTTGAACAAATATCTTGAATGACAAGATAAACGAAGATTGCACAAGAAAGATACAGTCTTTTCCACCTAAAACATGTACAAGTGTAATCCTTAGACATCTTAGGATGTCAAACTACAAACCCATAGACACCCCTGAAGTCAAAGGCATAAACCTAAAGAGGATTACATGTCTTATGAGGAATCCAACATAAGAAAGGTGGATAGAGTCCCATGTGAGACTATAGTTGTAATATGAATGTACACATTGGTGTAAATAAGACCAAATATTTTTTGTCAGACTTGGAAGTTATTTTTGGTCTTGCTGTGAAATGGGTTATGAGAATAACCATGGATTAAGTTGTCAAGACAACAACTTTCCTTTTTGAAAGGATACTCCAATACAAGACCTAGGCAAATGGTGATGGAGTAAGGAAATATACAAAGTATTTTTTCCTGTTATCCATGGAAATAGAACGCAGGGCGTGTTCTACCATCATTCAAAGTGTCATATGGCTAAAGTAATTCCTATGAGAGATTGGGAATGAATGGTGGATAGAAGAATCCAAACGATAACATCTTATGATGAGGATCCTAAGTATTACAGCAAGGCGAAACATACTTTTTGATATATCTCTATGAGAGATATGCTTTCAAAGAGGGAAAGTGATAGTTCAATGACCTTCTACTGACAGAATGTTGGTAGATCCCCTTATTGAGCCCATAGCTTGATTTTCATTGAGTTTGTGAAAATCTAGGGGCGCAAATAAAATATAAGGTCGTGAACTTCTTTTATATGAAGATAAAAGAAATGGTATGTATGTTATGAGTAAATACATAAAGGTATACAGTTTTGTATGTCGTACAGGTCAAAAAAGGTTGGTTCACTCACACGAACAACCATCTTCCCATGTTTTGCGGGGGCATGGGAAGGTAAGACGAGCAAATGATCACCATGAGATGGTTGAGAAGAATCTTTTCATTTGAGTCGCCTTAGTTAGACTGAAATGAGATCCACATGTGTGCATATACACAGAAAATGGATCGAAGCATGAATATAGACCTGTAGCCAGGCAAAGAACTCTTTTTCACAAACGAGATATTGTGAAAAAGAAAGTTCTGGTTCGAATGTTGAGTACATTTTGGAACTAATGTATGTATAGTGAAAGATAAAGAAATCGACGTACACCTCAAATCATTCACTGTAGCATGCAATTCATACTGCATGTGCTTGAGAGTTAAACTGCAACACGACATGTGGGTGAAAGATCCCTAGTTCACCACAGTGTGAGTCCCAGGAAGGAAGAATCCTTCCACGATGCCCTTAAGACTTAGGCGACATCATGAAAGCTTGGCTTGGTGACAGCTACTTTAGCTGAAGCTCCATGATCACACTCGATTCGGTCAGATAAGTGAAAACTAGGAAAGCAATCAAGTCAAGATGGACTAATGTTTAGTCAAAAAGGAAGATTTACTCCTAGATACATAAGATGTACTAGTATCTGTTATCGACCCCTTACTAGCTCTATGTGTAGCTAGTAAGTGCGAATACTATGTGCGTAGAAGGCAATCTGAGTTAATCAACATATTAACTCGAGAGGGATTAGATATGCTATGAGTAATATGTATGGGAGAATCTGGGGCATATGAGGCAATGAATATATGGCTTACGGTTATATATAAAGGGTGTCCTTGGATGCTGATATGATATAAAGGATTTCTAGTATCACAAGCACCAAATCTTAAAGACGTTTTTGCCCACGTAGTCACGGTAGACGCCAAGTATGAAACAAGAAAGAGTAACGCACGCACGATGGGAGGCCCATCAAGTGCGAGTGGGAGATGTTAGACTTTGGGTCCAAGTCCACCCTTGATGGGCCGGACTATTTGATTAGGAAATAAGTAGCCTAATCAAATAAGAATAAAATTAGCATAAAATGCAGATTTGGGAATATTTCAGCAATAATTATGGATTTGTTAAAAGAGGAACAAATCACCATAATTAGGGAATTAATTGAGAGACAATTAATTGCTGTCTTGGAGGGCAAGAAGGATGCACACGTTTCCTAATTAGTGGCCTCCACAAACCACTATAAATAGGATGTATCTCCTCAATTGCAATTGGCCCCGCCATTGAGTTTTCTGGCAATTCCCTTCTCTCCTACCATTTTTCTGGTTCTGTTGATCTGCTGTGCAAATCACAATTAGGCTCTAGTAGTCTAATAATTGTGTGGGTACAAGTATGGAGTATTGGAGCTTTGACCTGGATCTGAACATGGATTCGTCCAGGTACGCCTAATCTCCTTTTAGTTGATATTTTTTCCTACAAAAATGTATAGGAAAATTAGTATTGCAGAATTCAATTGTCCCAGATGGTTCTCACCTCAAACCAAAAAACTAGTCACCAGAATTCTAGATCCAAATCCAAGAACAAGAGTAAGTATATCAAGAACAAGAGTAAGTATTTCTATGATTATGGAAAATTGCCAGTTTAAAATCGGGAATCAGAAGATTGAACCACCCAAAATCACAAGTTTACAATCCTACAAGTGATGTTTAGGTTGTTTTTGATTCTTCATCATCAAGTCCAGAAGAAAAAACCAAAGAAACCGCCAATCCAAACTTTTAATTATAATTTTTCACTTTAATTATCAATACAAATAATATATATGTGTGTGTATAATATTCAATAAGATTCATATTCTTTTCAGTCATTTTTTATTTAAACTAACTTTTCAAATAATAATCTAAACAAGTTTAAGGTTTGAAAAAAGAAACTTCTGCTATCTTTAATTCAAACACAAATCACATTTATAATATGTCTTCTATCCTATCTTAAGTTTGTAAAAATCAGATTGAAAAAAAGTCAATTCTGTCATCATTAATCCAAACAAACTCTTAATCTAGTGGTATGATTACTTCCTAAAAGTAGAAGGTTTTGAGTTCGATCCCAATGATAACCCAAGCGATTAGGGCATATCCTCATCACTAATAAAAAGTCAAACAAAACCGCGTCCTTGACATTAATAAAGCAACACCGCATTCTACCTTCTAGAATGAATACGAAATAGGATGCCCAATTGATTGAAACACAAGTACCACTCAATTCCCATCTAAGTACGGACAGGGTAAATATATCCTATATATACTCCAAGCTAGGATCACCATCACCACATCTCCCACCATACACTCCAAAATGAAAATGGTAAAGCTGACCATTCAATTGGCAGTTGCAAGCATATTAATTGCCTCTCAGTCCCCAACCTCTCAAGCCTCCGTTGCCGATATCGTCACGCCTGAGTTCTTCAATTCTATCATCGATCAGGCCGACACCAACTGTGCCGGCAAGAACTTCTACACCCGAGCTGCCTTCCTAGAAGCTCAAAATTCCTACTCTGAATTCGGCAACCTCGCCTCTGCCCACGACTCCAAACGCGAGATCGCTGCAGCTTTTGCCCATTTCACCCACGAAACTGGACGTGAGTTACTTAGTTTGTCATTCACTAATTAATAATGATCATGATTATGAGTTCATTAACATAACATTCATGCTGACACACATATTTTTGCTAAATAGAAGAGATCAATGGTACATCTAAGGATTACTGTGACGAAACTGTCACATAGTACCCATGTGCCCCCAACAAAGGATACTTCGGTCGTGGACCCATTCAACTGTCATGGAACTTCAACTATGGACCTGCCGGAGAGAGCATTGGGTTCGATGGGCTGAACGCGTCGGAAACTGGGGCGAATGATGCTGTGGTGTCATTCAAGACGGCTCTCTGGTACTGGATGCAGCATGTGCGTCCTGTCCTCAATCAAGGGTTCGGCGCCACCATTAGAGCCATCAATGGCCGCCTGGAATGCGACGGCGCTAACCCCGCCACTGTTTAGGCTCGTGTTAGTTATTACACCCGTTACTGTTCTCAATTGGGCATTACTCCTGATGATAATCTTACTTGCTAGACATATATTATTATCAACACCACCTCCTTCTTCAACCTACATATATATCCACTCATAGGCTGAGAATAAATTAGAGTGGAAGGCACCTGCAGCCTTTACGGCCCGTTTGGTATGATGAAATTAATCTTGATGGAAATGGAAATGGATATGGAAATGGAAATGAGGTGTAAAAGTATGTTTGATATGTCATGGAAATGAGATATGATTTTTAGGTGAAAAGACCA
The DNA here is from genome assembly GCA_963242795.1 of Inga leiocalycina. Taxonomy (NCBI): domain Eukaryota; kingdom Viridiplantae; phylum Streptophyta; class Magnoliopsida; order Fabales; family Fabaceae; genus Inga; species Inga leiocalycina. The sequence goes on from OY725328.1 coordinate 32,761,229, forward strand.
AAATGTCCTTCAAATTTTTTTTCCGAAAAAACATCATTCAGAGAAGCCTAGAACCTTCTCCTCCTGAAAACCTGCACCATTTTATTTTTTTCAAATGTTTGGTATATCATGGAAATGAGTCCTAATTTATATGTGAAAAGACCAAAATGCCTTTATAATTGAAAAATAAAAAATCCCTCTCCTTTGAAAATTTTAGGCTTATAGTATGAAATTCTAAAAGAAAAATATAATTTTTTTTTAAATTGGAACCCGTACCGGACCGGTTCACTGGCCGATTCGCCCGTTAGCCGGTTTCCAGGCCGGACCGGCTGGTCCGATCCGGGTTCCTGAACCTGGGTTTCATCACAGAAAGGGCAAGGTTGGAATTGAAGATATGGAATTGCAAATCTTAGCTATTTGGGTGGAATTGAGTTTGATGGAATTGGCCCCATTTGGCTTCCATATGGAATTAAATTCCATGAGCATTTCTTTATACCAAACATGCACAACTCATGGAATTGAATTCCAATTCCAATTTCATGCCTTCAATTCCACCATACCAAACAGGGCATTAATTCTTTTCCGAATTCACTTTTTACTTTAATGACACCAACGAATTTAATAAATTATGTGGCTGCTTCTACCACTTTTCCTTACATGTGTTAATTGCTACGTCCTAGTATTTCGTATGAATTAACAGAGCCATGTGTTACTTCTTTCTCCAACCAATCTAAGTAAATTGTTGATTGGGTTCATGTGATTAAGCTTTTCTGTTTTTGGTAAAAGGACGCATATAAATTTAAAGGTTTCGAATTACTAAAAATAAACAACCACCATAACGCCATCCCTCAAAACACTACCGCATCCTATCAAGCTTTATGGTGTGTTCTTCCTATCGTGAGTTGTTCAACAAAAATTATTTTATGAATTAAAAAAATAAAAAATTAATTATTTAATCCTTATAGTTTTACCGAATTCATAATTGAGTCCCTATAGTTTAATCTATTTATAGTTCAGTCCTTACTGGTTAGTGAGTCAAAGTCCACCATGCACACGTGTCACAAGTTTTGTCAAATGTTGCTGTGTGGCATCCTTATCTGCATCTATGACTGGAGAATATTTTTTTACAAGAAAACGTCTGAATAAAAAAACCAAAAGAAAAGAACTTTCCAGGATCGCTCGCTCACCATCTCCGTTCCGGACTTCACTCGCCGTTCTGGTTGCTTTGAGGTCGAAGAACCAGGTATAGAAGGAGGCAAGAATGCGATAAGGTTGAGATCGGATATGTGGTGGCCAACCAATCTTCTGCCCTATGACCGATCATTCACTGAAACCTTTCGAGACTTGAAGATTGCATTATAACTTGTACCGTTTCTGCAGATTTTTCCTTCTAGATGAATTCATCAGGCTGCGTTCTTTCTTCCATAATTCCCAACTGATCATTGTGAGATACACAATAAATTAAAGTATTGACTCATATTTAAGAGCTGATACAGGTGCAAAAAAGTAAGCTTTGTGGGTGTCGGAAGAGACGATGAGGTGAGGGATATGGGATGATATGCAGGTGAATTGATGAGGGCAGTGATGGGGGCAAATGATGGACCCGTGGTGGCCACCACACCTCCGATCTGAAAATCCTCTGTTTTTCCCCTTCTCAGTCTTCCTCATTTTTTGTGTGGACACCATCAGAATGCAAAATCCAACATCAATCAAACACAACCTATGCCAATAATTTCGTAATCTCCCAAAGAAGAAGAAGAAGAAGAAATGTCGGCAAACAACAAATTCTTAAAACCCACTTCTTCCTTTCAATACAGCCTCTGCACTACTCTGTTCTTCATTGTTCTGTTCACCATACCTGCCCTGTTCCTCCTCCATAACCCCATCACCACCTCCATATGCACCATCTTTGGCAACCATGTCAAGCCCTGGTCTGGTTATCTTCGCTTAGCTGAGTTCTCATGGAACCGCCTGCAATCTTTCCACCGCACATCCGTTGCCATGAGGGTGAACCCGGAAGGTGGAGATATAATAAAGCTTGGCACCAATTTCAGGAAGAACACAAAAGATTTTTATTATCATTGGCAAATGTTTATATTTATTTTAAATTTCATTTTATTATTTTAGTTTGTGAGGAAATATGTTTGGCTTAATATTTTAATTTTAAAATAAAATATAAAAAATATTTTTATTTTAATTTGCTTTTAATTTTTAATTTAACGACGTTACTTTTTTTATTTGAATTTATTATTTATGGAATTATTTTAAAAAAAAGAGTTAAGAATTAATTAAGGGCATTATTGTCCTTATATTTTCATGCATTTAATTCTTATTATGCATTTTCTCTCCTTCTTTTCTCCTCTCTAGTCAGATGATATGATAGGAGGGATGACATTATCTCTTCACTTTTCTCCCCTCTCTATTTTCTTCTTCTCTTAATCTTCTCTCCATTCAAACATAGTGTCAGAGATGAGATAATGGAATGAATTAGTGACGGAATTTTCCATCACAAATTAGCGACGAAAAATTTCCGTCACTAATCCATCACAGTATTAATTTTTTTATACTTTAAAAATGTCAAGTGTCCTCACCACCAGTAGCGAAGTGTCACCCCTATAGGCCGCTACCTTGTCGCCTACCACCGCATGTCCCTCGCTGGTGACCACCCACTACCCGCCCTTGTTGCTGGCTGCCACATATCACTCACTATGACTGCCACGTGTTCTCCTCTAGGGCTTGCCACTTGTCTTCCTCCAGCGGCCGCCATGTGCTCGATCACAAAGAAGAGGGGAGGGGGGAGAAAAGAAAGAAAAATTAATTGTAAGGGAATTCTATATTCTAATTCAAATAATTAATGGACCTATATATTAATAGAACTTTTTTTTTTCAGAAAACAAAAGTAACCAGCAATATTATAGTATATACCTCCCATTTAGATTTGAACACATGGCATGTTGGGGGGACTATCTTCCATGAAACTAACACGACAGTTTAGTATTGACACGCCCACTGTTGTTTTTTTGGTAGGGGCTTAATTTTATTTTGTTAGACACAAATATCATTCTATTGGAAGCAATCTTGTAGGAGGCATTGTCAAGTATTAAATGTGGACACCTCTCTTATTGCGGATTTGAATATTGCATATTATGAATGACTAGCTTTTTCTACTAGACATAACCTTATTAATGGCTTAAATTCCAATGATAATTTAAAAAGTTTGATAAAACTAATAAGAGATTTATGGCAAAAGTATGTTGGAAAGAGTTAACTACTGAGCCAAAAAAAGATACAAGGAAAAAGGAAACATGGGGAGTTTTATGGCCCAGCAAAATAGTTGGAGGAAAATAAATAAATAAATAAATAAAACCAACAATACAACGTCGTATCAAGTTGGAGTCCGTATGAATGTAGAAAACTCTTTGAAAGAGATGTTTCTAATTGAACCCCACAATTCGAATAAGACCCAATCAAATAGTCATATAAAAATAAATAAATTAAGCCAAAAGTATGCCTTTGGGCCTCTAATTTAATATAAGGTTTCAGTTTGACCCTTAATTTTATAAAATATTTTTTCAATCCTAACATCTTTAGTCTCAAGTGATTATTTTTCTACCAACAAGCTGTTAATTGCGGTGATAAGCAGCCTTGCTCTTGTGAAGAGGAAAGCACAAGTCGAAATCCCAAGATTTTTTTTAGGTTGATTTCGTCAAAATTTATTATGATATTATAATAAGTAATATAAAAAATTATATAATAAAATTAATTTTATAAAAAAAATTTTCTAAAAAATAAAAATTATAATATAAATAGAATAATAAGATAAATATAGAAAAGTTGTTGTTCCCTATTTTTTTATTGTAATTACATTATAAAAATTTACTTTTTCAATAATATATTATATATAAATAAAAATAAAAATATTAAATACAACTAAAATTTAAAATTTAAAATATAAAATATAAATATTATTTTTGAATTTTTTGAACAAATAATATATTAATTAATAATAGATATGTATATGAAATAAGAAATCTAAAAAGAAATATTAAATCATATATTATATAAAAATGATATATATATATATATATATATAATACTTTATATTTTTATATGATTATTATATTTGTTCTTTGAATTGAAATATTTTATATATATATATATATATATATATTTAATTATGTAAATAAAGATTGCATGTATATAACAGCTCTGGTAAAAGCATTAGCATGCGTGTGAGGTTAATGCTTTAAATCCAATTTGTCACAAAAAGTTAACCACGGTAATTTGTTATTTTTTGTAGTGTATGTATCATTGACCAAATCAAAAAAAAAAGAAGTGATGATGTTTTGTAACAATTATTTTTATTTTTAAAATAAACTTAATATATGTCAACACTAAAGAATGATTTGTGAACACCACCTTCTTATTTTGAAGGTGGTGGCTGATGAAGGATGGAGGATAGTTTGTCCTTGTTTTTAGGTTTCTGTTTGTAATTGCTTTTTAGCAGTTTATTGAATTTCAGTGTTATTCAAAAAAAAAAAAAAAGAATGATTTGTGAATGTTCAACATGTTTTATTGTAAACGACCTTAAGATTAAAGGATGGGCATACAATGTTAAAGGAGTGAAGATGTAATTTGTTAGTGTAAAATAAAGGGCCGCCATGGCAAACAAATGACGCAAAAAATAATATAACAAGCCAAGCTTTTCCATTGTAGCCAAATTATTTTACACAAACAAGATGTCCAAGTAACAAAAGACAAACAAAAGGATACACTGGACCCTGTCAACCAACAAGCCATACAAAGCCAGAATAAATAAAACAACATGGTTATATATATATATATATATATAGATATATATATTTATGGTTTTAGTCTAGCCAAAGGGGAAATTAAAACAAAGAACAAGGCAATACTAGCTATAATATAACAAGCCAAGCTTTCAGAGTAGCCTAATTATTCTACGGAATCATGAAGTTGAAGTTACAAGAGACAAATTACAAAAAGATACATTGGACACAGTCAAACCAAACAAGCCATACAAAGCCAAAATAAGTAATACAACAATTAAAACAAAGAACAAGGCAATGCTATATATATATAGATGCTGCCATGAATAATCACAAACAAGACTGCCATTTTACTCATGGAGAGCATAATCCACCTCATCACGTCGATGTCGAAAACACCAATCATAGTTGTAGAGCTTACCTCCAAGAGGACCTCCATCTACTGGAAGTGAGATGGTTTTAATAACTTCATTATTTTCCATGGACACAACCTTGCACACTTGAGAAGTACGACCAATGAGATACACACAATTGCTATCAAATCCCGACTTGCTTGGACTCCTCAGCGAATAACACTTTGAGTTTCCACCCAAAAACAAAGCACGATCTCCCAATGTTGATCCTAAACCAAGCCATCACCCATAAGTCCACCATGTAAACTAGCAGTTCCGAATTGGGTCTAACATAAACAACAAGAAGATTATCATCATCATCATCACCATCATCAGCGCTAACCAGCTTTAAATTCGAGCCGGAGAAACTCGGCTTGTTCTGCATTTGTAGTAACTTTAGGGTTTGAGTATTCAGATTCACTATTCCTATATCGGCCTTATCAGTGATAGCATAAAGAGTTTTCCTAAAAACTGTAACATCCACGACCTTCCAAGGATTTCCCCACCTCGAATAAATATCCCAGCTCGAATTTCGAGATTGATACACATGCATGTTGGATGACCATGTACATAAGGCCACGAGTATAAACTCTTCTGAGTTTTTCGCAAAAGTTAAGGTTGCTCTATCATATACATCTATAATACAACCTTGATCAGTTGGCCCTATGATTTCCATTTTCTTTCTGTAAAAAGGGTCTAGAAGCTTAACTGTATTCTCTGAACCTGCCATTACCGTATAACCACTGGAAAATCCAACAAGGGAGAATCCTGAGAAGAAAGGAAGCGTTGTGTTATAGATTCTTTCTTCAGATATGCTATAGAAGGAGCAGGATTTTTTCGCATGTGGTGTCTTTTGAACAATTAATGGCCCATGCGAGGCCATGAAATGGCGCCAAAAGTCGGAATGAAAAAATAGCCTCCAATCCTTGCAAACTTCCCCAAAGTTAAATAGCTCATCAATATCTAATTTCTTGGCAATGATATTGAGCACATCTGAAGGAAGTTGCGATGGGGTCTCATTTTCCCTTTTTATCAATGTCCCTGCTCATCACAAGATCATTAATAATTGGTTATTTGATACTTCAACACAAGGAAAAAAACCCTACTCTTTAGTATTTTCATTTTATCAGAAAAAATAAGAAAATTAAGAAGATAAGTAAGATTCATCTATGTTGTTGTTGTCAAACAGTAGTTGGAATCTTATTTTTGATTGAACCATGTAGATTATGATGCCAAGTGTAGGGGATAATATCAACACACATGGCATTACACTTTGATGACTTATTTATTGAATAGATTGCTGTTGGACTTTTTGGCAAAAAAGTAAAAAAAAAAAAACGCTATTGCTGTTGGACTTGTGTGACTGTGTATGATTAGGTCGCCCAACACTTGTATGGTGAAACTGGACTGGAACTTTAGACTTTGACTTGTATATTATATTCATATTATCTTACTTGGATTGATTGTTTTATTTGGTTTGTTTTTTATTTTTGGTACAAAAATTTTAAGAAAGGGGTTAAGTTCACCCACGATCTAAGGGCAAGACTCTAAGTTGGGGTGCCTCCCCCAACACCTCGACTGGACCACAACTAAGTGGACTTCCCTGGGCTTTATTTGCATTGTTACCAATGCTGATGTTATCTTTATCCTATAATAGATTGTTGAGAATGTAAAATTGGACCTTTGGTTAAAAAATCTTTATATTTGGTCAAGAAACCCAATTCAATAGGTTTTCAGGCGATCTTAATGGTTTTGTTATACCCTGAGTTAAACTACTTGCTTAGAATGTGAGAATTAGAGTGTTACACTGAGCGACTCCTATAGTTTTGCGATTTTCATAATTACTGTGTCTAGAGGAGATAACATGGAACTAGCTCAGGAGTGAGTGTTCAGTTATTCAGTTGAGTTACGTGTTCATTAACCAAAATAACCGAATTAGAACCAAATATTAGCTAGGAGAGAAATATCAGCCTCATCTAAGGGAAGAAGATGATTATGAGTTGCTTTTGAGTTTCTTTAAGAACGGCTCAAAGAGAAGAAGAATGTCATTATAAGAAGGTAAAAAGGGCATGTGTTTTGGGGAACCATACATATGCATGAGAAAAAAATGTGTAATAACTTCACTCTTTGGAAGCCTAAACTAGAGTTCACTAAAACCCATAACTACTCGCCAATTCAAATGATTCACTCCTGAAGCTTGATACATCAAACAAACACTTTTGAAATCTTTCCAGAGTTAATTAAGATCACAAGGGAAAAAAGAGTGTTGTAGTTGAGTTTCAAAAAGTGATAGAAAAATTTAAGCTCAATTATATTGGTTTTCTATGAGAATTAATGTGAAAAATGAATGGGAAAATGTTGAGTTAGAAATAGAGAAATTAAAGATAATCCTATTGAGGAAGGAAAGGAGAACAAAGATAAAAGTGGACTAGATCGAGGGAGTCCTAGGCAAAAATACAATGAAACTATTAGTGAAAATTAGAAAAGAAAATGAGTTGCTAATGGTGATTCAGACAATTGCAAGTTCATGAGTTTCAATTGCATGTAGACATTGGAGTTTTAAATGTAATCCTCAAGTTGCAACTACGATTCCTGTTTTTAACTGTTTGAATCCGATATTTGCAACTCATTTTTCAAAAAATTCTTTCAAGGCATTAAGTTGATCTTTTAGGAGTTAAATTTCATTCCCAATATAGTTTTTGGAACATGGTCAAAAGCATTAGGTTATAAGGTTAGATCGGATTGGAAGAAGTTGAGTGCAAAGTTCTCCTAGTAATCAAATACCGATATATTCTTCTGTTCTATTGGATGAATAGTTATGTACCCTTTGGGATGTATATAATCCTGAATACTAACAATTAGTATTATTCCTGTTAGACTCATTTAAGTTTAATTTGTCGACACCAAAAGCAAAAGGTTCTGAAACCCGGACCGGTCACTGAACTAATTAGGGTATTGGGTTAAGGGTTAGTGGGTTAGATCGGGGTCAAACTGGAGCTAAACCGGGGCTAGACCGGAGAGGAAGGGAATATTTTAGAATTATTTATATGAAAATTTGAATAAAATATTAAAAAAAATTAAAAACAAAACCGGTCAAACCGTGAGAAAACTGGTCAAATCACGTGAAACCCGGTCGAATCGGGTTCAATAGCCAAACTGGACCAGTCGACCATCGGTCTGACGGTTTCATGATTAGACCGGCCGGTCTGGTCCAGTCTTGAAAACATTGACCAAAAGATCTAAAAGCATTTATTTTAAGATTAATTATAAGAATTCTGAAACCAAGATCATAATACCTAGTCTTGTCAAGTTTTATAAATTTTATAATGTTTTTCTTTTGGCTGTTTTAAAACGTCAAAAAGCAATTGATGAACTTTTTATCCATTTTAACGATAGAAATTACCTAGAACATTTGGCAAAAAAAAAAAAACAACAAATACATTCGATGGATTTGGCACTTGTATGCAAGACAATGCACTAAGAAATTACCCCCAAAACTGCGGTTTCAGAAGCACTTTTTCCGCAAATCGAGACAAAACTCCTCTCACATACTTACCTCGTAAACTGTAAAAGCTATTCTCCAAAAGCTAATCAGAACACACAGTACTAAATGTATATACGGACTTTGTCCCTATTTATAATATCCTTAGTTTTAATTGACTTCTCTACTTTTACAAGGTCTTATTTGAGTTTGATTGACTAATAAATGTATTTTTACCCATTTTACTCTTAATTAATTTCTTATATTGCATTAATTAAAATGTTGATCCATTTCCTTTATTCTCTCACATCATCTTTCTCAAGGTTGTCAAATAGGTAAGTATGTGAGAGGAGTTTTATCTCGACTTACGTAATAAGTGCTTATTGACCCCCAATAAGCAATACCAAACACACGTTAAGTAAACTCGTGATAATGACATAAATTCATATCGTGAATTTGAATTGTAAACTCGTAAGAGTTTATTTTATCATTAAATAGGTATTTATAATGTATAATTAAATTTAATTAATTAAAATATACAAACTAACAACAAGTTGATTTAAATATATTTTAAATCCAACTAATTGAAAGTAAATACTGAGACATTCATAATTTATTATATGAAATTTATATATAAAGCCATTAAGTATGATAAAATCGAAAAAGTTAATACGAATTTAAGAGTGAATTAATATGGTTTTGTAAGTTAGAAGCGTCACAACGATAAACTCAGTGTGTAAACTTACAAGTTTTTCTGAGTTTACAACTAGCACGGCTTTACTAGTGACTCAATACAATTTTTAAGGTAGAAAAATAAAAACAGCAAATTCAGAGAATTAACTTGTGAGTTTGATAACAATGATCTTTCCCTTGTATATTCTCTTCCATCATTTTTTTCATTATTCCTCACTCTATTTTACTCATTTGTTAAAAAAGGCATATTTGAAAAAATATATATATTTCCTACATATTTATTATTTTTAATTAATTTTTACTACTTTATTAAACTATACAATTTAGTTAAAAGGACCTTATATAGGGATAGAGGGAGTATTGTACTCCTCTGGTCCTAGTTATAAAAAATATTCCCTCTCATAAGATTAACTTTATCTAAAATTTTAATGACTTTTCTATTTTACCTCTCATTAACTACATATCTGTCATATATTTTTCCTACTTATTCTCCCTCATCTTTTATCACACTCATCATCTCCGCAAATTGAACCAAAAAAAAATTGCATCCCTTATACATTTATTGATTTTAACTAATTTTAACCAATAGTTCATTTTAGTATAAAAAGGACATGAGGGAATAGTAGAAAATAACTATTATGCTTCTTAGATGCCAATATTATTGTCAAACTCACGAGTTGACTCTCCGAATTTACCGTTTTTATGTTTCTACATACAAAATTGTGTCGAGCCATTTTTAAACTTGTATCACCTATAATCTCGGTCAAACTCATGAGTTCACATAATGTGTTTGCTGTTTTTACATTTTTAGCTTACAAAATCATGTTAACTTATTTTTAAACTCGTACTAACTTTTTTGATTTAATTATGCTCAGTGGCTTTATATATGATTTTTTTAAAAAAAAATTCTTTGTTAGGAATGATAAGTTATTAATGTTGAAGGATTTAATTTTAATTATTTAGATTTAAAATATATTTAAATTAAATTATTGTCATTTTTATATTTTACTTATTTAATTATATACTATTAATACCTATTTATTGATAAAAATAAACTCTTACGAGTTTAAAATTCGAGCATCATCCATTGTCATGAATTTACCTAAACTTGTGAGTTTGACAACGTTAAATGCAATAAGAGTTATATCCTTCATTGAAAATATAAAGTTGGAAACATAATAGAGTCGAAGACAACAATGAAAAATAACAATAAAAACAGCTAAAGAAAACCAGAAAAGTTTTTAAAGCCTTACTCGATGATGAGGAACCATTAGAGCTGTTGCCACCATGTTGATCACCTTCAGCGTTCTCCATTTTTTAGTTTCTCTAATTCTCTGTCTCCTCCGGTTAACCATGGGCTCACCAACAGTTTAAATAGGTCACATATAGAAGTGTCATAAATGCAAAAGACACACGCCAAATCTGATTCACACAACTTTTGTAATTATCTGTCCACCTATTGCAAAATTTAATCTTGCTTAAAAAGGCCATATTATAAGGCCGAAGTAGGTGCATGGAATCTCTCAAGCACAATTAGCCGACTTAAGCCTTAATTTTGCAAGTCTTAAAATTTAGATATTGTCAAACAAAAATCACGTCTCCTCGTTGGTTCATGTCAATAAAAGATATTTAAAATTTATTATCACCTTGAACCCTATTGATAAACGACGCCAACATAAGTTTTTTTTTATAACAATTAATTGTTTAACTATTTTACAAGTAAAAGTAATCTACGTATAACATACAATTTATAGGATATGGCTTGTTATCTTTAAAATATATAGAAAGCAATTTATAAGTAATGAATAGTACAATGCACAAAAAAAAAAAAGAACAATATATAGGATTACGACATTTATGAAGCATCAATATTTTAACTTGCTTGACGTATTAATGTACGTACTGACATGCATGCATCATGTGGATACTTGTCAGCATTCTCCATTTTTCGTTTCTCTTCAATCACCCAATAAACCATGGCCTCGTCACACTACCAAAAAAACCTTACATTTATTGTAACGGTTATTTTGGTTGTTTTGTAGTAGTTTTCACCGCTACCATCAACATTTGTAGTGGTTTTGCCACGGTCTGCTACCCCAGGGGTCAAACTCGCTACAACTTCTGTAATGGTGAAAGGAAGACCGCTACCAACGTGTGGTACAATTGTGACTCCCAAGACCCGATTGCAATGGACATATAAAACCAAGGTTATGAAACTTGGATTAGAATGGTCGAGTAGACTCAGAACTCGGTGAACGGTCAATTGGTCAATTCTGCTGTGACCCCAACTCAGGGGAAAGATGGCCTAGGGTGATTTGGGGTGACTCGGGACAACTTGGGCCTAACTCAAGTAACTCCTGATTGGGGTGAGTTGCCCAAGTTGAGTTTTTAAGCTTTGATGGACTAACATAGCTCTGAGAAAGAAGCAAATGTGAGAGAGAGATCAGAATAGAGGGAGTAAGCAAGAAAGAAGATAGAAAAGAAAAGAAAAGGGAAGAGAGAAAACAACAAAAAGAAAACTAAGGAGCTTCTCCACACCACCGGTAGCTGGGGTAGACTTCTGAGGAGCCCCATTGTTGGGCTTGAACATCTCCACCATATCGAAACTAAAAATTGGAAATCTAGAGATGAAAGGTGAAGGATAGCAGAGAAACCACCGAATATTTTGAGGGTACAAAAAACGAACATGGTTTGGCTTTTGGGATAACAAAAGTTGCTTGCGTTGCTTGCACGGGTGTTAGTAAGAGTACATCAGATATTAAATTTTCCTAATGAAGAAAATCCTATGAAGTCAATAAAAATAGAAAATAAAACAAACAACAAAAATATCTTACAAAAAAAAAACAACAAAAATAATAAATGCAGACAAAAAAATGTCATGGGCAAAAATATCCACCTCAATATGAGTGAGAGCAAACGATCACGGCCCAAAACAAATAATTCCTATAGCTTCAAAAAGGAAACATTGTTCAATGTTCTAATACAAAGATCAACTATACATTGACAAAAAATTCACCTCATCTACAAAAAATCACTCAATGATTATATCTATTAAATGTTAGGGCAAATAGAGCAATAAAATATATATCTCTTGAGCGAAACGTGTGCTAGAAATCACCAAATTCCAAAGTTGAAGCCACAAACTATATACCAATATTAATGCCTAATCTGGGGAAGGTATAGGAAGCTCCAATCAACGGTCCCATTGTTTTGATTCAAGATCTATATGTCTCAAAAAAATACACCAAATTTCAAGTCAATCGAACTAGAAATGACCATCTAATCATCACCTTCATCATAATCGTTTACTAAAATCTGTAGTAGATGTGAACGGACATTCACAAATATTATGGGGGGAAGTAGAAGATTCCAATGGATGATCTGATAGTCCAAAATTAAATTTTGTGTCTCTAGAACCTCCATAAAATATCTTTGGCTCAATTGGACAAGCAATCATCTTCTTAGATCAAAATTGTTCTAGCTGAAAAATCGCAGAAATTATTCTCACAGAGAGCAATAAAAAAACTTCATTTTTTTCCCTCGCACACTCATGCAGTAGTACACACAACCCTTATTAGAGTTCTCTATTTATTTCTTCCTTTTCTTTTTCTTTCCTTTTTTATTTTATTTTTTTTTGTTCCTTCTTTTCACAAAATAGGACACACATAAAATACAAAATAAATAAAATCAAATAATTAAAACATGGGTATCCACGTAGGAGTGATATCCTATGGCCCAACAGCTTTGAGCCTAGGGTAAAGGATATAGGTTTCAAGTTTCAACTCTAGATTTGTAGATAAAAGCATTGGAATTTGGGACTAGACAAAGTTAATTGCGCTTTTTTTCCAAATGGTTGCATTAGTACAAAATCGCACATATATGACGCTTAATAAATAATGGTTACAATGAATAAACGTTATCTAAGTCGAGACGGAGTTCATGCAAGAATATATAATGATAAAACTGAATGGTTAAATATACGGTAATTTATTTAGAGATGTAATTCGTAAAAAAAAAACATAACGGTTGTAACCATTAACCATCATGTGTTTAATGATAAAAATGATAGTTCTTACGAAACAACCATCTTATAAAACTTTCAAATGATTTGTCTTCCAACCTTATATAAGTGAAAAACAAAAACATAATGGTCATAACAATTAACTGTAAAGTAAGAATGAAAAAAATGACATTTCTTAAGAAACGACTATCATATAATACTTTCAAATGATTAGTCTTCCCCAACTTTAAACTACTCTAATTTAAAATACATTTTCATAAGTCTTTATTTAAAATCACATATTCCTTATTATTCTTACTATTTTTATTTATCGACCTCCTCCTTATCTCCTTCATCATGTTAAGACCTCAGGGAGCGAGCACCTCCTCCATCTCCTCTACAAGCTCTTCCTCATTCATCATGATATTCTCTCAAGTTGTTGCAGTCAATGTAATTCATGATGACAGGATTTGCAAACTTTTTCATTTGAGAATGATATAATTTCAATGAAATTGTATCATTTTCATAATGACAAGTTTCGCAAATCCAATAATGGCAACTCACTGATCCATCCCAAATTGCATGGTAACTTGTTGTCGAAGGTATTGCTCTATTATATACAGTCTAGTCCATCTAGCTCAAAAACTCCAACATGAAGAGTCCAGCACATCGATACATCACAGTTATTATATAACAGCAATGATGTATTATAAAAGTTCAAAGTTTTTAATTAACAGCCCTTATGTATGTTACTAAACGGCTTTTAACTAAATCTTCATGGTTCTTACATAACAACATTTATGTATATTATTGAATATAGAACAGTTGTTTATGTGAGCCTGTTATTTAATTTATTGTTCCAGCGCTACGCACATTATGGCCTCACCAAGCCTAAATATATAATGGGTGTTATATTAGAATTATTATAATATATACTGAATACATAATGGTTTGGAATTGTTATATATTTGCGCTGAGCATATATAGCGCCTTCATATATGATGGTTTGAAAATATCATGTATGATCGATAATAATAATGATAAATGCCCTTTTCTGTTGTAGTGTTGAAAAAAAAACATTTTTATTATTCAGCTTTAAAATGTTCCAATTTTCGTTCCCTGAAAGATTTATTTTCTTTATCATATTGTTATAATTTTTTTAAATGTAAAAAACTTGAATTTATTTTTTCTGAAATTCTTTTAATTTAAAACATGAGAAAATTAATGATTTGATCCTTATAGTTTCATTGAGTTTGTAACTTGATCCTTATGCTTTAATTTGTCGTGACTTAGTCCTTAAGCTTTTCTCATTTATCTCCACCCGTTCTTATATTCCAAAAAATACTGGAGTCTCTTAGACCTTATCCTATATGGTGCTGATGGTGATTAATGGTATTAAATATGCTTAGCATGGAACATGAACAACAATGAAATGAATATGGGTGAGAGAGAGAGAGAGAGGAGTCGAGAACGAGTGCCTCCGGCGCCGACGACGGAGGAGCGTGATGCTCTGGATCGTAGTAGGAAGAAGTTTAGTCTGGGTGTTGGTGGCTTCACAGGAGGCTATCAAATGATTCCCAGGGACGAAGAATGGATGCATGATGCGGAGAAGGAAGATCATGATATTGGAGAGAGTAAAACCGACGAAAATGAGAAGGCAACAGGGAACCATGCAGAGCATAAATGGAGGTCTTTCAAGGAAGCAGTACTACAGGATCGGTGTGATACAGAAGAGGAGGAAGACTGGTGGAGTGGGGATGGGTGGAAGGAGCGTATCAAGATCGAGATGACTGCTTTGGGTCCGAATGTAATTTTCTCGCTGGAAGAAAAGGATAGGTTGGCTAAGCAGTGGCATAGTTCACTGATAGTCAAGCTGCTGGGGCGTATGGTAGATCCTATTTATTTTGCAACAAAAATTCAACAGTTCTGGGCTAAGAATGGGGATGTTGAGCCAATTGATGTGGGTGCTGGCTTCTTCGTGGTGAAATTCAAAGATAGAAGAGATTATGATCTTGCACTCACCGGAGGTCCATGGCTACTATTTGACCATTATATTTCGGTGCAACCGTGGAAACAAGACTTTGATCCTGATGAAGCGGTGGTGACCAAGATTGCTGCGTGGATTCGGTTTGCTAAGCTTCCTTTAGATTACTATGATAAAGGAGCTTTATTTGTTTTAGGTTCACAGATTGGAAAAGTGATTAAAGTTGATGTGCCTACACTGAAGAGGAAGAAAGGAAGGTTTGCTCGCCTTTGCGTAGAATTGAATCTTGCTGCACCATTGAGGCCTTTCATATTGATCAATGGCAGAGTTACCCGTGTTCAGTACGAAGGTATACATCTCATTTGTTTTAAATGCGGGAGGTATGGTCATGATGCAGATCATTGTCAACATAAAGAGGCTGATTCCCAAGCTACTGAGTTGGGTGTGGAATGTGAGTCTGGAGAAAAAGCTGGGAACACGGAAACAAGCCAGGAGTCTTCGGTTGGGAGTGGAGGCAGAAATGAAACTGGGAATGGAGAGAGTAGTGGGACTAAGACAATGGAAGGAGTGGGTTTTGACAATTGGACCTTAGTTCAGAGAACAAGAAGACAACGCCGGCCAAACGTTTCTGCCGGTACCCCGAACGGCCGCACGGTTCTGCATGTAGATCGTCCACGCGCTGCTTTGGGTGACCGGAGACAAGCTGGTTCAGACAGGCGAGGCGCACGTTTGGATGCGTTGATTAAGGAAGAAATGGTGAGTGATTCTCGAAAGTCAAGGAGTCTGCTGGAAAGGGAGCCTTTGAAGGAGATAAAGAATCAACATGTAGATTTGAAGGTGGCGCAAATGGTGGAGGAAAAGGTGCCATTATTGGGTCTTGTAAATGATGGCAAAATGCAAGGTGGGACCAACCAAGAGAATTCATGCTTAACACCGTTGGAAACAAAGGAAGCAGACAAGAATATGGCGGGGACCACGCGCATGGAATTATCACGTTTGAAGACAAAGGAAGAAGATAAGAACATGGAGGGGACCACGCACTTGGACTTTTCAACGCTAGAAAACACGGAAAAAGAAAAGAAATTGGAGGTGTCACCGATTAGGAGCAATTCACCGATGGACATTAAAGAAAAAGCTAAGAAAAAGGAGGGAACAAGAAATATGAGTGTTATCTTAGAGGCTAAAACACGGCTAGGATTGGTGAAGAGCAACAACATGGGTTTGAGTATTAGTGGAGCCAAAACCGATGAGCAAGTTTATATTGGGTCAGTGTCTTCTAAGCCTATAACTCATAATAGAAGTATGATGCAAGTTGTTGATATAGCAATGAAGACTCGAGAGAAGGAGCAAAGGAATATGAACGAAAAGAAAGGTAAGAATGAGTCTAATGTGGGGGTTATAAATAAATGGGATCCTGGAGAAGGCAGTAACGCACAGTTCTGTGTACGCCAGAATCCTATCCTAGATGATTTGGGTGATACAGAGATGAGTGATGTGGTGAAGTCCAGCGTTCAGAAGCAGTAGCTTGGGGCCTAAAATTTCTTATTAATTTTTTATGGATTATAATATATTAATTTGGAATTCTCGGGGTACTGGGCGCAAGTTTTTTGCAGGTTTGATTTCTGAATTAAAACGGAGATATCAGTTTGATTTTTTAGCTCTCCTTGAACCAAGGCAGAAGGGAGAGAAGGCAGGAGTGCTTAGTAGACGCTTGGGCATGGAAAATGTGGAGGTAGTCGAGGCAAATGGCTTCAGTGGTGGAATATGGTGTTTTTGGAGAAATAATGTTGATTTCAAGGTTACTTTTAAAGATTCCCAGGTTCTTCATGGGGTCTTTAACGAAGGAAAGAATTCGAGATGGGATTTATCGGTGGTGTATGGACATCCAAACTACTTAAAGCGTAGAGATCTATGGAGACAGCTCAGTTTAATCCGGGTGAGTGGGTTGACGAAGTGGTGTGTGGGGGGTGATTTTAATGCAACTTTACGGGATGCAGATAGAAGGTCTGTATCAAAAGCACCAGGCCGCCATGATAATTTATTTGCTAAGTGGTTGAGGGAAAGTGGGATGGAAGAAATGGATTTTCAAGGACCTGAATTCACCTGGAGGAGGAATGGATCGGCAAGCAGAATTGATAGGGTTATAGCAACGAAGCAATGGTTCGATATGTTTCCTAACACATCGCTGCTGCATCTTCCACAATATAATTCTGATCATTGTCCGCTTCTAATGAGATGGGTGAGAGGACCTAGATGTAAGCAACGGAAGCCATTCCGGTTCTTTGCGCCCTGGGTTACAGATGAGTCCTTTTCTTCTGTTGTGGAAAATTCGTGGAGGATATCTAGATCTTGGGAGGAAAATATTGCTGGGTTCAAAGCAGAGGTCACAGAATGGAATGAGAAGAGTTTTGGGAATATTAATCACAGGAAAGCTCGTTTGCTTCATAAATTGGAAAAGTTAAATGAAGGTCAAGAAGGGGATAATAAATGGAAGGTGGTGTGGGAAGAGTTAGAAAAGTGTTTGGTTCAGGAGGAATTAATGTGGTTACAGCGTTCCAGATGTAACTGGTATACTCAGGGGGATAAAAATACGAAGTATTTTCATACAGTTACGAATAGTCGTCAAAGGAGAAAGCAAGTGGAAGCGCTTAGAAGGGATGATGGGATATGGATTTATAGTGAGGAAGATCTTAAACGAGAAGGAACTACTTTTTTCCAGAATCTCTACACCGAAGAACAGAACCAGAGTGGAGAAGTTAATTTTGGTGGTACCTATCCATTGATCTCTGAAAACTTGTTACAAATGATGGGTGCAATGGTTACGGAACAAGAAGTGAAACAAGCAATGTTTAGTATGGGACCTCTCAAAGCCCCTGGTCCAGATGGCTTGAATCCGCTATTCTTTCAAAACCAATGGAATACTGTACGGGAGTCAGTGGTGAAAATGGTTCAGGATATCTTTGGTAGGCCTAATGAGGTTAGAAGGGTTAATGGGACTTATATCGTTTTGATCCCCAAGATTGAGATTCCCCAATGCATTCGGGATTTTCGTCCGATAAGTTTGTGTAATGTTATCTATAAAGTTGTTACAAAAATTCTAGCCACCAGGATGAAGAGGGTTATGCCAAAAATCATTTCACCAAATCAGTGTAGTTTTGTGCCTGGAAGACAGAGCTCTGATAATATTGTCCTTGCCCAGGAAATTGTGCACTCGATGAAGAAAACGAAGAAGAAACAGGGATTTATGGCTTTGAAAATAGATCTTGAGAAAGCGTATGATCGTGTGCGTTGGGATTTTGTGGTGGCACGGTTACATGAATTACACTTCCCATCCCAAATTATTGATCTAATAATTGCATGCCTTACTACCCCTGAAATGCAGGTTATGTGGAATGGCAAGCCTGGACCAACTTTCAACCCGTCCCGAGGTGTTAGGCAAGGTGATCCTATATCTCCATACTTGTTTGTACTTGTTATGGAAAAATTGGCTCATCTTATTCAAGCGGAGGTGAACGCGATGAATTGGATTCCATTTAGGTTAAAGAAGCATGGGGTGGCAATTTCACACTTGTTCTTTGCTGATGATCTTTTTCTGTTTGCTGAGGCTTCTCTTGAGCAAGCAGCAATTATTAAAGCCTGCCTAGATGATTTCTGTGCTGCATCAGGAGAAAGAGTCAATGGAGCAAAGTCCAGGATTTTCTTTTCAAGGAACGTTAGCCATAACAGGAGAACGGAGATCAGCGAGTTTCTTGAATTTACACCGACTGCGGACCTTGGTAAATATTTGGGTATTCCTGTACATCACGACAGGGTGTCGAAGCATACCTACCAGTACCTAGTAAATAAGATGGAAGACCGTTTGAAGGGTTGGAAGGCGAATACCTTGTCAATGGCTGCCCGTCATACACTTGTATCTTCAGTAGTTTCAGCAATTCCCAGTTATGCCATGCAATCAGCATGGTTACCAGCAGCTACCTGTGAAGAGATTGATAAGAAGTGTAGGGGTTTTTTGTGGGGAAGTTCTGGTATGAGTAAGAAGCCTTCAATGGTTAAATGGGATGAAGTATGTAAACCAAAGGATGTAGGAGGCCTGGGTTTACGTCATGCTCGAAAACAGAACGAAGCCTTTATGATGAAGCTAGGGTGGGGTCTGGTGAAACGACGGGATACATTATGGGTGAAGTTTATGCGGGAAAAATATAAATGTGGGGAAGATATTTTGCCCGTCATAAACAATGCGAGGGGTGGTTCTCAGGCATGGAAGGGGATAAGGCATGTTTGGGAAAAGGTATAGCAAGGAGTAGGATGGCGGATAGGAAAGGGTGACAGAGTGCTCTTTTGGACAGACTCATGGCTTCCACATTATGATAGTCTTGTGAGTTACTGTGTTAGAGATATTCCGGATGACATGTTAGCGGAACCTGTGTGTACATATGTAACTACGTCAGGAGGGTGGGACTGGGCGAAGTTTGATTCATTCTTACCTTACTCGGTGCTTGATGCCATACGGAGGGTCATTCCGTCTGCTCGAGGAACTGAGGAGGATATACCCATATGGCGGCTCTCGAATAGTGGGGAGTTTACTATCAAGTCAGCATATGGACTAGTAGTCGGGGAGCAGAATTCAACAAATCGCGGGTTATGGCGAAGAATATGGAAACTGCGCACTCCTCAAAGATGTAAAACTTTTCTGTGGATGGCAGCCCGTGGGAGATTGATGACGAATTCATGGAGAGCAGTGTGTGGAATGCAAGTACAGCAGGATTGTTTTTTGTGTGCAGGGGTGTCTGAGAGTGTGTTACATGTACTTCGAGATTGTCGTATAGCGAGAGTTTGTTGGGCGAGGATTTCAGATTCTCCCGCTCAGAGTACAAAGTTCTTTGAGTCTATGGATATAACCTCTTGGATAAGATGGAATTTATTACAGAGAAAAGAATATGAAGGGGTGAGCTGGCAGGTATGGTTTGCAATTTTTTGTAGGCAGCTTTGGCTAAATAGAAACTCTGGAGTATTTCAAGGTAAGACCTCGGGGCCTCATCAGTTGATAGCTCAAGTCCGAGCTCAGACAAGATGGGCTGATGTGACACTATGTAAGCCTTCTTTTGAGACAAGAGTTAATACATCATGGAAACCTCCATATGTTGGTTGGGTTAAAGTTAATGTCGACGGCGCATGTAGTTCGGGAGGGGATCGTGCGGGGTGTGGAGGGATCGTGAGGGATCATGAGGGTAATTTGCTGACTGGGTTCATGTATGGCTTGGGTAGAGGATCTAGTCTTAATGCTGAGATGTGGGCAGTAATGATAGGGCTTAAAATGGCTTGGGATTCGGGGAAGCGGCGAATAGTGATAGAGTCGGACTGCTTGGAGGCTTTGGAGCTGATAATGGGTGGCTGGGAGGAAGATCACATGGAAGCTCAGTTACTCGGGGAGATTCATGGTATGTTAGATAGAAGTTGGGATGTATCAATGGAGTGGTGTGGACGACAATCTAATCATGTTGCGGATATTTTAGCTAAGGAGTCACTGGGTATAACTACAGGGCTTGTCTGGTTTCGGGAACCACCAGAATGCATTCGGTCTACGTTACGTTCAGATATAGGTGTCTCATAGTTTTCTTTTTGTTGTTTGTGTGTTTTTTTCTTTCTTTCCTTGTTTTTGTGTTGGTTTTTCTTTTCATGCTATTTCTTTAAAGTGTATGTCAATCAAAAAAAAAAAAAGGTATTAAATATGCTTAGTTTGGCTACCGCATCAATGCCACATCACATTAAATAAGATTCATCACAAAAAACAGTCAATTAGTAATGGCAAAATTTTGTCACTAAATTGACTTAGCAACAGAATTCCATTGGAAGTTCCGTCACTAATCCACAGTTTTTTTTTGTGGTGGCAAAACCTCTATTTTTTGAACCCCTCTTTTTTGTTTTCCATAAAATGGAGTGAAATATTGGAGAATAGGTGTGCCCAACTTGGAATATGCAAGATGAGTATTTAATCCCCAAAGCATCAAAGATTTCACTACAAAAAAAAGTAAATTTTCAACGAAATTTTTCATAGATTTGTGACGAAAACAGATTTCTGACGGAATAATTCTGTCGCAAACGCATCGCTCCACCACCTATTGCCGCTCCATATTTCCTGAAAATGCATCTCTTCTTGGCCCCAAGAGGATTTGAACCCGTGTCCTCGCTTGCATGTGCGTGACGTCTTACCAGTTGCGCTAGAATGCTTTGATGTTATATTATTACAATAGTATATATATAATCTTATTATATATTCTTATAATTTTTATTATAAATTAATTTCAAACCAAAAAAAAAATTCACATCTTAAATAAATTTTCATATGACTAAATTTTTTTCCAATTTCTGAAATTTTATTTTATTTTTATTAACATTAATTAATAACTAATAATTTATATATATATATATATATTGAAAAAATATATGTGTGTTATATTATATATTTTTATTTTATTTTATATGTAATATATTATCGAGAAATTACATAGAGTATATCGTAATTTTAACAATAATTATGGGGAAAAAATAATATTTAGGATTAATATAATCTTTAGTCCCTCAATTTTGCCCTCATTTTGATTTTAGTCCATCAAGTTTCAAACCATAGGGATCAAATATGGAATTAACCTTGATTTTTAAATATTGACATGGATAATAATTTTAATTTTTATAAAGATATTTTTATCTGATACCTTGGTATCAGAGCCAGAAGGTGAAGTAGGGATGTAATACTTAAATCTGGATCTATTTTTATGGCATTAAAATTTTTGTTAGCAGATTAGTATGATTTAAAGATCTACACTTGATAGCACTTTGTATATAGTTCTTGTTTATCATACATGAGTCCATCCATGGGTTGACGTTGCCATAAGCCCTGTGTGTTGAGGCAGGTGTTTGTGCCCTACGTAGTAGTGTATGATAAATAAAGATTTTATATACCACAAGTCTGGCTAGAGTTAGATATAAGAAATCTTACTAATTTCTTAACAAGACATTTTAATCCATAAAAATTGATACATTTTTAATTATTATACCACTATGAATCCAGAAGGTAATGATACTTAGGTAAGGGAGAATTACAATTATTGTTATCTTCTTTTCTTTAAGCGTTCTTCAGCCTTTATATTCTGCTCTTTATTTCTGTCCTTTACCTCCTGCACTCTTTCCTTTCAGACTTTTAAATTCTGTCAATTTAAATTTTGTAATTTAAATTATGTCTTTTCTTCTCCGTTCCTTTTCTTCCAAATGTGGTAGTAGTAGCTCTTCTTCTACTCTATTAAACAACTCTACACTAAATGATGAGGAATCAAAGTTTTCAACTTCTAAAAAAATTTTTAAAGAAGAAATTTCTTTTGAAAATATAAACCAGAATGTAAACAATTGGGTTTTACCTCCAATTGCTCTAAACACGCTTTATCAAATGCAAACTCAAGATAAGAAGTGGTTCTCTAAATCTGATTACATAATCAAAACAGTTGAAGAATCAATTCCTATCAAACTAGAAAAGGAAGAATTTTACCTTCTTTCTCAAAAATCGATTGATAAACATAAGAAAGATTACAACTTTTTGCACATCGGAAGTGTTCAAGTTGCCATTAAACCATTGGTAAGAAAAGGATTAAACGTGTCAGGACTAGTATGCCTCATGGATACTAGACATTATGAATTTTTGAATTCTTTACTTGCAGCAGTAGAATTTGGGCTTCATAATGGTCCTGTTTACTTTAATTGTTATCCAGATAGGATGACAGATTTAAAGGATGAACATGTTCTTGAAGTCCTTAAACTTAAACTTTAGTTAAACGGTTTAAAAATGAAACCAAGATCTATACATGCTACCCTAACTTATAGGATACAATATAAGGTCTTAAACTCAACTAATCCTTAATTCTAATACCTCCTGATAATGGCCAAACAATAGTCTTTTTATTAGATGAACAAAATGCAAACTTGACTGTTCCAAAAATAATTATGTGGGATGATGTTGAATTACCAGATGATTGGACAATGGATAAGGCCACAAAGCCTATTCCTAAACCAATATCTCAGGTAAGCAAAATCATTCAAACATCAGATGGAACTGTCAAACTATCTTTTGATAGACCAAGAAGATCTTGTAGTCAAGCTACCAGAACTGAGCCTTCATTATATGAAGACTGTAGGTCTGTTAGATCTGAATCTTCAAGATATTATTGTTCTTCTTTACCTAAACCACCATCTATCATCTACATGTCAGCACCCAAAACATCAACTCCCCAACAAACTTCACCAAAGGTACCATCGGTCATATATGCTCCACCACCACCTACGATAACCCCACAAGCAACGAACGTTTCAATTCAAGGAGTTGACAATTCTTTAAATATTCCACAAACAAGTTATGAAAAGGATGACGACTTGAAATCAATTGAGTCTCCAACCTATTCATCTCTTGGGGAACCAGGGGAACCTTTTATCATAAACGTTTTAGAAAATGTTTTCCAAATTGACAAACAAAATTTGCAAATGGAATTTTACTCTGAGAAATATACCCTTTAGAGAGAATAATTTCTAGAAAAATTCAAAAATCTGCTAAAAAAGAAATTCAAAAAAAAAATTCTACAGATTTCTTGAGAAAATACAAGAAAATTTTTCATTCTTTGATTGGTTTAATGCATATGTAGAAGATCAAAACTTGGAATATCCTTTCTTAGAAACCATTAATATGACAAAGAAACAATGGAAGACTCTAAAGGTGAAACTATTTCTTCCAAGTTTCCTCCTCCAAAACCAATACAAATACCACAATTGGCTGATGACAAACGTCAACCAATTATGGCTATACCTTTCAAATTTAAAAATATTGAAAAACCCATTGATTCAAGGGAAATTAAAAACATTGTTGAACAAAACAATTACACAAAGCAGTACCTTCAGGTACTAGGTGATTCTTTTGTTCAAGCACCTGTTTCTTCAAGAAAGGTCGAAACTAGAATTGAAACACCACTTTTTAAACCATTTCAAATTAACCCAAAATTTAAGTCAGATTTTCAAAATAAAAGATCTGATTTATTAAGAAAGGTTAATAAACAAATTAGCTAACTTCAAATTACAATTGTCCAAGACACACCTCAAACGTCATCAACCAAATCGAAAGATGTTATGACTTTTGAAAAACATTCCCAAATTGGAGATACATACTCTAACCATTCAGAGTCACAACTCTAGATCAACCATCAACATTGGAAAAGGCCCTCAAAACTTTATTACCATAGGGTCAGCCCTCCAGACATTTTGGTTGAAGAACAAATAAACTAAAACTTCAAATCTTTTAATACTGACAATACCTATGAATGGAACATAGATGGTCAGAGTGAGTCAAACATCCTCCAAATTCTTCAACAAATGACCATGGTAAGTACAGCCTACCAAACCACAAACGATTTTACAAATGAAATGATCACTAGTCTTTTAGTTTCTGGCTTTACTGGATAACTTAAAGGTTGGTGGGATAATTACCTTTCTTCTGAATATAAAAATATCATTTTCACATTTGTTAAAACTAAATTTGATGGAACACCAATTACTAACAATGGCGAACCTATTCCTGATTCTGTAAACACTCTCATCTTTAAAATTATTAAACATTTTGTTGGAGATCCATCTATCTGGAAAGATAGATTGGTTGAACTTCTTTCAAATCTTAAATGCAATACCTTGTCTGATTTCAGATGGTATAGAGATACTTTTTTGACTAGAGTACTCACTAGAGATGACGCTCATCAACCATTTTGGAAAGAAAAATTCCTAGCTAGATTACCTAAACCTTTAGGTGATAAAGTTAGAGAAAAATTTAGAAACCAAAATAATGGCAACATCCATTATGAGCACTTGACATATGGTCAATTGATCTCTTATGTCCAAAGAACTGCTCTTAAGATCTGTCAGGATGATAAAATAAAAGAAAAGGAAACAAGTAGGAAAGAATTGAGAACTTTTTGTGAACAATTTGGTTTTCCTCCTTGTAAACAATCTAAACCTCACCGTAAACCATACCATAAAAAGAAAAAAAACATATCTACCAAAAGTATAAACCCAATACACCTCCCCATAGGCTTGAAAAGGAATTTCGCTCCAAACCAAAAGTTGATTTTCCTAAACAAACAAAAGTTACTTGTTTTAAATGTGGTAAACCAGGTCATATTTCAAAATATTGTCATTTGACTCGAAAATTGAAGAAGATTAAGAGTATTGAAGAGCCGCTTCTTGAGCAAATAAACAATATTTTGATTGAAACTTCTGAATCAGAATTTGAAAGCAGTTCTTCTGAGGATCTTAACCAAATTCAAAATGAAGATCTTCCAGAAAACTCTTCTTCAGAAATTAATGTTATCACAAAGGAACAAGATTTACTTCTTGATATCATTAACAAACTTCCAGATTCTGATAAAGGAGAATATTTGTTCAAACTAAGAGAAATTCTAAATCAAACTCCAAATTCTTCAAACTCTAAACCTTTTGTACTTTTCAACAAATATGATCTAACAAATGTTTTAAACAAGTTCAAACATTCTGTTAAACCAACAACCCTCCAAGACCTTTAGTATGAGGTAAATAACCTCAAAACTGAAATTCATCTTATTAAACTTCAACAAGACACCCATGCAATTGCTATATCCCAAATACAGGATATTCAACTTTCAACTCAAACTGAAGGGCAACTAAAACACCATCCGATCAAGAAGACAATGATCTTTCTGAACCATTTTTAAACTTCATTTCTAAAATATCTATTCAAAAGTTTTATGTCCATGCCAAAATTATTATTAATGATGATTTTGTCTTGGAACAAACTGTTTTGTTTGACATGGGGGCTGATTCTAATTGTTTTAAAGAAGGGATCATTCCTACAAAATATTTTGAGAAAACGACCAAAAGGTTTAATGGCGTCAATGGCTCACGCTTAGATGTCAAATACAAAGTTTCAAACGTTGTTGTTGTAAATGAAGGTTTAAAAATTCAAACCCCATTTATATTAGTCAAAGATATGGGAACCCAGATTATTCTTGGGGCGCCATTTGCAAGGCTATTATTTTCATATATGACTGATGAAAATGGAATTTCAAAAGACTATCTGGGTAAAACAATCTTGTTTCCTTTTACTCAAAAACCCAGAGTTAAGGAATTAAATCTTCTTTCTTCAAAACAACAAGAAGTTAAATTTTTGAAGGAAGATATCTCTTGTAAATATATAGAAGCTCAACTATGTCAAGCACAAATGAAACAACAAATTCAAACTTGTCTTGAGAAAATCCGTCAAACAATTTGTTCGGATTTGCCAAACGCATTTTGGGATTGCAAAAAACATGTTGTGATTTGCCTTATGAAACTGGTTTTTCTGAAAAACAAATACCAACTAAGGCACGACCAATTCAAATAACTGCAGAACTTCTTGAAACCTATAAAAAGGAAATTCAAGAACTTCTGAACAAAAAAATGATTCACAAATCTAGAAGCCCTTGGTCTTATGCTGCTCTTTATGTCAATAAAAATGCAGAAATTGAGCATAGAGCTCATAGACTTGTAATCAATTACAAACCTTTAAACAAAGCATTACAATGGATTAGTTATCCAATTCCAAACAAATATGATCTACTTAAACGTTTGTATTCTGCAAAAAATCTTTTCAAAATTCGACATGAAATCTGGATTTTGGCATATTCAAATTTCTGAAAAAGATAGGTATAAAACTGCTTTTACTGTGCCTTTTGGTCAGTATGAGTGGAATGTTTTGCCTTTTGGTTTAAAAAATGCTCCTTCTGAATTCCAGAGAATCATGAACAAAATTGTTAATGATTATAGCCAATTCATCATTGTATACATTGATGATGTTTTGATCTATTCTCATTCCATAGAACAACATTTCAAACATGTTAATCATTTTATTAAAATTGCATAAACAAATGGTTTAGTAGTTTCTAAACCAAAAATTAGTCTTTTTCAAACTAAGGTTAGGTTTCTTGGTCATTGGAATTATCAGGGATCCATAACGCCGATTGAACGTACAATTCGATTTGCAGATAAATTTCCCAATCAAATCATTGATAAAACTAAACTTTAACGATTTTTGGGATGTTTAAACTATGTTGTTGAGTTTATTCCTCATCTTAGCAATTTTATTAAACCGCTTCACCAGTGCCTTAAAACAAATCATCCTCCATGGACGGATGTTCATTCCAACGTTGTTAAGCAAATCAAACTCCAGGTTAAGGAACTTCCTTGTCTTAGCCTTTCTGATCCCTCTGCTTATAAAATTGTTGAAATTGATGCCTCTGACATTGGCTATGGTGGCATTTTTAAACAATGTATAGACGACAAAGGAAAATTTGTGTCTTTTATGTCTAAATACTGGAATACTGCACAGCAGAATTATTCCATAATTAAAAAAGAAATTTTGGCAATTATTTTATACATTTCCAAATTTCAATCTGATCTTTTAAACCAAAGGTTTTTAGTTCGCATTGATTATAAATCGGCAAAAGATGTTTTACAAAAGGATGTTAAAAACCTTGCATCTAAACAAATTTTTGCTAGATAGCAAGCGATTTTAAGTGTTTTTTATTTTAACATTGAATTTATCATAGGCACTTCAAACTCCTTACCAGATTTTCTTACCCGTGAGTTTCTTCAAGGTAGGTAGTGTGTGAGTGAACCAACAAAATGCCCATAAAAAAGAAAGAACCTGACGATAAATAGAAGAGTGATAAACTCCAGAGTGTCATGCAAGATGCCCAAAATCAAACAGTCTTTAGCACAAGTCTAGAGGTGATTATGCAACAACTTCTGCAACAATATGGATCTTAAACACAAGGATCCTAGCAGCAGAAGCAGTCTCAAACAGAAGCAGCCTCTACAAATGAGATTTTAAAATCTTATGAACAGGCATATGCCTAGAAGAAACTTCCAAATCAAACATGGGAACATGTAGTAAAAAAAGGGAAAAACACAACCCTTGTACCATTTTCCCAAATGACTAAACAAGAGTATGACAAGTTAAACCAAGCCCCCAAAGTCTACAAGTTTGGCCAAGACCTTCTACTCCTCTAACTCCAAAACAACTGACAACTGTAGCTTCTTTATCCAAAGCAATTTTCAGTCAACCCCAAACACAAGCTAGCACACATACGCCTTATTCCCATAAAGAGGCTTATGCAAAACATATTCTACAGGTAGAACAAGAGTTTTTTCACCAAAATCCAAATCAGATAGCTTTAAATGTCTTTCCTTCGGGATTTCCTTCTGATTTGGCAAAAACCAGAGAATGGTATGAGATAGTACTGGGTCCATTAAAATTGAAAGAAAAATAGACAAAAGAACTAGACCAATGATTACTCATTCTTCTCTCCAAATTTTGAAAGTTCTCACCCCTTCCCAGTGGAGACAAGATTTATTTAAACCAAAATTTTGAGAAATTGATTATGAACCCAAAGGATATACTTACTGGGATTATGTTGATGCATGGTCTAATGTCTTTTGGGATCAAAACGAACTTTTTTCATATACTTGTTGTAATATCCCGATTTGTAATTAGGGATAATGGCTCTAATAATTGTTGTAATTAGTGTAATTAAATACTTTTGGAAATTTATGTAATATGAATTTAGTGTACATACATGTGGTATATAAGATCAATGGTTGTGATTCCTTGACCATGGGTCGGTATCCTATGCTTTGCGGTTATATGAGCTTAAAGTGGAAGTAGATAGGATGATGACAAGTGGCAAGAGGGTAGTCATTAGATATGGCACTAGAAGACAAAACATTACTTTTTTCTCTTCTCTCCCTCTTGTGCGGTTGAGTGTGTGTGTAAGGAAGAGAATTTTCATCATCTTCACCATTTTCTCTCTCTCCTCTCCTTCCTCCATTTCTGGCCCTGGACAAGCAAGAAAGAGGAAAAGAAAAGCTTTGATTTTGGTGAGTTGTGATTCTCTAATGCTCTAATCCTCTTCTCTAATATTGTGTGTCTCATTGAGAGCTACATTGTGATGATTGTAGAGCCTTGAATGGTGTTGATTGGGACATTGATTCGAAATTGAAAGTTGAGGAATCAAGGTTCTGGATTGAGCAAAGAGAAGAGTAAGGAATTTAGAGCATTTTAATGTATTATTTGTGATTTTTGGCTAAGTTTAGTCAAATCTGGAATTTTGCCCTAATTTGCACCAAATGTGGATTTTAGGAGTTTCATTATGATTGATGATTGGAAATGATTTAGTTTGGAGATATATGAACATTTGATGCATTTTGGATAGATAGAAATTGATTGGGTTTGAAATTGTTAAGTTTGGAGATTTTGAGAGTTTGGTGTTTAATGTCACCCACAACCAAAGCATGATAATGGAATAGGATTTTGGTGATTTTGACTTTCCCATTGGAGTCCTTGAGTGATTTTGTGTGGGAATAACCTTGGTTGTTGATTTTGGATTCATTTGGATCACTTGGGAAAAGTTGGAAAATCTGTTTTGTTTAAGCTCTATTTTTTGCTGTCAGTTTGGACGAGCGTTTTGAGTGACCAAATGGTATTTAAAAATTGTGAAACTTTCCAGTCTTAAATTTAACATCCCAAGCTTCAAAATGGACATATATTTTGAGTCATTTCGTTTAGAATTCTGTGAGATATGGTTGTCCAAAGTTTGGGATTGAAACAGAACTCTGTTTTGGAGTAGTGTTTAGTTTTTGGTGATTCTATATTTGTGTAGTACTTTCCAGTGATGGACTATATTTTTTCTTGAAAGAGGACTCATATACCTTTCATTTGGCTTTGGAATCACCTCGTTTCGATTTTTCTAGAATTAGTTATGGTTTTTCGAAGTCAGCCCAGAGTCAGGAAATTTCTGGGCCGCGGCCTAAGCCTTTCTGACCTGATTTGGGCCGCGGCCCATGAGTGGTGGGCCGTAGCCCAAGGCCTTCTGACCATATTTGGGCCGCAGCCCAAGGAATGGTGGGCCGCGACCCACCCCTGTGTTCCAGCACTTTGTGTTTTCGAAAAGTGACCTTCAACCTTTTGTTTCCCAACCTTTTAGGGCTTTCAGTAGAGACATATGTGGCCTCTTAAGAGTCCTAAATGATAACCAACTTAGTGTATTATGGGATTAAGTAATTGGAAAAGAGATTGATCAATTGTCCCTAATTTGATATAGGATTTGATATCTGTCGTCCGCGTGAGACCACGGTAACGGAGCCAGTCAGGAAAGATACAGGTAGTGACTCTTTCTTTATACCTTGTGTGATACATTGTATGTATATTATGTCATTGTTTTGAAATGAATATTGTATGCTGCAAGTGTTGTGAAAACTGTGGAAGCACCGCTTTACCAATAGTCCCTGAGTCGCTAACAACGGTTCGGGTTAAGGTCGTATGCCTTCCCGGCGGTAAAAGGGGATGACGTTAGGGTGTGATATATGTGTATATGTCGGCCGAAAGGCTAATTGTGAGCTAAAAGGCTAGTTGTGAAGGCCGACGGGCCATTTGTGAAAGCTGAAGGGCTATATTTGAGCCGTGTGGCTATTTGTATGCACTGCCACGCCAATAGTCCCTGAGTCGCTAACAACGGTTCGGGTGAAGGTCGTATGCCTTCCCAACGGTAAAAGGGGATGAGGGTGGAGTGACGTGTATTGCTGTATGAGATGAATTGTGTACATATTATGTGATTGCATGTGGTATGAAATAGTTGTTACTACTGGGATTCTTTAGAATCTCACTCTTTCCAAATGACTAACCTTTTCAGACAGGGCATGTGGCTCGAAAGGAAAGCGGACAACCAGGAGTAGTTAGGATTACTCCGAGATCTTAGTAGTAGTTGGTTATCCTTATTTTGGGGTTTGGGATTATGAAGTGTAAATGAGTTGTAAATGAATATTTTGGATATGTAATCCCCATTTTAGGAACTTGTAAACCCAAGTTATATATGTAAGTAACCCGGGGTTTGCCGGGATTTTGGTTTCCGCACTTTGATATTTATTATGTACTCTGATTTCTCAAGTAATTATATCCGCCCGTGAATGTGAGACCAGCAATAAGTATGTTTCAGAATTGATTTTCAAAATACCCCATCTCTTGGATGTGGGACTATAAATTGTTATTTCATCTTATTGGTCTCTATTTCACTTAAATTTCGTAATCCGGATGTAATTACGGTGAGGAGGTTACACTTGTTTATCTACTTCAAAACAAAAACTGAGTATGATTTTCCTCAATGGTTTGTTTATTGGTGGGGATTCTTTGGTCCAGTTCTAGAGATATTAGCCCTAAAGGTGGTACAAGCCTTTGAATTATTTAAATAAAAATTCAACATTGGTGAGGATCCTTTTCCAATTGACCTTCATTATTTTTCGAAATTATTTGTATCTTGGGTTTTTTCCTGGAGTTATAGATTTTCTCGAACAAACAAGGGGTCAACTCTCTTACCAACTCTACAAAGACTTCCTTCGATAAGATGGTGGGCCAAATTTGACATCAGCAGAATTAACAGTAGAGCAGTTGATAAATGGTTCAAGGAAAATCCTCAACATCTTTGCATGACGGAACAAAGTAAATTCCTGAATCAAATGGCAAGGATTACATCTATCCTAGCAGGAACCACAAATAAGACCAATCTTATCAGTCAACTTAGCTCAATGCTGCAAATCCTACAACAACAAGACCAAACGGCTTCGACCAGTTAACCAGTCTCTTCAGTAGCCTCAGACAATCAAGAGGATTATGAAGAAGAATTTGTTGTAAATTTGGATGAAGATTGAACTCTCGAAGGCTTAGAATTATTTTTAGGTTTTCGATGAAACATACGAAAGCACTGTAGCACTATACACCATAGTATACACAGCAGCTTTCACTGTATAGTACTGTAACATCACATATCACTGAGGTGTCGGTAGTACTATGCAAATAGTACCCACCAGAACTGTTCAAACAATAACAAGTTATCGGTCAACTGTTCACTGGAACTGTGCAAATAGTGCAGGTTACTAGTCAGTTATCGGTCACCCTAAACAGTAACCTCGCCTGTCTATTTAAAGCCGATTCAGTCTCATTCTGAGGCAGGTTCGGTTAGGCACTTAGAGAGAGAAACTAGAGTGAGAAGCTCTGAGCTCCGACTAGTCTCCTCCCTCTCCTCTCTCCGGCGAGTTAGCCTTCTT
Organism: Inga leiocalycina; assembly: GCA_963242795.1. Classification (NCBI taxonomy): domain Eukaryota; kingdom Viridiplantae; phylum Streptophyta; class Magnoliopsida; order Fabales; family Fabaceae; genus Inga; species Inga leiocalycina. The sequence goes on from OY725328.1 coordinate 32,793,741, forward strand.
CTTCCTTCTTCCCCCTTCACTTGTAAGTTTTATGTTTTAATAAAATTATTCATTTTTAATGAGTTAATCACTGGTAGGTTCTACCGTCGTCGATTAATTTCACTCGCAATCTCAGTGGACATTACAGAGCATCCCCTCTGCATGCATCATTTAAATTGTTAATTATGTTTTTATTTATGCCTTAAGAAGTCCATCTTCTTCCCTCTTCACATGCTCCTCCCTTTCTTTAGTTAGATCCACCTTTGGGGTCCCTCCCCCGTCTTGGTATTTAAAAAATAATAACTTTTTAAATTTTCTGATGGAATTTCCCACGGAATTAATATTTCTTTGTAACGAAATTATCAACAGAATTTTTCGCAGGATATTTTTTCGTGGCTAATTTGGAAAAAAAATCTGTTGGAAATTCCTTCAGAAACATTTCTGATGGAATTTTCAATGGATTTCTGACATAATTTGCCACGAAAAGAAATTCCATAAAAAATTTAGTATTTTTTGTGTAGTGTTTGTATTCCCACTTAAATTTATTCTTTTTGTTTTTCAACTACATTTTAATAGGAAAGAACAAAATAAGTGACATGGATGAAATGTTAATGGTATCTAATAATGAATGTTGAAAGCCCATTATGGAAGCTGCATATTATTTGAGAAACACAAAGAATCAAAGAGGATGGTGAGGAGAAATGCGGGAAGAATGTAACATCCCAAAATTCATTTACCAAAGATCTAGTGTATATTTATTTCAATAAATAGAATAAATGGTGAATTTTGGTGAATTGGAAAATGCTACCAGTGAAATTTCCTATGAGGCAATGGGATTGTCATGTGGTTTTGAATAGACAAATGATGTCCAATAAATATGAAATTTTTCAAAATGAAAGTAGACATTCCAAGCTTTAATTTGATAGGTCATTGAGTTATTTGGACCTATACACTAAGAGTTATGTATTTTTGAATTTAGCCAAGTGAAACTGGCAAGTTTCTATGGCAGTGTTCAATAAATAGTAACTTTGGAATTTTGTGCTTCTAATTGGCTAAAGAAAATATTTTTCCTTAAAAATAAACTTAATGAGGGACATATATAGCCTTTGGAATCAATGCAATTGGATATCTATAAATAAATATATGAATTTTCAAAATTTGATGAAAATTCTGCTAGCTTGTGCGAAAATCACAAAATGTATGGGTAAAATGGTAATTTGCCAGTGAAATAGGAAGCTAATTATTTTTCTCTTCTCTAGAGCTCCAATTCATCCAAATAGAGTTAAGAGAAGCAGAAAAATAATTATTTGGCCATTTATAATTATTTGGCACAATTTTTGGTCAAATGGTCAAATTGGAAAAAAAATAATGATAACACTAAGTCGAATTTTTCAAGTAAAGTTAAATATGTGAAGGACAAAATTTACGACAATTCAAGAGCATACCTTTGGCTAATTGAAAACTTATTTTCAGCCAAGTATTTGGTAATGGAAAAAGATGATGATTAAATAGAATAAAGCATGTGTTCAATTGTATTAAATTAACATAAAAGAAAAGAGGTTGGAGGATATTCTTTTATAAGGCTTTTTTTGTTTCCCAAGGCTTCAATTTCAATGAAGTTGAACCAGAGAGAGAGAGAGAGAGAGAGAGAGAGAGCTATTTGAAAGTTCAGAGCTCAAGAACGAGCAAGAAGAGTGAGCTCAATCAAAAAATCCAAGGTAAAAAGTTGTAATCATGGAGTTTATGTTGCAATACCTCCTCTAACCTTCATATCTTCATGAACATGGCTTGAAGCAAGTAAAAGCAAGAGTAGAGAGAGAGAGAGAGAGAGAGAGAGTAAGGTTGCACATCTAGAGAGAGAAAGTGGAGAAATCATAAGGTAATCGTAAGAACCTTGATTATCTTGTTGATTATGTTGTTATGGGGGTTGTTTGTTGGTTGATTGGCTTTGTTTTCATGGTTTTTGCAAATTGGAAAGATGAAACCCTAAAGGGTTATGATGCCAACAAGTGTCTGATCAGTTCTTGGCCACAGCCAAAAGGGTCCTGGTTGTGGCCTAAAACTCTCTGACCTATTCTAGGCCATGACCAAAGGATTCTTGGCTACGGCCCAAAAATTTATGACCTTCCCTTGGCCGCAGCTAGAGAGGATCTTGGCCACGATCAAACCCTAAAATCCTACACTTTACATTTTCGAAAGGTGGTTTTTAGTCTAGTTCTCTCCAATCCTTTTGCTTTTGTTTGAGCTTCTAGAAGCCACCAAAAGGTCTCAAATGATAGCCAACCCTAAGTGTTTTGGAGTCATTTAAGTATTAGAATAGGGAATAACTCGTCCTTGATCATGATTTATAGGACTTGTCATCCGCCTTGAGCATGAGAAATCGGTGCCCGAGCTCGAACAAAAAGAACAAGGTAGTGACTCTTTCTCTTATATCATATATAATGCTTGTATGTTTATGCTTATCATTGAATTGTGACGAATGAGAGGCTGTCATGAATACAGCGAAAGATGTCGTGATAGTGAATACAACGAAAGCTATTGTATTGTTCATATAGCGAAAAATGTTGTTATTGTGAATACAGTGAAAGTCATCATGAAGTCCACGTGGTGGGATGAATGTGTATACATCTGTGAAAGCTATCATTATTGTGAATACAGCTGTGAGAGTTGTTGTTTATGTGACGAAAGTCATGAATGTGATTGCTGTTTTGTTATTGTTTTGTGATATTTGCTTACATTCTTTGTTTATTATATATCATATGAGTGAAAACGTTACTACTGAGATTCCTATTAATCTCATTCTTTCCAATGACTAACCTACAGTCAGGGTAGATAGAGCAAAGGAGAAGCAGGTGAACAAGGGTGGCTAGTGCTCCCAGCTAGGAGATTAGAGTTTTGTTAGTTGGTTATCATACTTTTGGATAAATGTATATATTGTAGTTATAAATCCTATGTAGTGACGATGGATGTATTTACCATATAATTGAATAATTGTATGTAATCTTCGATATGGGAAACTGAGAACGAGCGATCATACCCTATACACCCTTGTTAGTGAATGAATAAAACCCAGGAATCTACGGGGAAATTTTGGTATGCACTCTGATGTTATGAATGGAACATAACCAATCAGGTCTAATAGATTCAAAAAGTGGAAGTGAGACCGTATTAAATAGATTATGAAAAGTTTTTAAAAAAACCCACTTTAGCACATATTCGAATCCTGTCTTGAAGTTAGGACTTCTAATGAGTTTTAAATTAACCGTTGGTCTCTTGTTTATTTTATGACATGTTTTTGAACCTTATTAACGGCTATCAAGGAAAGCGGTTACAATGTACCCATCATGTCATCCATATCTTCTAATTGACTTCACTATATTAATCTGTTTACCAGATTAAATTACCCACTTCTACTTTATATTCTCTAAAAGTGTCAAATGACACTACTTAATTATAAAGCAAAAGATGTTTAGGTATTTGATGAGTCAACTAAAAGCATGATGAACTACTTCATCTGTTAGAACAAAACGAATGGCAAGTGTACATCCACTACTACCTCCAATCAAGCCACTAATCATAGACAAATTAAACTTTATATGTTATATTACTTTATGGATTTAGGGTTGGTAGCTTGATAGCCCTCATTTAAAATCTCATGCTTTTTCAAAAAAGGAGAAAAAGTTGTATATACACATTTACAATGAATACTTAATATACATGCATGTATTCATGAAAAGGAGTAATAATTCATGAGATAATAAACAGAAGATCTATTCCACCAATTTTAATGGAGACATCTTACCCTATGATGGAGAATCACTTAATAGTAAACAAAACAATGTAATAATATTTATGAGAATTTCTAAATATGTCCCTCAGTCTATCAACAACCATTGACTTTGTTCCATTCTTTATATACTTATAATAACCAGCTTTTAACTAAGATTACTTTATTGAGACAATAATGTTATCTCATTTCCCAGGCTAGTATTATAATACTAGAATTTTTCTTAATGTCAATTTTATCTCAATGGCAGGAGTTCTCCTTATAGGCTTAATTGTCTTTAACTAAATATTTGAACAGATAACAATCATGCTTCAAAGTCAAAATTAAAACATGCTTACAAAATGCTATAATAGGCAAGCAACCATCGCATATAGGCGTATGTTTACCAATGTAAATCATACAATTATGAATTTGTATTACTAAAGTCTACCTGTGGGCAGAGACATTAGCATAACATGAATTTATCTCAAATTGGCGAAACTGAAATGCAGTAATATCCTCTAATATCTGTGGGCTACTTAGAAAATATAATGTTGTTTCATTCCACCTTAATTAAAACTATGATTATAATTATCTACCTATGGGCAAAGATTAATTATAACCACACATTTAATAACAATTGATGTCTTTAAATCTTCATGTGATGTATTTTGTTTGTTAGAACAAAATAGAGTGTATGTACCTAGTGAGGATGATGTGGCTACTCCTCGATTCTACATTCTCATCACTAAGACATCACATCTTTGTGTATACTAATTGTACATATGATCATAATTTGATATGGTAAAACCTTATGTGATTACCTATGCATACAATATATGTATAAGGATGTTGTAGCTATTCCTTAAACAAACTATGTATGCTAATCACTGATATCAAATATATACAATTTAAATACCATATATGTATACACAATGTCAATGGAAATCATAATTAATTAATTTAATCAACTTCTGAAGATTGATATTTTAAAATCCATATGTGATTATTTATGCATATTGTAAGAGGGGCGTTGTAGCTATCACTCTAGTATGCAAGTTAATCATAAATATCAATCATGTCTAAAGTCAACTCAAATTATATCTCACAAAATTTTGAATTGTTAAATTATTGTCTAAAGTCAACTTTCCAAATATTTAGACAATTAAATAACTCATGAAAATAATTTCACAAATTTTCCAGTATGTGAAAATTGCCAAAATTAACACTTTTCATTAATTTAAACAATTTGATGGGATATAACCAAAATGATACATTAAAAAAAGTTAATTTAATTAATAGAGAGCAAAACATTTGTTTAATCCAAAAACCTTTTCTGGAAATTAGATCTTTATAGCCCAGGTAAAAAAAAAGTGGCAGAACCCATATAATATTTTCCAGAAAAGAAATAAGATAATAAAAGGCCCAAAATTGTTCCAAAAAAAAAGTCCCTATCTAAAATACGAGCCCAGATCGCAGAATTAGTGTCGACCCAGAGTATTTAGTTAATTAAACTGCAAGAACTTCTCAGCCCAGAAAAATCCGATCTGCAACTCAACAAAATTTAAGAGCAAAATAAAAATAAAATTAAGGCCCGTGTCCTTTATGGCCTAGATGCTTTAGTAAAAGGAAAGCAAGAAAAATAAAATTTCAAAAACCCAAAATGTAGATCAAAATAAAATAATTAAAATTGAAAGTCGAATATGATAGGCCCAAATGGTTGAAGCCCAAAAGACGCTACCCAGTGTTCGAACAACCCATTGCGTCTGCTCCTTCTCTGAATAAGTGAATCGCATAGTTTCACTGGTTGGAAAAATGGCATCGTACGCATGCCGGGGGAAGAGACACTTTCCGGAAGCCAGAAACGATGTCGTTCTGCTTCATCTCCTACCTTCAACCGGATCCCTACCTAACCCGACTCTCCTGAGCAACCCGTAAAGCAGACACAAAAGGACCCGCCGCTATCTACAATTTTAGGGCACGCATTCTAGCTATACCAAGCATGTTTATTGGAGATCGAGAGTTCCAAATCTAGTGATTTTGATGGCAATATGCACGGAAACAAAACCAAAATGAAACATGGGCAAGTATTAACCAAATAAATATCAAAACCAAATCAAAACAATACTAATTAAACCAAAAATCTGCTGCTATTTTAGGCATGGGCAAGTATTAACTAAATAAATATCAAAACCAAATCAAAACAATACTGATTAAACCGAAAATCTGCTACTATTTTGGGCCCTTTGTTTTCATTATGAAGGCCGTAGCGGCGATGGTCATTTTCTTCACAAACCACTTGAGATTTCTTCATTATAAGCCACAATTTAATCCCGACACTTGTGTGAGTCATTACATTCTCTTCACAAATATCCTCAAGAGATATACATCACTCTTGATTATCACTCCAAGGGAAACTAACCCTCTTTAGCTAAAACCAAATCCCACATTTTTTTATATTAACTTATTAGTTGTTGTCCTAGTTGATTCATGATCTAATTAGTTTGAATTCCAAAAGGTGGATATAACCTAGGTTAGCCCCTATATTAGAGAGTTAATTAACTTACTTTATTTTGGTGCCCAAAGACAATATATTTCAAATTTGACGTCGATGCTTCGATTTTGAAAGGGCACCTGAGTCACTCAAATCGAAGGTCCACAGCTCAAGATATGGCTCCTAAAGTTTATAGCAAAAATCCAATGTTGCAGCATATGCATGTGCTGCAACGCAAGGCAATAAGCCACAACGTAAGGTCTACAATCTACATCACCCTTCCATCCCCCGTGTCTTTCGCCATTACAGAAGTATCCTACAAAGTTGGGGATGGTCACAATAGTTTGGGTTCTAATAACACCTCTTTATCTTTTTTTGGATATTAATTCATCTTTTAGATTGCGGGAAATTTATTTTGTGAACCCCGAGTCCTATTCATGAGTTAACTGAGTTAATTTCATGTTTTTGGTCGGGAAAACCACTTTACATGTACGTATACTTTTTTCCAATTTTCGATTTGGTACCTATGTATTTTTTTCCCCTTAAGTATATCCTTTAATATTGTTCTATTAGCCGTTAGCATGGTTAACCTCTGTAACGTTTTTAGGTTAGCAATGTTAACCCAAGAGCTAATTGTGCTAAGAGAACAAAATTAGGCATTTAATTAATAGGGAAAAAAATCCATAGGGACCTAATGATTTTCTATGTTTTTTTCATAATCCTTGAAATTTATTTTGAGAGAATTATAGGTCCCAAATAAAAAAACATTTAATTACCCGCAGATTCTAGTCACTTATTAAATAAAACAAATTTAACGCATAAATATTAAAGTTTATTATGTAAATGAAACTAATAAGATTAAGGGAAAGTCACGCCAAGTCCTGGTCAGAAAAAAAAAAATTTGAAAAGTCTTATAACTTATAAATGACAAGTAAAAATATTATTGACAAGTGAAAGTGATATAATTGACAAGTTTTATGGCTTTTAACTTTCTTATATTGAGGGACCACAACCAAAATCGGGTGAAACTTTATAGACTAAAACCACCGATTTCAAACTGTAGGGACCAAAACCAAAATCAGGTGAAACTTCAGGGACCAAAACCACAGATTTCAAACTTAAAGGACCAAAACCAAAATTGGATCAAACTTCAAGGACTAAAAGTTATATTAACCCAAAACTTTTTCATTGACAAAAGAAGAAACTCGGACGAATCATATTATTACACGCAACACATCCCATAGCCCTTAAAATCCAAAGTGCATAGAGCATATTCTAGTTCAAGCCAGCATGTGTGAACGAATCAGAACCGCCCTACAGAATCTTATTCCATTTAGAAAATAAAAATGCTTCACGTCTCTTCCATTTTTTATTTGGTTTTCCCCAAAACGAGCGGTTTTCCTAAGTACTTTTCATGATAAATTACATTTAGCGCTCCAACAACTTTTCATGATAAAATGTACTTTTCATGATAAAATATAAAGCAATAAATAAATGTTACAAATTTTAAGTTCTATAACTTTTTTAATGACATTCTGTACTTCATGTAAAATATAATAATCAATAAATCACAAGCTCTCACATCTTTTTTCCTCTTCTACTTAATATATAATATATTTGGAGAGTTAATTTTCATCCAGAATATAAGATCTATTTTTTATATTTATCAATATTTTCTTAATTTACACATATTGATACTCCCTCATCAATAACAAAGGAGGAGAGGGAAGAAGGAAATTAACTCAATTTAAAGAAATAATTATGATGTTTTAGAAAATACATATTTTCCCTCAAGTTCTAATTATATGACAACATTTGGGAATTAAACATGCTTCTAAATATAGGATATAATTTACATATTTATCAATCTTTTTTAAATTTATTTCCTATTGAAATTTTCTGAATAACAATGAAGGAGGAGAGGTGTAGGTTTTTGGGCGTACCTGAAGCGTCGATTTGTACTTCTAAGGTACCCATACTTTCGGGATCACTTTTGGGACACCGATTATAAAATATAGCAAATTCACCAAGAAGTAGGAAGAGATTTTTATAGAGAGTATTTTCTCTGTGTTGTACGTTATGTGCAGTTCACTGTTTTTTTATTCACTCACGTAGTCAGACAACCATTCCCCCCAAAACATACTGGAAACTGTTCCCATCAGGTTTCAATTTTGAACCTTTAGGTAATATTACCAATAAATACCCCACATTCATTTAGATATTTTATTTTGCCCCCAAAACTTAAATCTTAATGGGTTTGGGTCTAATCCACCATGGGTAGACCAGCCCAATTCCTAACAAGAGGGAACGAGAAAATTAAAGAAAATGTTTAGGATATTTTAGAAAATACATGTCATATTAACTAACTTAACTAATTTTTTTAATCTTATCAAATTAAATGAATATGTTTTATATTAAAGATCAAAAAGATATACTATCATTTAACTTAACTAGCTTTCCTAATATAATTAAATTAAATTAATATGTTTTATATAAATAGAACAGGGTAAATTGATTCGAAATACAAAACGTCGATAGGCCATAGCAAATGATTCATTCCGAAGTCGTCGTCGGTCTCTCTGAGCTCATCGGCCTTCGTATCGAAACTTCGCTGCTGCTGGTGACCTCGTCTCCCCGCTCCTCAGTCTGTTATCGTCGTTCTCCTCGTTCGGCTTTTTCAGTTCGTCACCATTCTCTTCGGCCTTCTGGTTTGTATTCTAGATTTCTGGCTTACTTGAAGTAATTGATTGATTGATGTTTTCAGATTCTGGCGTTAATTCCTTTCTTAGAAATCTACATATTTCTTCTCTGAAAATCTGATCCTATCATCCTACGAAATTTGTTGGCCGTGCTGGAATGTAAAGTTTGTAATTTGTTGACGGTCTGTAACTCTCTTGATTTTATTGGCTGTGAAGTCTTTAATTTGTTGGCGGTGTTTTATTGATTTCATGCCCTGGAGTCCAGGGAAGGGATTGATGTTTTCTGTCTCATGTGTATAATGATTTATTCATTTACTTGCATCACCGGCCTGACCCGAGTTAACCCCGGTCTACCACCAACTGACCTCGACCGGGTTCAATGACAATACATTTTTTCTTTGCTATAACTTATAAGTTATAACTATATGCGTATGACAAAACGTCAAAACCCCATGACCTTTTGTTCTCTGAAGGTGAAAAAAAATGACCTTTCGTTCTCATTCGCTGGTCGAAGTCCCCAACCACCACCACCGATCCGGTGATACCTGTCTTTCCTGATACTTGTCAGCGCTGAGCCTATTATTTGGAGGAGGAGAACGAGCCATTGCACATAGAGAGAAGCGGATTTTCTGAAGAAATGGCAGGTAATTCTACAAACTACACTTATTTCTTCGGTTTGATCATAGAGTTCGCTGATTGTCAATATCTGTATGTGTGAATGCATCTGGATACAGTGATAAAATCTTGCAGAGAGGTAAGTCTTTTACTGGGATTTTCGGACAGTATTAATTTAGAAAGAGATAGAAAAAGTTGCAGTGCAAAATATGATAGTTAGTGTGGTGCTGAACTATTTTTCACCTCTAATTTGTTGTTTGTATTTGATTTCTTTTCCTTTTTTGTTTTTTTTGAGTTTGTGCATTCAATTTCTATTTTTGCTGTTTGCTTATACTTATTATTGAACTTAAATGCTTTCTGTGTGTAATATCCCAAAAAGTGATTAAGGGCTAATGACTTCAAAAGTGGATGTAATTATTGTTGAATAAACACTTTTAGAGAATGTGTGATGGGAATTTGGTGGTTTTAGTGATTTCAATGGTTTCCTTGTGAAAAATGGTGTGGGAATAGGTTTGATTGTTGATTTTGGAGCCATTGGACACATTGGTTGAAAATTTATAAAACTTTTAAGTGTAATTCTGTGCAGGACAGTCGGTTTGTATGGACATTTTGAATGCGTAAATGGTGTCTAAAAATTCTAAAACTTTTCAGTCTTAAAGTTCACATCCCAAGCTTCAAAATGGACATATAATTTGTGCAATTTCATTTTGTGAGCTAGGAGATATGACTGTCCAAAGTTTGGGATGGAAACTGAACTTTGTTTTGGGGTAGCGATGAGTTTTATATAATTCTGGAATTTTGTGGTAATTTTGGGTAATGACCCATATTTTTCTTATAAAGAGGACTTAAATACCTTTCATTTGGCTTTGGAATCATCTCATTTTGAATTTTCTAGAAGTAGTTATGATTTTTCAAAGTTTGGGCAAAAAATCTGAAAATGTCAATTTGGGAATTATGACATCATCATAAGGGAATAATGACATAAGCATAATATAACATATCATCTTCTTCCTCCAAGCTTCAAAACCGTCAGTTTATTCAGCTGAACAAGAGAAAAAACGTTTGAGATTTCTAGAGAGAGAAAGGAGAAGAGAACTCGCAAGGTAAGCCGATTTCTCTGATGATCTAAAACCTAACGCGTATAACTCCGATCCTAAGCTACCCCTTTATGTTCTTTAAGGTTTGGAAGCTCCTCCTTTGGTGTAAAAACAGCTAGGGTTTCAGCCAAGACATGGAAAAGCTAGTGGGGGCTTGAGGTAACTTCCAAACTCTTGTTTATTGACTGTTCTGGTTGTTGTGGACAATTTAATCAGTGAAATTTCGCCAGATTGTCATTGGTTTCAAAAATGGAAAATGGGTGTGTGGGGTTATTATGCTGCCCAAATTAGTACTAAAAGGTAGTTGTAACCTAATGGAATAGTCAATAAAGTGGTTAGAAGTATAAATGAATGCATTTACGGAGCCGAAATCGTAAAACCCCGATTTTCTTCGGCGAGCTCATAAATTTCGGGCAGCTCTAGAAATCAATCTTAGAGTTGGATTTTCAATGATTTGATGGTTCCATTGAGTTCAGGAGTGAAAATTAGGTGGGGTTACAGTTGGTCACTTTTTCGGAAAAGGCCAAGAAAGCATAATTACGAAAATGCCCCTAAAATATTGAAATAAGGGCTGCCAAGGGCAATTTCGTCTTTTGGCAGTGAATTTGGTAACTTTGAGTCCAGAAATGGATTCCTTGGGTGAAAATATGTAAGAATAGCCCATGTCAAAATTTCAGAAAAAGTACAGCCGGGCCGGGTACAGCCGGACCGGGCCGGGTTCCTGGGGGTATTTTAGTAATTTTTCAAGATAGACTCATATAACCCCCAGAAACACTATGGAAGTGTCTAAATAGTACATTTGACATTGTAGGATCGAATATGGAGCCCCGAGCTGTTAGCACGCAAATTGAGGAGAAAGATTGGCGGTAGGGGACTTACCTTATTTGCATGTATTTGATATCTTTGCTTGTGTAGTGATGTATGTGATTGCTTTACTTGATTGTGTAGAGCATATTTGAATAAATGAAGTTCTGTTTTTGTTTTCGCTGTAGCCATAGTTTTGTTACATGAAACATTGAGCATGCAGAAATATCATTATGGAGCATGCATCTAGATAAAGCTAACATGTCATACACAACATCTATCATGCATGCATTATCGTATCTGTTTCCTACTGAGATTCTGATATATACCAGATAGTAAATTCGAATGGCAGTGAAAGGAACTATAATATAATAACTCTATAATAGAGGGATAGCAAGAATCTCACTAATCTTTCTAGAATAGCCCAGGAGGATCTCCAAACTTTAGTAACTTTTTTGAAAATATTCGATGCTTTATTGAGTCAGCAAAAACCAAATTTATAGAAGTACAGAGAGATAAAAAATCTAATTCAAAATTTAAACTAGGAAATCCTAATAATATCTAAAATACTAAAATAATATCTAGATTCCTAATTCAAACTAGGAAATCCAAATAATATCTAAAATACTAAAATAATATCTAAATTCCTACTTGTGGATATTCCACTTATTTAAAATAATATTGCTGAAACTGAAAAAATAATAAAAAATAATAAATATTACTAATTAATTCCTAATCAGTCCTGAGACGCTTATTCTTTCTGGAATAAATCAGTCTATATCGATTTGGGTCTCTATCATTTCTCCCCCTTTGGAAAGCCGACTTGTCCTCAAGTCGAAAGTGAGGAAACTGTTCAGCGACCAGATCGTACTCTTCCCAAGTAGCTTCTTCTAAGGGGCGATTTTCCCAAGCAACTAAGATGTCCAGCCGTCGATCAGGAGTCCAACGGTGTTGCAAAACCTTGGAAGGGGTGAGGAGAAGTTCCATTTCAGCGGAGAGCGGAAGAGGAGGGGGAGGAGTAGCGGTGTGCTGACCATATGCAGGGCGGAGTAAGGAGACATGAAAAACAGGGTGGATTTTGGCAGTTGAAGGGAGGTCTAACTCATATGCTACCTTACCTATGCGTCGGGTCACCTTGAAGGGTCCGAAGAAATGAGGGGAAAGTTTCTCAAACCTGGAGTGAGCAAACGATCGTCGGCGATAAGGTTGGATCTTTAACCAGACAGCGTCACTGGGTGCAAATTGAAGGTCCTGACGATGTTGATCAGCGTGTATCTTCATACGATGTTGAGCTCTAAGGAGGTTGCCCTTTAAAACCCGTAGCATAGCATCACGTGTCTCAAGTTGTTCTTCCAGTTCCACGACACGCGTTTCACCTCTCACATAGGGAATGAGAGGCGGTGGATCGCGACCATAAACCAATTTAAAAGGAGTAGTATGAGCGGCAACATGGTATCCTGTGTTGAAGGAGCATTCCGCCCAGCAAAGGAACTTACTCCATTGTTTAGGTTGGTCATGTGCAAAACAACATAAGTAAGTCTCAAGGCACCTATTGACTACTTCCGTCTGCCCGTCAGATGGGGGGTGGTAGGCTGTGCTCATGTTCAAGCAAGTTTGGCTTAGACGAAACAACTCTTGCCAAAATTGACTGAGAAAAAGAGGATCCCGATCAGACACCAACGACCTTGGCATGCCGTGCAAGCGAACTATTTCTTGACAGAATGTGGTTGCAACAGTTTTTGCAGTATATGGGTGTGCAAGAGCAATGAAATGGCTATACTTACTGAGACGATCTACCACCACTAGAATCACATCAAACCCCTGAAATTTAGGGAGCCCAGTGATGAAATCAAGGGAAATATCCTCCCAAATACGTTCTGGAATAAGAAGCGGTTGTAAGAGTCCTGCAGGTGCTAACGTCTGATATTTATTCTGTTGACAAGTGATGCAGCGTTGGATATAGTGCTTGACATCAGTTTTCATCCCTCTCCAAAATACTTGGTCACCTAACCTGCGTAAAGTCTTGAGGTAACCACCATGTCCCCCAGTTGGCGTCGCGTGTGCTTCAGCTAGTAATTTCTCTCAGAGGTGAGCTTGATTGGGTATGACCAATCGTGTTTTGTAGAACAAGCGATCATTCACGAAGTGGAAATGAGAGTAATGATCCAGATGTGTTTGCAGTTCTACTATCTTTGCTCGTGTCTCAAGGTCCTCTAGCAAGGCTTGAGGGAGTTGATCTAACTCATAGGCCATGGGAATCACCATTTGGAAAAAATCTACCTGCTGGGGCCATCGAGAAAGTGAGTCAGCAGCTGCATTTTCTCTCCCTGGTTAGTAGCGGATGGTAAAGTTAAAGGGGAGTAGCTTGACCATAAGACGTTGTTGGGCAGTAGTGACAACTTTTTGATCCAATAAGTGTTTCAAGCTGTGATGGTCGGTTTGGACATAAAAATGGTGTCCCAATAAGTAGTGACGCCATTTTTGTAAAGATAGTACCAATGCAAGGAGCTCACGATCGTATGCTGATTTATATCGATTAGAAAAGGAGAACCCCTTGCTAAAGTAAGCCTACCAGATGGCCATTTTGCATGAGTACCGCTCCAATACCGTCCCCAGATGCATCGCATTCTACTGTAAATGGTTGGTGAAAGTCTGGTAATTGGAGGACCGGAGTGGTGGTGAGAGCTATTTTGAGTTCTTCAAAAGCAGATTGAGCTGTTACTGACCATTGAAAAGCATCCTTCTTTGTCAGTTCAGTCAGGGGTCGAGCAATGTGCCATAATTTTTTACAAACCGTCGGTAATACCCCGTGAGCCCTAGGAAACCGTGCAAATCTTTCACAGACTGAGATGTAGGCCAATGAGCGACGGCCTTAATCTTTTCAGGAACAACCTCAACTCCACCATGAGTAACAACGTGTCCCAAGTAGTCAATCCTAGTCTGCCCCATAAAGCATTTTTTTGCATTGGCAAAAAAGGATTGTTGTTGCAGAATTTGAAAGATGATTCTGATATGCTTGAAATGATCCTGTGCAGAAGTACTGTAAATCAGAATATCATCGAAAAAGACGAGCACAAATTTCCTCAGGTATGGGCGGAAAAGGTTATTCATGATTACTTGGAAGGTTGCCGGGGCATTAGTAAGGCCAAAGGGCATGACCACAAATTCATAATGTCCCGAGTGTGTGTGGAAAGCAGTTTTGGGAATATCCAAAGGTAGTACTCGAATTTGATGGTACCCGGATCGTAGATCAATCTTTGAAAAATATTTAGCACCATGTAGTTCATCTAATAGTTCGTCAATGTTAGGGATAGGATACCTATCTGGAATTGTAATTTAGTTAAGACGACGATAATCCACACACAAACGCCATGTCCCATCTTTCTTCCTAACCAACAGAGCAGGGCTTGCAAATGGACTGGAGCTAGGGCGAATGAAACCACGATCTAATAATGTTGTAACCTGAGACTCAATCTCGTCCTTTTGATAATGCGAGTACTTGTAAGGTCGTAAATTTGGCGGAGAGGCTCCTGGTATTAAGGCGATCATGTGGTAGTGCCCACGTGGAGGCGGCAGGGACTTGGGTTCATCAAAAACAACAAAAAATTCATGAAAGATTTGAGACATATCTAAGGCCATACGTTTTGCAGTTTCAGTTTGGTGAAATTCCAAACTTTGGAGGCAAACCTGAGATGTAGCCTTTGGAGGTTCGCCTTGCAACTTGTATTTCTTTCCATCAACCCAAAAAATCATGAACATGTCGTTCCAGTTAGCTTGTACCGTGTTAAGAGAAGATAACCATTTAATTCCTAACACTAAATCTGATCCTGCCAGAGAGAAAGGATAGAAGTCTTGTTTAATGACTAATCCCGATATGTGCACTTCTAAATCTTTGCAAACCTGATGACAACGAATAATCCTGCTGTCCCCAATTTGAACACCAAAAGAAGGGACTGTACTTGTAGCAATCCCAAGTTCGTGGATCAATGCAGTAGAGATAAAATTGTGGGTGGACCCACTATCCACTAGCAGGAGTACCTGTTTAGAGTTTAGGAGACCTTTTAATTTCATGGTGGATGCCGAAGGTGTACCAAGGATGGCATTAAAAGCCACCTCTGTTTCTGCTGCCTCTTCATGATCAATGTTACCTAGATTTTCGAGAGGCTTCGAGATCGAATTGCCTTCATCATCAACCTCCATTAGGGAGAATAAGGCACTGCAACGATGTCCTGGTCGGAAAGGTTCAGCACACCTATAACATAGTCCCTTATCATGCCGTCGCTGACGTTCGGAGTCCGTTGAAGACACACAGCCAGAGTGGGAAAAAGCGAACGAAGAAGAGGTCAGTGTAGGGTACTTACTAGTATTTTGAGGTGAGAACGTGGGGCTCCGCTGTGGAGTGTACGAGTCACGAGTTTGTTGGCCTCGGTACTGAGATGAAGAAGCGTTGGATTTAGGCCCACGTGTGAATGCTGAATGCTTCTCGAATTCAAGGGCCAGGCTAGCAGCTCTATACACATTCCTCGGTTTGTGAAGGCGTACGTCTGTTCATAATTCTTCCTTGAGCCCATTCATGAAAACCCCGAGAAGGTAGTGCTCCGGCCAATTAGATATAAGGGCAACTCGTCGTGCCCACTCCCTCCGGTACTCTTGCACCGAACCAATCTGCCGAATGCTGCATAGATTCTCGTCAGGATTAAGATATTCCAGCGGTCCGTAGTGCTCCTGAAATGCCTTAACCAGATCATCCCAAAAGAGTTCGGTGTGCTGTGGAGCCAAGAAAAGAGGTCCAAAGCATCACCTTCTAAATAAATGGCAACCACGTCGACTTTTTCATCCTCCGGTGTATCGTAATACCGAAAGAATTTTTCTGCTTTCAGAATCCAGTTGCGCGGGTTGCCTACATCAAACTTAGGAAAGTCGACTTTGGTATACGAAGTTCGGATATTGCGCCGAAAAGCTTCAGAATCATCATCACTGTCTTCTGCTGAAACGTGCGAGCGCCCTCTATTTTTGTTGCGCAGTGAACGCCCTCTGTTTCAATTTGGCCGAGCCGCAGAGATCTCCAATGTAACCCCCTCAGTAATTATATCCGAAATACACGATTAAAATGAAATAGAGACCAATAATAATCAAATAACATTTACTAACCCATCACATGATGGGGTTTTCAAAAATACCTTTCGAAATCATTTATAAACTTGGTCTCATATTCACATTTCGAATACAATTACTATGCGAAGATAAATCACATTCATATAAATATCAGAGTGTACAACTTAATCATCCCGGCAATCCCGGTACATACCTTCGCTAAAGATACACAGGGTACAATTGCCCATTACAGTTCTTCAAATGGGGATTACACAATCTCATCTCGAAGGAGTCCTAGCCGCTCCCTCCACGAGCCACTTGCCCTGTCTAAATTATTGGTAGGGGAGAGTGAGATTCGAGAGAATCTCAGTAGGAAACAGATACCATAATGCATGCATGATAGATGCTATGTGTATGACATGTTAGCTTTATCTAGATGCATGCCCCATAATGACATTTTTGCATACTCAATGTTTCATGTAACAAAACTATGGCCACAGCAAAACAGAGACAGAGCTTCATTTATTCAAATATGCTCTACACAATCAAGTAAAGCAATCACATACATCACTACACAAGCAAAGATATCAAATACATGCAAGTAAGGTAAGTCCTCTACCTCCAGTCTTTTCTCCTCGATTTGCGTGCCAACAACTCGGGGCTTCACATTCGATCCTACAATGTCAAATATACCATTTAGACACTTCCATAGTGTTTCTGGGGGTTATATGAGGCTATATTGAAAATTTACTAAAATACCCCCGGGGACCCAGCCCGGCCCCGTCGTACCCGGTCCGGCTGTACTTTTCGTGAAATTTTGACATGGGCTATCTGACATATTTTCGCCCAAGGAATCCATTTCCGGACTCGGAATTATCAAATTCAATGTCAAATTACGAAATTGCCCTTGGCAGCCCTACTTTTAGGGTTTTAGGGGCGTTTCCGTAATTATGCTTTCTCGGCCTTTTCCGAAAAAGTGCCCAACTGTAACCCCACCTAATTTTCCCTCCTGAACTCAATGGAATCATCAAATCATTGAAAATCCAACTCTAAGACCCATTTATAGCCCAGACCGAAATATATGGGTTTTCTAGGGAAAATCAGGGTTTTTCGGTTTCGGCTCCGTAAACACGTTTCTTTCCACTCCTAACCACTTTATTGACTATTCCATTAGGTTACAACTACCATTTAGTATCAATTTGGGCAGCATAACAGCCCCACATACCCATTTCCAAAAATTAAAACCAATGGCAATCCGGCGAAATTTCACCGATTAAATTGCCCACAGCAGCTAGAATAGTCAATATACAAGAGTTTGGAAGTTACCTCAAGCTCCCACTAGCTTTTCTCAAAGATGGCTGAAAACCCTAACTTTCAAAACACCAAATTTGAGCTTTCCAAACCTTAAAGAATAAAGAGGAGTAGTTTAGAGTCGGAGTTATACGCGCTAGGAGCGAAATCGTCGGAGAAATCGGCTTACCTTGTGATTTTTCTTCTCTTTCTCTCTCTAAACTCTCTCAACTTTCTCACACTATGTTCAGGTGCTGTGCGTGAATGAGCAGCTGAAGATGATGAGAAGATGTTTTAATTCCATGCTTATGTCATCTTGCCTTTTGATGATGTCATAATTCCCAAAATTGGCATTTTCGGATTTTCTGGCAGATTTTCTGCCCAATCTTTGAAAAATCATAACTAATTCTAGAAAAATAGAAATGAGGTGATTCCAAAGCCAAATGAAAGCTATTTAAGTCCTCTATATAGGAAAAATATTTACCAATACTAGAAATCACCACAAAAATCCAGAATTACACAAATGTTATCACTGCCCCAAAACAGAGTCCATTTTCGACCTCAAACTTTGGACAGTCATATCTCCTAGTTCCCAACATGAAATGGCACAATTTATATGTCCATTTTGAAGCTTTGGATGTGAAATTTAATACTGGAAAGTTTCATAATTTTCTGACATCATTTGCCTATTAAAAACGTCCACACAAGAATACTGCCCAGACAGAATTCACACTGGACAACATTTCTAGTTTTGCAACCAATGTGTCCAATCCAATTTAAATCAATTCCAATGATTAAATACCACAACAAGACACCATTTCCATCACAATACCCCATTCAATTCTTCCCTCTATTCTAAGTCAATTTGGATGTTAATCCACAATTGAACTCAAATATAGGGTTTTAGCGTTGCTCATAACACAAGCGACTACAATCCACTTTATATTCTCTAAAAAGGTTCATTAATCACTAACCACGTCCACTTTTGTAGTCATTAACTCCTAATCCCAATTTGGGATCTTGCTAAACCGGGGCTTAGCAATCCACTAATCTCAGGCTTATTTTCTAGCCTCGAGTCTCAAAATTCGGGGTATTACATCCAACGTGTTGATTTTTTCTTTCAACTCGTCGAGCGCCTCCAACCGAGCAGCGATGGTGGTGAGAGGATCTGCAGGAGTCTCGCGTAGGGCCGTTTCAGGCGTGGGTGGGTCGACGTCGGAAGTCTGTGCCGCGTGAGAGGATCGCGTTCTGGCCATGGTGGATCGTGAAAGTCTCTGATGCCAATTTGATATACACCGGACAGTAAATTCGAATGGCAGTGAAAGGAACTGTAATATAATAACTCTATAATAGAGGGATAGCAAGTATCTCACAAATCTCTAGAATAGCCCAAGAGGATCTCCAAACTTTAGTAACTTTTCTGAAAATATTCGATGCTTTATTGAGTCGGCAAAAGCCAAATTTATAGAAGTACAGAGAGATAAAAAATCTAATTCAAAATTCAAACTAGGAAATCCTAATAATATCTAAAATACTAAAATAATATCTAGATTCCTAATTCAAACTAGGAAATCCAAATAATATCTAAAATACTAAAATAATATCTAAATTCCTACTTGTGGATATTCCACTTATTTAAAATAATATTGCTGAAACTGAAAAAATAATAAAAAATAATAAATATTACTAATTAATTCCTAATCAGTCCTGAGACGCTTATTCTTTCTGGAATAAATCAGCCTATATCGATTTGGGTCTCTATCAGATTCTCTCGAATCTCACCCTCCCCTACCAACAATTTAGACAGGAGAAAACAGAAGATATGTTGAAAATAATGCAGAGAGCCATATGAGGGATTGCAGTGGTGGAACGAAGACAAGAAGATGTCTTCGTTTTATTGGGATGGGTTTAGATACCCTAGTAACCTTGTGCGGCTACATTATTTGAATTTATCAGGTACGAACCCCTCGGGGGAAATTATGTAATTATGTATATATTATCAGTATATTCATGCTAATCCTGTGTTGCCCACCGAACCGCATATCGTTTTCCGCAAATACTCTGAAAAAGGTTTGAAATTGAGATAAGTACGTGACACTGTGCTCTGTTCTTCATTTTCTGGTTTCAATTTTGCCTTGATTTCTTTGTTTCTTGGATGTACCTCAAATTAATTGTTATCCCCAATTGCAGATAATGAAGAACCAATGATTATAGCAAATACGCTCGATCAATCATCAATCAATAAGTACAAGCGCTGGCAATGGTGGTCTTTGGTGGCAGTTAACATCACTTTTCTCATAGTGGGGCAATCTATTGCTGTTCTTCTTGGAAGATTTTATTATGATCAAGGTGGAAATAGCAAATGGATGGCTACTTTGGTCCAAACTGTCGCTTTCCCATTTCTGTATATTCCATTGTTTTTAATTCCTTCTTCTCAGGAGGCCTCTTCCTCTTTCCGATCTTCTATAAAAATTCTCAGCTTGATCTACATTATTCTTGGTGTCTTACTAGCTGCTGACAATATGTTATATTCTACCGGACTCCTTTACCTCGCTGCTTCAACATATTCACTGATTTGTGCATCCCAGTTGGCTTTTAATGCTGTTTTCTCTTATTTTATCAATAGTCAGAAATTCACTGCTTTGATCATCAACTCTACAGTGGTCCTCTCTTTATCTGCCGCACTTCTTTCTATTAATGATGATGAAGCAGAAGGACCAGCTGGTATTTCCCATGGAAAATACATTCTTGGTTTCCTTTGTACCCTTGGAGCCTCAGCATTGTACTCGTTGTTGGTTTCCCTCATGCAACTCTCTTTTCAAAAGGTTCTGAAAAAGGAAACATTCTCTGTTGTTTTGGAGATGCAAATCTATACTTCGCTTGTTGCCACTTGTGCTTCTGTTGTAGGTCTATTTGCAAGTGGGGAGTGGAGAACGTTGCATGATGAAATGGAGGGGTTTGGCAAGGGAAGAGTGGCTTATGTGATGACTTTGGTTTGGACGGCTGTAGCTTGGCAGGTTTGTTCTGTTGGAGTTGTTGGCCTGATTTTCATGGTGTCTTCTCTGTTCTCCAATGTTATCAGTACTCTCTCTTTGGCTGTAACTCCTATTGCATCTTTGATAGTATTTCATGACAAGATGAATGGTGTGAAGATAATTGCTATGCTTATGGCTCTCTCGGGTTTTGCTACTTATATCTATCAGAATTATCTTGATGATTCTAGGCATAGAAGAAGACAAGCTGCTATTGATAAATCACGCAGTGATACTTCATGCTGAGAACACTGTTACTTTGCTTGGGAACTAAGACACCTTTTGCCTATTCCCCGTTTTGTATTTGTATTTATGTAGAGCAACAAATGATTTTTCTTTTTGTTTTTCATCTGTCCTTTAGTTTTGGTAGAACTTGTGAGAGCTAGTATGGTTATGTACTTATGTCCACATTGTGGCTACCATTTTTTGCTGATAAAAGTACTAATAAAAGAAGGGAATTGTTAGGTTTTTTATTCGGGCACAATATTATTCCTCATCTGATCTTCACATATGGGTAGCACTATATTCTTTACAAGTTTTGGTAATCATTGGAAGTTTCTGGATTTGAGCAACCCTCCTGTTATTTTCAAGACTTTTGTGGAAAGATGTAATTTCACCTTTTTCAATATATGTATATATGTATTTGTAAAATTAATGTTTTGGTCTTGATGAAGTATTTGTAACTAGGAGAAACAGTGTGCTTTTATAACAACAGATAGGCTTACAACAACCCTTATTGGCTGTTGAATAAATATAATATATATATATATATATATATAAATCCTAAAGGAAGCTAAAATATGCACAAACCATGAACAGATGGTTTCCTCCCATGCCTCATGTTGCTCCCGGATTTCTTTATTTATTTTACCTTTTTTTCTTATTATTCCAATTCTTTTCTTTTCTGTTTGTTCAAAATTCAAATTCAAACCCTGACCCTATGTATTCAGCCAGTAACTCTTTTGAAAGTTTTTCTCTCAACTTTGCCTCCCTGTTTTTCTTTATGATCAAAGAATAACTTCTTTCTGTATAACATGGTTCTTTGCTCCACCACTGCATGAACTTCCTCTACAGCCTCCAATTTCTGAAAACCTTTTCTGTATGTTGCTGTTATTGAGATCCGAAGAGATTTGAGCTCATTAGATATCTAGTCATGGTAGCAAGGAGTTCAATGCAATTGTCATAGGATACGAGATCCGATGATTAGTTTCAGTGATCCAGGCAGCAGAAAAGATGGAGGAAGCTCACAGGTTTTAACTTGAAGGATTTTTATGCTCTTAATGTTCACTCCTTTTGCTTGTAGGGTTTTCGTGTTAAATCTTCAAATCGTGAAGGACCTTTGAAACTGGTTGTATCTTTTCTAGCTTTCCTGTAATACTAGAATGCAATATCATTCTTGGTACTTGCATATGTAAACTTTTCATGGACGGTTCTCAATTGCAGCCATTTTCTATTTTTGTTTTGGCAGGGTGTGAAAGAAGAAATGGGAATTTCTCATTCCTGAATGCAAGTTAGAACATTTGATTTGAAAGCTGTTATTCGTATTACAACTTTAGTTTGGAATATGATAAATTACAATTATATCAGTGAAGATAAATTATCCAGTTTGATTTTTTGAAAAGGTTACATTCTTTAATCTAAGAGATGGAGGTAAGCTATCTACAGACATGGTTGTGGTGGGTATTGGAATATGCCCAAATATTGTGCCATCAAGAAAAGAGACCCACGTTTTAAACAACCTGCCAATGATGATGGAAGACAATAGAGGAACAGAGGCGGCGACGAAGTAATGGCATTCTCTCCATTTCTCTCCATTTATATTAAACGACACCGTTTTTTGTCTCTTAGCCATCCACCTTTTGTTTTCGCCGGAGTGATGCCGTTTTGCTCATAGGAATGATGTTATATATATATATATACATATTTTTTTTTTCAAAAAAAAAAAAAAATACCTCAGACAAATTCTTCTCAGCATTCACCACGGCCATCTGAGCGTTTAAGGCTTCTTCGCCATTGGTCCCTGAGGTCATTTTCACCGTCGCCGATTTACATCATCATCTGGAGAATAGAGTTAAAGTTGAATTCTTCCATACCCACTAATTTCTTATTCTTTAAAATGGTTTAATTGTGCATTTGCATTATATGTTTACTTTTGTAGAGTTCAAATGAAAATGTCCTTCTTAGTTTAGCTACCAGAGTGAGGTCTTGATGGCTGATCTCTAAACTTAAACTCTCACAATGGGTGACTGTGAATACTGAGGAAAATTAGTTTAAGTCTTTTTTTTTAATATATAACACCCTCCCTCCCTTTGCTCTATAGCAAAACACTCTAGGGGTCTGTTTGGTGTGAGGGATTTGGAGGGGAAGGGAGGGGAAAGAAAATTTTTATGAATTGAATTTTAAAAGATTGAAGAAGTGGGGTAATAAAATTTTGAGAAAGAGAATATATAAGATAAAAGAGTAAAAAAAATTAATTAAAAATTTTTAACCCCACTTCTTTAATTTTTTTAAATTCAACTCAAAAAATTTTTTCTTCCGTCCACTTTCCTTCCCCTCCCCCTCATACCAAACAAGCCCAGGAAAACAAGAGGTGGATTGCTAAGAGACAAAAAACGGTGCCATTTAATATAAATGGAGAGAAATGGAAAGTGCGCTTCAATGGAAACGTCCCTTACCACAATTTCTATCAATTGATTTGGTTCAATTTTTCTTCTTAATAATAAATTCCATGCATTAAATAGTCATCAATGGGTGTTTAGTTTATTCAAATTCAAATTCAGATTCACATTTCAATTTCAAATTTCAATCTGAATTTTTAAACTCATTATTTATGGTAATAGTTGGCGGTTGGTCCACCTGTCATTTGTTGTTCCATCCCCATTTGGATTTAGGAAAAAAAAAAAAGCATTTCAGAATATTCAGTTGAGGAAAAAAATATTTTTATTTGAATAATTTCCTTTCCAAATTTGATTTTATTCCATTTAAATGAATTACATAGGCTACTTTTGCCGTGACTGTGCCCACTGATTGTGGTATTTATTAATTGCCTTCCAATTTTTACAAATTTGAGAAAAAAGTTATACCATGTTTACATATTTGTTGTCTTTAACCAATTTTTTTAACTTCCATTATTTGGTCAAGTGTTTCTTATAAAATACTTCCTTCATCCCTAAATATAACCTTCAATTAACCAATTTACGTTTATCAAGAAAACAATTAAAATTAGTTATGAGCAATAAACATATTTTTTTTTCAATTATGCCCTTATTTGTAAAGAGGATAAGTAAGAGAGGCAATAAATACAATTAAGGCCAAAGTTGAAAAAATTGCAATAAGTATTTTGATAAAACTAAAATAAAGCTTATATTTTAGAACAACCTATTCCCAAATTTAAAGTTTATATCTATGGACATGGGGAGTATAAAGGACAAAGAAGTTTATAAAAGAGATAAGAGAAAGTATTATTGTAAAGTAGTTTAGATCACATATCATACTCCTACAAAATACTACCTCTAGTCCTTAATATAAGAGTCATTGACTTTTTTTTAAAAAGGATTAATGAAGTTAAATAAGTTACATTAAAATATTTATATTTATTATTTTTTTAAAATTAAATTACCTGACTTATAAATTGATATATAATCTAATAATATATCATATATACTATGATTAAATAATAATTTATATAATTTTTTTAATATCACTAAAAAAATATCAACTAAATTTAATATTAATGAGAGGCCTCGGTTGGTTGCAATTAATTAAGATGGGGGAGGATGTGGTGAGAAGGAGTCTTAAAGGGCGGCTTAGCGTCGTTGAAAGAGACCATCATGATGATAATACTTCGCAGTTCAACACGTTTTTGTGATTGAATTTTTCTCGCCATAAACAGAAATAAAATATTGGGTTGACCACAACATCGGGAATGTCCCGGCGCTTCCAAATTTTCAACCCCTTCAATCCTTATCATTACCCCTTACAGTTTTTTTTTTTCCTTGTCAACCATTGCGGTTTAAGTTTCAATTTCAAGG
Source organism: Inga leiocalycina (assembly GCA_963242795.1). NCBI lineage: Eukaryota > Viridiplantae > Streptophyta > Magnoliopsida > Fabales > Fabaceae > Inga > Inga leiocalycina. The sequence continues at coordinate 32,818,642 of OY725328.1, forward strand.
TTTCTTATATGATTTTTGTTGATATTTTTACCTCCAAATTTTTTTAATGAATCTTCTCGTAAATTGTTTCATAAAAAGATGACGCAACAATTACTCACTGTTCACATTCTTTTAATGTGGGTAAGAATATAGTTTTAGGGTTCAGGCTGTTACTCAATGCGTGAAGGGAAAACACTTTTTAATCATCACAAGAATGAATAACACTTACTAGTATGGCTTCAATTTTTGTTTTGTAATTTAATTAAAGCCAAGCAAAATTCTTTTCCACTGCGCCACAAAAAATCAAGTTGTACGGATTTTTGGGGGACCTGTTTAGGGAGCAAAAGGAGGAGCTTGACGCAGTTATGGTTGGGCTTTTACAAGTTTAAAAGTCAAATATCATTATCAAAGACTTTAAACCTAGTGGTGTGATTACTTCCTATATGTAAAAGGTTTTGAGTTCGATCCCAATGATAACCGTTAGGGCATGTCCTTGCAACAAATAAAAAGTCAAACAAAACCGCGTCCTTGAAATTAATAAAGCAACACCGCATTCTCCCTTCTAGAATGATGCGGAATAGGATGCCCAATTGATTGAAACTCAAGTACCACTCAATTCCCATCAAAGTACGGACAGGGTAAATATATCCTATATATACCCCAAGCTAGGATCCCCATCACCACATCTCCCACCATACACTCCAAAATGAAAATGGTGAAGCTGACCATTCTATTGGCAGTTGCTGGCATATTAATTGCCTCTCAGTCCCCAACCTCTCAAGCCACCGTTGCCGATATCGTCACTCCTGAGTTCTTCAATTCTATCATCGATCAGGCCGACGCTAGCTGTGCTGGCAAGAACTTCTACACCCGAGCTGCCTTCTTAGAAGCTCAAAATTCCTACTCTGAATTCGGCAACCTCGCCTCCGCTGACGACTCCAAACGCGAGATCGCTGCTGCTTTTGCCCATTTCACCCACGAAACTGGACGTGAGTTACTTTGTTTGTCATTCACTAATTAATAATGATCACGATTATGAGTTCATTAACATAACATTCATGCTCACACGCAGATTTTTGCTACATAGAAGAGATCAATGGTGCATCTCAGGATTACTGTGACGAAACTGTCACACAGTACCCATGCGCCCCCAACAAAGGATACTTCGGTCGTGGACCCATTCAACTGTCGTGGAACTTCAACTATGGACCTGCCGGAGAGAACATTGGGTTCGATGGGCTGAACGCGCCGGAAACTGTGGCGAATGATGCAGTGGTGTCATTCAAGACTGCTCTCTGGTATTGGATGCAGCATGTGCGCCCCGTCCTCAACCAAGGGTTCGGCGCCACCATTAGAGCCATCAATGGCCGCCTGGAATGCGACGGCGCTAACCCCGCCACTGTTCAAGCTCGTGTTAATTATTACACCCATTACTGTTCTCAGCTGGGCATTGCTCCGGGTGATAATCTTACTTGCTAGACATATATTTTTATCAACACAACCTTCTACTTCGACTTACATATATATCCACTCATAGGCTGAGAATAAATTAGAGTGGAAGGCACCTGCAGCCTTTAATTCTTTTCTGAATTCACTTTTTACTTTGATTACACCAACGAATTTAATAAATTATGTGGCTGCTTCTGCCACTTTTCCTTACATGTGTTAATTGCTACGTACTAGTATTTCGTATGAATTAACAGAGCCATGTGTTACTTCTTTCTCCAACCAATCTAAGTAAATTGTTGATTGGGTTCATGTGATTAAGCTTTTCTGTTTTTGGTAAAAGGACGCATATAAATTTAAATGTTTCGAATTGCTAAAAATAAACAACCACCACAACGTGATCCCTCAAAACACTGTCGCATCCTATCAAGCTCTATGGTGTGATCTTCCTATCGTGAGTTATTCAACAAAAATTACTTTATGAATTAAAAAAATAAGAAATTAATTATTTAATCCTTATAATTTTACCGAATTCATAATTCAGTCCCTATAATTTAATCTATTTATAGTTCAGTCCTTACTGGTTAGTGAGTCAAAGTAAACCATGCGGACGTGTCACAAGTTTTGTCAAATGTTACTGTGTGGCATCCTTATCTGCATTTGTGACTGGAGAATATTTTTTTACAAGAAAACGTCTGAATAAAAAAACCTAAAGAAAAGAACTTTCCAGGATCGCTCGCTCACCATCTCCGTTCCGGACTTCACTCGCCGTTCTGGTTGCTTTGAGGTCGAAGAACCAGATATCGAAGGAGGCAAGAATGCGAGAAGGTTGAGATCGGATATGTGGTGGCCGACCAATCTTCTCCCTTATGACTGATCATTCACTGAAACCTTTCGAGACTTGAAGATTGCATTATAACTTGTACCGTTTCTGCAGATTTTTCCTTCTAGATGAATTCATCAGGCTGCGTTCTTTCTTCCATAATTCCCAACTGATCATTGTGAGATACACAATAAATTAAAGTATTCACTCATATTTAAGAGCTGATACAGGTGCAAAAAAGTAAGCTTTGTGGGTGTCGGAGGAGACGATGAGGTGAGGGATATGGGATGATATGCAGGTGAAGAGTGGGCAGCCCCCACAAGGATGATTGATGAGTGCGGTGATGGGGGCAAATGATGGACCCGTGGTGGCCACCACACCTCCGATCTCAAAATCCTCTGTTTTTTTCCCTTCTCAGTCTTCCTCATTTTTTGTGTGGACACCATCAGAATGCAAAATCCAACATCAATCAAACACAACCTATGCCAATAATTTAGTAATCTCCCGAAAAAGAAGAAGAAGAAATGTCGGCAAACAACAAATTCTTAAAACCCACTTATTCCTTTCAATTCAGCCTCTGCACTACTCTGTTCTTCATAGTTCTGTTCACCATACCTGCCCTGTTCCTCCTCCACACCCCCATCACCACCTCCATATGCACCATCTTTGGCAACCATGTCAAGCCCTGGTCTGATTATCTTTGCTTAGCTGAGTTCTCATGGAACCGCCTGCAATTTTTCTTTTTCCACCGCACATCCGTTGCCATGAGGGTGAACCCGGAAGGTGAAGATATAATAAAGCTCGGCACCAATTTCAGGAACAACACAAAAGATTTCTATTATCATTGGCAAATGTTTATTTTTATTTTAAATTTCATTTTATTATTTTAGTTTGTGAGGAAATATGTTTGTCTTAATATTTTAATTTTAAAATAAAATATAAAAAGTAATTTTATTTTAATTTTGTTTTAATAATTTGGCCTAATTTTTTATTTGAATTTATTTTTTATGGAATTATTTAAAAAAAAGAGTTAAGAATTAATTAAGGGCATTATTGTCATTGTATTTTCATGAATTTAATTCTTATCATGCATTTTCTCTCCTTCTTGTCTCCTCTTTAGCCAGACAATAGGAGCTAGGGATGTCATTATCTCTTCACTTTTCTACTCTCTCTATTTTCTTCTTCTCTTAATCTTCTCTCCATTCAAACATAGTGTGAGAGATGAGATAATGGAATGAATTAGTGACATAATTTTCTATAACAAATTAGTGATGAAAAATTTCCATCACTAATCCGTCACAATATTAATTTTTTTATACTTTAAAAATGTCAAGTGTCCTCACCACCAATAGCGAAGTGTCACCCGTATCGGCTGCTACTTCGTCACCGACCACCACATGTCCCCTGCTAGTGACCACCCACTAGCCGCCCTTGTTGCTGGCTGCCACATATCACTCACTGTGACTGTCATGTGTCCTCCTCCAGTAGCCGCCATGTGTCTCCCTCCAGCGGCCGCCACGTGCCCGGTCACAAAGATGATGGAAGGGGGGAGAAAAGAAAGAAAAATTAATTATAAGGGAATTCTATATTCTAATTCAAATAATTAATGGATCTATATATTAAGAGAACTTTTTTTTTTCAGAAAACAAAAGTAACCAGCAATATTATAGTATATACCTCCCATTTAGAATTGAACACATCTATGGCATGTTGGGGGGACTATCTTTAAGGTTCATGAACCCGGACCGGGCACTAAACCGGTCAGGGTACCCAGTTAAGGGTCAGTGAGTCAGATCGGGGCAAAACCCGTGAGAAATTGAAGATTTTAGGCTTATTAATATGATATTCTAAAGAAAATTTTAATTTTTTTTTAAAAATAGTGACCAGGATCGGACCGGTTTACTAGCCGGTTAGCCGGTTTCCGGGCTGGACCGACCTGTCCAGTCTAGTTTCATGAACATGGACTATCTTCCCTGAAACTAACATGACAGTTTAGTATTGACATGCCCACTATTGTTTTTCTGGTAGGGGCTTAATTTTATTTCGCTAGACACAAGCATCATTCTATTGGAAGTAATCTTGTACGAGGCATTGTCAAGTATTAAATGTGGACATCTCTCTTATTGGGGATTTGAATATTGCATGTTATGAAGGACTAGCCTTTTCTACTAGACATAACTAGAGGTGAGCAAATTAGAACCGAAACCAAAAACTGAACTGAACAGAACTCAATTCGGTTTTTTCGGTTTTCGGTAAAATTTCGGTTTTTATTACTCTAAAAATCCAGGTTCTCTAACCCGGACCGGACCTGCCGAACCGGCCCGAAAACCGGCGACCCGGGCACTAAACTGGTCCGGTTCGGTGACCCGATCCGGGTCAACTTTTTTATTTTTTTTAAAATTTTATTTTTTAAAAAAAAATTTTCTTTTAGAATTTCATACTATAAGCCTAAAATTTCTATTTCTCACCGGTTTTGTCCCAGTTTAGCTCCGGTTTGATTCCGGTCTGACCCACTGACCCTTGACCCAATACCCCGACCGGTTCATTGACCGGTCTGGGTTTAATTACCTTGCTAAAAATTCAGTGTTCAGTTTCGGTTTGATTTTTAGAAAAATATTTCAGTTAAAACCGAAATATGTGTAATATATTTATATTTAATATATTTTATTTAATAAATGCATATTTTATAATTAAATATGTGTTAATTTACAATAATATTAGATAAAATCTATTGATATTTTAAATCTAATTAATTTATTTTATATATTTTACCCTTAAATATAATCTTAAGGATAAAAAAATAGTTTTTTAAAAATTTAATTATATATATATTTTATTTTGTAGATAATAAATTAAAAAAATCGGTTAATTCGGTTATTAACCAAACCGAACCGAAATATTTTGGTTAATTTGGTTCGGTTAATTTGATTAATTGGTTTCGGTTCGGTTTTTGAAATTGCCTTTATTCGGTTTTTGGTTATTTCGGTTTTTATCGAAAAACCGATGCTCACCCTAGACATAACCTTGTTGATGGCTTAAATTCCAATGATAATTTAAAAATTTTGATAAAACTAATATTTATGGCAAAAGTATGTTGGAAAGAGTTAACTCCTAAGCCAACTGAGCCAAAAAGAGATACAAGGAAAAAGGAAACATGGGAAGTTTTATGGCCAAGCAAAATAATTGGAGGAAAATAAATAAATAAATAAATAAAACCAACAGTATAACGTCATATTAAGTTGGAGTCCGTGTGACCATAGAAAACTCTTTGGAAGAGATGTTTCTAATTGAACCCCATAATTCGAATAAGATCCAATCAAATAGTCATGTAAGAAAATAAATAAATTAAGCCAAAAATATGCCTTTGGGCCTCTAATTTAATATAAGGTTTCAGTTTGACCCTTAATTTTATAAAATATTTTTTTAATCCTCTAATCCTAACATCTTTTCTCAAGTGATTTGTCAACACCCGTTTCCATTTCGATAATCGAAGAGTAATAAAGACGGAATTCAATGGGCATACAGAAAAGTACAATTATACTGATAAACATATTCGTTTACGATCCCAACGTCGTTCGTTTACAATTCTGATATTGTTCGTCAACGGAAAACGGAAAATACAGCGGAAATTTTAATATTTACCAATTTCACCAAAATATCACAAAATAGACTAATTATGCCCACGTTCTTGACCTTGCCTCGAGACACGCGCTGCTCACTTTCCGATGTCAATGTTTTTGCCCTTTGGCCCACTGGTACCCGCTGAGGTATTTGTTTAAAAAATAGGGTGAGATTCCGAAGAATCTCCGTAGAGACATAATATCATTCATAGAAAATGCGAAAAATAAATATGACATGCGCCAAGGTATGCACAAATTAATGAACAGTATAAACACATCATCGTCATGTATACATGAGTAGGGCCCAGCCCCACAATTTACACCGGTTGGACTTCTGCCAACTCCCAGTGTAAGTGCACCTCTGGCACTAACTGCCCCTCTCTAGGCAAATCATGTTGATTAATAAAGTGTATTTACAAAACAATGGCATCCACATAATCATATAACTTATGACATAGTGTATGAAGGATAATGTCCCTACCTCAAAGCTTTAATATCTCTTATTTAATAGTGTCTCGTAAAGCGTGTTGTCCCGGCGTCCAACTCGGTCCTAAAATATTAAATGTACCAGAAATAGGTCATAACCTATCCAAGTATCATTTTAGACTATTCCATAGTGTTTATTGTGGTTATATTAAAATGCTCCCGGAAACCCGGCCCGATGGCACGTTTTCCCAAAATTTTGACTAAGGCTATTCTGACTTATTTTTGCCCAAGGAATCCATTTTCGGGCTTGAAATCACCAAATTCACTGTCAAATTATGAAAACACCCTTGACAGCCCCTATTTAGGGATTTCAGTGGCGTTTTCATAATTATGTTTTTTCGGCTTCTACCGAAAAAGTGCCCAGCTGTAACCCCACCTATTTTTTCCCACTGAGTCCAATGGAACCATTTATTTCATGAAAATCCAACTTCTACTACCAGATCTGGTCTGGACGAAATATAGAAAAAATAGAAAAATGGAGCTTTGTGTTTTAGCTTCCAAAACTTGTACTTTTCCACTTCTAACACTTGATTTACTCACTTAAACACTTCTTAACCATGATTCAAAGAAATTTGGGCAGCATAACCCCTTAGGATTAGGACTTTCCAAATTTACAAACTTAACAAAATAACCAAATCCAACCATAATCATCAACAACAACCACATCTAACATAATCTTAGGATTTGTGAAGTTACCTTCTTGAGTTCTTTTCCTTCCTCTAGAAGTTCTCCTCCCTCTTTCTCTTTGGGCTCAAGATTTTCTTGCTAAACCATAAATTTTATGGAAAGGAAGAGATTAGAGAAGAGATTTATGGAAGATTAGAAGAAAAAACCTTAAGAAGTCATAACTTACCTTAGTTTTTCTCCACTTCCTTCTCTCTTAGAGCATAAAGCTTTCTCAACTCTCTCTTTCTCTCCTTTCCTTGGCTTGAACGAAAATGGTCAAGAAAGATGGAGCCAAGCTTCATAAAATATCTTGTCATCTTTATTCCTAGCCCTTGATCTAGCTAATGGTTGAGATCTCTCCATCTTTCATGAACACCTTACCTCCCATCATGATATCTTGCTTTATGCCATACTCCCTCCACTTTATGCCATCCCTTGTGATCATGTGTGTACTTGGGTCGTATCTCCTTATATGTTCATGACACTTGGCATTTTAATTTCATTAATCAAGTTCTAACACATTTCATTTTTAATTTTCGGAATAATGCCAATTCTGGCAGATTTTCTGCCCTAACTTTGAAAAATCATAACTAACTTTGTAGACATCTTTTTGGAGTGATTCCAAAGCCTATGGAACCCTTATTGAGTCTAGTTTCAAGGAAAAATATGGAATTTTACTGTCTGGGATCATCTCATTCCCAGATTTTACATCTTTGATCGCTGCTCCAGAAACTTTCCAGATTTTCTGGATCAACTTCAAAAATTCATATCTTTTTGTACATAGCTTCAATTGAGTCATATGACCTATCAAATTAAAGCTTAGGATGTCTACTTTCACCCTATACAATTTCATAATTTTTGGTCATCATTTGGTCTTCCACAACTATATGACAATCTCACTGTCTCGCAGGCGATTTCACTGAAAACACTATTCAACCTTCAATTTTCAATATTTAATTCTTTTGGCCTTAAATATTCACCATTTCATTGAATATATATAATAATTACAATATATTCTTGGTGAATAAAATTTAGGATGTTACATGATTAATTTTTTACCAACAAGCTGTTGATTGTGGTGATAAGCATCCTTGCTCTCGTGAAGAGGAAAACACAAGTCGGAATCCCAAGATTGTTTTCCGGTTGATTTCGCCAAAATTTATTATGATATTATAATAATTAATATAAAAAATTATATAATAAAAATGATTTTATAAAAAAAACTATTTCTATAAAATAAAAATTATAATATAAATAGAATAATAAGATAAATATAGAAAAGTTGTTGTTCCCTATTTTTTTTTGTAATTACATTATAAAAATTTAATTTTTCAATAATATATTATATATAAATAAAAATAAAAATATTAAATACAACTACAAATTAAAATATAAAATATAAATATTATTTTTGAATTTTTTGAACAAATAATATATTAATTAATAATAGATATGTATATGAAATAAGAAAATTAAAAGAAATATTAAATCATATATTTTATATATATATATATATATATATAATATTTTCTATTTTTATATGATTATTATATTTTTTGTTTGAATTGATTTATTATATATATATTTAATTATGTAAATAAAGATTGCATGTATATAACAGCTCTGGTAAAAGCATTAGCATGCGTGTGAGGTTAATGCTTTAAATCCAATTTGTCACAAAAAGTTAGCCACGGTAATTTGTTGTTATTTGTTGTTTTTGGTAGTGTATGTATCATTGACCAAATAAAAAAAAAGTGATGATGTTTTGTAACAATTATTTTTATTTTTAAAATAAACTTAATATATGTGAACATTAAAGAATGTTTGTGAATATTCAGCATTTTTTTTTGTAAACGACCTTAAGATTAAAGGATGGGCATGCAATGTTAAAGGAGTGAAGATGTAATTTGTTAGTATAAAATAAAGGGCCGCCATGGCAAACAAATGACGCAAAAAATAATATAACAAGCCAAGCTTTTCCAGTGCAGCCAAATTATTTTACGCAAACAAGATGTCCAAGTAACAAAAGACAAACAAAACACTACTTCAAAAAGATGATTTAACGACACTAATTAACGACCGTTTTGGAAAAACAGTAATAGAAAACAACGCGGTGGCACAACTGTAAATATGGTAGTAGGATTCAATGACTGGTTTTGAAAACCAGTCGTTGTAAGTAGGATTCAACGACTGGTTTTCAAAACCAATTGTTGTAAGTGTGATTCAACGACTGTTTTTGAAAACCAGTCGTTGAAACTTTGTTATAAAATCCCTAAATCAGACCATTCCCGCCTTTGTAAAGCTCACACTGTGTAGCGCCGCGCTTGTGAAGAGTTCACATTATGTCGTGCCTCCCGGCCGTCTGACCTAGACTTCCCCTCTACCTCTTGCTCACACATTGCATCATAAAATCAGCAACGACTCTATGGTGGTCGACGTCAATGGCAAACCCACAGTAGGTGGCGGCGTTCAGGACTTATATGGCAAAGATAGAGCAACAGAGGACTACTTTGTTATGCCGTGGAGAGTCTCTGTTGCTAGGTCTCATATTGATTCATTTTGATAAATTCCTATTATATGACTCCTTTTATATGAATTTAGATATAATCTAGACAAGTGCGTGGTAGCTTCTGGATTCGGGTAATGGGTATTGATTGAAAGGTCTTGATCTGATGAAAAGGGGCAAAAGAAAATTTTTCATTGTTTTGTCCTTCTCAAAAAGTTCCATAATAGAAAAGGTATTCATATAAACACCTCTAGCAATACCACAAATGCTTGGCTAATCTTACAGAAAAGTACTTTTTAATGTCGAATTACTAAGAAAATGATATTTCTAGAAACAGTATAATGTTGCGTGATGTTTTAAAAGTGAGGGTATTTTTGAAGAAAAAGAGATTTTTGCTTTTGATCTTTGCTTCAGAGAAGTTCCCAACTTGCTGCTTCTCTTTCATAGCAGGAAAACAGATTCTGCTATCATTTAAAAACTGATTTGTGCCTGGACAAAAGACAGAGTTTAGTCTTGTTCATATCTATAGGCCAAATTTCATAGATTTTAGTCTGATTTTACTTTTTCAGGTTTTTCTCCGCAAGGAAACATGGACTAGTGGATGCTACAGTGAGAAACAACTCATTTGATAAGACTGCCATTGTTGCTCTTCCTGGTGGTGTTGGAAGAGCTATTTGAAGCTGCTTGACTTTCTGGACTCGTGTGAGGATTGGGGCACTGTCTACAAAGGAGAGATTGCATCATTGTGGAAGGTTTGTGAAAGCAATTCACAGGCTTTGGCTTAACTTGCTGAGTTCTATAACATCTCTTGCAGTGATTTAAGAAAGAAGGAAACTACATTGGAAAGCATATACATAGGGAATTCCTTTTCCCTTCTATTTTTAAATTTCAAATAATTCCTTTAATGAAAAAGTTCAGTTGTAGAATGTTTCATAAGCTGTTTGTTTGGTTGGAATTGTAGTCTAAGCTTGAGCTTTTATATTTCTTTTAGGAGCGAAATGATAGGCTGTTTTACAAACTTTTTATTGACCCTGTGGAGCTTTTAATTTTTTACATGTTTTACACTGCTACTAAAGTCAATTTGATTCAAGGGCTGCCCTATTTGTTATAAAACCCTCATGATAGTGCTGTTGTTTTGTGAGGGACATGGTATTTTCATTTGAGTGTTTTCCAAATTCAAAAAAAATATAAATGTCTTCAGATTGATAGTTTTTCAATGCTGAGGGGTAGAAAAGCAAAAAATATTTAAAAAAAAAAGGAGTTACAACGACTGTTTTTGAAAAACAGTCGTTGTAAGTCTCTTACTACGACTGTTTTCAAACGGTCGTTTATTTTGAAATTTTCCACGACACTTACATATACGTTCCCCTAAAAATGGTCGTTAAAAGGACATAAAAACGGTCGTTAGAAATCCCTTTTGCAGTAGTGAAAAGGATACAATGGACCCTGTCAACCAAAGAAGCCAGACAAAGCCAGAATAAATAAAACAACATGGTTATATATATATATATATATATATTTATGTTTTTAGTCTAGCCAAAGGGGAAATTAAAACAAAGAACAAGGCAATACTATATATAATATTACAAGCCAAGCTTTCAGAGTAGCCTAATTATTCTACGGAATCATGAAGTTGAAGTTACAAGAGACAAATTACAAAAAAATACATTGGACACAGTCAAACCTAACAAGCCATACAAAGCCAAAATAAGTAATACAACAATTAAAACAAAGAACAAGGCAATGCTATATATATATATATATATATAGATGCTGCCATGAATAATCACAAACAAGACTGCCATTTTACTCATGGAGAGCATAATCCACCTCATCACGTCGATGTCGAAAACACCAATCATAGTTGTAGAGCTTACCTCCAAGAGGACCTCCATCTACTGGAAGTGAGATGGTTTTAATAACTTCATTATTTTCCATGGACACAACCTTGCACACTTGAGAAGTACGACCAATGAGATACACACAATTGCTATCAAATCCCGACTTGCTTGGACTCCTCAGCGAATAACACTTTGAGTTTCCACCCAAAAACAAAGCACGATCTCCCAATGATTTGATCCTAAACCAAGCCATCACCCATAAGTCCACCATGTAAACTAGCAGTTCCGAATTGGGTCTAACATAAACAACAAGAAGATTATGATCATCATCATCACCATCATCAGCGCTAACCAGCTTTAAATTCGAGCCGGAGAAACTCGGCTTGTTCTGCATTTGTAGTAACTTTAGGGTTTGAGTATTCAGATTCACTATTCCTATATCGGCCTTATCAGTGATAGCATAAAGAGTTTTCCGAAAAACTGTAACATCCACGACCTTCCAAGGATTTCCCCACCTCGAATAAATATCCCAGCTCGAATTTCGAGATTGATACACATGCATGTTGGATGACCATGTACATAAGGCCACGAGTATAAACTCTTCTGAGTTTTTCGCAAAAGTTAAGGTTGCTCTATCATATACATCTATAATACAACCTTGATCAGCTGGCCCTGTGATTTCCATTTTCTTTCTGTAAAAAGGGTCTAGAAGCTTAACTGTATTCTCTGAACCTGCCATTACCGTATAACCACTGGAAAATCCAACAAGGGAGAATCCTGAGAAGAAAGGAAGCGTTGTGTTATAGATTCTTTCTTCAGATATGCTATAGAAGGAGCAGGATTTTTTCGCATGTGGTGTCTTTTGAACAATTAATGGCCCATGCGAGGCCATGAAATGGCGCCAAAAGTCGGAATGAAAAAATAGCCTCCAATCCTTGCAAACTTCCCCAAAGTTAAATAGCTCATCAACATCTAATTTCTTGGCAATGATATTGAGCACATCTGAAGGAAGTTGCGATGGGGTCTCATTTTCCCTTTTTATCAATTTCCCTGCTTATCACAAGATCATTAATAATTGGTTATTTGTAACTTCAACACAAGGAAAAAAGCCCTACTCTTTAGTATTTTCATTCTATCAGAAAAAATAAGAAAATTAAGAAGATAAGTAAGATTCATCTATGTTGTTGTTGTTGTCAAACAGTAGTTGGAATCTTATTTTTGATTGAACCATGTAGATTATGATGCCAAGTGTAGGGGATAATATCAACACTCATGGCATTGCATTTTGATGACTTATTTATTGAATAGATTGCTGTTGGACTTATTGGCAAAAAAGGGGGAAAAAAAAAACGCTATTGCTGTTGGACTTGTGTGACTGTGTATGATTAGGTCGCCCAATACTTGTAGGGTGAACTACTGGGCTGGAACTTTAGACTTTGACTTGTATATTATATTCATATTATCTTACTTGGATTGATTACTTTATTTAGTTTGTTTTTTAATACACTTTATTTGGTCTGTTTTTTTTTTTTGGTACAAAAATTTTAGGAAAGGTGTTAGGCTTACTCACGATCCAAGAGCAGAGTTCCAAGTTGATATGCCTCCCCAGTGCCTTGATTGGACCACAACTAAGTGGACTTCCCCGGGCTTTATTTGGTTTGTTATCAATGCTGATGTTATCTTTATCCTATAATGGATTGTTGAGATTGTAAAATTGGGCCTTTGGTTAAAAAATCTTTATATTTGGGCAAGAAACCCAATTCAATAGGTTTTCAGGAGATCTTAATTGTTTGGTTATACTCTGAGTTAAACTACTTGCTTAGGATGTGAGAATTGGAGTGTTACACTACGCGACCCCTATAATTTTGCGATTTCCATAATTACCGTGTTTAGAGGAGAAAACATTGAACTAGCTCAAGGGTGAGTGTTCGGTTATTCAGTTGAGTTACGTGTTCATTAACCAAAATAACCGAATTGGAACCAAATATTAGGAGAGAAATATCAGCCTCATCTAAGGTAAGAAGATGATTATGAGTTGCTTATGAGTTTCTTTAATAACTGCTCAAAGAGAAGAAGAATGTCATTATAAGAAGGTAAAAACGGCATGTGTTTTGGGGAACCATACACATGCATGAGAACAAAATGTGTAATAGCCTCACTCTTTGGAAGCCTAAGCTAGAGTTCACTAAAAACCATAACTACTCGCCAATTCAAATGATTCACCCGTGAAGCTTTAATTTATACATCCAACAAACACTTTTGAAATCTTTCCAGAGTTAATTAAGATCACAAGGGAAAAAAGAGTGTTGTAGTTGAGTTTCAAAAAAGTGATAGAAAAATTTATAAGCTTAATTATATTGGTTTTCTATGGGAATTAATGTGAAAAATGAATGGGAAAATGTTGAGTTAGAAATAGAGAAATTAAAGATAATCCTATTGAGGAAGGAAAGGAGAACAAAGATAAAAGTCGACAAGATCGAGGGAGTCCTAGGCAAAAATACAATGAAACTATTAGTGGAAATTAGAAAAGAAAATGAGTTGCTAATGGTGATTCAGACGATTGCAAGTTCATGAGTTTCAATTGCATGTAGACATTGGAGTTTTAAATGTAGTCCTCAAGTTGCAACTACGATTCCTGTTTTTAACTGTTTGAATCCCATATTTGCAACTTATTTTTCAAAAAATTCTTTCAAGGCATTAAGTTGATCTTTTAGGAGTTAAATGTCATTCCCCATATAGTTTTTGGAACATGGTCAAAAGCATTAGGTTAAGGTTAGATCGGATTGGAAGAAGTTGAGTGCAAAGTTCTCCTAGTAATTAATCTAGTACCGATATATTCTTCTGTTCTATTGGATGAATAGTTATGTACCCTTTGGGATGTATATAGTCCTGAATACTAACAATTAGTACTATTCCTATTAGACTCATTTAAGTTTAATTTGTGGATACCAAAAGATCTAAAAGCATTTATTTTAAGATTAATTATAAGAATTCTGAAACCAAGATCATAATACCTAGTCTTGTCAAGTTTTATAAATTTTATAATGTTTTTCTTTTGGCTATTTTAAAACGTCAAAAAGCAATTGATGAACTTTTTATCCATTTTAACAATAGAAATTACCTAGAACATTTTGCAACCAAAAAAAAAAAAAAACCAACCACAACAAATACATGCAATGGATTTGGCACTTGTATGCAATACAATGCACTAAATGTATATACGGACTTCGTCCCTATTTATAATATCCTATATTTTAATTGGCTTCTCTACTTTTATAAGGTCTTATTTGAGTTTGATTGATTAATAAATGTATTTTTACCCATTTTAATCTTAATTAATTTCTTATATTGTATTAATTAAAATGTTGATTCATTTCTTTTATTCTCTCACATCATCTTTCTCAAAGTTGTCAAATCGTGAGTCTAAGTAAACTCGTGATAATGACGTAAATTCGTATTGTGAATTTGAACTGTAAACTCATAAGAGTTTATTTTTATCATTAAATAGGTATTTATAATGTATAATTAAATTTAATTAATTAAAATATACAAAATGACAATAAGTTGATTTAAATATATTTTAAATCCAACTAATTGAAAGTAAATACTGAGACATTCATAATTTATTATATTTAGCAAAGAAAGTTATATGAAATTTATATATAAAACCATTAAGCATGATTAAATCGAAAAATTTAAAACAAGTTTAAGAGTGAGTTAACATGGTTTTGTAAGTTATAAGCGTAAAAACGATAAACTCAGTGTAAACTTATAAGTTTATTCGAATTTACAACTAGCACGATTTTACTAGTGACTCAATACAATTTTTTAAGGTAGAAAAATAAAAACAGTAAATTCAGAGAATCAACTTGTGAGTTTGATAACAATGATCTTTCCCTTATGCCTTGTTTGGTATGGTGGAATTGAAGGTATGGAATTGAAATTGGAATTCAATTTCATGAGTTGTACATATTTGGTACAAAGAAATGCTCATGGAATTTAATTCCATATGGAAGCCAAATGGGGCCAATTCCATCAAACTCAATTCCACTCAAATAGCTAAGATTTGCAATTCCATGTCTTCAATTCCAACCTTGCCCTTTCTGTGATAAGACCCAGATTCAGGAACCCGGACCGGACCGGCCGGTCTGGCCCAGAAACCGGTGAATCGATCTGGTCCGGGCTCCAATTTTTTAAAAATTTTTTTTATATTTTTCCTTTAGAATTTCATACTATAAGCCTACAATTTTCAATTTCTTATAAAGGAGAAGGATTTTTTATTTTTTAATTATAAAGGTATTTTGGTCTTTTCACGTATAAATTAGGACTCATTTCCATGATATACCAAACATACTTTTAAACCTCATTTCCATTTCCATATCCATATCCATATTCATTTCCATTTTCATCAAAATCAATTCCATCATACCAAACGGGCCCTTGTACATTCTCATTCATCTTTTTTTTCATTATTCCTCACTCTATTTTACTCATTTGTTAATAAGGGCATATTTGGAATAAAAATATATTTCCTACATATTTATTGTTTTTAATTAATTTTTACTACTTTATTAAATAATACAATTCAGTTAAAAGGACCTTATATAGGGATAGAGGGAGTATTGTACTCCTTTGGTCCTAGTTATGAATAATATTCTCTCTCATAAGATTGACTTTATCTAAAATTTTAATGACTTTTCTATTT
This sequence comes from Inga leiocalycina, assembly GCA_963242795.1. Lineage (NCBI taxonomy): Eukaryota > Viridiplantae > Streptophyta > Magnoliopsida > Fabales > Fabaceae > Inga > Inga leiocalycina. The sequence continues at coordinate 32,834,714 of OY725328.1, forward strand.
TACCCCTCTTTAACTACATATCTCTCTCTTATATTTTTCCTACTTATTCTCTCTCATCTTTTATCACACTCATCATCTCCGCAAATGAAAAAAAAAAATTTGCATCCCTTATACATTTATTGATTTTAACTAATTTTAACTAATAGTTCATTTTAGTATAAAAAGTACAGGAGGGAATAGTAGAAAATAACTATTATGCTTCTTAGATGCCAATGTTGTTGTCAAGCTTACGAGTTAACTCTTCGAGTTTACCGTTTTTACATTTCTAAATACAAAATTGTGTCAAGCCACTTTTAAACTCATATTACCTATAATCTTAGTCAAATTCATGAGTTCACATCACGTGTTTACTGTTTTTACATTTCTAGCTTACAAAATCGTGTTAACTTACTTTTAAACTTGTACTAACTTTTTTGATTTAATCATGCTCAGTGGCTTTATATATGATTGTTTTTAAAAAAACTTCTTCGTTAAGAATGATAAGTTATGAATGTTGATGGATTTAATTTTAATTATTTAGATTTAAAATATATTTAAATCAAATTATTTTCATTTTTTATATTTTACTTATTTAATTATATACTATTAATACTTATTTATTGATAAAAGTAAACTTTTACGAGTTTATAATTCGAGTATCATTGTCATGAATTTGCTTAAATTTGTGAGTTTGACAATGTTAAAAGCGAATAAGAGTTATATAATTCATTGAAAATATAAAGTTGGAAACATAATAGAGTCGAAGACAACAATGAAAAATAACAATAAAAACAACTAAAGAAAACCATAAAAGTTTTTAAAGCCTTACTCGATGATGAGGATCGAATAAGTCGATATCGAGAACCATTAGAGTTGTTGCCACCATGTTGATCACCTTCAGCGTTCTCCATATTTTAGTTTCTCTAATTCTCTGTCTCCTCCGGTTAACCATGGGCTCACCAACAGTTTAAATAGGTCACATATAGAAGTGTCATAAATGCAAAAGACACGCCAAATCTGATTCACACTACTTTTGCAATTATCTGTCCACATATTTCAAAATTTAATCTTGCATAAAATGGCAATGTCATTAAGGCCGGAGTAGGTGCATGGAATCTCTCAATCACAATAGCGGACTTATGCCTTAATATTGCAAGTCTTAAAATTTTAGATATTCTCAACCAAAAATCACGTTGCCTCGTTCGTTCATGTGAACAAAAGCAAAATTTAATTATCTCCTTAAATCCTATTGGTAAAAGATGTAAATCTAAGTTTTATTTAGTAACAATTAATGGTTTCACTATTTTACGCGTAAAACTAATCAATGTACAATATAAAATTTATAGGATATGGCTTGTTATATTTAAAATATATAGAAAGCAATTTATAAGTCATGAACAGTGCAATGCACCACAAACTCTGTAAATTAACCCTGTACGATGTATAGGACCACACATTTATGAAGCTTTAATATTTTAACTTGCTTGACGAATTAAATGTTCGTACTGACATACATGTATCATGTGGATAATTTTCAGCGTTCTCCATTTTTCGTTTCTTTTCAATCACTCTGTAAACCATGGCCTCATCACACTACCGGAAAAAAAAAACCATACATTTATTGTAACAATTATTTTGGTTACCGCTAACATCAACATTTGTAGTGGTTTTGCTCCCCTTATTGCATCCGTTATACTAGGGGTCAAACTCACTACAACTTTTTGTTAATGGTGCAAAGAATATCGCTACAACTCAGGCCAAATTGGTCAAGTTGACTTAGAATTCAGTGAACCATCAATTGGTCAGTACGGCTGAGCCCCCAACACTTTAAATAGGTCACATATGGAAGTGTCATAAATGCAAAAGACACGCCAAATCTGATTCACACAACTTTTGTAATTATCTGTCCACCTATTGCAAAATTTAATCTTGCTTAAAAAGGCCATATCATAAGGCCGAAGTAGGTGCATGGAATCTCTCAAGCACAATTAGCCGACTTAAGCCTTAATTTTGCAAGTCTTAAAATTTAGTTATTGTCAAACAAAAATCACGTCTCCTCGTTGGTTCATGTCAACATTTGTAGTGGTTTTGCTGTGGTCCGCTACCCCAGGGGTCAAACTCGCTACAACTTCTGTAATGGTGAAAAGAGGACCGCTACCAATGTGTGGTACAAGTGTGACTCCAAAGACTCAATTGCAATGGACATATAAAACTAAGGTTATGAAACTTGGATTAGAATGGTTGAGTAGACTCAAAACTCGGTGAACCGGTCAATTGGTCAATTCTGCTGTGACCCCAACTCAGGGGAAAGATGGCCTAGGGTGATTTGGGGTGACTTGGGACAACTTGGGCCTAACTCAAGTAACTCCTGACTGGGGTGAGTTGCCCAAGTTGATTTTTTAAGCTTTGATGGACTAACATAGCTCTGAGAAAGAAGCGAATGTGAGAGAGAGAGATCAGAATAGAGGGAGTAAGCAAGAAAGAAGATAGAAAAGAAAAGAAAAGAAAAGGGAAGAGAGAAAAAACAAAAAGAAAACTAATGGGCTTCTCCACACCTCCGGTAGCTGGGGTAGACTTCTGAGCAGCCCCATTGTTGGGCTTGAACATCTCCACCATATCGAAACTAAAAATTGGAAATCTAGAGATGAAAGATGAAGGATATCAGAGAAACCACCGAATATTTTGAGGGTACAAAAAATGAACATGGTTTGGCTTTTGGGATAACAAAAGTTGCTTGCGTTGCTTGCACGCTACTAGCTAGTGTTAGTATACATTAGATATTAAATCTTCCTAATGACGAAAATCCTATGGAGTCAATAAAAATAGAAAATAAAACAAACAACAAAAATAATAAAAGCAGACAAAAAAATGTCATGGGCAAAAATATCCACCTGAATGTGAGTGAGAGCAAACCATCATGGCCCAAAGCAAATAATTCCTCTATCTTCGAAAAGGAAACAATGTTCAATGTTCTAATACAAAGATCAACTATAGGATGACAAAAAGTTCACCTCATCCACAAAAAATCACTCAATTAATGATTATATTGACAAAATGTTAGGGCAAATAGAGCAATAAAATATGTATCTCTTGAGTGAAGATACAACTTACATGTGTTGTAAATCACCAAATACAAAAGTTGAGGCCATATACTATATACCAATATTAGTGCCTAATCTGGGGAAGGTAGGAAGCTCCAATCAACGGTGTCATTGTTTTGATTCAAGATCTATATGTCTCAAAAAACTACACCAAATTTCAAGTCAATTGAACTAGAAATGACCATCTAATCGTCGCCTTCATCATAATCGCTTACTAAAATCTGTACTAGATGTGAACGGACATTCACAAATATTATGGGGGCAGTAGAAGATTCTGATCCAATGGATGATCTGATAGTCCAAAATTAAATTTCGTGTCTCTAGAACCTCCATAAAATATCTTTGGCTCAATTTGACAAGCAATCATCTTCTCAGATCAAAATTGTTCTAGCTGTAAAATTTTAGAAATTATTCTCTCACAAAGAGCAATCAAAAGACTTCATTTTTTCCCTCACACACTCATGCTGTAGTACACACAACCCTTATTAGAGTTCTCTATTTATTTCTTCCTTTTCTTTTTCTTTCCTTTTTTATTTTATTTTTTTTGTTCCTTCTTTTCACAAAATAGGAAACACATAAAATAAAAAATAAATAAAATTAAATAATTAAAACATGGGTATCCACATAGCAGTGATATCCTATGGCCCAACAGCTTGGAGCCTAGGATAAAGGATATAGGTTTCAAGTTTCAACTCTCAGATTTGTAGATAAAAACATTGGAATTTGGGACTTGACAAAGTTAATTGCGCTTTTTTTTTCGAATTGTTGCATTAGTACAAAATCGCACATATATGACGCTTAATAAATAACGGTTACAGTGAATAAACATTATCTAGGTCGAGGCGGAGTTCACGTAAGAATATATAACGATAAAACTTAACGGTTAAATATACCGTCATTTATTGAGAGATGTAATTCATAAAAAAAAATATAACGGTTGTAATTATTAACCATCATGTATTTAATGATAAAAAATGATGGTTCTTACGAAACAACCATCTTGTAAAACTTTCAAATGATTTGTCTTCTAACCTTATATCAGTGAAAAACAAAAACATAATGGTCATAACAATTGACTGTAAAGTAAGAATGAGAAAAATGACGTTTTTTAAGAAACGATTATCATATAACACTTTCAAATGATTAGTCTTCCCCAACTTTAAACTACTCTAATTTAAAGTACACTTTCATAAATCATTATTTAAAATCACATATTCCTTTTGATTCTTACTACTTTTATTTATGGACCTCCTCCTTATCTCCTTCATCATGTTAAGACCTCAGGGAGCACCTCCTCTACAAGCTCTTCCTCCTTCATCATGATATTCTCTCAAGTTGTTGCAGTCAATGTAATTCATGATGACTGGATTTGCAAACTTTTGCATTTGAGAATGATATAATTGCAATGAAATTGTATAATTTTAATAATGACAAGTTTTGCAAATCCAATAATGGCAACTCATTGATCCATCCCAAATTGCATGGCAACTTGTTGTGGGAGGTACTGCTCTATTATATACAGTCTAGTCCTGCTAGCTTAGAAACTTTGACATGAAGAGTCTAGCATCGATACATCACAGTTATTATATAACAGCAGTGATGTATTATAAAAGTTCAAAGTTTTTAATTAATAGCCCTTATGTATGTTACTGAATAAATAACGACTTTTAAGTAAATCTTCACAGTTCTTACATAACAACAATTATGTATGTTACTGAATATATAATAGTTGTTTATGTGAGCTTGTTATTTATTGTTCCAGCATTACGCACATTATGGCCTCACCAAGCCTAAATATATAACGGGTGCTATATTAGAATCGTTATAATAGATGCTGAATACATAATGGTTTGGAATTGTTATGTATTTACGTTGAGTATATATAGCGCTTTCATTTATGATGGTTTGAAAATATCATGTATGGTCGATAATAATAATGATAAATGCCCTTTTCTGTTGTAGTGTTGAAAAACAAACACATTTATTATTCAACTTTAAAATGTTCCAATTTTCGTTCCTTGAAAGATTTATTTTCTTGATCATATTGTTATAATTTTTTTAAATGTAAAACATTTATTTTATTTTTTCTGAAATTCTTTTAATTTAAAACATGAGAAAATTAATGATTTGATCCTTATAGTTTCATCAAGTTTGTAACTTGATCCTTATGCTTTAATTTGTCGTGACTTAGTCCTTAAGCTTTTCTCAGTTATCTCCACCCGTTCTTATATTCCAAAAAATACTGGAGTCTCTTAGACCGTATCCTATGTGGTGCTAATGGTGATTAATGGTATTAAATATGCTTAGTTTGGCTACTGCATCAATGCCACATCCGATTAAATAAGATCACCACAAAAATAGTTAATTAGTAACAACAAAATTTTGTCACTAAATCGACTTAGCAATAGAATTCCATTGGAAATTCCGTCACTAATGTTATATTCCAAGTTTTGATGATAACAAAAGATTATTGTGTGTTATGGTAAGAAACTCTTGTTTTGCAAGTTTAGACAATGGTTGAAAATATTATCAAATACATATCACTAAGTTCAGAGGTCATTGATGTGATTTTAATTGATGCACTCGAGTGATGGAGCTAGCACTCAGCAATAAGCACTTTTGCACTCAAGCACAAGCAAGTGTTGAATTGAAAGTGTTTAATAGAAGTAGACTCTAGCTGAAAATACCAGGAAAACTCAAGTGATGGACAGAGCACTCAAGTGATGATATGATTTGTACTCGAGTATGAAGGCACACTCATGCAAGTGTTTGACATAGAGCAATGTCAGAGACATGATATCACCACTTCACTCGAGCACAGACTCACTACTCGAGTGATAGCCTCAAGTTCACCCGAGTCCTACCAAGTGGGGTACAGGAAGTGTTTACCAGAGAGCAAGATAAACTCAAAGTAAAAGCTGCATTAGAGTCCAAGTGAGAGCTGCATAGAAAGTGTTAGCTCGAGAGTCAGCTAGAGCATGGAAGAACAAGTGCACCCGAGTTGAGAGTACTTGCACCTGAGTGATACCTCAGCACCCACGAGTGAGAAATCTAACTCTCCATTCCTGATGCAAGTGTTGAAGCGAAAGATTATCTTATACAATAATATACTCTTCACTCGAGTAAGGTCAGTGTACTCGAGTGAGACCCCACATCACCTGCAAGTGCAAAATCACACTCTTGAAAAAATGGGGTGCAAGTATTATCCAGAGATGTGGGTTCATAGTGCAAAATACAGGTGCACTCGAGTGAGAGGATATGTACTCGAGTGAGGACCCATATCACTCGCAAGTGTGAAAATGCACTTTCTCAAAATCACATGGAAGTGCAACACAAAAACAGAAGCAGAAGAGGAAATATGAAGATGTACTCGAGTGAGACCAAAGTGCACTCGAGTGATACTCTGTCAGAAGCCAAAACACAACAGACTTACAGCGATCAATCCGAACATAGTTTAATATTATTTATTCATTCTATTTTCACTTGTTATTATTATTTAACATCATTTAGCATATATTACAAGTGTGAAATAGGAATTTGATAATTTGAATTAGAAAGCCACAGAGGAAGTCAAACAGCGGTAGACAGAATCATTATGACCAACCAATTATGTACCTACCACGATATCTTGTTCAAAGATTTTAAACATACGCATGTTGTTCTATAGTAAAATGCTCCACTCCACAATGATTATTATTCAACGGGAAAATTAGCTAACTATAAATGTAGAGATTCAGAGACCATCAATGACAACAACTAAGAACAAGAATTTACACAAGCAAATTCACAAGTTTTTGTTATTCATATTTTCTCTGTATTCATATTGTACTTCAGTGTTTATCATATTTACTTTGAGTGAGAGTTTGTATACACTTCAAATTCTATTTTCATTTGATCTCAAGGTACAGAGACCTTGAGGGGGTAGATATCCTTACGAGAGAAGCATTTGAGAGAATTTCTAGTAAGACTTTCTGCTCATAAGACTTACAAGGTACAAGCAGTAGAGAATGTTGGTACTCGTAAGACTTACAGTGGTGTAAGCAGGAGAGAACATTGCTGCTCATAAGACTTGTATACATAAGCAAGAGAGAAAGGTCATAGGTTTGTTTTTCTGCATGTAAGACTTGTCGTAAGGGGGAGAGAAATTTCTAAGTGTTAGAATATTTCTGCTTGTAGTCCATTCAAGGATGATTGTTGTTTTGCGATGTTCCGAGAGCCCACTGAATCTTGGAAGAATAGTGAAAATCTCAGTAGGTTTTGATCTCTGAGGACTGAACATAGGCTTGGGTTTTGGGTCGAACCAGTATAACGCTCTATGTGCTAATCTTCTTAACTCAACTCTATCTACAGTTATTGTCATATCACTGTATCAACTGAAAAATTTATCACATCACCCAATTCACCCCCTCTTAGGTGAAGCTTGCCTCTTTCATTTGGTATCAGAGCAAGGTCTTCTCCGAAGAGCCTAATAGCTTGAGAAGGATCTGATAAATGGCAACAATAGGTGAAAACATCCTTGCAGACGGAGCTTTGATCACTAGACCTCTTGGTTTTGCTAGAAAACATTTTTTATTTTGGAAAGCTAAGTTCAAAGTATTCGTGATGGCTAACGAATATTGTCTATGGAATGTAATACAAGACGGTGACTATGTTCCAATGAAGAAAATCAAAGATAGAGTCATTAAAAAGAGCCCAAAGGAGTTTGACAAAGATGACAAGAGGTTAGTAACGTTAAACAGTAAAGCTATTTTAATAATACAGAGTGCCCTCAGTCAAAAGGAATATTTCTGAATCTGCATACTACCAATAGCCAAAGATATGTAGGATGCTCTTGAGATCACTTTCGAAGGCACATTCGGAATCAAAGAAAATAGAGTCAATACTCTAATTACAAAATATGATTTATTTCGTATGAAACCTGGAGAAAGAATCTTAGAATTTGAACTCAGACATACTCATCTTGTTAATCAACTATCGGCACTTGGGAAATCATTTGACCAAAATTCTTAGGTAAGAAAGATCCTTAACATTCTTACAAAGAATGGGAAGCAAAGGTAACAACTATCGAAGAAGTTAAAGGAGAGTCAATAAGATCCATAGCTGCTCTCTTTGGTAGCCTTTCTGAGTATGAAGGAAAGTTGAGGTTCAAGAAGTAACTAGAAGAGTTTGATGATAAAAAGAAAAGAGGAGTTGCACTTAAAGCCATCAAGAAAGATGAGTCTTTACAAAACGAAGATGTCCTTGATGATGATAAAATGAGAATGATCGTAAGGAAATTCAAGAAATTCTATAGAAGAGGCCAAAAGAATTTTAAGAATTATCAAGGTGGACCAAGCAAGAAAGAAAACAAGGAGCAACAGATGGTATACTATGAATGTGGAAAGCCTGGACACATCAAATCTAAATGCTTCAAAAACAAAGACAAAAAGAAGAAGAAGAAGAAAGCATACAATCATTTATATGGGGTGATAGCTCGTCGGATGAAGAAAGCGACAATGACGAAGTTGCAAATCTAAGCTTGGTAGCCAAAGAAGAAGAATCGGATTTCGAGGTAAGTGACTCTGAACCTACTTATGATGAGTTATTATCTAAATATAATGCATTTGCATACTGAATTCATCAAGGTAGCTAAAGAAATGGTTAGTCATAAGAAGAAAGTAAAAGACTTAGAAAATACTGTCATATCATCATGTGTTTTATGTGAAGAAAAAGATAAGAAAATAAGTGATTTAACAAATACTGTGTAAATATTTACTAAAGGAAGTGAAACTCTTAAAGTCATTCTAAAATTTCAAAAAGTTTCCTTTGATAAATCTGGAATTGGATATAAATTTGATCAGAATAAAAACATAGGAGATAAGAAAAATGACAGTAGGATTTATCTCAAATATTTTAAGAATTCTGTGCATATATCAAAGCCATTTACATCATGTAATTATTGTAATAGGAAAGGACATTATACTTCATTATGTTATTTTATAAAAAGACAGTTCATTGGTATATACAAATAGGTTCTGAAAGGGACGCATGTACCAAAGGTAATGCATACTAACCACAAAGGACCCAAGAAAGTATAGGTACCTAAAACTTGATCACATTACTCTAGGTATGTCTCAAAGCATCACGAGTAAACAAGTGGTATATTGATAGTGGATGCTAGAGACACATGATTGGTGATAGAAATAAGTTCACCATGCTAGAAGATAGAGAAAGAGGAAATGTAACTTTTAGAGGTAACCAATCTGGATGTATTACTGGAATTGGTGAAGTGGGAAAATTCGATGGTGTTCAAATAAATGATGTATATTACGTTGAAGGATTATGTCACAACCTTCTGAGTGTGATTCAAAGCATTAATAGAGATAACTAGATGATCTTTGATTCAGAAGAATGCTTGATAGTAAACAAAAAGGATCTATCGCTTAACAAAGAATCCATCAAGGCAAAGATCCGAGCTCAAAGGGATGGTAACTGTTATACTATTGATTTGAATTCAAATTCTTCTGAAAATTGTTTTCTTAGTAAATCAAAGGAGAGTTGGTTATGGCATAAGCGTCTGGCTCATGTTAATATGAACCAACTTGACAAACTAATTAGAAAAGATTTAGTTGTTGGTCTTCCTAAACTTAAATTCAAAGATGACATGATTTGTGAGGCATGTCAAAAAGGCAAAAAAACTAAATCTTCGTTCAAAACAAAGTATGAGATTTCTACTTCCAAACCTTTACAATTACTTCATAAGGATTTGGTAGGTCTAGCGAGAGTAAAATGTTTTGGAGGAAATCTTTATACTTTGGTAATTTTCGATGATTTTACAAGATTTACATGGACTATATTTATTACTTCAAGAGATGAAACATTTTTCGAATTTATTATGTTTGCTAAGAAGGTTCAAAATGAGAAAGATATTTCTATTGTCTCAATCAGGATAGACCATGGAGGAGAATTTGATAATCACATTTTTGAATATTTCTACAATAATGAAGGAATAGATCACAATTCTCTGTACCTAGAACGCCTCAGAAAAATGCAGTAGTAGAAAGAAAGAACAGAGTTCTCACTGAAATGGCAAAGGCAATACTCAATGAAAAAGAAATGTCACAAGTATTCTGGGCGGATGCTATGAGTACTGCGTGCTATATTTCAAATCAAGCATATATTCGCAAGTCACTTGGAAAGACACCATATGAACTCTACAAAGGGAGAAAGCCAAATCTTGGTCATCTATATATTTCGGATGCAATTGCTTCATTCACAACAACGGTAAAGAGAATTTGGGTAAGTTTGATTCAAAGTCTGATGAAGGTTTATTTCTAGGATATTCTAATAGAAGTAAAACATATAGAGTCTTTAATAAAAGAACATGTACTGTTGAATAATCCATTCATGTTAGTTTGATGAATTTGATTCTCATATAAAGCATTTTGATGATAAAGAAATATAATTGATAAAGAAAAATAAAACTATTTCAAATAAGAATGATTTTGAAACAAATGATTTTTAAAATAAAGAAGGTGTCGATGATCATGCTCAACCAAAATTATGAAGTCATATTAAAGATCATCCAATTGATCAAGTAATTAGAGATATTCACGAAGGTGTCAAAACCAGAAATAGAATTCTTAATGAAGTAACTTTTTTTGCTTTTATTTCTGAGATTGAACCTTCTAATAGTGAAGAAGTATTATCTAACAATGATTGGGTGATTGCTATGCAAGAAGAATTAAATCAATTTCAAAGAAATCAAGTTTGGAATTTGGTACCTCGACTTAAAGATCACTCAGTTATAGGAACCAAATAGGTTTTCAAAAACAAACTGATGAATCAGGAATTAGTGTGAGAAATAAAGCAAGATTGATTGCCAGAGGCTATAATCAAGAAGAAGGTATTCATTATGAGGAAACATATGCTCCAGTGGCAAGATTGGAAGTAATACAAGTACTCTTAGCCTTTGCTTGTGTTAAAGGTTTTAAACTTTATCAAATAGATGTAAAAAGTGCTTTTCTAAATGGTTATATTATGGAGGAAGTATATGTAGAACAACCTCCTAGTTTTGAAGATGAAACAAAACCTGATCATGTTTTCAAACTTAAGAAAGCTTTGTATGGTTTAAAATAAGCACCCAGAGCTTGGTATGAAAGGCTAAGAGAATTTCTTCTTGATCAAAACTTTGTTAGAGGAAAAGTAGATACAACTCTTTTCATCAAACATAACAAAAATGATCTTCTAATTGTTCAAATTCATGTTGATGATATTCTTTTCGATGCTACTAACAAATCTCTTTGTCAAGAATTTTCCATGCTTATGTAGGGAGAATTTGAAATGTCTATGATGGGAGAATTAAACTTCTTTCTTGGACTTCAAATCAAGCAAAGGAAGAATGGGATATTTGTATCTCGGTTTACTTCAAGATTCTAGAGGGCTCTACATGAAGCTCTGGGTACACAGTTGAGGCTTAGTATGACTTACCATCCTCAGACAGATGAACAGTTGGAAAGGACCATCCATATGCTAGAAGATATGCTGAGAGTGTGTGTCCTAGATTTCCAAGAAAAACGGGACTATTACCTTCCCCTAGCCGAGTTTGCTTACAACAATAGTTATCATGCGAGCATTTAGATGGCTCCATATGAGGCATTGTACGGAAGGAAGTGTTATCAACTGTTGTGTTGGACAGAATTGTCTGAGAGGAAGTTATATGGCCCAGACCTTGTCGATCAGACTTCAGAAAAGATCAGAATTATTAGAAAGAGGCTCCTTGCAGCACAGAGTCGACAGAAGAGCTATGCTGATAAAAGGAGAAGGCCTTTAGAGTTTGAAGTAGGGGATCATATGTTCCTCAGAGTATCTCCGGTCACGGGCATCGGGAGAGCAATCAAGCGGAAGAAGATGAGTCTGAGGTATATTGGTCCATTTAAGATTCTAGCAAGAATGGGCCGGTGGCACATCGGATAGCACTAGCCCCAAATTTGAGTCGACTTCATGATGTGTTCCTGTCTCGCAGCTCAAGAAGTACCAACCAGACCCTGAGCATATTATTGAGTACAAAGAGGTTGAGTTACAAGATAACTTCACTTATGCGGTAATCCGGAGCGTATCATTGATCATGAAGAGTGGCGGCTCAGACATCAAAGCTTATCATTTGTGAAAGTGGTCCAGAAGGGAATGTCTCCAAAAGAAGCAACTTGGGAAGAAGAAACGGACATGAAGAAGCAATTTCTTGATTTTATGCCCCATGATGTGTAACAATTTCAAGGACGAAATTTTTTGAACGGGGGGAGAATTGTAATGCCCTAAATTTTGATTAAGGGCTAATGACAATTATTGAGAATGATTTGGGGATTAAATCTGAATTATTACGTGCAACCATTGTTGGCCAAAGAAGGAAGAAGAAAAGCTTGAAAAAGGTAAAAAGAATGACCTCTAATGGAAAAACTCATTTCTTTAATGTTGTTCCTTGGATTGAGAGCTTTAATTCTATGGTTATAGATTGTTTATTGGTGTTGATTTGAGCTCTCAAGGAAGTTTAGAGGTTGGAGAATCAATAAGCTCCTTTAGGAAAGTGTTAGAGGTGAGTAAGAGACACCTTTCTATCTAGGTTTTATTCCCATTGAGTTAGCTTTGAATTTCTAGAATTTTTGGCTTTAAATTCAAAAATGAGAGTCATTGGGAGTTTGGTATGTTATGGGCATGGAAATGGTGTTTGGGTATGTGTTTGAATTGGTAGGAATGGATTTAGGATTGAAATATTAAGTTTGAAGATTTTGGGAATTTGGTGTTTAATGTTGCCTAAACCAAAGCATGATAATAGAATAGGAATTTGGTGATTTTGATATTTTCATGTGATTCCTTGTGCAATTTTCTGTGAGAGTAGCTTTGGTTTGGTATTTGGGATAATTGGAATCGCTTGGGCAAAGTTTGGGAAGTTCTGTCATCTTTGCTGCGATCTGGGTTCTGATAAGCATAACTCGAGTGACGATGGTTCTCACTCGAGTGCAGTGGTGCCTTTCTCTTTATGGTCTTTAGTATTCTTGTTGCACTTCCGCGTGAAAGGAAAAAGTGTTGCCTCACTTGTGAGTGTTGTGGGTTCTCACTCGAGTGAGCCTCCTCTCACTCGAGTGCAGGTGTATTTGACACCATGAACTCGCGTCTCGGGTTGTCACTCGCAGGCAATTTCTCAAGAGTGTGTCTTAGCACTCATGGGTGTCAAGCTAACACTCGAGTGCCAACGTTCATGCTAGAGTGATGTTCCCTTCTGATAGTTGCTTGTGCTCTCGGGTGAGCACTTACTGCACCTCACTTCCTAGGACTTGGGTGAGCATTTGGCTATTACTCGAGTATTGCTTCCTGGACTCAAGTGCATGTCCATCATTACTCGAGTGAGGTCTTCTTCACTTGAGTGCAACAGTGAAAATTCTATTCTTGTGCTTCTAAAAGGGGATCTTTGAGATAGTTCCTCCAACCCTTTAGGGCTTTGGTTAGAGGCATTTTAGGCTTCATAAGGGACATCAATGATAACCAAATTTAAGTGTTGTGAAGTTATTTAAGTATTGGAATAAGTGATAATGTATTGTCTTTAATTATGACTTTAGGATTTGATATTTGCCTGGACCATAGAAGGCTTGTGCCCGCTCAAGTACGGAAAGACCAAGGTAGTGACACTTTATCCTATATCATGTGTAATGCATTGCTTGTTTGTATCTATCATTGAATGAGTGAGGGGACGTGGCGATAAGCCCGGCCTTGAATATTGTTGAGGGGGTGTGGCGTGAGCCTGGCCTTGAATATTGATATGCTACATTGTGATATATGCTTACTTGCTTTGTTTTAATTATGCATCATATACGTAAACTGTTGCTACTGGGATTCTCTTGAATCTCACTCTTTCCAATAACATTTTTAGACAGGGCAAGTGGTTCGAGAGGCAAGCAAGTGAGCAAGGATGATTAGGACTACCGGTCGTAGTCTTAGCTAGATTCCTTTTTGGTTTTTGGTTATCATTGTGGACAAATGTACATATTAAATTGACCATAAATTTGTAGTTATTGTGTAATTCCATGTATGAGAAACTGAGATGGGCAATGATGCCCTAACTAACTCTTGGATTAATGATATTATCTTGGGAGAACGTCGGGAATTTTGTTAATACTCTGATATTGTATATGTGACAAACTGAATAGGCCTATTGTTTTTATAAATGAATGAATGGAGATCTACTTGTACGGTTTTTGTAAAATTTTTGAATTACTCTTGATATCTTATTCAGTTATGAAATGAATTTAAACACTAATCACGCCCTTGATGACAGTGGGGGTTATAGAATGTGTGCAAGGTATCAATCTGCTCCTAAGGTATCACATGCAGAGACTGTAAAAAGAATCTTCAAATACCTAGGAGAGACTGCAGAACTTGGCCTATGGTATCGAAAGAGAGGAAACAAATATTTGATAGCCTATTCAAATTCAGATAATGAAGGATATAAAACTAATAGGAAAAGTCTAGTGGACAATGTCAATTCCATGGAGGCTCTCTGGTATCATGGTTCAGCAAGAAGCAGAACACAGTGTCATTATCTTCTACTGAAGATGAATATATAGCTACAGCAAGCTATTGCTCTCAAGTATTATGGTTGAAGCAACAACTTTAGGATTTGGGGATATACTTAAAGGAGATAACAATTTACTGTGACAATGCTAGCACCATTAGTTTGGCCAAGAATCCTATGCAACATTCAAGAACCAAGCACATAGATATCCGACATCACTTCATTCAAGATCACGTACAAAAGAAGGATGTTAAAGTAGAATTCATATCGACACACCTTCAACTTGCTAACATATTCACAAAGCCGATAGCTAAAGATCAATTCTTATATATACGAAGAGAATTGGGAATGGTTAATCCAATGAGTTGTAAGTTTTTCTTGTTAATTACTATGTTTAATGTAAGTTTTGATGATAATCATACTGACTTAGGCATTAGAGTATAGAGAAAATGTTTTTGCAGGTCTGTCACTCGCAAGGAATCTTATTATTAGGATCGGCAGGTACAGCGAAAGACTTTTAAAAATTTTATCGATCCTAATCGAGGATCTATCAACGGCATTTAACTCGGGTTAGAAAGAACTCGTACCTTTTAAAACTTAGGGTTTTCACGATCTTTAGGAGCCAACATGTTAGGTCCGCTCCCTCTACCGGTATCCACACGAATGCTCTCCAACTGAGACTGCGTGCTAGCGCCTCCACTGTTTTTAGGGTTTCCCTTGTGGCTCTGAATTCTCATGCGCGTATGAGTATATCTGATATATCAAGTTTATAACCTATGATGACTATATTCAAATTTCAAAATTAATCATCATTAATTTCGCAATTAATCAATAATTAATTATCTTGATGAGCTAATTAAATAAACTAAGTTTAAATTAAATCTATCCAACAGTTTTAATTTAACTTATTTATTTAATCCAAATAAAGAGCCATTAGATTTAATTTATCTTCATAAATTAAATCTGAGATACTATATCTCTATCATGTTAGTTATTAAATTTAATATATCTTAATAAATTAATTTTAAAACTAACACAATGTAATAATATCATATAATATATATACACATATACATATATATATATATATAATATAAGATATGTATTTCGAAAATATATATCTATATAATATTATTAACGAATTTTATATTATATATATATATAATTCGTCCACCCTATGATAGATATCAATATTTATATATTTTTATTAAATTAATCTTAGGCTTTTGTGGGATTTAATTAAATATTTTGGGCATAATCAAGTATTAAAATGATTTTTTAGTGAAAGAATAATTTGGAAATTATAGTAATTAAATTGTTATATTTCTAATTAATATTTGTTATTCCTATTATTCTTTAATTATGAGCAAGAGATATTAGCTTTGTGAATATAATTTTGTAGGTGATGATGATGGCACAACTTGAGTAGCCAAGGTCAAAGATGTCATTTTGGAGCTTAATGAAGGACAAAAGTGGAACATCACAAGTGCTGAACTTATTTTCACATTTTTTCTAAGAGGTGGTTAAATGAGTAAGGGCCTTGTTTGGTGGTTGCAATTTGGTGTCTAATGCCAAAACAGATTTTTATCTCTTATCCAAACATACCTTTAACTCATTTTAACCTAAAGACAAAAGAGAAAGAGAGGGATGGTGGCTGAAATTAAAGATAAGGAGGCTGAACCGAATTGATTAAAGAATAAGGCTGCTGGACCAATTTGATGAATTAGAGTAATTGAGGGCTTGGAGAAATGAAAAGATGGGGACCACGTGAATTGAAGGGAGTGGACTTAGATGGAGAATTGAAGAAAAATGGGAAGCAAGCTAGAGCAAGTAAGACCTGGACCGAAATTGGAATTAAAGAAAAATGTGAGTGGACCAAATTGAAGAGGCATGAAGAGGGCAGCTGTGAAAAGGGAAAGAAAACGCTGGAGCATTAGGAAAGTGGGCCGAAATATTTGAATGAGAATTGGGAGGGGATGAGCTAGGTCGAATTAAATGGCTAAATTGAATTGAAGAAAGAAAGTGGACCAAATGTGAAAAGGGAAGTAAGGAAGTATAGAGAAGAGCCGAAATTGTTGACCCATGGATTAAAGAAAAAGAGCTTGCTGGACCTTGAGGGAAGAAATGAAGAAAGGAGATGGGAATGATGGAGAAAGGCTGACCGAATAGAGAAAAGGGAAGGCTAAATCGAAATTGAGAGCTGGACCGTGTAGGAGCAGCTGAACCAATTGAGTGGACCACATGAGAAATAAAAAATAGGTGTGGCGGCTGTGTGTGAAGAGGGGAGAGCTACCGAAATAAAGGAAAGGAGTAGCGAATGAAATGAGAAAAGGGTTTGGAGGTTGGAAAAGGGGAGAGATCCAAAATCAATTAAAAGCATGAAGTGGCTACAAGTGTGAAGAGGAGAGACAAAGTTGCAAGTGTGAAGGGAGAGCGATGGAATAAAGAATAAGGGAGAGCACCGTATGAAAGAAAAAAAAAGGAAAGACGCTGGAGCTACATTTGAAGAAGGCTGTTCGGTGAGCAATTTCCATGGCTATTCTCCTCTCATTCCATCAAGCTTCTTCCTCCTCTTCCATGAGTAGCTAAGTTTTGGTGATTTCCTTGAGTTGGGTAATAGTTTGATCTTCTACAATTCAATGGAATTCCTTTAAGCTCTCTTTTTAGTTCATGATTATGTAGCTTGGTTAAGTATGTAATTGTGATCTAGATTGTTCTATGCCAAGTGAATAAACTTGGTGGTTGAGCTAGGAGTTGATTAATTAAGCTTTGTATGATTCACATTAGGAGTAGGTTGAATTGTTTATTCCAACTTGGTTAAGTGGATTTAAATGATTAAACTGAATATTTTGAATTGTTGTAATGGTAATTACAATTTATAATTGGAAGTTAGTTATTCATCTCATTGAGTCACTATTAATTGGTAATACTCATTTAATTGCTTCGGTTGAATGAATTAAATGATTATTGCAAGTATGGAGCTAGTGGTAACTTAGTTCCATCCTCTTGACTCATTATGGAATTTATATCATTAGCAAGCAAGGAAGACTAAAACCTCAACTCAAGGGAATCCCATTTCATTATTATTCTAGTTTATTAAATTTACTTTGTTGTTATTGTTAATTTCAATTTCGTTTGCTTCTTTGTTTTAAAAACTGAAAAATACAAAAATATTGCTTTAGTTTAGATTACTTCATTAGTTTAAAAATCAAATTCTCAAAATGATTTCTCACAACTTAAAGTTTTTTATCACTTAACTACTTAGAAACTTGGAAATTAATCTCCTCTCAAGAACGACCTAGGTTGAGCTACTACGCTACATTTTCGAACCTAGTTTTATTTTGTGAACTCACACGACATGGGTTCATCACCCTAAATTAAACATTATCTCGTGTTCGGCCATTCTTGTGTGCAACCTTGTAGGCCCATATGAAGTTGGTAGTGGGCCAATAACTATACTAACCCGAAAGTCGCAAGCGGCCTCTAGCAAGACATTACGACTACCCAAATCATATGAGGATCGTTATCATGATACAACCTATCATACAACCATGTCACGTCCCTTTTGTCACACGATATATCGATCAAGGATAAGGCATGGATAATATCATCCTCTTGTTCCTGACTATTACTTTCTTGATTCCTGAGTAGCCTGACAATAGAAATGGAAACTCCTTTCCATTGTAGTATGACCATACATTTCTCAAACTCACTCATCGAGGGGCCCAGTAATATCTCTCTACTAATGTGAGGGACAAATTCCATCTTGATCATTCATATTCCTCTGCATGAAAAACCACCAAGCCCGATCATAGCCTTTATCATCACTCGGTCAAAAGTGACTTTTGACTAGTTCAAAGCTTAGCAACTCTCATGTAGGAATCCATGATGACCTCAGGTCTAAGGGCATTGTAAAGTGGTTATACATGAGAAAAACTTATGACTTGATCCATGTAGCTTTCTCATAGTGGGTCGGTCCAGCACCTTGTACTTTTACAAGTGCCTAAGACTTTGATTCGTGTCTCCATATCTTATCAAAGTCATACTTGTCTTGTTTCATCTTTGCTCCCCCATAGATGACCAACCAGGGACATTTTAGGACAATCTTCATGAATTATCCAAGGATACAATTATCACAGTTAACATGCAAATAATATGATAACAGAATGGAGAAATTTCATTAAAATAATAATGTTTAAAGTACAATAATTGGCCCTTAGGGCACAATTTCCAACACTTATCACTTGAGTCAGAGATTAATTCTCGAGTGTTGAACTATATCATATACTCTACTTCTAGCTATGTAAAATAGGGATTAACAGAGTATGTAAGAACTCTTAGAACTTACTCGAGCATACCAAAAGTGTCAGACCTCACTCGAGTGAGGGAAGAACGTTACTCGAGAATTGTATGAACATACCTGAAGTACAACAAGAACATTTGAGCACTTACATGCTGAAACCAAGTACACATTTACAAGCTTTGTGTAATTTGTGTTTTGCACTTGAGCACTGTATGAATAACACTTGAGAAATGGGGTTGTCACTCGAGTGTTACGACTTATATTAGATACCCGATAGCTCATACCATCGTACTTCCTCTTCTCACTTGAAGTGTCTCTTCACTTGTCAGTCACACCTCTTCACCGAAGATCATTTCCCACTGATTAAACTCCTTAAATCTCTTCAAATTTCGATTGCAACTCTTCAATTTTCATTGAAAGGTTAGATTCTTCCATCAGAAATCTCTTTTTCCTTGCCTTAACAAAAAAAATCTTTCTAAATCTTCCTTCAAGTCTTTTTCTGTGCTATTAATTCTCAATCCACTTTTGATTCATTCAAAATGGTGAGAATGAAGCTTCCTCAAGTTTCCAAAAACTCTCCAATACCCTCACCTCCTCATTCTAAAGCTAGTGAGATTGAATATCAAATGGCAACTCCATCACATAATTCATCTCCAACTCCTTCACTATCCTTTACTCCAACACCGCCTCCAAAGCCCAACATCAACAAGAAAAGAACTTCGGCTAAGAAGATTCATCCTAAGCCTAAGATGGCTAAGAAGTATCAACCTCAACCAAGGAAACTGAAGGGAGTTGTCTTCAAAGAACTGGTTGTCACTTATTCTTAATCGAAAGAAGTAAAGGGAAGAGGAAAGAAGAAGGACATAGAGCAACCACAACAACTTCCTCCTCTAATGACTCATTCAATATGCAACTCCTAGAAGCAATAGATAAGTCCAAGCTCGATGCCTTAGTTGGCAAGAT
The DNA here is from genome assembly GCA_963242795.1 of Inga leiocalycina. Lineage (NCBI taxonomy): Eukaryota > Viridiplantae > Streptophyta > Magnoliopsida > Fabales > Fabaceae > Inga > Inga leiocalycina. The sequence goes on from OY725328.1 coordinate 32,854,605, forward strand.
TGCCTCCCAAGCCTGTGCCCCAGGCTCTTATCAAGTTGGCCAGACCAGTCAAGCTACTTAACAGTCAGGAGTTCCTTCTACTTCACAGGCTTCAGAGGAAGAGCAAGCCATAAATCCTCCAGAAGGCTTTAATGTTAAGGAGCTGAAGCCACTTGATCAAAAGGTACATGACTTTGAGTTCGCTCATAGAAATATCTGCCCTATAGTTTATGTGGACTTAGATTATCTGAAGAAAAGTTGTAGTTTGGATTTTCAACCTTTCCTTGGATTTTATGATCCCTGGTTGAATGTGCATATCCCTTATTCACCTGCTGTTGTGAGAACCTTTTCCTACAACCTAAAAGTCCGCAATATAAAATCTAGGGCCGAAGAGTTGATAGAGGAAGGAATGCCTACCACTGTTAAAGGTCAACATATTATGCTATTTCCTTCTACCTTAAATGATATCCTTGGTTATGTTGCACCCCCTTCCTATCCTCTTACACTCTTTACTAAGAAAGTCTTTTAGCATTTAAGGCCAAATGATCCTATAGGCCCTCTTAAATTTAAGCCTATTGATATTCTTGACTCTATTCGTGCCCTTTATTACATATACACTCGTAGCATTATCATTAAATCCAAAAACTATACCCAGTTTGCTCAGAGAGACTACTATCTATTGGCTTCCTTACTAGCTGGTCAACGAAGAAATGTGGGGGAGCTTATCTTTGGTGAGATGAGAAGATTTATATTTTCTTCATCGAGATCTGCCACAATTCCATATCTACAACTTGTGTCTCTCATCCTAAAGCATAATAAAGTGTAGTATCTGGAAGGAACTGAGAGGGTAATCATTTCGAGGTTTGGCAAGATATAATTGATGTATATGGGTATCAATCTCCCAGTGAACTAAACCAGGGCTGCTTCTCAGAGAGAAGCCAATCCATTAAGAGGAGATGGGGCTTAGTTTTCTGCACCTGGCCCAACTCCACCTCTATCTTTTCTAAATTCTTCTCTACCAAGCTATCTGGCCTAAGTGATCAATGAAGCTGTGACAGGCTTGAAAAAGGAATTGTTGAGAGAATACAAAAAATTGGTAGACAATCTAAAAACTCAAGTCTCAAGATTTGCAGACAAGGCTAATGCCAATTTTGACATGATGTTTAAGGTACAAGAAGATTAGTCTCAAAGAATCACTGATATGGAGATCTACTTACGTACTCATATTCTGACTACTTCTACTAAGGTGCCTTTAAAGTCTACTCCTACTATGGCTTCACCCTCTCAGCCTCAGACACATGTACTTTTTACTAATCCTTATTCCCAAGTTGAGGTCACTTATGACCAGCCATCATCCTCAATACCTACAGCTACTACTCCTCATCCATCATCTCCACCTTTTATGCCTGAGCCATTTGACCGATCTACCGCCATGATGATATATACCCTACTATTTGACTTACTTTCCCTCAGCCCCCTTCTGTTACTAAAAAAATAGGGGAGAAGGATATGTGATGGTTTTGAGCTACTTTGGTATGATATGGGAGTATTTTGGTTTAGGGGGAGTATTGGGTAGTTTTCTTGTATTGGGGTAGGTTTCTGTATTTGAATTTTTCTTGTTTATTTGGATGTATTAGGGTTTCATGGGTAGATGTTGCTTACAGCTTGCTATTGTACTCTGCAAGTTCATTAATCAATATATGGTCATTTTCATATTTTCTAAGTTTTTTGTTCAAATATTATGGTACTATGACTTATCTTGGTTTTAAGTGTCCATTGGAAATATTGCAGGAAACTTATGAGGTTAAGTGAAAAAATCTGAAAAATGAGTCTCAACTTTAGTGAATATGCATTTGGAAATTTTGAAAGTGTTTTCAAAAATGTTTACTTCAATCAAGTTGCTAGAATCCATCACAAAGGTTTTGTCATCATCAAAAAGGGGGAGAATGTTAGATTCCAAGTTTTGATGATAACAAAAGATTATTGTGTGTTATGGGAAGAAACTCATGTTTTGCAAGTTTAGACAATGGTTGAAAATATTATCAAATGCATATCACTAAGTTCAGAGGTCATTGAAGTGATTTTAACTGATGCACTCGAGTGATGGAGCTAGCACTCGAGCAATAAGCACTTTTACACTCGAGCACAAGTAAGTGTTGAATTGAAAGTGTTTAACAGAAGCAGACTCTAGCTGAAAATACCAGGACAACTCGAGTGATGGACACAGTACTCGAGTGATGATATGATTTGTACTCGAGCATGAAGGCACACTCGTGCAAGTGTTTGACAAAGAGCAATGTCAGAGAGAGGATATCATCACTTCACTCGAGCACAGACTCACTACTCAAGTGATACCCTTAAGTTCACCCGAGCCTTACCAAGTGTGGTATAGGAATTGTTGACCCGAGAGCAAGAAAAACTCAAAGTAAAAGATTCACTAGAGTCCAAGCGAGTAAGGCTTAGAAAGTGTTAGCTCGAGAGAGAGCCAGAGCATGGAAGAACAAGTGCACCTGAGTTGATAGTACTTGTACCCGAGTGATACCTCAGCACCCGGGAGTGAGAAATCTAACTCTCTCTATTACTGATGCAAGTGCTGAAGCAAAAGAGTATCTTATACAAGAATATACTCTTCACATGAGTAAGGATCAGTGTACTCAAGTGAAGCCCCATATCACCTGCAAGTGCAAAATCACACTCTTGGAAAAAGAGGGTGCTAATGTTATCCAGAGACGTGGGTTCATAGTGAAAAATATAGGTGCACTTGATTGAGGAGCCATATTACTCGCAAGTGTGAAAATCACTCTCTCAAAATCACATGAAAGTGCAACACAAAAACAGAAGCAGAAGAGGAAATATGAAGTTGCACTCGAGTGAGACCAAAGTGCACTCGAGTGATACTCTGTCAGAAGCCAAATGCAACATACTTACATCGATCAATCCGAACGTGGTTTAATATTATTTATTCATTCTATTTTCACTTGTTATTATTATTTAACATCTTTTAATATATATTACAAGTGTGAAACAGGAGTTTGATCATTTGAATTAGAAAGGCACAGAGGAAGTTAAATAATAGCAGACAGAATTACTATGACCAATCAAGCACGTACCTACCATGATATCTTGTTCAAAGATTTCAAACATACGTATGTTGTTCCACAGTAAAATGCTCCATTCCATAATGATTATTATTCAACGAGCAAAATCAACTGACTATAAATACAGAGACTATCAATGACAACAACTAAGAACAAGAATTCACACAAGCAAATTCACGAGTCTCTATTATTCATATATTCTCTGTATTAATGGTATACTTCAGTGTTTATCATATTTGCTTTGAGTTAGAGTCTGTATACACTTCAAATTCTATTTTCATTTGTTCTCAAGGTAGAGGGACCTTGAGAGGGTAGATATCCTTATGAGAGAAGCTGTTGAGAGAATTCCTAGTAGGACTCTCTGCTCATAAGACTTACAAGGTACAAGTAGTAGAGAATGTTGCTGCTTGTAAGACTTACAGTGGTGTAAGCAGGAGAGAATGTTGCTGCTCATAAGACTTGTACGTAAGCAAGAGAGAAAGGTCATATGTTTTTTTTCTGCACGTAAGACTTGTCGTTAGGGGGAGAGAAATTTCTAAGTGTTGGAATATTTCTGCTCGTAGTCTATTCAAGGATGATTGTTGTTTTGTGGTGTTCCAAGAGCCTACTGACTCTTGGAAGAATAGTGAAAATCTCAATAGGTCTTGATCTTTGAGCACTGGACGTAGGCTTGGGTTTTGGGCCGAACCAATATAACGCTCTATGTGCTAATCTTCTCAACTCTACTCTATCTTTAGTTATTGTCATATCACTGCATCAATCGAAAAATTTATCACATCACCCAATTCACCCCCTTTTAGGTGAAGCTTGCCTCTTTCAACTAATCCATAGTTTTTTTTGTGGTTGCAAAACCTCTTTATTTTTTGAAGCCCTCTTTTTTGTTTTCTATAAAATGGAGTGAAATATTGGAGAATAGGTGTGCCAACTTGGAATATGCAAGATGAGTATTTAATCCCCAAAGCATAGAAGATTTCACTACAAAAAAATATTAAATTTTGAATGAAATTTGCCATGGATTGGTGATGAAAACAAATTTCTGATGGAATCCATTCCGTTACTAATAGGACTGTGACAAATCAATTTCAGATGGAATTTTGGTATAGAATTCCGTTGAAATTCCGTTGCAAACGCATTGATCCACCACCTGTCGCCGCTCCATATTTCCTGAAAATGCATCTCCTCTTAGCCCCAAGAGGACTTGAACCCCTGTCCTCGCTTACATGTGCGTGACATCTTACTAGTTGCACTGGAATGCTTTGGTGTTATATTATTACAATAATATTTATATAATCTTATTATATATTCTTATAATTTTTATTATAAATTAATTTCAAACAAAAAAAATTTACGTCTTAAATAATTTTTCATATGACTATATTTTTGGGAAAATTCCAGATAAATACAAGGAAAAATACAAAAGGACAGAAAGGTTGGGTAAAAATCAAAAATCCCAAATCAGTTGCTCATGAGGAATCTGGCATTTCATATATTTGCAAAATGACCTCCTTGCCCTCCTAAAGTGACTTTTCAGAATCTGGCTCTTTAGGAATCTGGCATTTCACGTGAGCTAAGCAATATGCAGCGTTGTGGCGCCAAAAAGTGACGACAGACGACGAAAAGCTACGGAAATCAGAGGCAAGCCACGGGTAAGCAAATCTGAGAGAGAAATGATGATTACGCTGTGTTTCTTGAACGTTGATTGAAAAATGTTTGTGGTTTTTGGTTGCGATGTACGTAATCGAAGCGGACGCATTATGGGTAAGGGGGTGTTAGATGATCTGACATAAAAGTAGTGGCTTTAAGGTTATGGAACAATTTTGATGGTTGTGCGATGGATTCGATTGCGTTTTGTTGAGTGATTGATGAAGCTTGTGCCATTTTTGTTTACTGTGAGTACTGACGGGATGGGTGTTGAATCAGGGGAAAGGTGGTGTTGCGATGGATAGTAACGTGGGTGAGGGTGGTGTTATTAGTGAGTATGAAGATGTAAAGACCTATTGAGTGGGTGATAATAATAGAGGCAGAGTGACGACATGGGCAGAGTGTTGTTATTTATGAACATGGAGATGTAAAAGTACATTATGTTGTTGTTAATATGAGATAGAGGGTGATGATTTTTGGGTGTTGTTAACAGTGATTATCGAGATGTTAAAGATGATTATGTTGTTGTTAATAGGACATGCAGGGTAAAGATTTTTGGGTGTTGTTAACAGTGAGGATGGAGATGTTAAAACATATAGTATTGTTGTAAATTGTAGGTGGTAGGTGAGATTATAAAGAGTGGTGTAACTTTAATGTAATTATTTTTATTTTCAGGTAAGCATGCAAAATGACATGTAATGAAGGTTCATCGTCTTTGAAGGAACTATTTTGTTATTTTCATGTTGGAGGCAAATTAGTGTGTAATGATGAAGGTAAAATTCAATATGTTGGAGGTTATGTGAAGGCAAAGTGGCTAAAACAGCTGATAACACTAAAAGATTTGAGGTTGATGATATCATCATGGCTTGGGATTGATTGTAACATGTGTGAGATGAAATATACAGTGAGCTTTGATGAGAAGACACTAATAGATTTAAATGATGATGGTGAAGTGAAGAACTTGTATGACTATAATGAAAGGAGTGGGCATGTGTATATAGCAAAAAAATGGAATGATAATGTGTCAGATATATCAGTTGAGGCAGACATGTAAGTGTAAAATTTTGTAATTTTTATAGTTGTTATTTATGAAGCTCTTGTTGGTTATTAATGAACTGCAGTTGTTATTCACTGCAGGGGTGAAGATGTGCTGGGACTGTCACAACTGTCATCCACTCAGTGTCGAAGCATTGTGGAAAATGATTATGAACTAGTCAATTATGAAAGTGTTGCTGCTTGTTTGACTGCTGAAATTGGTGGAGGATGTAATAGGTTGCCCTGTGGAGTAGAGAGTGCACCTACACCAATGCCGGAGTTGAACTGTACGAAATGGAGGGGATTACTTTCAGGAGTCATGCAGAGTTTTGCACATGCAGAAGCTTTTAAGAAGGCGTTGTACAAGTACAGCATAGCACACAAGTTTGAGTTTGAATTTGTGAGAAATAGCAAGGACAGCATTTCAGTTAAATGTAAGATTTTTGGATGTCCTTGGAGGGTAACAGCAAATGCTATTGGTAAGACCAGCCCATTACTACGGGTACCGACATTCAGAGATGAACATTTTCATAGTGCGCAAGACAATCTTCAGGTTAGTCATGCTGGAAGATCTAACTTGACATCGTCAATTATAGTTGATGAGGTGAGAAATCACATTGACAAACGTCCAAATGAAATAAGAAAGACGTTGCAAACAGAATATGGTGTAACTCTTACGTATAAGCAAGCATACCGGGCGAAGGAAAAAGCCATGGAAGACATACAAGGAAGACCTCAAGATTCGTATATGTTGATACCTTGGATTTGTGACCGATTGAAGGAAGCAGATGAGAGGACTGTTGCTGAATGGGAAGCAAGCGTGAATAACATATTTGAGCGAGTATTTATTGCATATGGTTGCTGTATTGACGGATTCGTGACTGGTGCTAGACATGTGCTATATATTGATGGCACCCACTTGTCTGGACCATACAAGGGAACGATGCTTTCTGCTTCTGCGTATGATGCGGACAATGAAATGTTGCCCTTTGCAATCGCTATTGTGAAGGGGGAGACATTAGAGGATTGGTCATGGTTTTTACACAAGATAAAAGACATAGTTGGGTCCATTGAATTAACAATCGTGTCTGACCGTCACAATGCAATTAAAGGGGCGGTGAGGACAATTTTTGGGGGGGAAAGACATGCTTATTGTTATAGGCATGTGAAGGAAAATTTTAGTTCAGAATTGCTGAAAGTAAATAGAGGCAAGAGGAAGACTAGTGGGTGTTCAAAGGAAGATGCATTACGGTTGCTTGATAATATTGCATATGCAAGGTTGGATGCCGATTTCAATAAGGCAATGGACTACATGCAAAATTGCTATCCAGAGATGTATGAGTGGCTGAATCAGCAAGGGGATATTGATAAATGGGCATTGAGCAAGTTCCCCTTCCGAAGATGGGATAACATAACTACTAACATTGCTGAATCATTTAACGCGTGGATGGTGAAGGAGAGGAAACACAATGTGGCCCAACTTATTCATGAACATCGTGAGAAGGTTGCCAAGAAGATGTATGCATCTAGTATGGCAATGAGTAAGTGGAAAAATGGGATAGGCCCCAACATAGAGTCAATGCTGAAGCAAAATGTTGCTCATGCTGAACATATGTCCCCTGAAAATTATGGTAGGGGTAGCCTTTGTGTTCATACAAAATATGGAGCATTAAGTGTTGATCTTTGTTTACGTCTTTGCAGTTGTCAAGTGTGGCAAATGTCGGGGATCCCTTGTGCACATGCTTGTGCAGCCATAAAGCATGTTCATGCCAATGTGTATGAGTACGTTGAAGAATGCTACAAAATCACATCCCAAGAACAGATTTATAGCCGTAGTATGGTTCCAATTGTGACAATCAACAAACCTGACACAAACAACTATATGTTGGACAATTTTGCAGGTCAAACTTTTTTGTTGCCCCCAAGGACCAGCCGACCTTCAGGTAGGCCAAGAACCAAAAGGCGTGAATCGCAATTCCAAAACAAGAAGATATACCACTATGCAAGTTGCCATGAAGCCGGTCACACAAGAAGGACATGCAAAAATCCAAACCCAGCCTGATATTGGATGAAGTGAAACTGTCAACATGAAGGAGTTGCAATATTGTGAAGTGAAACTTTTTGATTATGCTTTTGTAAAGGTGCTGTCAACCCACTCATGGTTTTTTTGGGAGATGGGTTGGTGTGAATTGTGTACTCCAGTAGGTAGTTACTTTAATTAGTGTTTTATGTAATCCAGTGTTTGTGACAAGGAAACATTATGTACTAGTCCAGAGATAATGTTCCCTTGTCATGAAATATGTCAACGTGTACAAGGGGCAGTGTGTAACTAGTTTTTGGGCTTTATATGGTTTAGAAATGTAATTATGCAGATTGTGATCTGTCAGGAACTGATACATATATAATGGTGTTAATCCACTTAACCATGTTGTTATTATAGAGGGAAATGGTGTTATTATGCTGGTAACATGTTTTGTTGCAAACTTGTTCCTTCACACATCTTCTGTTGTCCGTGTGTATGGAATATGTGAAAGGTGTTGCGTTAAGCCAACGATGCTAAAAAGTTCACATTTGTTGTTCGGAAGATGTTAATGAACGAAATAATGTTGTTAATACTAAATATAAAGTTGTTAATAAAGAGAAGAATAGTCGTGAATAGGCGCCCGAATGTCGTTAGCAATGAAAGCAAAGATGTTATTACGCAGACACAAGTTGTGTTTTCCCATCTACGTGATGTTGTCCAAACTTGTTGTTGGAAGATGTGAATGGGCGAGGCATAGTCGTTAACAATGAAAACAAAGATGTTATTACGCAGACACAAGTTGTGTTTTCCCATCTACGTGACGTCGTCCAAACTTGTTATTCGGATATGTGAATCGGCGAGGCATAGTCGTTAACAGCGAAAGGAAAGATGTTATTACGCGCATATAAGTTGTGTTTGTAATATACATGACACCGTCCTAACCTGTTCATTGGACGCTGTTAATTAGCGCATATAACGGATGTAATGATGTTAATAGCAGGCAGCAAATGTACCGATGTTATTAAATGATGTTAATAACGAATGTAATGATGTTAATAACGATTGTAATGATGTTAACAACGAATGTTATGATGTTAATAACGATGTTAATAACAATGTTATTAGCAGGAAGCAAATGTTAATAACGAATGTAATGATGTTAACAACGAATGTTATGATGTTAATAACGATGTTAATAACAATGTTATTAGCAGGAAGCAAATGTTAATAACGAATGTAATGATGTTAACAACGAATGTTATGATGTTAATAACGATGTTAATAACAATGTTATTAGCAGGAAGCAAATGTTAATAACGAATGTAATGATGTTAACAACGAATGTTATGATGTTAATAACGATGTTAATAACAATGTTAATAGCAGGAATCAAATGTTAATAACGAATGTAATGATGTCAATAACGAATGTAATGCTGTTTGTAAACTCGCCATGTGATGTTGTTTAAGAGGTTTGCGGTGTTAATGTACGGGTTGCTGGTGTTAATAACAAATGTACATCAGGTGAGACAAAAAATTCAAATAATTAACAAACATGCGACACGTCATCACATTGCCCTTTCAATGGCAGCAAAGTAGCGTCCAAACTGGGGGACCACAACATGTGCACACTACTATCATGCTTTTCAGAAAATAACGTTCCCCACAACAAAAAGGTATATGCCAACATGTTCCTATTGTGGCAGACAATATGACTAAAGTCTACTGTGTAACCCGTTGTCGTTTAGTGGGTGGGTTAGCCAACAGACTAAGAGCGTCAACACGAGATGAATTTCGAGGATGATTGACCAGCCACCATAAAATATCCTTCCTGTACTGTGTTACTTGATCCTACAGAAAATGAAGTACGCATCAAAAGTAGAGAACATTTTCATGAAAAGTAAAGTGCTCATGAAAAGTTGAGTGCACATGTAAAGTTGACATGCAAAAGTACATACATTTGTGTAATCGAGTGTCACATTTGGGCTCCATTGAAACAACCATATCAACACGTGGACGCCACAGTCTTTCCTATAATTGCAAACAACAGTCACTTCCTTGGTAACACAAGTGAAAAAAGTCAACTTGTCCCACTGTGGTATACAGATTATTTTGATGTGGTATAGGTAAGACATACAAATTATTTTGCTGTGGTATAGGCGCCCGAATGATATCAGCCTTTGGATTCTTGCCATGCCGATTGTGACTGACAAATTGAAGTATATCATAAAACCTGTCCCGCTGAACCCGAAAAAAATAATAACATCAGTGGAGTTGTGGTCTGAACATATTAAATTAAAGGAAACAGTAAGTGAAAAAGCACAGTACACATGTCTCCACTGCGTAGTCTTGGGGATTTTCGAATATGCTATTTTTCTTTGTTTTTTTGTTTTCAACTGTTGGTTGCATAAGTCCAGAACAAAGAAATTCATGGTTTTCGGCTCTAAGGCTACACAAAACCAATGTTCACGCACAAGTACGGGGCCAATAACCACTTCACAATCCTCTATATTGTAGCCTATTCGCTCCGGCAGTAAGTGACCCTTGTAATCTGAGGGTCTCCAATTCTTACCTTTGCCGACAACAAGCGCCTATAAAATATACATATTAGTATCAATAAAAAACAGGCACATCCCCTTATTTCCTCATATCATAATTTACTGACCATAAAGTCGGCATCAAAAATGTGCCTCTTAATGAGTCCTTGTTCCTTTATATCTGCCATCAAAGTCTTGCAAACAAGCGACACCACCTGCAGTCCAGAATGACATAATCAAACATTGGCCATTTACTAAACAATATACAGCTTATCATCTACATTTGGTCTTACTTACCCGATTGTTCACCTTATGAATCCCACCTAAAGAGTATAGCTCTTCTCGAGTGACATATTCGTCACACATGGTCACCATTTCCCTATCATTACATTCAATAACAAGGCAACAACAAAACAAAGGTTACAAAACATTATTCAATTGGTCTAAAAAACAAATGACAGGTAAGGCAAACGTCGATCACTCACTTATCTCCACCTATGCTTGGAGGGAGCTGGGATATTATATGGAAAAACCTTTCCTTGTCGTCCACTTCCTTCTTTTTTCGCTTAATTTCCTTAGGCATAACATACGGGGATTCTATTTTCTTCTCTTTTCTAACCCGACATGATCTGCGCAACACTTGGCCCATGCCAACCTCTTCGTCCTCCACAGCGTCCCCTCCTTTTGCTCCACTATCTGATACGCTAATGGGAGAATCACCAAAATCACCTTCAGAGGCCTTCTCTTCCTCCTCATAATTTTCTTCTACTTTAGCAACAACAACGTTATGAACATCGTGTGCATGAGGGTCCATTTCCTTCTTGTGATCTTCTTGTCCATTGATCTTTTCCTGCCCCCTCTCTTCACTTGGACTTTTATCAACTCCTCAGCAATGACCCTCGTCAATCTTCTATACATATCTTTCAGGTCCTAATCACGACAAATGAAATGTCAATGTTAGGAGTTTGTTTGTAACGTACAACTACGGGAAGTTAGATACAAATACCTGGTCCAAATGGTCAATTCCTATGTTGTCCTCTGGCTGCACATATGTTTGGGAGCCCGTTCCTCCAAATAGTATGCCCATATTGCTTTCCCTCTCTAATTTAACCATTTCTTTAAATCTCTCCTCAGTCCAATACTTTATAGCATCACCATATTGGTGTCTCTCAGTTGTCACCATTGTGAAGTGCTCACCGAAATATAGCTGTCCATTCAATCACATATTTTCAGCTACAACAATTGGCAATTGAAGCATATAAATTGGAAAAGATATATAAATACGTACCAACAATAAGTACACGCATCCACCGACATTCGTGTTGGTAGTCTTGTTCTTCCTAACAGCTCTAACATAGTCTTCCATCTCTTTCCACAACTCTTGAATTATGAAGGTCGCCCAATCAAATTTCTCAAAGCCCTTTATGGTCGCACTCATCACCTTCAGTACCCAATAACTGACCTTTGGACTTGCAGTAGGAGCTAGAAACGTTCCAAGTGTGTACAACATGAACAAGAGCTCAAAATGATCATTCTCTCTCCCCCCAATAGTGGCCTCAAAAATCTTGCTATATAGCCGTTTTGAATACTCACTCTTTAGCTTTGTGTACACTGGGTCATCATCATCCACATCACCACAAATAAGTTCTCCTCCGTGCGGCACACCGAGTAATTGGTGCACGTCAACAGCTGAAATTTCCCTTGTCTTTCCCCTAATTCGGAATTGGTGAGTTGGTGGATCATATGACCGGAGCATTGACGCAATAAGATCTTTCGGTAACCGATTGCAACCTCCAACCTCAAGCAACTTCCCGAAACCTAATCTCTCAACCCTATCCTTCAGACTTGTGTCTTTGCTTATGAAGTCAGCCAATTGCTTAAATTGCCGGATTGAGGAACGTGTGATAAAAGGTATTTTCCTCTTCGTAGTCTTCTTTTCCATTATTGCTTTCTTTTCATTCTGAGTATATTTTGCCTTCTCACAATATTCCTTTCTCTCCCGGTCACTTAATGCTCTCCATGCTTCTAGCGCATCATTGAAGGGTAGAACACATTTATCATCTTTTTTCCCCTTCAATTTGTTGAGAAACTCTTTTTTAAACAACGCTAAGCCATTGTTCAATGCTTTTGTTGTCTGCCCTTTTCCCACCTCCTTGTTCCCTTGTTCATCCAAATCCTGCCCTTCTTCAACCACCATGTTTTGCTGCAAAACAACTTTCAACAACCAAGTACAGGAGCCTTAACAAAATAGACCCTCAACCAAACATGTATCCAATTATACAATCCAATCAACTCTATGCATGACAATACAAACCTCTACAATGTTACACTCAATCAAATTAGTCATATTCATAAACACATTCAAACCTCATGGCCATCGATCTAATTCCTATTTCTGTCACTACAGGAATAACTGCCTGAAAACAAATTTTTAGTTCTTTGTTATGCCTGAAAACAACATCTCTCTCACTATTAACAACATCACCTTCACTATTAACAACATCCCTCTCACTATTAGTCAAAACAAATCAACATATGCCAGAAAACAACATCTCTCAGACTATTAACAACATCACCTTCTTTATTAACAACATCCCTCTCACTATTAATCAAAAGAAATCAACATATGCCAGAAAACAACATCTCTCTCACTATTAACAACATCACCTTCTTTATTAACAACATCCCTCTCACTATTAATCAAAAGAAATCAACATATGCCAGAAAACAACATCTCTCTCACTATTAACAACATCACCTTCTTTATTAACAACATCCCTCTCACTATTAATTAAAAGAAATCAACATATGCCAGAAAATAACATCTCTCTCACTATTAACAACATCACCTTCTTTATTAACAACATCCTCTCACTATTAATCAAAAGAAATCAACATATGCCTGAAAATATGTGAAGTAAATTAATGACAATAACATATGGGTGAAGTTTGCTATTTCTCTTTCTTCAAGGGGATTACTAAAGGTAACTTCAAGGTTTTTTCTACTTTTAGAAACAGTCAATGAGACAAGTGGTTAACAGTGGTTAATGTGGTAGCCATACACTAACTTTATTAACCACTTGTCCAGTGAATCATCTAGAAACTGGGAAGACCTTTTCCAGAAGTTCCGGTTTTGAAATTTTTTAGGGGTGGGAGCCAGTGCATAGAACAAAATTTTAGGGGCACTTGTCCATTTGAAGTTTTTAAAAGCAGTAGCAGAGAGAAAAATAGACCAAACAATGTATACCAGGTGCTTCCTATTTATACCAGCAAAGGACTCTCACATAAAACCTCTCGCCCGTCGGTTCAGTGTGTCAAACTCGACAGTCTCGCTCTACAAAAGCTCGCCGGACCTTGAAAAATACTCTAGTAACTATCTACCGCAGAACATTATATTCAAATCCTGGCGCAGAACATTATAGACCAAACAATGTATACCAGGTGCTTCCTATTTATACCAGCAAAGGACTCTCACATAGAACCTCTCGGCCGTCGGTTCAGTGTGTCAAACTCGACAGTCTCACTCTACAAAAGCTCGCCGAACCTTGAAAAATACTCTAGTAACTATCTACCGCAGAACATTATATTCAAATCCTGGCGCAGAACATTATATTAAAATCCACTCTAGTAACTATCTACCGCTAAGCAGAATTTGAAAAATACTCGCCGGACCTTCGTTCCCGTCAGCACCGTCAGTCCGATCTGCTCTCTCCTCGTTCCCCTCAGCCGGCGCTCGTGTGTCCCTGTCTCCTCGATCCCCTCAGCCACCGCAACGCCCACTGCACGCACCTCCGTTTTCAATCTCGCCTCTTCCTTTGTCTCCCTCCCTCCGATTTTCTCTGTTTACTCCGCACGCACATCAGCGTTGAGGTCAGCCTCCCTTTTTGTCTCCCTCCCTCCGTTTTTGTCTGTTTATTTCCCTTTTTTAGGAGGGCAAGGAGGTCATTTTACAAATATATGAAATGCCAGATTCCTCATGAGCAACTGATTTGGGATTTTTGATTTTTACCCAACCTTTCTGTCCTTTTGTATTTTTCCTTGTATTTATCTGGAATTTTCCCTATATTTTTTTCCAATTTCTAAAATTAAATTTTATTTTTATGAACATTAATTAATAACTAATAATTTATATATATATTGAAAAAATATATATGTGTTATATTAAATATTTTTATTTTATTTTATATGTAATATATTATTAATAAATTACATAGAGTATATCATAATTTTAACAATAATTATGGGAAAAAATAATATTTAGGGTTAATATAATCTTTAGTCCCTCAAGTTTGCCCGCATTTTGATTTTATTCCCTCAAATTTCAAACCATAGGGACCAAATAAGGCATTAACCCTAATTTTGAAATATTTACATGGATAACAATATCATAATTTTAATTTTTGTAGAGATATTTTAAAAAAAATTACATTATTTAAAAAATAATAATTTTTTATTTTTTCCGATGGAATTTCCCATGGAATTAGTATTTATTTGCAACGAAATTATCAACAGAATTTTCCACAAGGTATTTTTTCATGGCTAATTTGGAAAAAAAATCTATTTGAAATTCTGTCAGAAACATTTGCGATGAAATTTTTAATGGATTTCTGATAGAATTTGCTATGGCAAGAAATTCTGTCTAAAATTTAGAATTTTTTTGTAGTGTTTGTATTGTTAGTGTAAGCGTTTCACCCAAGAGGAGGGGTGAATTGGGTGATACCAGAAATTTTGTTGCGTAGAAGAAAATTAACAGAATATTTAAAGCAGTTGAGAGCAAAGAAAAATATCACCAAAGTGTACACCGGGAGTTATACTGGTTCGGCAACAACCACTTTGACTTACGTCTAGTCCTCAGAGCGTCTATGAGAGTTTTATTATATTCTCCAAGATTCAGTGGGTTCTTGGCACCTTAGTATATAACAAGTTCCTTCACCTGGACAATCACTCCCCCTTACACGTTGTAATCAAATCCCCAACTCAAGGTTCCACAACCTTAAGTTGTCTCAATAACAAATATTGAGTTTGTAATGCAAAACTCTCTCACAGAGTAAATATATAATCATTGAAGTAAATTGAATGAGAATAAGAAAATAGAGCATAAAGAGTATATTGATCAATGTGTGATTGCTTGAGTTGTTGTACTCTGCTCTTTGAATACTCCATATATATAGATGATTTGTAGTGTCCGTTGGAAACAATTCAAACATGTCCATTAGAGTAGTGTAGCAACAATTGACCATTCTTCAAATTTCAAAACTATCCGTTTGTGGTAGGTGAGATATCAGACGTTTTATTTGACTTTTCTCTTATGTCATGATTTCTTCATTGTTTCTCTGTAAACATACTTAGAATACAAGTGCAATGAAGAGTTAATCATATAGATAACAAATCTATAAATATTTGATTAAAAACATGATTTCTGGATTGCCTTACTCAAGTGATCATGCTCATTACTCGAGTAATCCCTCGAGTAAACCTATCAAAAACATGGCAGAGAGTAATTCAACATTTTTCATAAAATATTACTTGGGTAAGAAATAGAGTAAGATATATCACAAACCTTGGAACTACCTGATTACTCGAGTACTTACTCGATTAAGCTTGTCGTTTCTTCACATGTTACTTGAGTGGTCCCTCGAGAAAGCTTCCAAATAAGTTAACAGATTTCTTGATTACTCCCTCGAGTAATAGCATCAATTTCTTGGCCGAGAGTACCTGTTCTTTTCTCACCTGATTACTTGAGTGACCCCTCGAGTAATGCTTCAAATAACTCTGCAGATTACTCGAGTGCTCCCTCTAGTAATGCTTTTTTCTCACCTGGTTACTGAGTGGCTACTCGAGTAAATTGATGCATTTCTTGGCCGAGAGCTACTGGAAGATATTTGCCCTGGTTACTCGAGTGGCTACTTGAGTAATGCCTTATGCTCATTTTGTTACTCGAGTGGCTACAAGAGTAATGCCTTATGCTCATGTTGTTACTTGAGTGGCTACTCGAGTAACGGTTCATATAACTTTGCAGATTACTCGAGTGGCCCCTTGAGTAACTTCTTCTGAATTTTGGCAGTGCCTCTCTAAAACATTTTCTTCAACATTACTCGAGTGCTCACTGAGTAACAGTGTTCCTTACTTGAGTAAACCTTTAAAGAATCTGCTAGTGATGTTCTTCCTTTATTCTGTCTCTCAGATATTCTTCATTACTCCAGTGCTTACTTCAAGTAAAGCTGTATCTTCCATTTGTTTACTTTGTTCAAATTCATTTAGTCCAATCTTTGTTATCATCAAAACATATGGGATCTAACATGTATTCCCACTTAAATTTATTATTTTTTTGAACTACATTTTAATAGGAAAGAACAAAATAAGTGACACAGTTGAAATGTGAATGGTATCTAATAATGAATGTTGAATGCCCATAATGGAAGTTGCATATTATTTAAGAAACACAAAGAAACAAAGAGGATGGTGAGGAGAAATGGGGGAAGAATGAAACATCCCAAAATTCATACACCAAAAATCTAGTGTATATTTATTTGGGTTAAGGTGCAAAAATACACATGTGATTGTCCTCGAAGTGCACCCAACACCAAATGCTTTTTTTAGGTGCAACAGTGACTATGTGGTTACAAAATAGGTGCAAAAATACCCTTTGACCATTAGTTTGACTTTTGACCTTGAAAGTGATAACGTGTACGATGACATGTATGCTAGAGTGACATTTTGGAAAAAAAAACTTGCTGACTGGTAAAGCTTTGCAATTAATACTACCCACATTTCACTATTTTAGTACCACATTCACTGAAGTAGATTCAAATCTGAGTGCAGAGTGCTTAACTCACTCAGCAGAGCTGTTGCCCTAAAAAACATACTGATTGCTCAATTTTTTCCCAACCCTAGATTCCCAATATTATTAAATTAAAATCATTATAATACATATCTTATATTACTAATTTTTATTAAATTATATGATTTATTAGGAAAATTTGATTTTCAGCAAGTTTTTTTTTTCAGAATGTCACTCCAGCGTCTATGTTATTGCACACGTCATCACTTTCAGGATAAAAAAGTCAAACAAACGGTCAAACAGTCAAACTAACGGTCAAATGGTATTTTTGCACCTATTTTGTAACCACATAGTCACTGTTGCACCTAAAAAAAGCATTTGGTGTTGGGTGCACTTCGAGGATAATCACATGTGTATTTTTGCACCTTAACCCTATTTATTTCAATAAACAGAATAAATGGTGAATTTTGGTGAATTGGAAAATGCTACCAGTGAAATTTCCTATGAGGCAGTGAGATTGTCATTTGATTTTGAATAGTCAAATAATGTCCAATAAATGTGAAATTTTCTAAAATGAAAGTAGACATTCCGAGCTTTAATTTGATCATATGAGTTATTTGGACTTGTACACTAAGAGTTATGTATTTTTGAAGTTAGGCAAGTGAAACTGGCAAGTTTTTATGGCAGTGTCTAATAAATAGTAATTTTGGAATTCTGTGCTTCTAATTGGCTAAAGAAAATATTTTTCATTAAAAATAGACTTAATGAGGGTCATATAGCCTTTAGAATCACTGCAGTTGGATATCTATAAATAAAGATATGAATTTTCAAAATTTGATGAAAATTCTGCTAGCTTATGCGAAAATCACAAAATGTATGGGCAAAAAGGTATTTTCCCAATAAAATAGGAAGCTGATTACTTTTCTCTTCTCTAGAGCTCTAATTCATCCAAATAGAGATAAGAGAAGCGGAAAAATAATTAATTGGCCATTTATATTTATTTGGCACAATTTTTGGTCAACTGGTCAAACTGGAAAAAAAATAATGATAACACTAAGTCAAATTTTTCAAGTAAAGATAAATATGTGAAGGACAAAATTTATGACAATTCAAGAGCATATCTTGAGAATAAGCCTGAATTAGTTAGACCACCAAGCCCCGATTTAGCAAGAGTCCCAAGAATGTAAAATTTGTTGTTAGTGTGTTTTCTTTTGGATAATAAAATAATGTCTAATGAATGTGAAATTTTCCAAACTAAAAGTAGAATTTTCAATATTTAATTTGATAGGTCATATAAGTCATTTGGAGCTGTACACAAAAAGTCATGTATTTTTGAAGTTAGCTAAATAAAACTGGCAAGTTTCTGTAATAGCCTACAAAAATGGAAATTTTGGGAATTATGAGCTTCCATTTGCTAAAGGCTATATTTTTTTCCTAAAAATAGACTTAATAAGGGTCACTTAGCCTTTGAAATCCCACTAATTGGATCTCTATAAATAAAGATATGAATTTTCAAAGTTTGATGAAAATTCTGTCCGATTTTCAGCAAGGTGCGAAAATGGGAAAAAATGTATGGGCAAAATGGCCATTTGGCTAATAAATCAAGAAGATATTTTTCCCTTTTATTAGGGAAAAATTTGGTTAAAATGGGAAAGAGGAAGGGAAAGCAAAATACTTGGCTTATATTAATGCAAGAAGGAAATTTGTTGGCCAAGTAAAGTAGACATATGCTAATTGCCATTAAATAATATTATCTCATAAAGGAAGGAGATAGATCACTAGTGGAAAAAGGGCTTTTTAAACCAGTTAAAATTGGCTTTTTAGACCGGTTCTGGATCCGGTCTTGATACAGCCGATCTTAAAAGTATGTCACTTTTGAGACCGGTTTGGTAACCGGTCTTAAAAGTCTCATTTTTAAGACCGGTTCTATTTATAACCGGTCTAAAATTAACAATTTTAAGATCGGTTTTCATGAGCACCGATCTTAAAAGAACTCTTTTGTAAGGCGATTTACGTAACATTTTTAAGACCAGTTTTACATACAACCGGTTTTAAAATTTTAATTTTAAGACCGGTTATATTTATAACCGGTCTTAAAATAACTTTTAAGACTGGTTATCATTATAACCGGTCTTAAAAGTGTTATATATATATATATATATATTTTAATTGTTTATGATTAAGTTAGTTACCAGAATGCATCCTTTAATTGCTACCACCAATGCCATACTTATTAAGTGCCATATAGTGTTCAGTTTGCTTCCACTTACCATTTCCTTTTGCTTTAACCTTCTCATTGAATTGGAAACTTGTAACATGTCATATATCCTCATGTATAATGTTTTGCTTAAAACCATCATATATATATATATATATATATGCCTAAATGGATTCAACCATGACATATCATACAACCAACAAGTCAATTCATCAAAATATACAAAAACCATGTTAAAACCAACAAACATGTCAAATCATGCAACCAATAGTATTTGCAACCAACCAACATGTCAATTCATCAATATATATAAAAAAATTCCTCAGCTTTACAAGAACTCACTGTTGTAAAAGTTTATAAATGAATTTAGCATAACAATTACGAATGTGCTCAATATCTTCTTCTGGAAAGGGGTTAGCAAATTCAAACATCTGAAACACCAAAGCCAGGCAAAACATTAAATTCACTTGAAAAAAATGAAAGTAATAGAAATTTTTTGAAATATATATACATTTACCTCTTCAATAAGTTTCTTCTTGCCTAGGGTAATAATATTATACATGTGCCTCAGAATATACAACCCACACAAGTTGGACCCCGGTGGTTGCCTATGGGTCTGAAAAATAATATGATATCATTAAACCAAGTATAAAATTAAAGCATGGCTTATTATTGAATACATTCTTAAAACAAACCAATATGTGACTAACCTTTGGCAAGATCCATGTAGGGTCTTTTACCTCACGCATAGGCCTACCACAAGCAGTATGTTGGAATGTCCACATAGCTCTATATCATCAAAATCACAAAGGTTACTTATTTTACACAAATTCTATAAATTTTGCACACAAAAGGTAATTAATAATGCAAGAAAACTTATGAGTTCAAGCTCTTCTTCAATTCACTAGTTGGCTTGCTGAGGTGGAGGGAGCATAAGAGGATGACAGAATAACTCTTCTTGCACAAAATAGCCAATTGCCAATGATCACTGAAAAAAGGGAAAAATTTTAAGCAAATATAAAATATTATGTATAGTATGAAATATAAATTTCTGTCTTACCCATGCAAATATAGAGCCAAGAAATACTCAATTGAGGTTTCACTAAGCCTATACGATAAGTATGTGTGTCTGATAGTAGCAATGGTCCCTTTGTCGTAGAGTTGAACTGGGCATATGAGTCCAAATTTATCAGTTTTGCTAGAGTCAACCAACCTACGATGCATGCACCTATAATAATTCAAGCAGGGACATTAAATCAAAGTTTAACGGCGTAATTTGTAAAATATTAACTTCCAATTTGAGAAGATACTTACATCAAAAAGAGATGGACAATCGAAATCATAAGCTGTTGTAGAGGAGCTACTAGGGACATTAAATCATCCCTCTCAAGATAGCATTGTGCCCCTGACTTGCCAACAACTGACTCAGTATGCCAATCTCTTGTTCGAAAGAACATATCATATGCCATCAGAATCACTTGTTGCATGACATTCAATGGAGGCCATGAAATATCTTGAGTGGAGGGAGGTGGAGGTGGAGGTGGCAGGGATTCCTCAGCTTGATCAGAAACAAGGTTCTTTGGCCACAAGATGAAAGAGTTGATGATATTGCCCACAACCTTGAAGTCATCAACAGGGATAGGGAGAGGTGCATTAGCAATGATTACCTCTTTAACTACTACTCTGACTTGATCATCCTTTATTTCTTGGTGGTAGACAGTTGATCCCAAGTTGTGCACACTCCCCCATGCAACCAATCATCTTAGAGGATCCTCCACAAACAAGTCACAAGGCTCACCAATTTCTTTTCCAGGACCCTCTGAATACTGACCAATGCAACTCCCTTTAGTGCTTTATTTAGGGTTTAGGGAATGAGCCTGGGGAGCACTGGTATCTGCTTGTCTTGTGCTCGTTATAATCATTCATTCCTCCTTCATCTTGCTGAACCTTTCTTCAAATCGTGTATCAAATGATGCTTCTGCCTTGGCCCTAGCTTCCGGCCTCACAGTGGCCAATATACTCTCCATCTCCTCCCTAGTTACCATACTACTTGAGGAACGGCGTGGGGATGCTCCAAAGTAATCCCTTATGCCTACCCCTCCTCCAATCCCCCTGACACGGCCGGGATGCTTAGGTTTTCCTGTAGCTATGGTTAGGATGTCATTCCTCCCATTTGACCTAAACGATCCCTTGACTTGTTTTTTTGAAGCTCCTCCTATAAGACACATATTATAAATGTTAGTAATGTAATTTGTTTACTAAATAATTAATAACAAGTCAACAATAATACTTACAATTTTCTCACTGACTATACAAGATTGTTCACTCTTATAAGGCCCGCTCCTCTTTTGGTGTGCAAACAACCACTTCTCTTCACGACGTATCGGAGATGGTGTAGAAAGAAGAACAGAAGGATCGGATTGAGCTGCTTTTTCCAATCTCTTCCGTTTGGCTACCAACAAGTCTTTTTCAGCCTTCGCATACCCCCCCACGAGACATTGTATGGGGCTATCATTCTTTCTACCAATCTCTTGGGCCTTTTTCCTTTTTTCCTGTGAATAAGAAATCAAAATTAAGTCATTGTAAATCAAAATTCATAAGTAAATCAATTGCAAAATAAGTTAGCTCACCAATGCTTTTGGAGTAGTCCAAAGCCGTCTAAATTCTTACTAAGTCTGTTCATCAATAAAAGAATACTGATCGCACGGATTAGGAAGAGGTTGACCTTCTTCTACCTTGATATACACATAATTGTTGGCTAAATTTGTCTTAAACTTCCTCCAGCGTTCATCACAATATGTCACTATCTTGTCATACAAGACTTCACTCTCAGGAATGTCGTAAGTGAGATGGATAGTTTCCCAAATATGTCGCTTCACACCTTTATCGACATTTCTCCACTCCTCTATCAAGAGTCTAGGCTTGTTGCGTGCTAGGAAGCTGACAAAACTCCTATACCGTTGGGAATTAGGCCCAATTGGTTTCCAATAACTATCAAACTCAATCGAAATCTTGTCCCTGGTATTCCGATTGAGAGGAATGTCTCTCAATCGGGTGGCTCTCCTACCCCTTCGTCTAGGCCGGTTACTTGGCTCACTATGTTCCTGGCTAGGAGCATTGCTAGGCTATTTTTGATTTAGATTAGTTGGATCAGGAATACCCTCACTAGGACGACTCATTGTCTAAAAACACTTTAAGGACACTATTTAAGGATAGCTAGTGATGGTTTAATGAAATTTTGCTATACGAAACTATCTATAAATAAAGGCATTATTTAAAAGCAATTCCTAAGTTATGCAAACATGAACTAATAATTAATTGTAATGCACCCTCCATTGTATCAGTTTTGATCTAAGTTGTTCATTGAGTGATTCTAAAAGAACCTTTCTCCTCTGTTTCCCTCACTTTATGTTCTTCTTTCTTTCTCTCTTTCTGATTTCTTATAAGGTCAAAACTGATACAATTATGAGTTTGCACTTAAGTCCTTATTTAGACTAATCTTGTTTATTCACTTAGGTTGCTATCAAGCTACCCTTATACATTCCATAACAATGTCAGCACAAGTTGAACTAAGTTGAACATAAATGCATTGGGAGGCAGACTCAGAAGCAACGCCAAAGTTCATATCAAGCAATATCAGCACTACCTTATCCAGAGTTTTACTATATCAAACATGCAACAATATAGAACCAAAATTGAACCCTTCTCATACACAACTAAAAAAACCCAGGTCTACAGAAGCATAAGGACATTAACCTCAGACACACATGCATTATGTAAAACTCTTCAGAATAATTAACAGTACATTCAACCTTTGCTTGAGGATCCTTTTCTTTCTTTGGATTTGAACAGTCTTTGGCCACTTTATGAATCAAGTAAGGTCTCCCTTAGGAGGCAATGGACGCTTCTGAAAAGTGGGTTTACTACTTGCTGCAAGAATCAAATAAAGAAAATTGAGATTTCAATGAAATACCAAAAAATGAAACCATTTATTTAATTGAACGCCTAGCAATTGAAACACAAATCTGATAATAAAAATGAGGTTGAGAACGAAACCAATCAGAGGGAACAAACGACGATAGCCTTACGGCAATGTATTCAACTATAAATCTTGGTTGATGGTGGCGAAGTTAAGGACGGAGGAGAGAAAGGGAAAGGAGGCGCTGCCGTGAACAGAAGCAGGGGTTTCGCTGATGTGCTTGAGTCTTGAAATGAAATTTCAGAGCTAAAATTAGGCGCATTTTGAAATCTAGGTCAATTTTAAGACCGGTTGTAATTAACAACCGGTCTTAAAATCAATATTTAAGACCGGTTTTAATTAGAAACCGGTCTTAAAATCAATATTTAAGACCGGTTAGTAATAGATAACGGGTCTTAAAAATAGAAACTTTTTAAGACCCGTTATTAAATAATAACCGGTCTTAAATTTTTAATATTTAAGACCGATTTTTATGTACACCCGGTCTTAAAAATAATAACGATTTCATTTTTTTATTTGTCTTTAATTCAGATAATATTTTCTAGACTGGTTATATTTTCTTTAATTTAGAATCAGTCTAGAAAATATATTACATGTATTTATTTTTTTTAATTGTGTATATTTTAAGACCGGTTTTTATTATAACCGGTCTTAAAATTATTTTTAAGACCGGTTTTAAATATAACCGGTTTTAAAAGTATTTGTAAGACTGGTTATAAATATAACCGGTCTTAATATTTCATCATAATTACAAAAATGCCACCGGTCATATTTTTAAGACCTTATCCTATATAACTGGTCTAACTGTTCCGGTCTAAAAATCCTTTTTTGTACTAGTGGATGTAGGTAATTCAAAAGGCTTATTTGGTCCTCCAAAGAGCTAACTTATGTCAACTCAAAGACAACCAAGGGAAAGGAATTGTAACCAAAATAAAGAAAAGTAAAAAAAAGTGGGCATATGATTAATTCCAATTAAATATATTATTATGAGGAGGTGAGTTGGGATATTTTTATGAGACTATTACCTCTACTTCTTGGGCCATTTTTGGCCCACACATAAACAAAAAGGAGAGAAGAGAGCTCAAGAGTTTGAAGAATAAGAGAAAGGGCTAACCAAGGTAAGAAGCTTGAAATCAAGTGTTTGTGCCTCCTAATCCACTTAGAACCTCATCTAATCCCTTCTTCATCTTGAAAATAATGGTTAGCAAGCAAAAATAAGAGGGAACAGAGAGAGGGCAGTGTCACCTATAGAGAGAAAATTGAAAAATCAAGAGGTAATCTCCAAAACTTTAACCTTCTTGCCTTATGTGTTGTTGTTGTAGATATTGGCTTAGTTTTGTTGTTTTTACGAAATTGGGAAGATGAGACCCTAAGGGGTTATGCTCCCAAAATTTCTATGGATCATGTTTATTTAGAGTTTAGATGGTTAATCATGTGATTAGGAATGTTAAGGGTTTAAATCATGAAAACACTTTTCCCCCTTTTCTCTTGCATGTTACGGCCAAGTGTAGAACATAGAGGAGGAGTGCAAATTTTGTAATTTTGATAATTCCATTAGCTTTAGAAGGGAAAATTGTGTAGGAATATATGTGTTCATGATTTGTGGATGTTTGTATGTAAATCTAAAAATTTTAGAAGTTAAGAGGAGGTGCTGTTTGATTGGTTTTACTGGAAGTAGTTTTGTTGTGAAATAAATTTCGTGGGTAAAAAATATTCCAAATGTTATGAACTTTCTAGGATTAAAGTAGATATGTAGAAATTTAATTTGATAGGTATAACGTAATTTTTGGATGAGTAGATTAAAAGATATGGATTTTTGAATTTGAGCCTTGTTTCTGGAAGGACATCTGGAATAGGGGAAGTTTGATGCATTTCTGGGAACAATATGATTGCAGTAGTCGGACTTAAGTATTTTTCGTTAAAATAACACTTAAAGAGATTTATATAGGCTATGGAACCTGTCAATTTGGAATTTCCTAGAATTAATTGTGATTTTCCAAAGTTGACTGAAAATATGCCAGTTTTCTAGAAATAGTGAAACTGTACTGTGCGGAATTATACTATGCAGAAATCACTGAAACTATGATAGATAACTAACAAATTATGATTAAAGACGGTAATAGTTCAAGTAATAACTAGTTACTTGTTAAGTTTAATTTATAGGAATCACTAATAGCCCAAGCCGGATCAAAGGTACTGAACAGATAATGGAGCAGGAAAGGGCAATTCTAGGTAGTAACTCTTTATTCTAGGTAGTAACTCTTTCTTTCGTGCACTATGTGATTATTGTATGTTTGTGTATGCCATCTTTTGTAACATGAGCACAGTGTCTTAGACATGCATATTAGCTTAGTTGTGGTCTGGGACCCAACGGAGGCACAGAGTTAAGCCAATATTGCAAACAGTCATTTACCCTTGGACAGTGTGAACACAACATTCTATCATTTCACATAACACGGTGCATGACATATTTATTTTCACATCGTATATGTCTAATTGTTTGATAGTAATGAGATTCTTTGAATCTTACCTTTTCTACAAATGTAAAAAGTTTTCAATAGCAGACAGTGGCTCAGAGGGCAGAATAGTAATTACCAACAACAAAAGGTTCTGGACAACACGCAAGGAGTCATTGGTTATCTGAAGACCTTTTTATTATTTTAAGGTTTGTAATTATTATGTACGAACCCTTGTGGGGAACTCCTGTATTATAATCGAGCAATATTGTTTCAGTAATATCAATATATTTTTGCTATTCCTGTGTGTCCATCAAACTGCACAATTGCTACTTTGATTGATATTGATAATAAGTGGTATGTAAGGCGGGGTCTTACATTTTTGGTATCAGAGTAGTGGTTTTGGCCACAGTGTGTGTAGTTATAGAAACATGATAGTATACTAAGATGCTTGTTTATACAATGACAGGAACAACAAAGTGAATTACTTCGGCTAGTTCACAGTTAAGCGCTTTAAAGGAATAAATAAGCCTAGGGAAATAGTGAAATACCCAGAGGGTAGCTAGTATCATAATACCTATTTGAGGGCAGTATAAGGATGTCACAGACACTGATGAAGCAGGTCCAAATGATAGTTCAGTGGACTTCAGGAAGCATATCACAAAGTACGTGACCAAGTACATGTATCGGCACTAATATGCATTCCATACACAGCATTTTGATGCTCAGAGATAGTGGAAATGATTTTTTAGAAAAAAGGGGTAGTCTCAGGGTACCGATAGTCAGGAGTAGATAGAGTCATTATCTGTATTTTGACATAGGCACACAAAAGTTAAGCGTGCTTAACCCAGGGAAATCTTAGGATGGGTGACCCTCTGGGAAGTACCTTGGAACTTTGGAACCTTTTAGTTAAAGATTTGGACTTTTGATTAGAAGTTCATAGATGCCATAAAGAATGCTTAAAACTATGGAGATGAGGATGATGTAAGTATTGATTTTAATTCAAGGTTTATTTGATGGGGTTATAGAAACTCGAGGCATAGTGAATGTTTTGAGGTTTCTCTATGCTAAGTGATGATCCTTAGTAACACCGTGGTGTTAAAGGAATGTAGATATGATATACGGTGCTATATGATGAGTGGTGATCATACCATATATTGATCCTAGAGGATATGATATGATGATACTGAAGGTTGATAATGGGCCTGAATTAGATCTAAACTAAAATAGTGCTTAGGTCAAACTGTGAATTGGTTACACTATGGTTCTATTCTATGATGGAAGTTTGAACCTTGTGAACCTTCAGTAATATTTTGCGGATGTTACCTGAATACCGTGAATGTTAGAATAGGCGCTATTACTCATGAATTTTGCATGACTATTGGGAATAATTGAGGAAAATGAATTCCGATATGTGCAATATCGAGGTTCTAGATTTCATGATGAACCTAGAAGTTGGGTAGAGCAGAGTACTCTGAATGATATACTCAATGGAGTTTGGGGCTAATTAAAGTACCCAAGATATCCTTGAGGTGCCAGATTAGAGTGTTTAGGCTAGTAATGATCCGTGGAATCGAGGAACAAGATTATGGTGGATACAAATCCTTACAGAGAGGGATTTTGAAAGGTTGCTAGCTGTTAAGTCTAGTATAGGGAAAGATCATGATCATAAAATGTTCCCTTAAAGAATTGATTGAGGTGATAGCTCTCTGATGAAATGATAGAATGAATTGATCTGCCTAATACTCCATTAACTTGAGGCTATACTAGGAGTTGATTGGTGGATGGCAAACACTATGTTGAAAGGTAAAAGTAGAGAAGGGTTACCAAGTAAATTGTAACCCAGGAATCAACTGTTAAGTATGATTCCATAAGAAATTAAAATGGCTCAGAATGGTTTGAGTGAGATGGGCCAAGAACTAGTACAGAGTAATACATATTGTGTGTGCAGTTAGGTGTTATAGGAGGTTCCCGTGGGAGTCTAATTGAATTATCTTGACATTATTAAAGTTCATATGAAGAGAAAAACATTTGAGTGGGCAGTGGAAGCATAGTAAATTTACGTGTAATATATTAGGACAACAGGAGAGTTTGATATTCGCACCAGTGTTGATCATCCCATGTTATGATTAGACCTGTGTAGTCTACCATAATATAGCCTATATTTCATATTATGATATGCCTGAGTAGCAAGACAGCCCATAAGAGTATGTTAAAGATGTGACTAATCAGTCTATGATTAGGTGACTTTTAACCCGACATGGCTAGGCGGGTTGTGCCGTACTGATTGCTTGCAGTCGAGAGGCTAGGCATAAAACATGTGTGCTATAGCAGTATGGTGAATATTGATATAGCTGTTGTGCTCAATAGTCACACAACTAATGTAGTTTATGGTGACACATGTAATCAGAGATTAGGATGAGCCCTAGTGTAGTTGGGCATAATGGCGCCGGTGAATCACTCTCAATAGTGTAACCTCATAGAATTAATTACCCACTCAGTGAATAGTGCACACAGTACGGCTAGTAAGGGTCAAATAGTCATTTGATCCTAGCACTGAACAGGTAGATATTTTGGCAGAAAGCCCTAAAGTACATGTTTGTGCAGGGCCGTAAAACTGGAATATTTGATATTGTGAGAAAAGAATGATATAAGTCGTAAGGTAAAATAAATCGGGCAGTGTCTCAATATGGTAATAAGGCCTAGAGTAACTAGCAGATAGTGTGTCATGAGATCATAAGACCTATGGGACTAGTATGTCCTCAAGATAGCAGATTGCTATGCAATCACAATTATGCCAATTAGTGATAAAAGCAGTAAGGCTCATTGTGCATGTTTGCATGGGGCAGTGTCATTAGGCAGTAACACTTGACAAACATGTTGAGTTATCTTGAATAGTATACACAATAAGGTTAGTAGGATTCAGCAGATAGTTAATCCTGAATGTTGATAGACAAATAATTTATGATGCCTACTTTATGAGCAAGCCACGAGAGAGATAGTCTGAATGTCTAGAATGATCCCCAAGTTATAGACGTTCAAATTTCAGGGACGAAATTTATTTAACGGCCTGAGAAATATAATATCCCAAATTTTGGGATTAGAGGCTTGAGAAAAAGCCTAAATCAAGTAGATTGCTAAGTCCTAGTTTAGCAAGAGTCCCAGGATGTAAAATTTGCTACCGGTGTGTTTTCCTGTGTGGCAGTGAGATCCTCATGTGTTTTTCGATAATCAAATGATGTCCAATGAATGTGAAATTTTTCAGAATAAAAGTAGTCTTATCATGCTTTAATTTGATAAGTCATTTGGAGCTATACATAACAAGTCAAGTATTTTTAAAGTAAGCCCAATGAAATTGGCAAGTTTATGTGACAACGTCAAAAAATGGAAATTTTGGGAACTATGAGCTTCCATTTGGCTAAAGGCTATATTTTTTCACAAGAATAGACTTAATAAGGGTCACATAGCCTTTAGAACCACACCAATTGGATCTCTATAAATAAAGATATGAATTTTCAAAGTTTGGTGAAAATTCTATTAGATTTCTAGCAAGGAGCGAAAATGGGAAAAATGTATGGGCAAAATGGTCATTTTACCAATAAAGCATAAGTCTATTATTTTTCCCTTTTCTTGGGGAACAATTTGGTCAAAATGGGAAAGAGGAAGGGAAGCCAAAATACTTGGCTTATATTATTGCAATAAGAAAATTTGTTGGCCATGTAAATTAGACATATGCTAATTGCCATTAAATAATATTATCTCATAAAGTAAGGAGATAGATGAAGCTTAGTCAAAATGCTTGTTTGGTCCTCCAAAGAGCTAACTTACATCAACTTAAACAGAGCCAAGGGAAAGCAATTGTAACCAAGTAAAAGATGTAGAAAAGTCAAAACAAGTGGGCATGTGATTAATTCCAATTAAATATATTATTATGAGGAGGTGAGTTGGGATATTTTTACGAGACCATTACTACTTCCTCTTGGGCCATTTTCGGCCAGCACATAATAAAAAGAGACAGAAGAAAGCTCAAGAGTTTGAAGAACAAGAGAAAGGGCTAGAGTTCAAGGGGCACAAATCCAAGGTAAGAAGCTTGAAATCAAGTGTTTATACCTCCTAATCAACTTAGAACCTCAACTAATCCCTTCTTCATCTTGAAAATCATGGTTAGCAAGCAAAAACAAGAGGGAAGATAGAGTGGGCAGTGACACCTAAAGAGAGAAAATTTGAAAATAAAGAGGTAATCTCCAAAACTTTGACCTTGTTGCCTTATGTGTTGTTGTTATGGATATTGGCTTGGTTTTGTTGTTTTTGTGAAATTGGGAAGATGAGAACCTAAGGGTTATGCACCCAAAATTTATATGGATCATGTTTATTTAGAGTTTAGATGGTTAATCATGTGATTAGGAATGTTAAGGGTTTAAATCATGAAAACACTTTTTCCCCTTTTCTCTTGTATGTTTTGGCGAGGTACAGAACATAGAGGAGGAGTGAGAATTTTGTAATTTTGATGATTCCATTGGCTTTAGAAGGGAAAATTGTGTAGGAATATATGTGTTCATGATTTGTGGATGTTTGTATGTAAATCTAGAAATTTTAGAAGTTAAGAAGAGGTGCTACTTGATTAGTTTTACTGGAAGCAATTTTGTTGTGAAATGAATTTCATGGGTCAAACCTAGCACAAATGTTATGCTACTTTCTAGAATTAAAGTAGAGATGTAGAGCTTTAACTTGATAGGTAGATCATAATTTTTGGACTAGTAGATTAAAACATATGGATTTTGAAGTTGTGCCATGTTTCTAGAAATAAATCTGGAATAGGGGAAGTTTGACGAATTTCTGGGAACAATGTGATTGTAGTGGTTAGACTTAAGTATTTTTCCTTAAAATAACACTAAGTTGTATTGCATGCTAAGTGGTATTGTTTGCTATTGAGATTTCCCTAAATCCATCCTCCCTCAACCAACCATATAGGCACGTGAGCACAGAAGAGGAGTCTATGACGATGTGCAGGATAAAGAAGTTGCAGTAAAGAGTTGAAGATTAATACGAGCTAATCTATTATGTGTAAATTAAAGTTTGAAGTGGTTAATAGTATAACCTGCATGACCGATGGATTAATCTCCTAAGCGTAGTAATTAAACTAGGAATGGGTAATCACTTGGTACAAGCCTATTAGTTAACAAACATTCTATAAATAAGAGCATATTAATAACTCTGATAGAAATGAATAGAGAAGAGAATCACTCTAATTGAATTGAAAGAAAATATAAGAATCGATGAGTAATAACAAAGTTGTGGACCATTAAAAGATGCTTCCAAAAGTTTTTGAAATTTTCAGAAAATCCACTCAACTACAGGTACGAATCCTGTCTTGAAGTTGGGATTTAGAACTATTTTAAGAAGGTGGTTCAGAGTCATTATGTAAAAGCTCATCCGATTGGGAATGAGAATAAAGTGTTACAATGAGAATAGGATTCAGAAAGGGATTTTAAAGCACTATATTTCATGGTTTATTTTGAAAAACCTTTAAATATATAAGTTTCATAGTGTTTTGATTAACAATCATCATATATTGATATCATATATATAACGGCTTTTTATATATCGCCATCAAGTAAATATTTAACGATTAAATATTGTCTTATATATATCCCCAAAAAACCAAACTTATATATCATGGTGGTCATATAAAACTATTAAATATTGTCTTATATACTTAATGATTGTCTTTAATAACCATCTATGTCATTCCCTTAAATCCGCCTCTGTATATTTCATGGTACTATGAAAAATGTTAAGTATGGAGTGTCAAGTATGCTTGAATCTATAACAGTGAGACTTTAACCATAAAAAGGTAGGAGAGCTCATAAAATATAAAGGAAACACATCAAAATCACGTTATGGAGTGCCATTGATGTTGGTCGAAGAAGCTCAAAAACTTGGGTTTTGAAAATTTTTGCATGAGTGAGGCCATGGATATATAGAGCTTGAAGATAAGATTCCAACGACACTTAAAACATGTTAAACAGAGTCCAACTAAGGGAGATATGAAGGAAAAAAAATAGCAGGTTACCTTACCACTACTGCCAAAGAATTCAAGATTTTCTCTTGAAATGAAGCTTTTGGATCCAATAAAAGCTATGGATTTATAGTTCTTGTTGCAACGATTCCACAATACCAAGAACTTGCAAAATGGAGCTAAAATGAGGAAGATATGACCTTCTAAAGTTTGTGGGTCTTGGTGACCTTCCATAACCCCAATCGTGGGTAAAGACGACTCAGGGTTAAGGTTAAAGATGATGGTGTAGTAGTCAACGAGCCACGTCATTAGTCAATTGTAACACATGGCCTAATAAAATAGTGGCATATCAATATTCAATGCCATATCATGTTGCAATGTCAATGGGCCATATCACTAGCTGACTTAATAAAGCATCTTGTCACGTCATTAGTCGACGTCAGCATTGACTTGACATGTCATGCCACATCATTATTGACCAATCAAATTTTTCATTTAGAAATAATTTAATATTTTTTGAGGAATTTTCCATGAAGCTGAGGGCTAAGTGGGGGCCATTTTTTGCCACATGTTGATACCATGCTAAAGAGGATAGTACGTGGAACTTGGAAAGCTGGCTCGTGTCACTGTTGGTGATTATAAGGCTGTGCATGGATAACACGAGCCACAATTGAGAGTGAAATTCATTGGAATATTTCAGTTGTTCAGGATTTTTGATCTAGACACCTACTAGGAGCACTTATTTGCACGTGAGATCTTTGTTTGAGATGTGGGTTGTTCTTAAAAATCCCTACATTTGAGATCTTTAGTTCAAAATACAATTTGCTTATGTTTAAAGCAAGTTTAGATCTAGTTTAGGTCAAGAAAGTGTTTATCTATACTTGGAGATTCCTGAAAACATTAAATCTGAGTCTATTTTGATTCCTTTTGTTTTTGGAATAAGTTGGCATAACCACTAAGAAGATTTTAGCTACAACATATAATTAATGTTGAAATATTCTTTTAATGTGAAGTTATTCAAATAGGTTTTTGAATACAAGATCCTATCCAATCTTGACTTAAACTCTTAGAAATGAAATTTGAAACTTGCAGCAACTTGAACTAATTAACAAACAATAAGTCCTCCCAAGCTTCCAACCATATTGAATCTATTAGGGTTGAAGTAGTGACTTGTTAGCCAACCTTTTCACAAATGTTGTGACAAAGGACAAGATAAGAAAAGACTCATGAATCATCTCAACCAATGAGAAGTATGCTACAAATACTTCCAAATGAGTGGATGTAAACATGGCTAAGAGGAGATGAGCATTGTAGCATGATGCTACATGAGTTTATATGGTCAGAAGGGCCTATGAGAGGAGGAACCTAGTTAAAAGACAATAAAATAAGGCAAATTTTTATGTATCTTGAATGTTCTTTTCTCTGAATTTATGGTTAAAATTTTGTCTTTAGAATTGAATTGAGGACATTCTCTTTTGTGATAAACATTCTATAGTTATTTAAATGTTATGTTATTATCTTGTTATAACTTCTTTTGATTTAGTGGGAGCTTTTGGAACACATTTAGAGACCCTAAAGGGATGTGTTCAAAAAATATTATGGTTAAAGGGTGGTAATCTAACTAGCATGAGAGGGATAAGAGAAAACATGGGTTTCTCTTCAACATGAAACTAGTGAACTTATTATTTAATTATCTAATGTCTTATTTAAACAAATATGATTTGTATACTATAATTGTCTAAGTGTCCAAATTATGACCAAGCCTATTTGACTAAGCTTATAAAGATAAGCTTAATAGAGATATCAAAGGAGCTAGAAATTCCCAAATATCTTGTATTTTGGAAGAATAAGATGTCAGGGGCATCCTACCAACTAATCTTCACCATGTGAGGCTAAAACACCTTGAAGGAAATAGAAGCATATGCTATCAAATATAGAAAGAACAAGATTGCTCAGATTTATGATGATATACCCATATGAGAAATATAACTCTATCCAAGGTGTGATGATATACCCATAAGAGCAATATAACTCTATCCAAGCTGTGATGATATACCCATATGAGCAATATAACTCTATCCAAGCTGTGATGATATACCCATATGAGCAATATAACTCTATCCAAACTAAGTTAAGTTTTAACATAGTATACGAAGTCCTAACATGTCGTTTAGGCAACACTTGAGGCAAATGTTATACTAAGAAGTTGAGACAATCAAGCCAAGTTCTTTCTAACAAACAAGTGTATGTTATGACAAGTTGTCTCCCAGATAGTGGGAGTATGTGAAAGCAAATATTACTCAAGATAGGTAAGATCTTGACCTTGAATGCCAAAATCACCTTCTATAAAGTTGTTCATCTTGTTGAGAGCTTTTATTCTATAGTTTTAGAGTTCCAAGAGGAGGTTTCTTTTTGTTTGAGAAAATTTGGAGATTGAAGAATCAATGTGTGTTTGGGAAAGTGAAAGCTATCTTTTGGTATATAGGTTGTGGTTGTTGGTTGAGCATCAAATTTTTGGGATTTTGCCCTGATTTTAGTGTGATATTGGATTGTGAGAATTGCATGATGTGTTGTGATGGAAATGGTGTTTGGTTGTGTTATTTGAACAATGAAATTAGTTTGAAGTCTTGAATCTGGCAACTTTGGGTTTTTTGTTGAAATGTGTCCCAAAGCAGAACATATTAAAGGAATGAAAATTTGGTTTTTTTGATGTTTCCATTGGATTCCTTGTGGAAAATTGTGTGGAAGTAGTATTGGATGTGAATTTTGGAACCATTGGAAACACATGTTAAAAATTGGAAAATTCTATCAAGTGAAACTCTATGCTGGGCAGTTGCTTTGTATGTACGTTTTGAAATAGAAAATGGTGTCAAAAAATTCTAAAATTCTCCATATTTGTAGTAGACATTTCAAGCTTTCCAATGACATAAATTTTGTGTCATGTTGATGTGTGTGCTAAAAGTTATGAATTTCCAAAGTTTGATGTTAAAACTGGAATCAATTCTGGAACAACAGGAGAAATGGTGAATTATGTATTTTTGTGATTATATCCAGCATTTGTTCATATTTTGCCAATAAATAGGACTTAAATAGATTTCTATTGGCTTTGGAATCACCCCCTTTCGATTTTTCTAGAATTAGTTATGATTTTTTGAAGTTCAGCTAAGAAACTAAAATTTTCCTTGATTGTAGCTAGAGGTTCTTGGCCGTAGCCCAAAACTTTCTGGGCAATCTTTGGCTGTAGCTAGAATATCTTGGCTGTAGCCACAAACTCTCTGAGCTATATTTGGCCATAACCAGAGATTTCTTGGCCGCAGCCAACCCCTATTTCTGGCACTTTGTAATTTTCAAAAGTGGTTTCTAACCTAGTACTTCCCAATCCTTTTAGGCTATTGTTAGAAACTTTCATAGCTACCTAAGGGACTTTAGTGATAACCAAATCTAAGTGTTTTGAAGACAGTTGAGTATTGGGATAAGTGATAACTCTTTGTCCTTAATTGTAATTCTAGGATTTGATACTTGCCTTGCCTACGAGAGACCATTGCTATAGTAAGCTCGGAAAGACCAAGGTAGTACCTTTCTCTTATGTTGTGTATGATACATTGTATGCATGACT
Organism: Inga leiocalycina; assembly: GCA_963242795.1. Classification (NCBI taxonomy): domain Eukaryota; kingdom Viridiplantae; phylum Streptophyta; class Magnoliopsida; order Fabales; family Fabaceae; genus Inga; species Inga leiocalycina. Next base: position 32,889,986 of record OY725328.1, read on the forward strand.
TATCATTGAATTGTTATTCTGAAATATGTCCTATGAAACCTTGCCGTTGTGAAACATGTGGATGTGAAATATGCCGTTGTACATTGCAGCATGAGCATTATGGTGTGAGCAGTCGTAGAGGGTGATACACGTCACGCCTACCCCTACCATTGTAATTGCTGTTGTTGTGTTGTGGTATTGTGAATTGCCCACTGTTGAGAAACATGCTAGTGTGCTATGTTGTTGTGAAATATGTCATATGGAACCCTGCTGTTGTGAAACATATTGATGTGAAATATGCCGTCGTGCATTACCGTGTGAGCATTACGGCGTGGGCAGTCGTAGGGGGTAATGCACGTCACACCTACCCCTACCATTGTAATTGTCATTGTTGTGTTGTGCTATTATGAATTGCCTACTATTAAGAAACATGCCGGTGTGGCTATATTGTTGTGAAATATGTCATATGGAACCCTGTTGTTGTGAAACATGCCGATGTGAAATATGCCGTCGTGCATTCATCTATTGGGTTTGTAACTCATAAACAACAATAGTAATTTCAGCAAAATCCAATAGTTAAGTAAATCACAAATGATATTTTACCCAGGTTGCCCCGGTTGTATGATAAAATAGGAAAGTTGCACCTTAAGCCCACGTCACTACTCCTATATATAGTCTTTAAGAACTATCTCTTCTCCTTATTTAGTCGATGTATAGTCTCTTATATTTTATTATTCAGTTACTATTAAAATTAAATACTCTCATTTAACCTCTACTAACTTTATTATTTTATCTTTGCTAAAGAAATTCAGTAATAATCATTACTTAATTATATATTAGTGTGAATAGTATAGGTGTGTAGGGCAGTTTGGGATATAAGGATTAAGTTTGTTTTGCAAGTTGGCAAGTTTCACAATGAAAACGAAAAGAAATTTTATTAAACAAACTTGGAAACACATCCTTCATATAATCAAAACTAGGGTGGCCTGAACAACAATGCCACAGAAATACATCATTGTTTTGAGAGTTGGAGCAAACCTGTGCCCTTATTGCCTTTCATGCATCTTTGTTTTTCATGTTCTATCCTTCAAGGTAGAATATTCCATCCTATTCTTTAGAAGTCCCAACTATCCTCCCTAAGTTCAAATCATGAAAAACAAAAATCATCATAAAAAATTACTTAGGATCTTTGACCTTTAGTCAACTTGCTTATAGATATTAGATTGCAGGTGAGTACAAGCACCAACAAGACATTGTGTATTATTTCCAAGTGATTAGAAAGTGTGATCGTGCCAATTCCCTCAACCTTCGTGAATACACGATTAACTACTTTGAATTTTAGTTGTTCATGACAGAATTTAAGGTTATTAAATAAAGTTGTTATTAAATAAAGTTTTGTTATCGAGCATGTTATCCATAGTGCCTGGTCGACAATCCGAGTACTGTCACTCATCATCACAGAGTTGAGAGCTACAATGGAATCACCTAATTACACCAGATTAATACTAGGCAACGAGTTTGATTTATTTTGTTTGTCAAGTATCTTGCGAACCACCTATAATTCTTTTATGCTTAGATGGTCATCAGCCTCAATTTTCTGTTCAACTGTGGTGAGGTGACTTTAGAAGTTTAGTTTTCAATTTAATGGCCCTTAGTATAGCTTTCAACATTCTTCTTTGATACATCTATTCTTGTTGCAATAGTTGTACAATTTGTTATTCCTTCGTTCACCTTGTGGTCCTCTTATAACAAGTACTGAGCTTTCAATTTGATTTAGGCCACTTTGATTAAGGAGTTTTCTACTTTCTTTAAATTGCATAAAGTTGACAACATTAAATAGATGTGATAAGGGTTTTAGTCCCATAATTCTACCCCTTACCTCCTTAAAAGGGTCGTTTAGGCCTTGGAGAAAGTCATGCATTCTTCCTTCTTCTACTATCTTCTTATACAATTGAGCATCCTTGATGTTTTTTCATAGATGAACCTCAAACAAAACTCTATTGTTGCCATAATTTTAGTAAAGCATTATAATATTTAGTCAGTGACATGTTACCTTATCTTAAATAATAGAGTGGTCACTTTAGATGGATCAAGGCACTGATGTTGTCAAGGGAGGAGTATGTTCTCATAGCTATATCCTAAACTTCATTTGCCATGGTTGTAATAAGTTAGCCCTTACTAATATTCAAAGTCATCGAGTAACAAAACCAATTCATTACTTGGTTATTCAAATCAAACTAGGTATTGAAATTTGGATCATCATGGGCTGGTTGAGGAGCTTCTCCGTTAATATACTTCCCCTTCCTCTTAGCATGTAGATATCTTAGCATACTCTAAAACCAATAAAGGTAGTTCTTTCCATGAAGTTTATAGTTAATAATAATAGTTTGGTTTTCTGAGAATTCTGGTGCCATCTTTGAAACTTTAGGAGGTGCTGTAGATAAGGAAGAAGAAACAGTACTGCTTTGAGTTTGAGAATCAATTCTTGACATAAGATCCATAGGATTGACTCTGGAATTTGTCAAATTGTTGGGAAAAGTACTAAATAAAGGAGGGAAAGTAGAAGAATTCATGTTCTAGGTGAAAACTAGTAGCAACGCGTGAATAAAAGCAATAGAGCGTGGATTCAAGTTCTAATCAAGCATTCTGGCTCTGGTACCATGGTGATATTTGAAGGAATATATAGATGCAGAGGGAATAAGAAAATTTGAAATATTATTATGAATCCTTGAATAAAAGAGAATATATATGGGCCTTTATATAGGCAAAGCTGGAATCTAATTTAATTTAACCAAATTAAAAATAAATCAAAATAACTAAGATATAATATTATGATATAATATCCTAATATATGATATCCATATATAATCCTAAGATATAATAAATATTAAATAATAAAATCAAACCTAATAACAAAATAATAATCAATTTAAATAATATGAAATATCTCTAAAATATTATCCAACAGGTCCAATCCACTTGAGCTACATCTTGTCCTAAAAAATCCTTCTAAGAGTTCCACTATCCTCTCAAGAATCATCGGGCTCTTGGTGCCTCAGTAAAAGCAATTTCATTCTTAAAGAACACTGGCTCCCATTACACTTTGTAATCAATGCCCTCACTCAAGGTCCTATAACCTTGGGTTACGTAATTGCAATAAATGATTTAGAAGAAATATCTCTCTAATAGTAAATGCATAAAAACTAAAGTATAGAATAAATCATAAGAGTAGAGCATAACACTTGGCAATTAATGAAGCAATGAATGCTTATAGAGAGTTGGTGCCATCATCTTCAATGCTTGCCTATTTATAGTTTGATGAGAATTAATAACCATTTCTTGTTTGAATATAGCCATCATGAGTATGAGGTCATTTCCTTTGTCCTTTGAAATAGCCATTGGAAGGTAGAGAGAATTTTGATTGGTTGAGGAATGGAACATTTAATGAGCTTGACAAAAAGTGATTTTTTGCTAGTCTTTGTGTTAACCCATGATTAAGCACCTGACTCGTGTCCAAAAAATGGTGTAGTAAAGTAAGGAATCAATTAGAAGTAAGAAAACATGTTTAGGAATGTTTTGAATGATTATTGAGATTTCTGAGACACTGTTATGTCCAAGTGACTACATCACTCGAGTGCTCACTCAAGGGATCTTTACTTTGTTTAGAAAGATAGTTTTGAAACCATAACTGGTTACTTCTTGGCTAACTGTATTAATATAAAAGTAATGACCAAAAGTAAGGTCACTCAAATGACTACTCAAGTGATCATATTTATTCTTAGTTTAGAAGGAAAACATATCACCACCAGACATACTATCATGTAGTGAAAGTGAAGCAATTCTTTTGGGCTACTCAAGTGCTTACTCGAATGATCTTATTGTAAATTAATTTTCAAAATAGTGATAACTACCTAAGTCACTATGGTGCTATAAAAGTGATGCATATTTGTTAGCACATAAGTGATCATTTAAAACATATTTTTCAGAAAGCTTGATCACAGCATAGATCACTGTGGTGAAGTGAAAGTGGTGAATTTGAGTACATTACTCAAGTGCTTACTAGAGTATCAACTTAAAAGTATTTTTAGGAAAATTTAATCATTGGCTTGCTTACTATAGTGAATTGAAAGTGATACATTTTATAAGACATTACTTGAGTGCTCACTAGAGTGATTTGTATGAAATCATTTTCTCAGAAATAAGATCACTATCAGAAACAAAATGGTCTTTTGAATAAATAATAGATGTGAACCTCCTTACTTTTAACATGATCTGATAAGTTTTTACATTATGCATTCGGATCACTAAGTGGGGTTTCAATACTAAGGTAACTACATCTTTAACTAATTGAGGCTCTCTTAAAATTTTAAACTTAATAAGAAATTACTTAGTAGTCTGTTTCTCAATTGTAACTCAGTAGTACCCAACTTCATTTATAATTAGTATCAGAGTTGTTTCTCTACTTGTAAATTTGAATATTGCTTATTAGCTAATATGCCTTTATCGATACTGATATTGCATTGTATGTACTGATACCATTACTTGGGTACTGATACCATTACCAAGTGCACTGATATCACTACACATATACTGATATTACTACCATATGCACTGATATCACCAAATTCCTAGGTGTACTGATACCACTATTGTGCTTATGCACATTATTCATATATATACCTAATACATAGAGTACTAAACTACTAAAATATCTCAAGTCTTAGTAAAAGCAATACATAGATAACCAACAGAACTTAATCCATTTATCTGCATCCTCTACTCATCGACATTTACCTTTTTGCCCTTTGATATGCTTTCTTTTGTTGCATGTTAGCTATTAGAAAGGGTGAGATTTATGAGAATCTCAGTAGCAACTCAATCAATCATAGAAAATACATGTTCATAAAGCATGCTAACAAACCATCATATCATAGCAATTAATACATATAGCATTCAGAGATCAATATGCATTATAACATCAAACTCTAGACCCCTGGTCCTATACCAAAGCACTTGTCACATAGGTCTTACATCCCAGGGTCTCTGCCCCACAAAAGATGCACACCGAGACTTACTGCTATCACGGTTTTATAGCCTAGAGTCACTCCCTATGCAAACTTGAACACCGGGTCTTACCGCCTCAGGCATTTGGCTAACACAATCTGAATGCTCTGCCAGCCTAAGGAAACATTGGTATAATAGGTCTTAGTGTAATGCCCTTACCTTATTTTCACATTTTTCAGAGTGTTTATGTGCAGTTCGGAGGGTGCACATGATTAGGATAAATATACTAATAAAAAATGCTTGATTATAGAAATTCCCCACATGAATTATACATAATAATTACAAATGACGTAGCCATATAAGGCTACCAGGGTATCTAAACCCATTATAGTGAAATGCGGACATCCTTCCGTCTTCTTTCCATTACAACATTTCCTATGTGCAACCATCTTCTTTTTCCTTAGTATACCTTCTGTTTTCACCTGTCTAAATTATTAGTAGGGGAGGGTAAGATTCGAGAGAATCTTAGTAGGAAACATTTACCATAATGCATGTATGATAGATGCTATGTGCATGACATGTTAGCTTTAACTAGATGCATTCCCCATAATGACATTTTTGCATGCTCAATGTTTCATGTAACATAACTATGGCCACAGTATAAACAGAAACAGAGCTTCATTATTCAAATATGCTCTACACAATCAAGTAAAGCAATCATATACATTACTACACAAGCAAATGTATCAAATAAATGCAAAATAAGGTAAGTCCCCTACCTTGTATCTTTAAGTCCTCCTCTTGTACCTTTTTCTCCAACCATTAAAAATGCTTTTTCTTTGACACCTCATGGCCCTAGATGAATAATCATGTCACTAGGGTCTTTGCATTAGGACCAATGTGTAGCTAATGGGCCCATACTAATTCCAAGTTCTTGACTTGACCTTTGGAAATTAACTTATCACTATCTGACATTACATTTACATTTTCGCATAAGATGTAAATTTGGCAGATTTTTCACTGAACTTTGAAAAATCATAACTAATCCTACAAAACTTCGATTGGGATGATTCAAAATTCTATGTAACCCTTATTAAGTCTATTTTGAAGGTAAAAATACTTCCCACAATCTTCTATCCACATAAAATTCACAGTTTTCACATTTTCTCTTGCTGCTAGAAAATCTATCTAGCTTAATGGTCTAACTTCAAACACTAAAATTTTTGAGTACTTATTCAATCTCTACCCATTACTTATCAATTAAAGATCTTTATGTGTACTTTAAATTTGGAAAATCTTAGGGTCAATGGATAATGTTTAGCCATTCAAAAATGCAACACAACCAAACTGCCTTATAAACAAAATTCAAGCAGCTTTAAACATAAACTTCCAAAATCATCATTTAACCTTAAACATGTGATTAAACCATGACTAAACCTTAAAAACACCCCTTAGATGAAATATGAACAGAAACACCCTAAAAAATACTCATCCAAATAATAATCTAATCCTTTCAAAATGAAGCCTACGCTTACCTCTATGAGTTTTCACAACTTGATTGGAAATATGGCTATACTTTGGTATGCGAGATGGCACCAAAAACCTCCAAATGAAAATCTAAAACCAAAGAAAATGAAGCTTAGGATAAGTAGAAGAAGGTTTGTGAAGTGTATTTTGAGAGGAAACACCGATTCGGAGGTGAAATTGGTTCTGTAGCTCAAAAACAGTTACTATTCTTGTTCTATCTCTTCTCTACCATTTTTCCATGATTTTTTTTTTCTGATTTTTCTCCCCTTTTTCCCATGTTGGATGAAATTATAGGCTAAGAGGGACTCATGAAAATTTTTTCCACGTGTCAAATTCCTACAGTGCCATTTGTCCGGTGATCCAATGATTCGGTGACATGTATTACTTACTTTAATAAAGTAGGTCCCACCTCCTTCTCTCTCCTCTTAGTTGTCCTTGATTAGTCAGAGGAAGGAGAGGCCTGACAATTTCCCCAGACTCCTAAGTTCAATGTTCAGGAAGTCAAGTACACTACTGGGCAGGGCACTAGTGGATTCCCTTGACTATTGTGCTAAGTGTTACCTCTATATAGTGCCAACACAAAAGTAACTTTATGACTCTCATAATTAAGGGTAAGTGTCACCTTTTTGTCGGTCAACTTTGAAAATTCATAACTTAATCTAGAAAACTCCAATTGAGGTGGTTCAAGTTCCTATATGCAGATCTTTAAGTCCTTTACAAGGGTAAAGTATCATTTAGTGCCAATTACAGAGTTAAAAGTCCAAGGATCCTCAACCAACCCTTCTGTCTTAGGGTTCAATCTAGAATCGGTACCACAACTTTAATAGATCATAACTTACAAACTGCATACCCAAAAAACACATTTTATATATCATTCTAAATCTTAGGATGTCTACAATAAAATTGTAAAATACCACAGTCATTGCACAAGATTTATTTTACTAAAATGCAACCCAAAGCAAACTGATTCCTTAAAAACGAATCTGGTAGCACTAGCTAGAAGTAGCCTTTTATTCCAAATTTAGGGTTTTCATTCCAATCCATCCAAAATCATAAACACAAGTTATTACTACAAAAGGCTTTCCTATGGAATCCATTTATAACCTCAAATTTGGCAAAATCAAATTCCTTCCCTAAGCATCTGTCATTACCTAAACTTAGGGTTTCCCGAGCAAAAATTCTATTTTCTATTTTGATGCTTCCAGAATCGTTTCTCACCTTTATCCTACGCAATTTTTCATGCTAAATGTATTGGAAACCTAAAATTCATCAAATTGTTTCCCTATTATTCAGTTCTAGTTGAAATTTAGGGTAGAATAACAGATTCATAAAAGCTTAACTAAAACTTAAGATATTATACTCAAATTGAAGCTTATTCTTAGATTAACAAATCCATGCTGTAGCCTATTCTTGATTTTGTCAGCACCTACACCTTAAAGGTAGCATGAAATTCCTCTATTCAAGATTCTAAAATCATAAAAATATAGCCCTTGATGAGTAGAACAAGATTCATTAAGGCTCGATTGGCTAGAAATGTGAGTTCGGGGTTGAAATTAAGCAAGAATACCTTATCTCTCTTGGTGTTCTTCAAGATTTCATTTTCTCTTTCCTTTTTCTATTTCTCACTATTTTCTCCCTTATTTTTGCTGCCTTGGCCGAATTTAATAAAGGTTGGGAAGGTATTGGATTAAATGAACAAGTGTCCATATGTTTAAGTCACAGGGTGCCCGGCGATCTTTCAGGAAAATCTGACCTCTTTTCTCTCTCCCTCTTGGCCAGCCTAATGCTCCCTTACTTAGGCCTTTGGTTGTCTTAATAGGTTAGGGGAAGAGAGGCCTAATGATTTCCCTTAACTACTATGTTCAAAGTACAGGAAGGTTGGACACATGGCCGAACCAAAGATAGGCGAGTTGTCAACTCAATTAGGATATGTAATAAATGAGGGACTAGGTGGTGCCATCCTTATTGGACCAACACAAAGGTTGAGTCAGGCATAAAGCAAAAGGGGATTTGTGGCGCCATATCATATGTCTAACACAAAAACAAAAGTCACTTTATGAAAACGCTAATTTAATAAAGTAACTTTTGTGGTGTATTACTCACGGTGGTGCTACATGTGAATGTTGTCACCCCCTTATTTTATTTTTACCTTTTTTAGAGTATTTGGGAAAAGTGATACGCAGTTTAGCTAGCAGTACAGGAATACCATAAACATACTGATAATATGTTTATGATTACAAAAATTTGCCTTAAGGGTTTGTACATGATAATTACTACTAATGTAGCCATATAGGGTTACTAGAGTGTTTAAACCTGTCCCAATGAAATGGAGACATCTTCCTGTCTTCATTCCACTATTAAAATCCTTTCGTGTAGTTCTTGTCTTTGATCTCTGCATACCTTCTGTATTCACCTGTCCAAATTGTTGTTAGGGGAGGGTGAGCTTCGGGAGAATCTCAGTAGGAAAATAGTTACCTTAATGCATGCAAAATATATGCTATATGCATGACATGTTAGCTTTACCTAGATGCATGTCCCATAATGAAATATTTGCGTGCTCAATATTTTATGCAACAAAACTATGGCCACAGTATAAACAAGAATAGAGCTTCATTTATTCAAATATGCTCTACACAATCCAATAAAGCAATCACATACATCACGACACAAGCAAAGATATTAAATACATGCAAGTAAGGTAAGTCCCCTACCTTAAACCTTTTTCGCTTTGAAACTCATGCCTCGTAATGCATGCCAAACCCTTGAGCTCTCAACTTGATCCTAAAATATCAAATGTACAAGAATTAGGTTAAAACCCATTCATGTTCCATTTCAAGCACTTCTATAGTAGTTATATAAACCTATTGTGAAAAGTTACCAAAATGCCCAGGGGACCCGGTTCGGGCTCGCCATACCCGGTTCGACCGTACTTTTACTGAAATTTTAACCTAGGCTATTTTGACATATTTTTGCCCAAGGAATCCATTTCCAAACTCAGAATTACTAAATTCACTGCTAAAAGACAAGAATGCCCTTGGCAGTCGTAATTTTAGGGTTTCAGGGGCATTTTTGTAATTTTGCTTTTTCGGGCTTTTCTGAAAAAGTAATCAACTATAACCCCATCTAATTTTCCCTCCTAAACTCAATGGAATCATTAAATTACCAAAAATCTAACTCTAAACCCTCTATCTAGCTCTGGCCAAAATCCCAGGATTCTTTGGAAAAAATTGGAGTTTTTTGATTCTAACTCCGCAAACTTGCTTTTTTCTACTCCTAACCACTTTATTAACTATTTAATTACATTAAAACCACCCTTTAGAATGAATTTTCTAAAGTTTACAATCTGAGAAAATACAATAGAAATTCACCGATTAAATTACTCACGGCAGTCAGAAAAATCAATATTCGAAATTTTAGAAGTCACCTTTTCTTTCGTTTGGTTGTTTCTCTTATTTGGCCGAAAACCCTAACCCTCTACCACTGAATTTCTTGCTTCAAATACCTTAAATAATATAGAAGAGGAGCTTAGGAGAAGGATTATACACGTTAGGTAAAAATTTACCAAAGAAATCAACCTACCTTATGAGATTTTCCTCCTCTCTCTAAAACTCTTTAAAGCTTTTCTCTCTATTTTTGTGGTAGAAAATCGTTGGGAATGGCTGATGGAAGATGCATAATTGCTTTTTAATACTTGGCTTATGTCACTTTGGATTATGCTTATGTCATATTTGCTAATTTCCAAAAGTTTCAAACTTTTTATTTTCATGTAATAATTTCTATCTTTATCCAATTGTGTCATAAGCTCAATTAACATGTAACTAACATTTTCCTCTTCATGTTACATGTAGGAGACACCTAGGGGTCCTTCTATTTGGTCTCAATTGACTTCAAAACTTGTTCAAGTTATGTGTACACTTTAATTTACAATTTCGGTCAAATTTGCACTTTTGCTCCAACTTTCCATAAATTTATATCTATTTGACCAAAATACACCAAATATACATTTCCTCTTTATTTTCCTTAATTAATTGAAATTAAATTCAATTAATTGGAAAATAATTAATTTGGCACTTGTTTGAAAAAATTACAATTTTGCCATTACCTTTCTCTTTATTTTTGAATTTCTGGCAGATTTTCTGCCCAAACTTTTAAAACTCATAACTAATTTTGCAGACATTGTATCGGTGTGATTCCAAAGACTATAGAACCCTTATTAAGTCTTTTTTCAAGAAAAAATATAGACTATTACCAATTAGAAGCACAAAATTCCAAGAATTTAAGTTTTTGAATGCTGTTCCAGAAATTTTACAATTTTTCTGGGCTAAATTCAAAAATTCATAACTTTTTGTATATAGCTTTAAATGTTTCATATAACCTATCAAATTAAACCTTAGGATGTCTACTTTTAGTTTGGAAACTTTTATAATTTGTTGTCATCATTTGTGTATCCAAAACAACATGAAAAACTCACTACCTCGCAGACGATTTCATTAAAACACTGTTCATTTTTCAATTTAAAATATTAAATTCCGATGGGCATGAATATTCACCATTTTATTTCATTTAACACCTCAAAGATATAAGAAATATTAGTAAATAGATTTGGAACACCCGTTAAACCACAGCTTAGCAATCCACTTAATTGAGGCTTATTCTCTAGCCTCAAATCCCAAAATTTGGGATATTAAATTTCTCTCCCCGTTCAATAAATTTTGTCATCGAAATTTGAATATCTACAACTTGTGGATCACTTCTTATCACTGGATCCATCCTTTTTTCATGTTCAGGCTCATAAGCCATGCAACATAATGATCATATAGCCAAGGGTCACTACCCCCATTCCTCGGGTCACTGCCCATCACATTTATGAATTCATCTGCCAGCCTATGGACATATTGGTCTATTAGGTCTTAGGCCCAAGCACATACAATTCATCATACTTTCGCTACACCACTATGATGTTTCACATTATCTAATACATTATAGGTAGGACTACACTATCTGCCTACACTTATCTTACTTCCTTAGTTGGATCCCACTGGACCTCTGTAGTAACCCTTACTTGTTCTGTAATTCAGTTCGGTTGGAAACATTCAAGGCCAACCAATGTTTCAACCCCTACTTGTTTTGTAATTCGGTTCAGTCAGAAACGTTCAGGGCCAACCACTATTGTAATCCCTACTTGTTCTATAATTCGGTTCAATGTACCCGTAGGCACCATGTTTATTCATGCTCAGTATACCTATAGGCACTATGCTCGATCATGCTCAATGTACTTGTAGGCACTATGTTCGGTTATGCTTAGTGTACCATTAGGCACTATGTTCAGTCATGCAATATACCCATAGGCACTATATTCGGTGTACCTATAGGCATTATGTTTGATTGTGCGCAGTGTACCTATAGGCACTATGTTCGGTCATGTTTAGAGTACTTATAGGCATTATGTTCGATGATGCTTATTATACCCACATACACTATGTTCGATCATATTTAGTGTACCCATAGGTACTCAATTTGATTCGGTGTACCCGTAGGTACTCATTTTAATTTGGTGTAATGTATCTGGCATGTAGGATTTTACAGCCTAGGATCTTTAACCCAACTTTTAGGTTCGTTATGAAATCTGGAACCTCAATATCACATAAATTGGAAATAATTTCCCTCAATTAAACCAATAGGTTTGCGAAGAGTCAAGATTAATAGCACTTGTTCTAACCTTCAGCATCGTCAGTTTAGTTTCTTTAGGATCGATATATGACAAAATCACCAGTAATTATGCATCACCATATATCATACCTATGTACCTTTAACATTACAATGTTATTAAGGATAATCGCTTAGCATGGAGAAACCTCAAAACTTTTACTATGCCTGAAATTTCCATAACCCCTTCAAATGGACCTTTCTGGGCAGTATTCACTATGACAAAATTGTCTTAATTTAAAAATCAATACTTAAATGATAATTAGCCATGGAAAAACCTTAAGACAATTGCTATTTCACAAGTCTCCATGACCTTGCCAACTTAACTTCCAGAGGGTCACCCATCTTAAGATCACCTTAGGTGGAGCACGATTAACTTTCGTGCGATTGTGCGTAAACGCAGATACCGGCTTCAACTATTTCCAACCTCTGGTACTCTGAAACTTCTCTTGTCTCAAATATCATGCTAGCTGCCTGTGGCTGACTAAATACCATGTTTGTACCCTGGCCTTGGCCGTACCTACTTCCTTAAGTTTTCATAATATCCTTGGACTATCCTCAGTCCAGTATTGCACTACTTACTACCCTAGAATATAACCTAACCTTTCTGGGCTGATCACAGAAAAGAGGTAGTTCACTTATCTAGTACCCTATTCGATACATATCCCCTTTTACCATGTAATCAGAACCATATCAGTATACTATCATGTTGCCAGAACTACCACTCTACCAGAACTGCTTCGGGCTATTCTAGAACTTTTTGAGGCTTTGATACTAAAATTTCACCCCTTATCTTATTTTCACTTGTTTCAGAATATTTACAAAAAATGATACGCAGTTTAGCGGGCAGCACAAGAATAGCATAAACATACTGATAATATGTGCATGATTATAGAAATTACTCATAGGGGTTCGTACATGATAATTACCACAAATGTAGCCGCACAGGGTTACTAGGGTGTCTAAACCCATCCTAGTGAAACGGAGACATATTCCCATCTTCGTTCCACTACTGCAATCCTTTCATGTAGTTCTCATCTCTAATCTCTGCATACCTTATGTATTCACCTATCTAAATTGTTATTAGGGGATGGTGAGATTCGAGAGAATATCATTAGGAAAATAGTTACCTTAATGCATGTAAGATATATACTATATGCATAACATGTTAGCTTTACCTAGATGCATGCCCCATAATGAAATTTATGTATGCTCAATGTTTCATGCAACAAGACTATGGCCACAGTATAAATAGAAACAGAGCTTCATTTATTTAAATATGCCCTACACAATCCAGTAAAGCAATCACATACATCACTACACAAGCAAAGATATCAAATACATACAAGTAAGGTAAGTTCCCTACCTTAAACCTTTTTCACTTCAAAACTCGTGCCTCATAATGCGTGCCAACCCCTCGGGCTCTCAAATCAGTCCTAAAATGTCTTATGTACAATAATTGGGTTAAAACCCATTAATGTACTATTTTCAGCACTTCTATAGTGGTTATATAAGCCTATTCTAAAAATTTATTAAAATGCCTCAGGGACTTAGCCCGATCGTACTTTTACCAAAATTTTAACCTGGGAAATTCTAACATATTTCAGCCTATGAAATCCATTTTCAGACTCATAATTACCAAATTCACTACTAAAAGATAAGAATGCCCTTGGCAGCCCTAATTTCAGGGTTTCAGGGGTGTTGTCGTCATTTTGCTTTTTCAGGATTTTCTAAAAAAGTGATTAAGTATAACCCCACCTTATTTTCCCTCCTAAACTCAATGGAATCATCAAATCACCAAAAATCCAACTCTAACCTCTCTATTTGGCTCTGGCGAAAATCTCAGGATCCTCCAGGGAAAATTGGGTTTTTCAATTCTGACTCCGCAGATTTGCTCCTTTGTACTCGTAACCGCTTTATTAACTACTTAATTTGTTAAAACCACCCTTTATACTCAATTTGGGTAGTATAACGTTTAGGACACACCCTTTTCCAAAGTTTACAATCTGAGCAAATACAACATAAATCCATCAATTAAATTACTCACCTCAGTCATAAAAATCAATATTCAAAATTTTAGAAGTTACCGTTTCTTTTGTTTGGTTGTTCCTCTTATTTGGATGAAAACCCTAACCCTTCACCACTAAATTTTTTGCTCAAAATACTTTAAATAACATAGAAGAGGAGCTTAGGAGAAAGATGATACACGTTAGGTATAAATTCACATAAAAAATCGACCTACCTTGTGAGATTTTCCTCCTTCTCTCTCTAAAACTCTCTAAAGCTTTTCTCTCTATTTTTGCTACTGTAAACCGCTAGGAATGGCGGATGGAAGATGCACAATTGCTTTTTAATAGCTGGCTTATGTCACTTTGGTTATGCTTATGTCATATTTGCTAATTTCCAAAAGTTCCAAAAATTTTATTTTCATGTAATAATTTCTATCTTCATCCAATTGTGTCATAAGCTCAATTAACATGTAACTAACATTTTCCTCTTCATGTTACATGTAGGAGACACTTAGGGGTCCTTCCCTTTGGTCTCAATTGGCTTGAAAACTTGTTCAAGTTTTGTGTACACTTTAAGTTACAATTTCGGTAAAATCTGAACTTTTGCTCCAAATTTCCATAAATTTATTTTATTTGACCAAAATACACCAAATATACATTTCCTCTTTATTTTATTTAATTAATTGAAATTAACTTCAATTAATTGGAAAATAATTAATTTGGCACTTGTTTGAAACAATTACAAGTTTGCCATTACCTTTCTCTTTACCTTCGGATTTCTGGCAGATTTTTTGCCCAAACTTTGAAAAATCATAACTACTTTTTTTGATATTGTATTGGTGTGATTCTAATGGCTATAAAACCTTTATTAAGTCTAGTTTCAAGAAAAAATATAGACTTTTACCAATAGGATGCACAAGATTCCCATAATTTAAGTTTTTGATTACTATTCCAGAAAATTAATAATTTTTCTGGGCTAACTTCAAAAATTCATAACTTTTTGTATATAGCTTTAAATAATTCACATAACTTATCAAATTAAAGTTTAGGATGTCTACTTTCATTCTAGAAAGTTTCTTAAATGTTTGTCATCATTTGTTCATCCAAAATCACATGACAATCTTACTGTCTTACATTTGACTTCATTAAAACACTGTTCATTTTTCAATTTAAAATATTAAATTCCTATGGCCATGAATATTCACCATTTTATTTCCTTTAATACCTCAAAAGATATAAGAAATATTAATGGATAGATTTGGAACATCTGCTAAACTAGGGCTTAGCAGTCCCCTTAATTCAGGTTTATTCTCTAGCCTCCAATCCCAAAATTTGGGGTTTACGCATGTAATCTTCAAGAATATAATAAGTATCTGTACCAAGCCATCAATGACACGACATATGTCTATGCCTCAGGGGATTTCCAAGTGCGTATTGGTGTGTCTTGGAAAATTGCAGGTGTTCGTGTAGGTGTTAACAAATGTTATGGCACCATGTTTGCCTAAGTGCCATAAAAATAGCACCATCTGTGTGTCTTAAAGAGACACCAAGTATCCTCATACACATATGCACTGGTATATTTATCCAACTACTTACATACACAAGGAAATATTAGTTGCTAAATTTCATGATATTACAGTAGATGACTTTTATTATATTGCAATAAAGAAATTTTTTCAAAAATTCATCACTCGAGTGACCAACAGAAACTTTCACAACTAGCTCGTTTACTGTCAATAAGGAAAAAGTGAAAAAATTAGAACACACCACTCAAATGCAAGTAATTCAAACTTCTTCACATTACTCGAGTGGTCAATTAAGTAAATCACCATTCCATGTTTGGGAATTATTTTGGATGTTGTAAGCGAGTAAATCTCCCATAAAACATTTTCCTTAAGCGTTGTTATTATTAAAATATGGAATCTAACATTCTCATCCTTTTTTATGATGACAAAACTTAATTGAACTTTGAAAATTCTTTTAAAAACATTCTGATAACTTGTTAGGAACTACTGATGCTCATCTAAGAAACATGCTTATTAATGTTAACACAAGATATCAGTGGAAAAAACATATATTAGTCTTTCCAATATAAATACATTTTAAGTTCATGGGGACACACCAAGTTACTATTAACAAAACATGTAAAACAATAATACATGGAAGTATTAGCACAATACACAATAAATATCATAAAATAAGGAAAAGCGTATATAAGCATTAAACCCTAAGTAGCAATATCATTCTCAATCACTACTCTAAGAACTAACACCAGAGCCCTTATCCTTATCATTATTAGCATAAGGTCTAGATTCTTATCCTATTAGTTTGTCATCATCAGAAAGAAAAGAAGGATCAACGAAAGTAGAAAAGGAAGGACGAGTTCTGAGAGGAGCATTGGGAGGTTGTTTGATTGATTTCATGGAGGAAGAAGGGGAATAAGGAACTATAGTCCTAACAGGAACTTTAATGATAGGAGTATATGCATCATCGACTGTGTCTCGTTCCTACTGGGCAAAGGTAAGTGAATCAGAGGCTACTAGATTTACAAGCTGGAGAGAAGGAATGACAATGGAATTATTAGGGTCAAAGACATAGATGGGAACATGTTGAGGCTATATATGTGGAGTGTGTGGGCTGTTGAGAAGTCATATTGACATCGATCTCCTTATCAATATGAGAATTAAAATCATCATAATGATGAGATTGATAAGCATTAGATGTTTGAGAAGGTGATCAAGACTAAATGACTGGGTCTTCAAGGAGAAGTGCACTAGAATATATATGGTCAGAGATAATAGCCTTAGAGGCAAGGTGTGTTTAAGTCTGATCAAAAGTAATATCAATATAAGCTGAAGATTCAGGATCATGCATGGTAAATAACATATTGCCCTGATAAGTGGTCTTAGGAGCAGGATGAGATGTAGGAACATGGCTAGGATGAGAGCAAAAGGCATAGGCTGGGGCTTTAGAGGGGTAGTATGAGCAGGCACCAAATGATCCAATCTCTGTCTAATAGCTCTTAAAAGACTTCGAAACTCTATGTCTAAGCCTCTTTTTGAGCAATCATGATCTTGAAGTTATGATTAACCATGTCATACATCTGTCTCATCCTTTATCAATATGTGTGAGGAACTCAGTGTTGGTATTGGCTAGGTTGACATGAAACAATTGAATGAACTCCCTTAAATATAGTTGAATAGTAGAACCCAAAAAAGAAGGTATAGGGGAACTACCCTGAGTAGAAGATTGTGTATCATCTAATCTTGAGGTCTCTGGCTTTGCCCTCTTCTACTTTCTTGGTGTGGTGGCAAGAGGGTGAAGTAAAGGCAATTCAATCTTTAATTTTCCAATTTGATGTCAACCAAATTAAGGTAGCCTTTCTAGAGATTTATTTGGCTCCAAGTACCAAATGCCATCAGCCTTCAAGAAGAGGGAGATCAAATATGGGAATGGGAATGGTATTGACTTCGTTGGGGTATATCTATAACATTTGATCTCCAAAAAGATAAGCTTCCCTAGGTTCCTCTACTCCTTACTCAAGATAAAGGCCACCAGTCTGTACTCTCTATCAATGAAGTAGGTGAAGTTATTTGTAATATCCTGAATTTTTGGCCTAGAGACTTGAGGATAAACCTATATCAAGAAGACTGATAAGCCCAGTTTGGGAAGAGTCTCAAGAATGATAGAGACAGAAATACTCTCGAGGACTGTATGAATTAGGTTTTCTGAAAGAGAATGGTTCTCCTAATGATAAAAGGCCTTACAAGGACATATGGCACCATTCACATAAAGTAGCTTTTTGGAAAAGTACAATGATTAATCCACTTTATTAAAGTAGCTTTAATAAAGTAGTAATGATGACTCAACTTTAAGGGCGGCACCATAAGAAAGTGCCATGTGTCCCTTCATCATGAGAATGCACTATTTATCTTTTGTGTTTGCTTTACTAAAAGGTGCCACATGTCCCTTATCATGACATTGGATATTTACTTTTAAGTTAGCACTCTAAAAAGGCATCACCTAGCCTATGAGTAAGGGGAATCTACCAGTTTCCAGCCTGGTCATGTACTCGACTTTTTCGAATACCAAACCCGATATCCAGGGAAAATATTCAGGGTCCTCCTTTCCTTGACCCAAAATGGATGGTCAAGGAAAGAGAAAAAGGGAGAGGATGATCTTGAAGGACATGTGTCACCCTATGGTTTAATCACAAGACACATGGCATATTGTGATCAAGGCACAAGACACATGGCACAAATCCAACACTCCCCTTTCTCTTTAAAGTTTCAGCAGATATAAAGAGAGGACAAATAGAAAAACTTTCAAGAAAAAGAAAGAGTAGAGAAAGAGTGGAAAAACTTAGAGTTCTTGAGATTCTGGACCAATTTCACTACCGACTCTCTATTTCCAGTTGACGAAGCCTTCACAAATCTTCTTCTACTCAGTAGGGCTTTATTCCTATGGTTTTGGATTTCAAATATGAGGTGTTTGGTGCTATCTTGTTGGTTTAAGTACTGCCAGAATAAAAAACCGACTGTGGTATACCATTGAGGTAAGCTTAAGCTCTGATTTGAGCTTAATCTCTTAAGGTGTTAATAAGTTTTTCTTAAGGTTATGGGGTTGCCTAGTTTCAGCTAGCATGAGAGAATAGGGTCTTGATGATCATATTATTAGAGCAAGCGTTTCACCCAAAGGGGGGGTGAATTGGGTGATACTAAAATTTTGTTGCGAATATAAAAACTTGACGGTGAATATAAAGAAATAAAGAATAAGGAGAAATATCACCGAAGTGTACACAGAGAGTTATACTGGTTCGGCCACAACCGCTTTGACCTACGTCCAGTCCTCAGAGCTTCTCTGAGAGTTTCACCATAACTTCCAAGATTCAGTGGGTTCTTGGCACCTCAGTACAAGCAAGTTCCTTCGCCTGGACACTTGCTCCCCCTTACAAGTTGTAATCCAATCCTAACTCAAGGTTCCACAACCTTAAGTTATCTCAATAACAAATATTGAGTTTGAATGAAATATCTCTCTCACAGAGTAAATAAGAATCATTGAAGTATAGAATTACAAGTATAATGTAAAACAGAGTAATGAGCTTGAAAATGTGTTCGTGTGTGTTCTTGTTCTATCTCTGTTTGGATGTTCCCATATATATAGGTGTGATGGTAATGACCGTTGGAACATTTTCTTCTCGTCCGTTAGAGTATACGCAGCTACTGTTGACTTTTCCAGTATTTGAAAAATATCCGTTTGCGGTAGGGGGCGGTAGGTGACATTTGAACGTTGCATTTGACTTTCCTTATTTGGTAAGATCTCTTCATTGTTTATCTATGGATATGCTAAGAATACTAATATAATGAAAGGTTAATTATATAGGAAACAAATCAATAAACATTGGAATGAATCCTCAAAATCTGAACTTCCATACTCGAGTAGCTACTTGAGTATTCATTAAAGGTTACTCGAGTACATACTCGAGTATCATCGGGAAAACTTTGATAAGCTGCAAGTTAATAAGCAAACATAACATTACTCGGGTAGTGCATGAAGTAAACAAAAATTCAAACCTTTGGAAATACCTGTTTACTCGGGTACTTACTTGAGTATGGCTCCCTTTTCTTCATAGGTTACTCGAGTAGCAACTCGAGTAAACCTTCAAATAAACTTTAGGTTACTCGATGCTTCACTCCAGTAATGTTGGCAGGATTTCAAGGCCGAGAGCACTTCAAGTTTGATTACCTTGTTACTCGAGTGCTTACTCGGGTAAACATAAATTTTCTGCATAGCTTACTTGGGTAATGACTTGAAGTTCTCTTCCAACTAACACTACATACTCGAGTAGTGACTTGAAGTTGTTCTTCTAAGTAATTCTGCATACTCGAGTAGTAACTTCAAGTGAAGGGTGAGAAAAGAATTTTATGTTATTCGAGTAATACCTTCAGGTTTTGCTTACCACAGTAAGTTACTCAAGTAGCTCCTCGAGTAACATTGGCAGGGTTGAAAATGCCGAGAGCAACACATTTCTTGAAACAGAGTAACTCGAGTATCATTGGCACGATTGAAAATGCCGAGAGTAACTGGAAGTTTTTGACATGGTTACTCGAGTAACTACTCGAGAAATGTTGGCAGGCCGAGAGCAACTACCAGGAGTTACCTGGTTACTCGAGTAATATTGGCAGGCCGAGAGCAACTTGAAAACATTTACCTTATTGCTTGAGTGCTTACTCGAGTAACATTGGCAGGTTACTTGAAGGTTGACCTGGTTACTTCAAGTTTTTGTCTCATTACTTGAGTAGCTACTCGAGTAACCCTTTAGAAAATTTGTCAACAATGAAGTTTCTCAGCTTTTTCTCTTGGCCTTTCTTCATTACTCCAATGCTTACTTCAAGTGATGATTTTCCCTGTTATTACTTTGTTCAAACTTATTTGTTTATCAAATCTTTTTCATACCATTCTTTTTTATCATCAATACTTGAGATTTAACATTCTCCCCCTTTTTGATGATGACAAAACTTGGTGATTTTGAACAAGATTTTTGAAAGTAAATTATCAAACAAACACTTCTTGAACTCTCAATGATTGTTTTGAAAAACTTTGTTAAGTGTAAATTCAAAGTGTTTTTGAAGTCATAACATACACCTTGCATATATAACAAACTCATTAGTCCCACAATGTATTATAATTTAAAAGCTAAAATGGACTTGAAATAAATTCATAACTTAAGTAAACTTGCATTAAACTTAAATTTACATTGCAAATGAAAAAGGTATAAGTTAAAAAGGCTCCCTAAATCCCATATACACCCATATACCCAAAAAGAAACAGAAACTTCCATAAAATCACTCTCAAGTTCTTCTCCCCCTTTTTGTCTTCATCATTTAAGAGGAGGATTGGTAGGCTTGACCATGGAGATAGGATTCACTGGAAGAACCAAAGAACCATCAGGAAGATTTAGTGGAGGGATATGGATGTCATCTCTGGGAGAAATAGGAGAAGGCTGGTAGACAATCATAGTGGTGGTCTCAACCTCTGGAGTATGATGATCAGAGGATGAGGGAGATATCTCCTCTGTATGAGTAGGAGAAGAAATGGGTGTAGGAGTAGGTTGGGGCTGAGCTCTAGGCGGTGAATCCTCAATGACAATATGGATGGTCTCATTGGTTTCAGGGTTATCCACTGAGCATAGTATATCTTCAGGTCTTGGCTCAGGTGGACTAGAGACTAGAGGAATAAGTGGTTCAACCTCAGAGTGATGAAGGTTAGATGGGATGTTCTCTGGAGGTGGTGGTATATGCTCTGGGGATGGTATATGCTCTGGAGATGGTATATGCTCTGGAGATGAAGAAGTCTCATGTGCAGAAGATGATGGACCGGCAGTAGGTCCGGGACCCAAAGAATCCAATCATGCCAGAATCAATTTCAAGGTCTCACATTGGGCACGTTGCTCAGCTAGCAACTCTTCATGCCTCTTATCCATCTTCTCTACCAACTCAGCCATCTTTCCATTCATGTGAGTTATCAACTCAGCATTTGTATTGGCAATGTCGACATGGAATCCTCTGAGCATATTTTCCATGAAGTGCTGAAGTGTGGCATTGAGGAAAGAGGGTGTAGAGGTAGTGGCAGCCGGAGCCGACGACTGAGTGTCATCCATTTTGCTAGTCTCAGTCTCAGTCTTCTTCTTCTTAGATCCAGATTCCAGAGGACCCTTGAGAGGAATATCAATGTTGAGCTTGCCAATTTGATTTCTCCCAACCAGAGTCAATCTCTCAATATTATCTTTGCTCTCCAGATACCATATCTTATTTTCCTTCAGAATGAGTGAGACAATCTGAGGATATGGCATAGGTGTGGTAGCTTTCCCATCTACTCTGTACCTCTTCATGTCAGAGAATATGTACTCCCCCAAATCTTTCTATTCCTTCAGGAGTAAGGAAGCAAACCATCTATAGTCCCTATCAGAAAAGTGGGTATAATTGTTGGCCTTGTTTACAAGGGATCTAGAGTAAATATACCATAGAACCTTGTGATGATCACACATATCACTAGGTTTGAAATTTAAGGGGCCTACAAGCTTACCAGGTTTAAGAACAGAGAATATTTGGTTTGAATCAAGTTTGGAGTAAATGTCATCTGGAGGGTTCTATATTCCTAACCACAGATTGAGCCTAGAAGGTGAGATGAGAATCTTTTGGCCTTTAACAGTAGTAGTCATCTCTTCCTCTACTGAGTTTCTATTGGGATCATTAAGAATTTCAAGATTACAGTAAAAGTGTGTGACTACTTTGGTGCAAAAAGGAAGTCTAATAGAAAGCCAAGGTATAAATGGTTCTAGAAAGGGACTAAGATCATGCTTCAATACCTCCTGAAGTACTTTGAGGTCCATATAGTGTGTCTTGCATACTTTTCTCCTGGAGAATTGAGTGAGGTATTTCTGGGACTCCTCTAGCTTGTTGACATTAAACCCCTTTGGAGGTTTGGTGATCTCCTCTTCTGGCAGTTCTGATTTCTTTGAAGACTGCCCCTTCTCAAGCTGATCTAGAATGCCAGCCATTGCCTTAGCCACATTCACATCATATTTGGGCTTTATAGGGGGTTTTGGTGTGAAAGAGGGAGTTGAGGAATCAGAAGTGGAGGAGAGGGAGACTTTGCACTTTTACCTCTCCCAGTAGAGGTGCTCTTCCTGGTATTGTCACAATAGATTGGTATTTCTTTGAGATAAATACCAAGATCATGTAGTTGTTGTTTTAACCATATTACTTGTGCACAACAACTTGAGACTGCAACATATTTGGCTTCCGTTGACGGAAGGGACACTGTATTTTGTTTCTTGCTGAACCATGAGACAAGAGATCCTCCAAGAAATTGTCCTTGTCCACTGGTGCTCTTTCTGTCTGTTTTGTATGCTCCATGATCTAAATCTGAATAAGCAACTAGATATTCATTCCTTCCTTTAGGATACCACAGACCTAATTCGGGTGTGTCAGCAAGGTATCTAAATATTCGTTTGACCGTTTCGGCATGTGATTCCTTTGGTGCTGATTGATATCTTGCACATATGCCAACACTAAATTGAATGTCAGGTCTGCTTGCCGTGAGATAGAGTAATGATCCTATCATTCCTCTGTATTTTGTGATGTTGTAGTCTTTCCCTTTGACATCAGCATCAAGCAATGTAGTTGAGCTCATAGGTGTGTCCGTTCCATTTGCTTCATTCATTCCATACTTCTTCAATAGCTCTTTCAAATACTTTGTTTGAGATATGAAGATTCCATTCTTTCTTTGTTTGATTTACAAACCAAGAAAGAAATTCAATTCTCCCATTATTGACATCTCAAACTCTCCCTGCATTATCTCAAAAAATTCCTTGAACAGAGATTCATTAGTAGCACTGAAAACATTGTCATCAACATATATTTGAACAATTAAAATATCATCACATTTTTGTTTTATAAAAAGTGTTGTGTCAACTTTTTCCCGTACAAAACCTTGATCAATAAGAAATTTACTGAGCCCTTCATACTATGCTCTAGGAGCTTGTTTTAAACCATATAAAGCCTTTTTGAGTTTGAAAACATGGTCAGGTTTAGTTACATCCTCAAAACCTGGAGGTTGTTCTACATATACTTCTTCCATAATGTAGCCATTTAGAAACGCACTCTTTACATCCATTTGATAGAGTTTGAATCCTTTGATGCATGCAAAGGCTAATAGTACGCGTATAGCTTCCAATCTAGCCACTGGAGCATACGTTTCCTCATAATCAATCCCTTCTTCCTGATTATAGCCTTTGGCCACCAATCTTGCCTTATTTCTGACAATAATTGTGGATTCATCGAGTTTGTTCTTGAATACCCATTTAGTACCAATGATCGGATGATCCTTGGGTCGGGGTACCAAGTCCCAAACTTGAATTCTTTCAAATTGATTTAATTCTTCATGCATTGCTATAACCCAATCATTGTCTGATAGGGCTTCATCAATATTAGAAGGTTCAATCTCAGAAATGAATGCAGAAAAACTTACTTAATTTGAAATTCTATTTCTAGTTTTGATCCCTTCATTCACATCTCCTATGACTTGATCTAAGGGATGACTTTTATTGTATTTCTAGGTTCTAGGTTGTCCTAGTGATTGCTCTTCTTCCTTGGTTTCATCAACTTCTGGAATAAGAGATTTAGAAATAGATTGACCATTTTCTTGATTTAAAACAACTTCCTGTTCTTCATCAATGGTTTTGTCAGAGGATTCAAATTCATCAAATACAATATGAATTGATTCTTCAACAACACATGTTCTTTTGTTAAAAACTCTATATGCTTTACTTCGGTTAGAGTATCCTAGGAAAATTCCTTCATCAGTTTTAGAATCAAATTTTCCTAAGTTATCTTTACCATTATTATGAATGAAACACTTACAACTGAAGATGTGTAGATGAGCAATGTTTGGCTTCCTTCCTTTGTACAGCTCGTATGGTGTCTTTCCAAGTTTTGTTCTAATATATGCTCTATTTGAAATATAGCATGTTGTGCTCATAGCATCAGCCCAGAACACTTGAGACACATTCTTTTCATTCAACATTGCTCTCGCCATTTCAGTGAGTACTCTATTCTTATGTTCCACGACTCCATTTTGTTGAGGCGTCCTTGGAGCAAAGAAATTGTGATCAATGCCATTAGTATCACAATATTCTTCAAAGGCTTGATTTTCAAATTCTCCACCATGATCAGTTCTAATACCTGCAATGGACATACCTTTCTTATTTTGCACTTTATTGGCAAAAACAATAAATTCTTTAAAGGTGTCATCTTTTGATGATAGAAAAATAACCCATGTAAATATGGAGAAATCATCAACAATGACCAATGAATATAAGTTGCCACCAAGACTCTTTACTCTTACTGGGCCAACTAAATCCATATGCAATAATTGTAGTGGTCTATTTGTTGAAATATCATTTTTCAATTTGAAAGATGATTTAGTTTGTTTACCCTTTTGACATGCGTCACAAATCAAATCGTTTTTAAAATTTACTTTGGGTAATCCAAGAACTAAATCCTTTTTGAGTAGTTTTCCTAGTTGATGCATGTTGACATGAGCCAATCTCTTATGCCATAGCCAACTTTCATCAGCATTACTCTGAAAACAATTTTCAAATTCATTTCTACTAATATCTAGAGTATAGCAGTTACCTTCCTTTTTTGCTCTGAGTTTAGCCTTGATATTCTTCTTATCAAGTAGTAAGTCTTTCTTGTTGACAATTAGACATTCCTCTGAATCAAATATTATCCAATTGTCTTTATCTGCACTTTGACTTACACTCAGCAAATTGTGACACAAGCCTTCAACATAATATACATCTTTGACTTTTATTCCTTTGTCTTTTTTGATTTCACCAATTCCAACTATCTTTCTGGATTGATTTCCTCCAAATTTTACCTTTCCACCTTCCTTAGGTTGCAATGTGGTAAAACTTTCAAAATCTCCGGTCATATGTCTAGAGCATCCACTGTCTATGTACCATTTGTTGTTTTTGGATGCTTTAAGACATATCTGTAATCAAATGACTAAGTCTTGGGTACCCACATCTTTTTGGGTCCTTTTGGGTTAGTACAAATAATTTTCTGAACGTATGAGCCTTTAGGTACCTATTTGTATGTTCCTATGTTTCCTTTCTTCTTATGAATACATGAAGAGGTATAATGACCTTTTCTATTACAGTAATTACAAAATGCAAAAGATTCGATGTATGTACATAATGCTGAAAATAATTCAAATATGACTTACCTCCTAGTTTCTTTCTACCTTTCCTTTTATCTAATTTTGGATTATATCCAATTCCAGATCGGTCATTTACAAATTGTTGAGCTTTTAAAATAACATTTAGCATCTCACTTCCTTGTGTAAATTTTTCAAGAGTTTTTGTAAGATCCGTGTTTTTCTTTTTCAAAGAAAAACAATTTTCACAATTCTTTTCTGAACTTTCTTTAAGTTCAATTTCAAGAGCTTTATTTTTTCTTTTTGAAAACAATTAATTCTTTAACTACTTTGATGAATTCGTAATGTAAAGCATTATATTCAGAGAGTAATTCATCATAGGTAGGATTAGAATCATTTACCTCTTCTTCTGTTTCTTCTTGAGCAACAAGACATATATTGGCTACTTCTTCCTCATCACTTTCTTCGTCAGAGGAGCTATCATCCCATATAGCAGATACGAAGACCTTCTTTTTGTTGAAGAATTTGCCTTTTCTCTTTTCTTTGCTCTTTTGATTCAGCTCTGGACATTCTGATTTGATATGCCCTGGTTTTCCACATTCATAGCAAATGATATGATCTTTGCTGCTAGGTCCTCATTTCTGAAAGTGTTTGAATCCTTGACCTTTCTTGTAAAACTTTCTAAATCGTTTTATGATTAGGCCCATTTCATCATCGTCAAATTCCTCATCCTCATCTTGATTCTCTTTTTTTCTTTTAGTGCAAGACCTTTCTTTTTCTTGTCACCAATGTCATCTAGTTCCTGTTTGAACTTTAGTTTGCTTTCATATTCATAAAGACTTCCAAATAGAGAAGCAACTGATCTCATTGTTTCTCCTTTTGCTTCTTTTATCACAGTGACTTTGGGCCTCCCACTCTTTAGAAAGAATATTCAAAATCTTTCGTGCTTGGGTATGTTGATCATAAACTTTCCCAAGTACTGCAAGTTGATTAACAAGATGAGTATATCTAAGTTCAAATTCAGATATTTATTCACCTGATTTCATTCGAAGTAGATTGAATACAGTGACCAAGGTGTTGATCCGATTCTCCTTTATTCCCGAAGTTCCTTCATGAGCTATTTCCAGAGCTTCCCACATTTCCTTTGCTATTAGAAGTGTGCAAATTCTGAAATATTCACTTTGACTCAAGGCACTTTGTAACATCAGAATTGCCTTGCTGTTGAGAATGATAAGTTTCTTGTCATTCTCATCATATTCCGCTGGTGTCTTGGGAATTTTCTGAGAATCTACAATCTTTGTAGGTTGATAGTTTCCACTCTCAATCACATCCCATAGCCCATATTTAGTAGCCATCACGAATACTCTGAACTTTGCTTTCCAGAAGGAAAAATGTTTGCCACTGAAACCTGGAGGTCTCGTGATGGATGCTCCGTCGGGAAGAATTCCTTCACCCATGCTTGCTATTGGATCCTTCTTAGGTTGTTATACCTTAACAAGAAGACCTACGCTCTGATACCAAATGTTAGAGCAAGCGTTTCACCTAAGAGGGGGGTGAATTGGGTGATACTAAAATTTCATTGCAAATATAAAAACTTGTCGGTGAATATAAAGAAATAAAGAATAAGGAGAAATATCACCAAAGTGTACACCGAGAGTTATACTGGTTCGGCCACAACCACTTTGACCTACATCCAGTCCTCAGAGCTTCTCTGAGAGTTTCATTATAATTTCCAAGATTCAGTGGGTTCTTGGCACCTCAGTACAAGCAAGTTCCTTTGCCTGGACACTCGCTGCCCCTTACAAGTTGTAATCCAATCCCAACTCAAGGTTCCACAACCTTAAGTTATCTCAAAAACAAATATTGAGTTTGAATAAAATATCTCTCTCACAGAGTGAATAAGAATCACTGAAGTATAGAATTACAAGTATAATGTAAAACAGAGTAATGAGCTTGATAATGCGTTCGTGTGTGTTCTTGTTCTATCTCTATTTGGATGTTCCCATATATATAGGTGTGTTGGTAATAACCATTGGAACATTTTCTTCTCGTTCGTTAGAGTGTACGCAGCCACTGTTGACTTTTCCAGTATTTGAAAAATATCCGTTTGCGGTAGGTGGCGGTAGGTGACATTTGAACGTTGCATTTGACTTTCCTTATTTGGTAAGATCTCTTCATTGTTTATCTGTGGATATGCTAAGAATACTAATACAATGAAAGGTTAATTATATAGGAAACAAATCAATAAACGTTGGAATGAATTCTCAAAATCTGAACTTCCATACTCGAGTAGCCACTCGAGTATTCATTAAAGGTTACTCGAGTATCATCAGGAAAACTTTGATAAGCTGCAAGTTAATAAGCAAACATAACATTACTCGGGTAGTGCATGAAGTAAACAAAAATTCAAACCTTTGGAAATACCTGTTTACTCGGGTACTTACCGAGTATGGCTCCCTTTTCTTCATAGGTTACTCGAGTAGCAACTCGAGTAAACCTTCAAATAAACTTTAGGTTACTCGATGCTTCACTCCAGTAATGTTGGCAGGATTTCAAGGCCGAGAGCACTTCAAGTTTGATTACCTTGTTACTCGAGTGCTTACTTGAGTAAACATAAATTTTCTGCATAGCTTACTCGGGTAATGACTTGAAGTTCTCTTCCAACTAACACTACATACTCGAGTAGTGACTTGAAGTTGTTCTTCTAAGTAATTCTGTATACTCGAGTAGTAACTTGAAGTGAAGGGTGAGAAAAGAATTTTATGTTATTCGACCTTCAGGTTTTGCTTACCACAGTAAGTTACTCGAGTAGCTCCTCGAGTAACATTGGCAGGGTTGAAAATGCCGAGAGCAACACATTTCTTGAAATAGAGTAACTTGAGTACTTACTCGAGTATCATTGGCACGATTGAAAATGCCGAGAGTAACTGGAAGATTTGACATGGTTACTCGAGTATCATTGGCATGATTGAAAATGCCGAGAGTAACTACTCGAGAAACGTTGGCAGGCCAAGAGTAACTGCTAGGAGTTACCTAGTTACTGGAGTGGCTACTCGAGTAATATTGGCAGGCCGAGAGCAACTCGAAAACATTTACCTTATTACTCGAGTAACGTTGGCAGGTTACTTGAAGGTTGACCTGGTTACTTCAAGTTTCTGTCTCATTACTCGAGTAGCTACTCGAGTAACCCTTTAGAAAATTTTCCAACAATGAAGTTTCTCATCTTTTTGTCTTGGCCTTTCTTCATTACTCCATTGCTTACTTCAAGTGATGATTTTCCTTGTTATTTGTAACCCCCTTCGATAATCAGGCCGGGATTAGTGTTTAATCATATTTAATAATCGAATGAGAAATCTGGAATAATTTAAAAATTTTCAAAATGCTTGTACACATTGATCTCCATTCATTTCATTCATTAAAACAAATGGCCTGTTTGGTCTGTTACATTTACAATATCAGAGTATCAGCACAATTCCCGACGTTAACCCGGGATAATAACATTTAATCCAAAATATTGTTCAGGGCATCATCGCCCATCTCAAAATCCATATCGGGGATTACGTAAAACTATAGTACTATGATCTATACAATATATTTACATTGATCCAAAATGATAACCAATTCGATATAAAACCAAAATGTTTAACTAAGACTACCGCCGGCAGTCCTAATCATTTATTGCCACTTGCTTGCTCTTCGATCCACTTGCCCTGTCTAAAAATGTTATTTGGAAAGAATGAGATTCTAGAGAATCCCAGTAGCAACAGTTTATTTATATGATGCATATATACAAAGCAAGTCACATATATCACAATGCAGCAATCAATATTCAAGACCAGGCTTTCGCCACGTTCCCTTCACTATATACGAGGTCGGGCTTACGCCACGCCCCCTTCACTTTATCTATATTCGAGTCCGGGCTTTCACCACGTCCCCTTCACTTTCACTGTAATCGAGTCCGGGCTTTCGCCACGTCCTCTTCACTTTCACTGTAATCGAGTTCGGGCTTTCATCACGTTCCCTTCACTTTCACTTTAATCGATGACTAATGCAAACAAGCAATGCAATACACATGATATAGGATAAAGTGTCACTACTTTTGTCTTTCCTTCCTTGAGCAGGTGTATGCCTTCTATGTTCCGGGCAAATATCAAATCCTATAATCATTAAGGATGAAGCATTATTCTCTATTCCAATAGTCAATTGACTTCAAAACACTTAATTTTGGTTATCATTAAAGTCCCTTAAGTAGCTACAATTGGCTCTAATAAAGGCCCTAAAGGATTGGGAAACACCGGTTTGGAAACCACTTTTCAAAATCCCAAGGTGCTAAAAACAGGGGGTTGGCTGCGGCCAAAACAAGCACAGAAGGTTTTTGGCTGCAGCCAAGAATTTATGGCTGCAGCCAAAACACGCACAGAAACTTTTGTGCTGCAGTCAAGACTTTTCTGCTGCAGCCAAGGAAACTTCAAAAATTCATAACTAATTATAGAAAAATCGAAATGAGGTGATCCCAAAGCCCATTGAAATCTATTTTAGTCCTCTTCATAGGAAAAATATGAACCAACACTGGAAATCACTACACAAATACAGAATTTAAGAAATGTCCGCACTATTCCAGAATTGTTCCCAGATTTAACATCAAACTTTGGACAATCATATCTCCCAGAATACTAAACGAAATGACACAAAATGTCAGTCCATTTTGAAGCTTGGGATGTGAAATTTAAGACTGGAAAGTTTCACAATTTTATGAAATCATTTGTTCATTCAAAACGCCAATACAAACAGACTGCCCATAATAGACTTTCAATGACATCATTTCCAATTTTCTACCAAAGTGACCAATGGCTCCAAAATCATTAACCAAACCTAATCCCCTACAATTTTCCACAAGGAATACAATGGTAACCTCAAAATGACCAAAATCACAACCCATTTACATGCCCTGTTTTGACCAAAGCGCAAAACCAACACAAAAGGGGCTAAACTTCACTTTTAAGCTTCAATGCAATTCTATCAATTCAAAACACTAAACAAGGCACCATTTCCATAACAACAACATACCATACACCCCAAGACCCTAAATCATGAAAATTAGGGCTAAAATTCTAGAAATTTTAGCCCTAACCAATGGCCACAAGATTTATATGAAATTGAAGCTTTCACTTACCTCAACAATTTTCCCAAAGTGACTTTTCAATTCTCCAACTTTCACAATCTCTTGAGGTCACAAACTAACACCAATGAACACATTACAACCATCACAATGAAGCTCTTCATTCAAGGATCAATATTAGAGAAGGAAGTTTGAGCATTTGGAGACATTTCCCTTACCTTTTTGAAGCTTTTCTTCCTTCCCTTGGTCTTCAATGGCTGACGAAGAGAGAGAACGAGAGAGATGAAAGGGAAGAGTGATGAAGAAAGAAATAATCTACTCCCTTCCCATTTCAGTTTTTCCAACGCAAAAGAGGGAAAGAGAGGAGAGAGAAATGCTTAAAAAAAACCCTTTGACTTTTCTCTCTCTCACACACACAATCCAACTTGCCACATGTCTTCTTCTTATTGGCCCTCACACAATAAGCACCCAATTAGCTTATCTAATCCGTCCATTAGTCATTTTAATTACACTTCTCATTTTTCTCTTAGTTAGTAATTAATTTCCCATTATCACTAACTTAAACCAATAATTCCATTCTTTAAATTTTCCATCAATTATGACATATAAATTAATATTGTCACCAATATACATTAATTCCACTTTAATTCGATAATTATCCTCAATAATTATCATCAGGCCTCAATCGAAAATTGGGGCGTTACATTATTACTTTGTTCAAACTTATTTGTTTATCAAATCTTTTTCATACCATTCTTTGTTATCATCAAAACTTGAGATCTGACACATATAATATTGACTATGATGTTATTTGAGGTTTGCACATGATAGGAATGAAGTATAGTGAGTTTTATGGATGAAAGTTGCAAAATCACTTTGTTTGGCCTTAAGACTACTTTTCGCCTAGATTGATTAATGGAGAAAGAATGTTATTTTTGTGGTTTTGAGATTATAAATGGATTCTACATAAAAAAATTATGTGGGAGTAGGTTGTGAACATAATTTTAGAAGGGTTGGATTGAAAACCCAAAAATTGAAGTTAAAGGAATAGTATTGCTAGATTTATTTTTTGGGAGTCAAGTTGTTTGTGGCTTGTTTTTAAATATCCAAATTTTATCCAATGGTTATTGTAACCCCCTGCCTTATTAACCGTAATTATAATTCTGAAATACATACTTAAGATGAATTAGATACCAGCGGATGGTAAAAGACACCTTTTCAATCCTATCTTCAAGATAGGGTTTTCACAAATTTCTTTGAAAATCCAATTAACCTGGTCTCATATTTGCATTTCGAATATAATTATTCTGCACAGTAAGTTGTATTCACACATATCAGAGTGTAAAACAAAAGTCCCGGCAAACCCTAGGTTTCATATATTAACTAAAGGGTTTACAGGGTGCGTTTGCCCATTTACAATTTCCCATACAAGGGATTACATGAACTATTCCAAAAATTTGCATCTCGAATATATACAGTAATCCCAACCAACATTCGATAACCAACTACCAAAACACATTCCTATAAGAGTCCTAGCTGCCCTTGGTTGTTTGCTTCTCCTTTGAGCCACTTGCCCTGTCTATAGGTTAGTAAATGGAAAGAATGAGATTTAAAAGAATACCAGTAGTAACAAATCACTCATACCACACATAATCACATAGCATGCAAGTAAATCATCAAGCAGCACAGCAACAACGAACACATCATACACATAGCTATCACAATATACGCAATGCCTTCACTTCATTCACATAGTCTTCACAGCATACACATAGCTTTAACTGCTCACACATTTACAACAGCATATCACGGTAAGGGTAGGGATAACCAGCATCACTCCCTACTGCTC
The DNA here is from genome assembly GCA_963242795.1 of Inga leiocalycina. Taxonomy (NCBI): domain Eukaryota; kingdom Viridiplantae; phylum Streptophyta; class Magnoliopsida; order Fabales; family Fabaceae; genus Inga; species Inga leiocalycina. Next base: position 32,922,903 of record OY725328.1, read on the forward strand.
ACTCTGAAATACGCATACTATAATACACGTAGACTTATGGCTTGCACATAGCCTTTCAGCTTTAACATAGCCTTTACAGCTGTCACATAGCCTTTCGGCTTCCACAACCACAAGCTTTGATGCATCCAAAATCATCACAAAACAATGATAAATCAAACATACAATGTATCATATATAGTATAAGGGATAGCATCACTACCTTGTTCTTTCTGGTTGTGCTCTGGCATAGGTGGATCATGAACACGGCAAATATCAAATCCTATAAATGAAAATCAAGGACGATGAGTTATTACCTATTCCAATTCTTTTATACTCTTAATACTTTGGTTGGTTATCACTATGGTCATTTAGTCAAGTCAACTAAGGAGCTAAAGTGGTCAATTAACCTAAAAGACCAATTTCTAACCTCAGAGTTCAACTATATTATATTATGCCATAACATCTTCAATTTTCACACAAGTGACAAAATCTGCCAGAATTTTTCATGAACTTTGAAAAATCATAACTAATTTTACAAAAATTGAAATGGGATGATCCTAAGTCCTATGGAAATATATTTAAGTCCTATATACAGGAAAAATATAAATCAATGCTTTCCATAACCACAAAAGTACATAATTACACGAAATCCCATACTGCTCTAGAATTGCTTCCAGTTTCAACCCTAAAATTTGGAAAATCCTAAATCCTAGCTTACAAATCGAAATAACATAAATTTTATGTCCATTTTAAAGCTTGGCAAGTGAAATTTAATACTGGAAAGTTTGAGAATTTTTAGACACCATTTGCTTATTCAAAACGTCCATGCAATCAAACTGCCCAGTACTGAGTTTCAACAGACAAAATTTCAAATTTTCAACTAATGTGTCCAATGGCTCTAAAATCCACAACCAAACCTTTTCCCACACAATTTTCCACAAGGAAGCCATTGGAATCACTAAAAGAACCAAATTCTCTCCGCATCCACACATTCAGTTTTGAACCATAATGCAACACAAACCACCAAATTGCCAAACTTTCCATTTCATGTTCCAAACCAATTCTATTGTTCCAAGAAACAATATGACACCAATTCCACCGCAATACACTATCCAATTCATCCATTTCAAAATCATATGAAAATTAGGGCAAAATCTTCAAATTTCAAAACTCAACCAATGAGCACAATCAATATGTCAAAATGCAACAATTTCTTACCTCTTCCTCTTTCCAAAACTAGTTCTTCAATTCTTCCACTTTCTAATTTCTTCAAGCATTCAAACATCTTCTTTCAAAAATCTAAAACCATAGAGATGAAGCTCTCATCACCATGAACAAGATTAAAGAAGATGATTTCACTATTTAAAGTCAAATAGAGCACTCACCTTAAGCTTTCACCTTTTTCTTTCCTCTTAAACTTGGATGAAAATGAAGGATGAAGAAAGATGGGATGAAAATGAGAGATTAGATTTTTTTAGCTCTCTAGGCCCCTTTGGCCAACTTTAGGAGAGGGAGGAAAGAGGGAAAGAGTTTGACACTTTGACCTTGATCCATGGTATGAGTGGTAACACTTGTCATGATCTTGTTTCCTCTCCCTTGGGCACACATGAGTACAAAAGCATATGATTCTACCCTCTTGATCTCTTGACAATTAATCACAACCATTAATCTTTAAGTCCCTAATGATTTTCCTCTTTAGTAACTGACAATTGATCGATAACTTTTTTTCCCCTTTCGCCCCTGATTATGGCAATTCCTACTGAGTCACCACCAAACACATTTTTTTATTTCACTTCACCATATTATGTGCCCTCCCTCTAGTTTAACTCAATTTAGATATCCATCCACAATTGAACTTAAATAAGGGTTTAGGCACTACATATTACACATTCGGATCACAATTCAAATCACATTCTCCAAAAGTATTTGTTTAACAATAATTTCATTCACTTTTGAAGTTATTAGCCCTTAATCATATTTTGGGGAATTACAATTATGAAACTTTTCATAATGAAAATAGACACTCTAAACTGTTATTTGGTATACAATATGTACCATTTGGGCCAGTAGATTAGGACTTATGAATTTTTAAAATTTAGGCATTAAATCTGGAATTAATTTTAGACCAGTGAGGTTGATTGAGGTTTCTGGAATTATGTGCGCATAAATGATAGTGGGAGATATTTTTCCCTTAAAGAGGACTTAAATAGCTTTCTATAGAATATAGAACCATTCCAATTGGAATTTTTTAGTTTTAATTATGATATTTCAAAGTTAGGTAACAAATTTGGCATATTAGGTTGACCCACGAATTGGTGGCATTTAAGGTAATTTGGGACAAGTATGGGTCTAAAGATAAGGGACATGTCCTAGAGCCATGAGATGACAAAGAAGAGGAATGGAAGAATCTCTAAACGACTTCAATGGTTGGAAGAAAATGGGATAAGAAGAGGTCATAAGTCAAAAAAGGTAGTAAAACTTACCTAACTTGTATGTATAAGATATGTATGCTTGTACAATGATATATGTGATTGCTTTGCTGAATTGTGTGAAGCATAATTGAATGATTAAAGCTCTGTTTCTATTTATGCTATGGCCATGAGTATATTGTATGAAGCATTAAGAATGCAGATATGTCATTATGTTGGCATGAATATATGTAAGGCAAGCATGTCATGCATCAAGCATTTATCTTGCATTCTAAGTGGTGTTGTTTGCTAATGAGATTCCCCTGAATCTCACCCTCCCTCAACCAACCATATAGGCACATGATCACAGAAGAGGAGTATAGGATGATATGCAGGATAAAGAAGTTGCATTGAAGGGTTGAAGATTAATGCGCGCTAATCTATTATGCATAAATTAATGTTTGAAGTGGTTAATAGTATAACCTACATGACATGTAGATTAATCTCCTAAGCATAGTAACTGAACTAGGAATGTGTAATCGCATGGTAGGATCCCATTGTTAGTGAACATTGTACAAATAAGAGCATATTAAGAACTCTGATAGAAATGAATAGTGTAGAGAATCACTTTAATTGAATTGAAAGAAAAGATAAAAATCAATGAGTAAAAACAAAGTTGGGAACCACTGAAAAATGACTCCAAAAGATTTTGAAATTTTCAGAAAAACCCATTCAACTACAGGTTTGAATCCTGTATTGAAGTTGGGATTATTTGAGAGTATTTTATGAAGGTGGTTCAGACTCATTATGTAAAAGCTCATCCGATTGGGTTTGAGAATAAGGTGTTACATTATTAGACTTGTTCACCATGGTTTGAGAATATATAAACTAGATATTCCTTTATAGATTAGACATCATATTAAGATTGTAGTTCAGAATTCCCATAAGATCTTTTGAATTAAGGATTCTATAAATATCTCCTTGAGTGAACCCTCTAGGTAGCCAACTAGGTAGTTTCTTAATACCCAATCACTTATTGTTTTTGGAGGGTGATATGATAAACTTTTGGCCTTTAACTGTGGTTTCTAACTCATCTTCAATTATAGTTCTTCCCTCAGTACAATCTTCTACAGGCTCTAGGTACCAATAAAAGTGTTGAACAACTTTTTGACAATAAGGTAAATAAATTGACAACCACGACATGTAATGTCCAAAGTAAGGAAATAAATCCAGCTTTAAATTTTCTAGGATAACCTATATATTGAGATACAAGATCTTGTATATAGGTCTCTTGGCAAAGTAAGTCTTGAACTTAGTTGATTCATTGAATTCTGAGGCTTTAAACTTAGGTGGGGCAACTAAAAGATCTCCCTCTTTCTCTCTTTCTTGCTCAATAGTAGGGGGATTTATAGATTGCTTGGGAGAAGTGGAAGGACCAGTATTTTCTTTTTGGGTTCTTTGTCTCAGTTTCTTTGGAATTGTAAGGATTCGAGACTCTAGTTCTTCCTCATGCGTGTTGGCCATAATTTTATTGATTTTAGCTTGATAGTGAGACTCTTGTCTATCTCTTTTGTTCCAAGAGGGAGTAATGTTGTCAAAATCATATCAAAATCTGGAGTAGTTGGTAGCACCTTTGAATTGCTTTCATCCATCAGGCTAGTAGAAGTAGCTCTAGCCATCAATCTTGTAGTTTGAGGCTCCTCAATTACTATCCCTTTCTCCTTTATTTGTGGTTCTAGTGGAGCTTTGTCTTGAACCTTTGGCCGAGGGTGATTCTCAAGCTTAGAACTTTTGGATTTCTTTAGAGGAGGAGGCAAAGGGGTTGGAAACAACTCTTCATTCATATTTATTATAGTCTTAGAACAAGCCATGCTAACAAATTGCCTAGAAGCTTGAAATTGCTTAACTTCTCTGAGTGCCCTAGCAATAGTTTATAGGGAAATTTGAGGATTTGAAGGGATTTTGTTAGTTGTTTGAAGTGAAATCTATAGGGGCTTTTGTTAGATGAGTGCTAGGAATAATTTGTGAAAAGTTGGAATAGAGCATTGGGAGTGGAACTTGGAGTGATTATGTTGAAAATGATGCTACTCTAATGTATAAAACCTTAGGCCTCAACATTACCGGAGTGATTATACTCTGCCATCACTTGAGTGATATTGCCCATAAATTAAAATAAGTTAAGAACACAATACCTCACTTGAGTAATCTTGTAATTACTTAAGAATATATCTAAAATGATATGATTGATCATTTTTCCTTATTATAGATTAATTGAATTCAGTCATGGAATCATCATTGGTTTAGCTTGCTTTGTGATAATGGTCAGTTGAGTGACGCTTACTATTTATATTCTCCCAGATTGTGATATCACTTGAGTGAACTTGATTTTCTTTCTTCACTTGTTCTTGCACTTTTAGTGAGCTGTTTGTAAGGATGATCACTTGAGTAGGCACTCGAGTGATAAGCTTCTATTTACTTTCTCCAGACATGGACACTACAGTGACAAATCTTCTTTATCAGTACTTCTATCATCACTCAAGTGGCACTCGAGTGATGTTGGTTATCATCGGTACACATCATTTAAGTGATGTGATAGTGATAGTGATAGCCACTCTATTTATCCTTTTTTTACTACCCATGAATAGAGAATTTTCCTATCTCTTGCAAAACAAATTTCTAGACACTCTTATTATTAAATTAGTCTAAAAATCATCAATACACATACAATAACTAGTTAATAACAAAAAAATTTGAAGAATTTCCTTACAATTCTTTAGGATTTACCATTCCTAGTTCTATTTGTATGTATAAAAATTGATCTTTGGCAAGGGCTTGGTGAAGATTTCTGCCAATTGAAGGTGAGTAAGTATTAAAACCAATTTGACATCTTTCTTTTGCACATGATCTCTGATGAAGTGGTGTCTTATGTCAATGTGCTTAGTTCTTCAATATTGAACTAGATTCTTGGCTAGCTTATTGTGCTTGTATTGCCAATAAATTAGTATTTCCTTGAAATTGATATCTAAATCTTGTAGTTGCTATTTCAACCATAATACTTGTGTAAAAGGGATGAGAGCTCAATGACACCAACATGCTTATATCATGAGTCATCCACTCCGACCCAACCACTCTCTATTCTTATCTTTTTTCTATATCAAGCATATTTGAGAGAGATATATTTACATTGTACTTCAGTGCGCATTTTATCCACTCGGAGAGAGAGTTTATAAATACTTGTATTTCTCAATTGATCTCAAGGTAAAGGGATCTTGAGAGGGTTGATTTCCTTACAGGGGAAGCTGTAGAGAGAATTGTAGGTAAAACTTTCTACTTATAAGACTTACAAATTGTAAGTAGTAGAGAACATTGCTACTCGTAAGACTTACAATGGTGTAAGCAGGAGAGAATGTTGCTACTCATAAGACTTGCACAAGTAGGCGAGAGAGAAAAGTATTCAGAATTGCTCTGCTTGTAAGACTTGCCATAAGGGGGAGTATCTCGGAGAGAGATTTGTAAAAGGTTTCACAAGTGCCTGGCTAAACTTGTGGGATTGTAGAGGCTTTTCTTGTGCCTAGATTAAACAACAAGAAAGTGGATTTGAAAATCTTAGGAGAAGCTTGGGGACTAGACATCGGTCATCATGGATTAGACCGAACAAAGATAAATCATAGTTTGCATATTCTCTTCCCTAAACTCTTATATTTCCAACATATATTATTTAATCTAACTATTGATTTATGATTCATTACTTTCATACTTATTACTTTCACTAAGATGCAAAAAGATTTTCTTAGTTCTTAAGTTTTTATCTTACACCCAATTCACCCCCTCTTAGGTGTCATCCGGTTCTAACATGGATTACTTCTTGTATATTGTAATGAAAAGCTTTTTCAAAAATGCATCACTGGAGTGATAGCTTGAGTAGCCAACAAAAATTTTCACAACTACTTTGTTCATTATCAATGAGGTAAAAATGGCAAAGTTTAAGCACATAACTCAAGTAGTCAAGTAATTCAGACTTCTTCACTTCACTGGAGTGGTCACTAATGCATGTTTGAAAATTGTTTTCTAATATTGTAAATAAGTGAATCTCTTGTAAAAATTTTTCCTTAAGCTTTGTTATCATCAAATATGGAATCTAATAGAAACAAGAAACAATAATAGATGCATGATGTGAGGCCCATCAAGTGCAAGTGGGAGATATTGGACTTTGGGTCTATGTTTGCCCTTGATGGGTTGAACTATTCAATTATGAAATAAGTAGCCTTATCAAACAAGAAACAAATTAGCATTAACTATGGATTTGTTAACTGAGAAGTAAGTTATTGTATATTAGGAAATCAATCAAGAATTAATTTCCTAATTATTACTTAAAGCGCAAGGATAAGTACACATAACTTCCTAATTAAGGTCTCACTAAACCTATATAAGTAGGATGTGCCTCCTTCAGTTGAACCTCACCTTTGACATTGAGCTATCTGGCATTCTCTTCTCTCCTACATTCTTTTCTATTCTGGTGATCTATTGTGCCAATTCTATTTAGGCTGTAATAGTCTAACTATTACGTGAGCATTATTTTGTTCAAGTTATGGAGTGTTGGAGCTTTGACCCGAACTGAACATAGATCCGCCTCAATTATGTAAGTCTATTCTCTCTCCTAATTTTCCTTCTCCACCCTTAATCATATAGAAAGCCTTGATCTTTCACACAACAAATTGATATGCCACTTCCTGGCTAACTAATTTAGTTGTACTCATTGTCTATCTTTTCTGTGCCTCATAACAATTTGTCTGGAACACAACTAACATGAAAAATCAATTTTCAAATTTTAGATCCAATAGTTATGAAGGCAATCCTTTTTTATGTGGTCCACCTTTGCAACAAAATTGTTCATCCATTGATAAATCAATAATAGGGAAACACAAGCAACCACATCATTTAGAAGTTTCTAATTTTTGACATGCCTTCTTATGGAGTTTTATTGGAGCATTTGGGGTCTTTATTCCAGGTGTCAATATAGTTCTTTATTTGAATCTATACTTTTGCAATTCCAAACTATTTGCTTTAGAGAGAGTTATAACAAGTTATTTGTATGAGTGACACAAAAGACAAAAGTCTTTAGATAGTGATCAACTTTCACATTATAGCTTAAGTAATGAGAGGCATGGTACACCAAAGGTGTCTTGTTATGCCACCATCATCTCTAGATTCGATTTTGTTGCAATGACACTTTTGCTTATATGAGAGAAGGAATAGGCTAAGGCCCACTTGTTGCATTTTCTGGTGTTTTTGTAGGTTGTATCTTAGGTATATATTTTCATTTGATTTTCTTAAGGGTTGTGTACTATGAGGAATTAGTGTGTAATATTTTTTTGTGATTAATAAAATAGACTTTCCTAAGAAAACAGATGGCGATAAACTCTAATATTACAATACCCAAAAGATTTCTAGTGAAGTCTTCTCATGATATATCATAAAGGAAATTAAATTTAAAAGTTTGAACTATTACTCTGCATTTCTCTAAGCTTATAGTCCAGTTTAATTATTAGACTTATAATCTAGCATTGTATAGTTGATTATACGATGAATGGTTTAATAAAAAAACTGATCAAAACAAGAAATGTTAGTATGAAAGTAATATTAGCACATACACTTTCTATGACAAGTTTTTATCAATATGCTTACCCAATTACTTGTTGTGCATTAAATTGTTTCCAATAACTTTTCTATATTTCAAGTAGGATTTGTAAATGGAATAAGAAATATCTTAATAGGGATTAGAGGCAATGAACACAAAGTAATAAGCAACCTTAGCAATAGAAAGGTTGATGTGTTAGCATCTCAATCTCATTCACATCCTCTATTAAAGATAATTCTCAACTTCATTATTATTCAGCAAGTTTTCTCTCTCACAACAAGCTACTACTCCGCAATTTCTTTTTCTTTTTTTTTTGGGTGCAAAAATAGTGCACTTTATTAATAGCCTCTTTAGTCCTTAATATAAGACATATTTATCTAATTTAATTAGATTAAGGAAGTTAGTTGAGTTACTTAAAATGACATGTATTTTCTAAAATACCATAGTCATCTTCCTTAATCTCTTACTTCCCTCTCTTCCATGATTATTGTTAAAGGAGCATCCATAGCGTAAATTAGGAAAAGATTGACAAATAAGAAAAAATATGTCTTATATTTAGGACTAAGATCAACTCTTCAAATAAGTCTTATATTAAGGACTGGAGGGAGTATTTCAAAATGATATTACACTCACTAATCAGCAAAACCAAAACAAAAAAGAAACAATAGCAACAATGCAAACCAAATCCTTCGTCGAAATAGTATAGAGAAAGTGGAGATATTGAATGCCTTCCTTGTGCAATCTGAAAGATAATGGCAAGGCAAATCAACAATCAACAGACCATAAGGAAAAAGCATATGCCCAATGTGAGATATTAAGGCATACCTAGAGTACTATCTACAACCATACCCTCACCAAACTGGATTACTATTAGACACGATAATATATGCACAACAAATACACCACTTAATTATAAGAGGAGAAGGGAGACTTGATAATGTTTTTGCTATGACTTCATTAAGTAGTGAAACTTATTTCTCAATTAAGAGAATAAAACCGATGGTTTCTCCTTATAACTCAATGTACACCATTGTAAGGAGAAACTCATTTCTCCATGAATAGAACAAAACCAATGGCCTTTCCTCGTAACTCAATGTACACCTTTGTTTCCTTCATAATCATTACAGATGAAGAAAAGATTAAATTAGTCACCAATAATAAATATTACTTGCATTTTAGCACAATGCTTAATAGACTTAGACTAATCTACCAAGGGTCTCCCACTCACAATTAATATATTAGATATCATGGGTTTAGCCTCTTTCTCTTCCTTCTTTCATACTAGGTGCTTTGCCATGATTGTGTGGGCATGACGTCTTCATCTAGGTGTTTGTACTATAAACCCTTTTTATAGAACCAACATAGCACAACCTACTTTGTGTAGCTTTATTTTAATATTATGCCTCAAATGTCCTAGATTTACACATATACACTTTCACAAGGCAAATATAATCCCTCATGAGCTAGTATAAGACTAAACTGCCTTTCTTGTATACATAACATCAATACTTGTGATATGAATCACATGTTTTGGTGCTACTCTTATATCATAAGAGTGAATGTCATTTCGCTCTTTGCTATTAACATCGTACATACTGAAGTTTAGATACTCCTAGTATTTGACCCAAATTCTTCTACTCTACTATCTCATATGACATTAATATTGAAGAATTTGTTATCTAGCTACAGGCACCATGGAAGCAGGTATCAACAATTTGATCCATATTTATATTTATTGATCTCATCTTGACATGCTACACTTTTACCAAGGCAACTTGGTTTATGTTTCTTCTCTACCATATTAGCACTCTTTCTGCTTTATTGGTGAATACAAATGTCTCATCTTTGCACAATCCTTCTGTGTCAAAGGCGGTTATTTGTATGTGAGAGCCAACCTCACTATATGACATACTAGACATTATATAACGTTCATGTAGACACACAAATCAATAATGATAAATAGGTACTATCATTAATCACAAAAAGGTCAACAATTTTATATTTTACATATGTTAACTGCCTTTACATGCTGTTCAAACATTTTTTTTAGCAATTCACTTGGTCAGGGGATTTGTGAACATTTCCTTGGTTGAAATATGTTGTACAGTAACAACTTTTTTAGCTATATAATCTCTAACAAAATTGTACTTAATTTCTATATGTTTGATCTTGCTATGACACTTAGGGCCTTTTGTAACCCCCTTCGATAATCAGGCCGGGATTAACGTTTAAGCACATTTAATTATCGAATGAGAAATCCAGAACAAATAAAAACTTTTTAAAACACCTATACAAATGGATCTCCATTCATTTCATTCATTAAAACAAATGGCCTATTTGGTCCGTTACATATACAATATCAGAGTAAGCACAATTCCCGACGTTCACCCGGGATAATAACATTAATCCAAAGGTTTATACAGAGCATCATTTCCCATCTCAGTATCCTTACCGGGGATTACACAAAACTATAGTACTATGATCTATACAATATATTTACAATGATCCAAAATGATAACCAATTAGATATAAAACCAAAATATTTAACTAAGACTACCGTTGGCAGTCCTAATCATCCTTTGCCACTTGCTTGCCTTTCGATCCACTTGCCCTGTCTAAAAATGTTATTTGGAAAGAATGAGATTCTAGAGAATCTCAGTAGCAACAATTTATTTATATGATGCATATATACAAAGCAAGTAAACATATATCACAATGCAGCAATCGATATTCGAGACCGGGCTTTCGCCACGTTCCCTTCACTATATACGAGGTCGGGCTTACGCCACGCCCCATCACTTTATCAATATTCGAGTCCGGGCTTTCGCCATGTCCCCTTCACTTTCACTGTAATCGAGTCCGGGCTTTCGCCACGTCCTCTTCACTTTCACTGTATACAATGACTAATGCAAACAAGCAATGCAATACACATGATATAGAATAAAGTGTTACTACCTTTGTCTTTCCTTCCTTGAGCAGGCACAGGCCTTCTATGGTCCGAGCAGATATCAAAGCCTAAAGTCATAATTAAGGACAAAACATTATTCTCTATTCCAATACTCAATTAACTCTTCAACTCTCAGATTTGGTTATCAATAATGACCCTTAAGAAGGCACAAATGCTTCTAATAAAACCCCTAAAAGGTTGGAAAACAATAGGTTGAAGATCTCTTTTAAAAAACTTAAAGCTGCGGCCAGCCACCCTTGGGCCACGGCCCGAATTAGGCCAGAAAGTCTTGGGCCGCGGCCAGCCACTCCTAGGCCGCTGCCAAGAAATTTCCTAACTCTTGGCTGAATTTCGAAAAACCATAACTAATTGTAGAAAAATCAAAACGAGATGATTCCAAAGCCAAATGAAAGGTATATGAGTCCTATTTCAAGGAAAAATATGGTTCATAACTTCAAATCATCAAAAAAATACATAATCACCCAAAACCCAACATTACTCCAAAACAGAGTTCTGTTTTTGAACCAAACTTTGGAAAAGCCTAACTCTCAGAATACTAAACAAAATGACACAAAATATATGTCCATTTTGAAGCTTGGGATGTGAACTTTAAGATTGGAAAGTTTCACAATTTTTTGAAATCATTTGGTCACTCAAAATGTCCACACAAATAAACTGCCCAGACAGAGTTCACAGTGACAACATTTTCCAATTTTTCTACCAAAGTGTTCAATGACTCCAAAATCATTAACCAAACATATTCCCATACAATTTTCCACAAGGAACACAATGGTAACCTCAAAATGACCAAATTCACAATCTAACCACATGCCCTGTTTTGACCAATACACCAAAACCAACACAAAGTTCCCAAACTTTACTTTTAATGATTCAAACCAATCCATTTGTCCAAAAGACATCACAATATACCATTTCCATGAGCACAACATGCCAAACTCACTAAGACCCTAATTTTCGAAAATAGGGAAGAAATTTCTAGAAAAATCAATGCTCACCAACATCCACAATATATATATCAAAAGGGAGATAACACTCACCTCTTTCACTTTGCCAAAGAGATTTCTTGATTCTTCAACTTTCACAATCTCTTGAGGTCACAAACTAACACCAATGAACACATTACAACCATCACAATGAAGCTCTTCATTCAAGGATCAACATTAAAGAAGGAAGTTTGAGCAATTGAAGCCATTTTCCTTACCTTTTTGCAAGCTTTTCTTCTTCTATTTTCTGCAACAATGGCACCACCCAAGGAGAGAAGAGAGAGAACGAGAGAGAGAGATGGAGGTGGAGTGAAGAAAGTGAAAAATGATTATACTCCCTCCCATTTCAGTTTCTAGCCACAAGAGGGGAGAGAGGAGAGAGAAATGCATTTAAAAATTCCCTTTTGACTTTTCTCATATCTACCCCCATGTGAGCTTGCCATGTGTCCACCCCTCATTGGCTCTCACTCACTAAATCACCAATTAATCTCTCTAATCCTTCCATTAGCCATTTTAATTACACTTCTCATTTTCTCTTAGTTAGTAATTAATTTCCCCATTAATTACCAACTTATGCCAATAATTCCATTCTTTAAATTTTTCCATCAATTATGACATATTAAATAATATTGTCACCAATATACATTAATTCAACTTTAATCCACTCTAAATCACAATTACCTTCTCAATAATCCTCATTAGCCATTAATCAAAATTTGGGGTGTTACACCTTTCGTGTAGGCTATGGCTGCAGCATTATCACAATTCACTAACACCAGATTTGTCCTCTCATTTCTAAATCCAATATGTTCAATAAATCTCTTTAGATATATAGCCTCTTATACTACTATAGTATATGCCACAAACTGAGCTTCCATGGAATGTAAGGCAATGCATGTCTTCTTCTTACTACTCCAACATATTGCACCATTATTTAGCAAGAAGGAATAACCTAAAGTTGATCTTTACCTAAACGGCATTGGAGTATCAACCAGCCATATATCACTTCCTTTTTAACACACTTTATAATCATATGTGCCCTTTCAGTATCTCAAGATCCACTTTATTGCTTTCCAATGCTTTTCACTGGGCTTTAATTGGAATCTACTTACCAATCCTACTGTATAGCAGATATTTTGCCTTGTACACATCATTGCGCACATTAGGCTTCCAACGACACTAGCATATGGAACTCTTTCCATGTTCTTTTTTTCTGACTCAATTTTGGGACACATATCAAGGCGCAAAGCTACTCCAAAAAATACTGGGGTATCCATGTGATTATAGTCTTTCATATTGAACAGCATAATAATTTTCTTAATATAATTCTCATGTGAAAAAGTAAGAGGATTCTTCTTGAACAATCTCTTTGGATCTTAACTCCAAGAATGTACTATTCTTCACCCATGTCCTTTATCTTAAAATTCAAAGAAAGCCATTCTTTAATAGCTATTACCAAAATTAGATTAATTTTAGCCAATAGTATATCTTCTACATATAAGGATAACATTACAAAATTATCCTCAAACTGCTTAATGTAGACACATTGGTCCTCCTCAATCATTTGAAATTCATAGGAGGTTACTGCTTTATGAAACCTTAAATACCACTGTCTGGATGACTGCTTTAGTTCATAAATGGATCTCTTTAGCTTATAAACTTTACTCTATGTTCCTTTCTCAATAACACCTAATGGTTGTTGCATATAAATTTCTTCATCCAGATCACCATTGAGAAATATAGTTTTTACATCCATTTGATGAAATTCTATATCTAAACTATTCACTATTACCATAATAATCCTTAGAGAATTGAAGCACACAACAGGTAAGGTATCATTATAATCTATACCTTCATGTTGTGTTTACCTTTTTGTAACCAATTCAACTTTATATTTGTCAATCAATCCATATACTTTTCTTTTGATTCTGATAACTGCCTTGTTCCTAATGGCTTTTGACCCTCATAGTAGATCACACAATTCCCAAACCTTATTCTTTTTCTTGGAATATATTTTCTCATCCATTATTTTCTTCCATTCATCCTTAGTAGGACATAATAAAGCTTTTCTATAAAATGTGGCTCATCATCCCCTTCTAAAGTAGCTATAAGCTCCTCCCCTTCTTTTGAAAAGCGTCTTTTAAGAATATTTCCCTAGTCACTCCTTCTTACAAGAGCTTCTTATCTTTTTCTCCTCTGTTGTCTAGGTCTTTGTGCTGATATTTCTAAGCTCCCACTTAGATTAATGTACTAAGACATTTAAGGATCATTGACTTGTTCTGTTGTAACATCTAGAAATTTAGAATTGTGTGACTATTTAATAAGATACAGGATGCCTATAAATATGAACATGCATGGCGCCATATTAGGGGCCACACATGGCATATTTTGAAGCTGACACACAATTGATTTTTATTATTAGGGGGAAGTCACAAGAAGTTGCTACCTAAGCTTAATCTTATATGAGCACATAACAAATTAGGGTTACAACTTGTGTCTTTCTTGAGAAGACTTAAGGCTGTCCCCTCTTACTCTTTAAGAACATCCCTTCATGCTCTATAAGCATGCAAGATTAAGTCATATTCTTCTCTACTTGGAGAGCAAGTCATCAAAGGGCGTAAAAGGAAGAAAGAAACTTCGGTCAAAAAGTTACAAGGACACATCTACACCTTCTTAACCAAGTAGTATGTATGCCTGTGACAATTAAAACCCTAGCTCCCACTTATAAATTTTGTTCAACAGGAGTAAAAATAAGAGAAAAATAGTGTGAAAAGGAAAGAAGAGAGAAGAGGGCTGAAATTTTGAAGATTTAAAGAGAGAAAGTTTTCTTGATCCAATTTCACCTTTAAATTCGCATTTCTAGCTCCCGGAGTCTTCACTAATCTTGTTCTCCTCATCAAGTTCTACAATTCTACAATTTTGGTTTCTTTAAAGGAGGAGTTTTGGTGCTATCTATAAAGAGTTGAAGTTGGTGAAGGCAAGAGCAAGATATAGCTAGAGAAAGAGCTAAGAATAAGCATTAATTTCAGCCTAGTATCTTGGATTTTGGTTGGGTTGTTCTAGAGATGTCATGCTGCCATAATTTCAGTCAAGAGTGATTTTAGGGTCTTGATGATAGTAACCACATAAAAATGGGGTTAAGTGAGGTTTAAGCATGATAGGATGCAAGATAAGCAAGTCTTGTGGTTAAATTGTCAAAAATCATAGTTATGTGTCAAACCCCTTAATATTTTGATATTTGCTAGAGTAAATAATGCAGAGTTCAGAAGGCAAATTGAAATAGCATAAAAATATTGATATTAAGTGCTTGCATTACATTACAAAATATCTCATAGAGTTTGAAAAATTTATACAACATTTTCACAACTTAGCTAAATGTATGATAACCAGTTATCCAAGCTTGAACTGCATCGATACCCTCAATTGCCAGTGTTGACACTTTTGCCCTTCGAGCCCCTATCCTCCACTTGAATATTTTTAAATTTTGAAAATGGGTGAGATTCAAACAAATCTCAATAGTAACATATAACCAGTCATATAAAATGTGATAAATAAATATGTTGTACACCTTGTAATGCAACATAATAATAATGTAAACAACACGGCATGTGCACATAAGTCAGGGCTACTTCCTCACTATCTATAAAACACAAACAACATGACATATGAATATGAGTCGGGGCTACTTCCCTACTATCTATAAACATGTCGGTTGGGTTCTTGCTCACAACCAGGTAAATGTGCCTCCTCACACAATTGTCCTACTCGGTAAAACAATGTTCATCATACATATCACATAAGATAGCATAAACAAAGCATATAAAGATTCACATAATGTATGAAAGATAGAGTTACTACCTTAAATCCCTTTTAAGGCCCAAATATGTCCCTATGTCAAATCAGGCTTGAGCTGGTGGTCTGGTCCTAAAATTACAAATTTTCAATAAATGAATCATTACTCATTCAAAATTATTCTAAACACATTTTGTTGATTATCTTAGCTTAAAATTGAAAAATGACCAAAATACCCCTAGGGACCCGGTCTAAGGCCCTTTATACTCGCTCTAACTGTACTTTTTCTTAAAAATTATGACTCAGGCTATTCTTATTTATTTTCACCCAAAGAATACATTTTGACCTCAGAATTACCAAATTCACTACCAAATGACAAAAAATGCCCCTGGCAGCCTCTAGCTTAAGGTTTCAAGGGTAGTTTTGTCATTTCACATTCTAATGCTTTTCATACTTCACATTCTACATATACCGTGCACAATTTTCCATTATAAACATAATAGAATAATCAAAAACACAAAATTTTAGCTCTTTACCCATGAAATTGTTCTGACCGAAAGTTTGAGAAAGAAAAAAAGGAAAATTGTGATTTTCTTGAGTTAACCTTTTAAACTCCTCCCTTTTAATTCCTAATCACATGATTAGCTACCTAAATACCAAATGAACTTGATTTATAGAAATTTTAGCAACATAACCCCTAGGGTTCAATTAGCATAAAATTACAAAACATGAGAAAATTAAGCTAGATTCAAGAACAACAACCTCAATATCATCATATTCAACAAGATAATCAAAGTTTTGAGATCACCTCTTGGATTCACAACTTTCTCTCTCTAAACTATGGAGCCTTTCTCTCTAAACATTAAAATTTTGCCTTGCTACAAGCCATGATCATAGAGATATAGGATTTAGAAGAGGTATGCTAGGTTTTTAGAAAGTAAATTCACAAGAAAATCATCTCCTCACTTTAGATTTGCTTGAACCCTAGCATATTGCTCTTGAGTTCTTGTTATTTTCGTGTGATAGCTCTCTTTCTCTCTTGGTTTAGCTTCTCAATTGAAAATGAAAGGGAAGGCAAGAGAAATTGCATTTAAAACTTTCATCTATTTATATATGTTATTATATTTCCTTTTCAACAAATGTTCAATTTAATTCATTGCTATCATCTATTCCTTCATCAAAATACTTGGCTGAAAATGTGTATAAGAAGGGAATAATAGGGTGATTTAATTCAACTATTAACCTCCTCCACAAATCTCCACAATTAGTTGCAATATTTGACCACTTTTTTTGTGTTTTGACATTGTCCAAAAAAATGAACATAAATATCCAATAAATAATTTTCCCTTCTTATTCAGCTCACTTTAGACAAAAATAAAGGTATTTTTGGATAAAATAATTTTCTTTTGATTAATATGAAAAATTATCATTTTTCCCATACATTTTGTGATTTTCGCTCAAAACTGACAGCATTTTCACCCAGCTTTGAGAATTTATATCTTTATTTGTAGACATACAATTAAAGTTCTTTCAAAGGCTACTTAACCCTTATCAAGTTCATTTTTAAGGAAAAATATAGCCTTTAACCAACTGAAAGCTCAACATTTCCATAATTTAAATCTTTAGACGCTATCCTAGAAAGTACCTAGTTTCACTGGGTAAATTTCATAAATTCATAACTCTTAGTGTACAAGTCCCAATAATTCATATGACCTATCAAATTAAAGCTTGGAATGTCTACTTTCATTCTGAAAAATTTCAAAGTTTTTGGACATCATTTGGTCATTCAAAACCACATAACAAACACACTGCCTCACAGGAAATTTCACTGGCAACATTGTTCACATTTCAAATTTTCATTATTTAATAATTCCTATGATCTATAATTTATAGCTAGAGGCTATTTAAGGTGTGTCAATATTCACCATTTTATCCCATTTAATACCCCAAAGGTAAAAGGAATTTTGGTGACCGAAATTTGGGATATTACAATGTGTCCTAGGGTTATGTTTCAGGCAAGAGCAAGGCACCATGAAGAAATGTGATCTTTCCAATTTTAAGGCTTCCATTAGGCTTATAATGAAAATTTATGTAGGATAATGGTGAGGAAGTGATCTTGGAAGCAATAGGATTGAAAATGAAATTTTTGTGGCCATAATGTGTTCAGAAGGAAGAAATTGATTTTTGATGAATTTGAGGTTAGAAATGGATTCTACATACAAAATTGTGTAGGAATAGCCTATGGGAATGATTTTGGTGAGATTAGATTGAATTATACAAAATTAAAGTTAAAGGTATTGTTGAGGTGCTACCAGATTTAACTTCTAGGAAGGCAGATTGGTTTAGGTTCGAATTTTATTGATTAAACCTTGCCTAATGGCTGAGAAATCTTACAGGTTATTAGTACACATCCTAATTTTTAAAATGTGTCATAGAACTCCTTAATTGGATGGCTATAGAGGGAGTTATGATTTTTTAAATTTAGGTGACAAAACTGGAATGAATTCTGAGACAGTTAGGATTGATTGAGGATCCAAGAATGTAACCCCTGTAATTGATAGTGGTTAATATTTGTCTTTTTTAGAGGACTTAAAGAGCTACATGTAGGAATTTGAACCACCTCAAATGGAGTTTTCTATATTAAGTTATGAATTTTCAAATTTGCTTAAGGAATGCTAGCAGATTTGGGATTTATACTAGAATTTTTAATTTCAAGGAGGATGTGGTTAAGAGATGATTGAGGATTAGAAACATGATTTAGAGATTTTTGCAATCACCTTAGATATCTTAAAGGATGTATGTCATGGCTTATGTCTTAATTTAATTACGAGCTAGACATAGAGCATAGAAGAGATAAAGATAACCAACAAGAGACAAAGTTAAGGATAAAGATAGGGATGGGTTAAGAGTAACACAATTGTCATTATACCAATAGTACTAGACCAAGTAATTACCCATCTTCATATATTATAGGCTTTAACATTTATCCGATATTAGATGATTGCCCGAGCCCGAAGAAGAAGTTGAGTAGAGAAGATAAATGATCGAAAAGGTTGCTAGGTAGTAACTCTTCTCGAATATACTATGTGATGCCTTGCATGTATGTGTTACCATCAATTTTGTTTGTTTTATGAGCACTCAGAATATGACTGGAAGACGTCCGAGGCCTCTAGAATATGATGGGCAGATGCCCGAGGCTGTAAAGCTTGTCTTACGAAGGCTGTGGTAATGTATTTTGTGTATGATGTGCTGCATATTAATGTGCTAAATGCTCTTAAGGTGCTCATTGTGTTATGATGGTTTATGTTGCATGCTGTGTAAGGTTGCATTTTATATAATTGAATGAGTGTTACTATTGAGATTCTTTCGAATCTCATCCTTTCCAAAAATTTAATTATACAGCAAAGGCGAGTAGGTCAAATGGCAATGTGGTAAGCGTCAATATGTGAAAAGACAAAGACAAAGGAACTAAATTTTTGTTGGTTATCTATGTATTGTCTTGTATTAAGACTTTTGATATTTTAGTAGTTTAGTACTCTATGTATATGAATGCAGAAGAGCTCAATAGTGGTATCAAAACACTTAAGAATTTGGGAATACTAGTGCATATGGTAGTGACATCAGTACCTGTAGCAATGATATTAGTGCACATGGTAATGGTTTCAATGTCTGAGTAATGGTATTAGTGAGTACTAGTATTAGTTGTATCAGAGGGTATTGGTATCAGAACATGTAATTGTGCTATCAGTATCGGTAAGGACATACTAGCTGTAAGCAACACTTAAATTTATAGGTAGAGAAACTACTCTAATACTAAATATAAATGAAATTAAGAACTGATAAGTCATGACCAAGTTGGAAACTACTAAGTAATTACTTTGGAATGTTTTGAAAATTTTTAGCAAAGACCGATCAATCAAAGGATTAATTGAAACCCGGCTTAGTAGTTCATTTTTATTTTATATAATAACTCATTAGAACATGTTAAGAGTAAAGGGGTCACATCCATACTAACATGTTCCTGTGTCTTGAAAAGAGATACAGTGCAGTCAATCTATCCCCTAAAAGGAAATTCATTTTCTAGAAATGTGGCATCTTTATATTCAATTTCAGTCACTATTCCATCTGTATTTTTATAATGAAAGCCTGTCCTTTTGATTGTTTTGAGCAACTTATAAAGATAATTTCCTTCCTGTAGGACCTAAATTCCTATGCTTATGAGAATCATCATGAACATCGCAACCGACCCCTTGGTCTTAAGATGCTAAGATCTAGCTTGTGTTTTGTCCATAACTCAGATATCATGGAAGTGTCTGATTTCAAGGGCACATGGTTAATTATGAAGGTAACTGTTAACAAAGCATCACCCCAATATAAAATTGGTAAATTCTCTTGTGCCATCATAGACCTAGCCATGTCAAGAAGTGTTTTATTTCTTCTTTATGTAACTCCATTCTGTAGTAAAGTGCAAGGGATAGTTAGATCCCTAATTATCACTTTTTCTTCACAGAGCTCTTTGAATTATCAGACAAATATTCATGACCACAATCAGTGCATAAGGATTTAATTTCATTGTCTGTTTGATTCTTTACCTCATTTATTTATCATCTAAAGTACTCAAGAGCCTCAGACTTATTTGAAATCAAATATATATGGCCATATAATGAAAAATCATCAACAAAAGTAATAAAGTACCAAGCTCCATGTCTTGCCTTTACCCTCATAAGACCACATATATCATAATGGATCAGTTGCAATGGACTTTTAGCTCAGTTCCCTTACTGAAAGATTTTCTAGTTGCCTTACTAGCTAGACAATTTTTCGCACAAGGACATTTCCATATTTGAAATTGAACCTAGCAACCCTTCTTTAGCTAGTTTAATCATCCTATTTTGATTAATATGTCCTAGTTTAGCATGTCAGATATTCATATCAACAGTCATATTATAGGAAATAGCAAAATAATCATGTGCATGAGAATCACAAAAAATATCTATAATAAAAAACTTCTTAGAAAGGAAAGCTTAACCATAAAGGTTGATTATTCAAAATTTTTGCAACCTTATAATAAAATTTTACATCAAACCCATAATTTAAAAAGTAAAAAATAGAAATTAAATTCTTTCAGATGTCGGGAGCATGAAGCATATCATGAAGTGTCAAGGTTTTTCCACCATGCAAAGCTAATTTACATGTCTCAATACCTTTAACCTTAATCTTCACATTATTGCCGACATAAAGCCACTTGCTTAGATATGGCAACCGATGATATTCCATAAAGGATCCTTAATCCTTAGTTATATGGTTTGTTGAGCCTAAGTCTACAATTCAAGAGGAAGAAAAAATTTTTGTTAGAAAAGCAGTACTCAAAACATAAGAAACATGTGAATTCACATAATTTACTAGTACCATTTCATCCTTATTTCACTGATACAATCCCATGCAAAATAGCCCATATTCTAGAAAGCAAAACACTTGACCTTTTTCAGCTCAACTTTCCTCTTCTTATCCTTTTTACCTTATGTAATATCCTAAATTTTAAGACTAAATGCTTAGGAATAAGTCTGAATCAAGTGTACTACTAAGCCCCAGTTTAGCAAGAGTCTCAAGGATGATGAGAGATAGAATGACTCTCAGGGGCGTACGAATCAGCCCTCCAGGTAGGGAGTAACCCTTTAGATTGTATAAGGGCTTGATATGTGGAAGTCATAGGATAGAAAATACCGGTGCAAGTGCATTTTGGCACACTTAAGTGCTATTGGGCTGGGCCACATGAGTGTATGAACTGTAGTATCCTAAAGATTAGCAAGGGGCCACATACCCCAAAAAGAATGGTTAATAGTGATAAAGACTACTTTGGGAACTAAGTAACGGAATTAGTACCAACTAATTGAAGGAAAGTACTAAAACCCTTTTTCAAGAGCCAAATAGGATCAAAAGCCTAACTTGGAAAAAAAAAGAACAAATGGCTTCTTGCAAGAGTAAATAAAATGGAATAAAAGAACTAATGACAACTTAGTTAATGTTGCCATAATCAAGGGTAAAAGAGACATTTGCATTTGATCTTGAGGTTAGAATTGGAACCCAAGATGAAGAGCTAGGATATGCTCTTGAAAAAGTGAAGTAATGATGAAGATAAAAGCAACACACTTCACTCCCCTCATCTTGTTAAAGAAGTCCAATAGGGTAAAAGTGGGAGAAAGAAGGTTTTGGTCAAAGTGTCAACCCTTTTTGCAATAAGACTTTAGTCAAATTTAAGCACATACACATAAAAGCTTTTGGTCGAGATTCTTTCCTCCTTTTTGTTAGATCAATTCGGTCAAAGAATCAAGGGAAGGAAAGAGGATTTCATTTAAGCAAATGTATGTCCATTGACAAAATTCAACTTAGAGTATTGACCAAAAAGTAAGCTTTCAAGAGGGAATTGGTCAACAAAAATACCCTCCTCTTTAGCTAAGAATTTTGGTCAAGATAAGAAAAAAGGAAGGAGAAAATAACTTCCAATTAACTAAACCACCTTTAGTTAATTAACTAACCTACTTTTTTCAAGATACCATAATTTTGTGACATATCATCTTTTTCTCTCAACCTTCACCAAATTTCGGCCAAGCCTTTAAATAGGTAAGGAATTAATGAATCTAACATCTCACTCTCTCATTACACTTAAAAAGGGACGTCCAAAAAGGAGAAAAAGAGAGGAAAAAGAAAAAGGAAAGAGAAAGAAGACCTTAAAGAAATAAGAAGCAAGGTAAGTGTTCTTGGTTGATTTTCACCTTCAAGATCACCTTTCTAGCATTTTAAGGCCTTCACAAATGTTGTTCCCCTTACTAAGAGCTATACTTCTATGGTTTTCCCCTTAAGGGAAGGAGTTTTGAGCTGGCAATCAAGTGCCAAAGTTAGAGAAATCAAGAACAAACCCTAGAAAGTAAAAGAGGTAAGCTTAAGCTTTAATTTGAACTAAGCATCTTATGGATTGGTTGAGTATTATGGATTTTCTTTGCTGCCATACGTTTGGTTACTACAAGAAATTTAGGGTTCCATGTTGCTATGGTCATAAAATTTGATGATATATGATGTTTAATGATGATTCTAGACTAGTTTGGCAGTAAAATGGCAAACTTGTTGATTGTTGGATTGAGTGGTCAGTTTTGGCCAGGTGTAGGGCAGCAAGAAGGAGTGTGATTTTGGTGAATTTAATGTCACCAATGGATTCTACATGAATTTTGGTGATTTTGGAGTGTGATTGCTTAGGTTAGGTACTACCAGATTCGAGGCAGGATGTTTGTGGCTCAATTTCATTGACTAAATGATATCATATGTCCATAAAATTTTTCATAATAATAGTATACATGATAAGCTTTATGTGGATATACAATATGTTGTATTTGGATTAGTAAATTGGGAGTTATGACTTGTTAAAGTTAGGCATTAAATCTGGAATGAATTCTTTGGCAACGAGGATTGATTGAGGTTTTTGGAATTATGTGTACATAATTGGTAGTGAGAGGTATTTTTTCTCTAAAATAGACTTAAAGAGCGTCACAGAAGATTTCAAACCGCCTTAATTGGATATTCTTAAACAAAGTTATGATTTTTCAAATTTAGGTGAAAATTTTGGCAGCATAGGCTTATCATGCAAATTTGAGATACTTAAAGTGAATGGTAATAATAGTGACTTCCAAGGGTAGAGTAATGTCCAAGAGGCTAGTGTAGCCATATTGGATATTCATTTGTCATGGCTATAATGATGTGATATATATTTAGGGTCATGAGATGTCAAAGAAGAATAATAGAAGGTTCTTTAATCAAATTCAATAGTTGGAAGAAAAGGGTACAAGAGGAGGACATAAAGGTAAACGTAGTAATGTTTTGATGTGTTTCTTAATGACCAAACCTTGTCCAAATGCTATGAAACTTTCTAGCTTTTAAGTGGACATGACAATCTTTATTTGCATATATAATTTGTAATATTTGGATTAGTACACAAAAAGTTATGGCTTGTTAAAGTTGATGTTGAAGTCTGGATTGATGTTTCTGGCAGAGAGGGCCAATGATGTCCTCTTAATTAGTAGGGAAAATAATTTCCCTTTAAAATATACTTAAATGGGATCAATCTCAATTAGAGTTTTCTAGACAAAGTGATTATTTTTCAAAGTTAAGTGAAAAATCTGCCAACTTTCTGAAATAGTGGGAAAGTTTAAAAGTAAGGTACTTTTTGTAATAAATTGGAGCTCTATGGGATAAGTTAAGCACTTGGCATTAGTATAGGCCCATTAGCTACATATTGAGCCTAATGCATTGACCTTAAAGATAACCAACCAAGGTGTTTGAGTTAATAAAAGAATTTGGAACAAGCATTAACTCGCCATCTATAAATTCTAACTGATAGGAATTGACATCTGCCTGGGATGCCTGAGAGACTGAGAATAAGAACCCAATTTGGAAAGGCTGCTAGGTAGTACCCTATCCCTTATATCATAAGTGTTGCTCTATATGTATTCTCTGTCATCTGTGCACGTGTGGGACAGTTATTCCTTTGGCAGTAAGACCCATAAGTACAAGTTTCACCGGGAGTAACCTGAGGGCATCTTGAGCCAAGTAGTCTTGAGGCAGAAAGACTGTACTGCACCTTGTATGGGGCAGAGGCCTTGGGCTGCCAGATTGAGATTGCCAAGCACTATGGTTATGTGATAAGGGACTGGTTAGGCCCTTTGTTTACTGCATAATTTGTAAGTACTCTGCGATGAATTTTTTTACATACTTAGTATTCTGCATATCATATTTGCGAACGGTGTACTATTGAGGTTCTTTTGATTCTCACCCTTTTTCAACAAATGATATACAGCAAAGGAATCCAGCTCCCAAGGTAAGGAAGGCAATACATATGGGCAAAGAGAAGGCTAATTAAATAAGGATTATCTGGTTATATTTTATTTTGGATTACTATATAATATATGAATATATTAAGTAGAAGTAGTGGTACTAAAGCTAGTAACTATGAGACTAACCGTATTAGTTGTAATCAGTATGTTAGGTTTTCAACAAACATACTAGTATCCAAATGTGATAATTGTACCAGAATCATGCAACCAAATACGAAAAACCCTTAAGTTAACCACCATTACATGGGCTATTGCCAAAGAATGCTATGTATTTTTAATTAATGATTTTGAAATCGATAAGTGGTAATGAAGTTACAAACCAGTTTAAGACTACACATAATTCTTTTAGAAAAGGTTTTTGAAAAGCCCTGTATTGAAGTCGGGACTTTAATAAATTTGAATAGAATAATGTCCCATGTTTGTGAACATCATCTGCTTGAACTCTTTAAAATACTTTCAAAATTAAGGCTTTACACTTCTATTAAGAGACGGCCAACCGGAGAGGGTTACCTACGGATGGTTTTGATTAGAAAGGGCTACCTATATAAGGTTCTAACAGGAGGGGCTGACCAGTCAGTAACTGAGTAAAATGCTAAGTGAAGTGTCGTAGAGTGGAGCCACTAAGACATTGAATTGTAAAATAGATCTACCAGAATGTCAACTCTCAAGGAAGGTGTATTGTAATGACACCCAATGTGGGAGAGTTTCGCTTAGAAAGAAGGGTTTATATGACCCAGTGTATCACCATGGGGTACTCCAGTACTGTTTGTTGACAGAAAGATAGAAGAGAGACTAAGGCCAAATAGGCTTAACGAGATAGAGAAATTCAATAAACTCTTGCTCTCATATCTTAAGTAATAGTCCTGCATGTAGTGTTTACCATCCAGTATATTCATGTTATGAATATACGGTAAGTAGTAAGACCTATTGGGTTAGTGAGTCTTTAGGCTGAAAGACCTTATGTGCATTCAGAGCAGGGTCATAAGCCTGCTGTGCAATCCAAATTTAAGATTCTGGGTAGTGACTCAATGCATAAGATTCTGAGCAATGACTCGATACATGAAATTTCAAGCAGTATCTGAAAAAGGTTGTAAAGCTTGAGAATGATAGGATAGTTAGGCCCAAGGAAGTAAGACCTATGAGTACAAGTTGCATAGGGAGTTACCCTAAGCGGCATTATAGGGAGTTACCCTAACTATATGACTTAAGCAAAGTAGGCTTGAGGCATAAGGCCATTGAGTTTACCTTGTATAGGGAGTTACCCTGGCCTATAAGACCTAACAAATATCTAGTAGAAGATAGGTAGAGACCCAAGGCTATGAGTCTTAGTGTGCCTATAGCATGGAGGTGATTCCCTAGGAGATAAGACCTCACAAGCTAACTGGATAATAGATGATGGACAACGTGTTCTGTGATTAGCCAACGAACTGTATGTCCTATGATTGTTGATGTCAATTGACTGATTGTTATTGAATTGTTTGTTTTGCATACCTCGTGAACATAACTTAAGTGTATGAATGGCTTTAGTAGCAAGAGATGGAGCCTGAAATGTATTTAGAATACCTAGATGACTGTATGTCTTGAGGGTGTAAGACCCGATATGCATTTAGCGGGGATGTTTAACTCAAGTCCTGAGGCCATTGACCTGTTGGACCTATATCCTTAGGCCGACAGATTGATGAGTAGATGCTCAAGGCTTTAAGACCTGGTGTACAAGTTTCCATGGGGTAGAGACCCTAGGTCAATGAACGATAGTAAGACATAATGTGCATCTTGTATGGGGCAAAGGCCCTGGGCAATAAGACATGTTTGTTTAATGCTGTTGTTGTTGCCTAACATTATGGTATTGGACTAGTAAGTCTAGAGAATGTGTTCTGATGGTTACTGAATGATATCTAAAATGTTTGATGATATGATAATTAATATTGCACACTCTGTGAGCTTGCATAGGAGAGAGATAAACCAAGTAATAAGAAGTGATTCCCTGAGGTATAGTTAACTCTATATTATGTTCAAAACTTTGAGGATGAAATTTATTAAATGGGGGGGAATTATAATGTCCTAAATTTTGAGACTAAAAGCTTCAGAATAGGTCTGAATCAAGTAGACTGATAAGCCCCAGTTTAGCAAGAACCTCAAGAATGACGGAGATAGAATGACTCTCAAGAATTGTATGAATTGGCCCTCCAGGTAGGGAGTGACTCTCCAGATTTTATAAACGCTCGACATATGGAAGTCATTGAATAGAATACTGGTGTAAGTGCATTTTGGCACACTTAGGTGCCATTGGGTTGGGCCACATGAGTGTATGAACTACAGTATCCTAATAGCGATAGAGACTACTTTGAAAATTAAGTAAGGGAATTAGTGCTAACTAAATGAAGGAAAATGCCCAAACCCTTTATCAAGAGCCAAATAGGATCTAAAGCCTAACTTAGATCCAAAAAAAAGAAGAAATGGCATCTTTCAAGAGGAAATAAAATGGAATTAAAGAACTAATGGAAATTTAGTTAATGTTTCATAATCAAGGGCAAAAGAGACATTTGCCATTTGATCTTCAGGTTAGAATTGGAACCCAAGATGAAGGGCTAGGATTTGCTCTTGAAAAAGTGAAGTAATGATGAAGATAAAAAAGCAACACACTTCCCTCCCCTCATCTTGTTAAAAACATCTAAGAGGACAAAAATGGGAGAACGAAGAGTTTGGTCAAAGTGTTAACCCTTTTTGCAAGAAGACTTAGTCAAATTTGAGCACATATACATAAGAACTTTTAGTCAACATTCTTTCCTCCTTTTTGCTAGAGCAATTTGGTCAAAGAATCAAGGGAAGGAAAGAGGATTTAATTTAAGCAAATGTATGTTCATTGACCAAGCGAAAAAGGAAGGAAAGAAGAGAGGAAGAAAAGTCAACAAATCATCCATGATTATTCAACTTAGAGTGTTGACCAAACAGTAAGCTTTCAAGAGGGAATTGGTCAACAAAAATTTCCTCCTCTTTAGCTAAGAATTTCTGTCAAGATAAGAAAAGAGGGAAAGAGAAAAATATCATCCCATTAACCAAACCAACTTTGGTTAATTAACTAATCTACTTTTTGCAAGGCACTACAATTTTGTGACACATCATCTTTTCTCCCAACCTTCACTAAGGGCTTGTTTAGCATGAGGGGAGGGAAGGGAAAGTAGGCGGAGGGAAAATGTTTTTGAGATGGATTTTAAAAAATGAAAAAAGTGTGGTATAAATTTTTTAATTAATTATTCTTACTCTTTAATCTTACATATTGTCTATATTAAAATTTTGTAAGCCCACTTCTCCAATTTTTTTAAATCCAACTCACAAAAATTTTCCCTCCCCTCCCTTTCCCTTCAAATCCCTCATAACAAACATACCTAAATTTCAACCAAGTCTTTAAATAGGTGAGGAATTAATAATTTTAACATCTCACTCTCTTATTACACTTAAAAAGGGATGACCAAAACGAAGAAAAAGAGAGGAAAAAGAAAAAGGAAAGAAAAAGAAGAACTTTAAGAAACGAAAAGCAAGGTAAGTGTTCTTGGTTGATTTTCACCTTCAAGATCACCTTTCTAGCTCTTGAGACCTTCACAAATGTTGTTCCCCTCACTAATAGCTACACTTCTATGGTTTTTGCCCTCAAGTGAAGGATTTTTGAGCTTCCAATCAAGTGCCAAAGTCAGAGAAATCCAGAACAAACCCTAGAAAGTAAAAGAGGTAAGCTTAAGCTTTAATTTGAACCAAGCATCTTGTGGATTGGTTGAGTATTATGGATTTTCTTGGCTGCCCTAGTTTCGATTACTATGGGAAAGTTAGGGTTTTATGTTGCTATGATTATGCTTTTGGATGAATTAGATAGGAAATGTTAAAATTGGAATTTGATGTTGCTTAGGTTAGGTGCTTCCAGATTCAAGGCAGGATGTTTGTGGCTCATTTTTCATTGATCAAATGACATCATATGGCCATTAAACTCTTCAAAATAATATTAGACATGATAAGCTTTAAATTGATATACAATATGTGGCATTTGGATTAGTATATTGGGAGTTATAACCTATTAAAGTTAGATATTAAATCTAGAATTAATTATGTGGCAATAAGGATTGATTATGGTTTTTGGAATTGTGTGTACAGAATTGGCATTCAGAGGTATTTTTCCTCTAAAATAGACTTAAAAAGTGTCACATAGGACTTTGAACCACCTCAATTGGAGATTCCTAAACAAAGTTAGGATTTTTCAAACTTAGGTGAAAATTCTGGTAGTAGGGGCTTATCATGTGAATTTGAGATACTTAGAGTGAATGGTAATAATAGTGACTTCTAAGGGTAAAGTAATGTCCTAGAGGCTAGTGTAGCCGCATAGGATATTTATTTGTCATGGCTTTAATGATGTGGATGTATATCTAGGGCCATGAGATGTCAAAGAAGAAGAATGAAAGGTTCTTCAAGCAACTTCAATAGTTGGAAAAAATGTGAAACCCCTCAATATTTCGACATTTATCAGAGTAACAATGTGCAGTTCAGTAGGGAAATATAAATAGCATAAATATAATGATATAAAGTACTTGTTTATATAATAGGAATCCCTACAGGGTTTGTACAAAATATTTACAAATTTCAAAAATAATAAAAAAGGCTTCAGACAACCAACGACAATGCTTGATTAGGATCGGGATCCACAATTGCCAGTATCTACATCCTTGCCCTTAGAGTCACTTTCACTAGTTGAATAAATTTAAATTTGTAGAAAGGTGTGAGATTCATATAAATCTCAGTAGTAACAAACAATCAATCATATAAAATGTGATAAATAAACATGTAATGCACCAGATAGTGTAATAGAACAATCATACTGCAAACTTAACAGTGCATAATGTTCAGGATCAAATGACTGTTTAATCCCTACTTGTCTTACTACCTCAGTTAGGTCCTAAATGAACCACATGGTACTTGTGCTTTTCCCACACCACAGCTAGGTTTTGTAACTACCATTTATATCATAGAATATGGCAGCATACAACATATAAACAATCACATAGTATATGAAAGATAGAGTTACTACCTGAAATCCTTTCTAATGTCTAGCTATTCGGTCCATTAGTTCTTTGTCCAGCTCGGGCAAATGTCAAATCCTAAAATTCCAAATTTATAATAAATGAGTCATTACTCATTCATACCTTATTCCTAAACCTATATGGTTTGTTATCTTCATTAAAAACGCATAATTACCAAAATGCCCTTAGGAATTCAATCTAATTCCCTTTATACCCGGTTTAACTATACTTCACCAAAAATTATGACCTAGGCTATTCCTACACAATTTTGTGTGTAGAATCCATTTTTGACCTCAGTTTTGACAAAATCAAACTCCATTTTACAAAATGGCCTTGCAGCCACAAATGTTACGATTTTAGGGGTAAAATTGTCATTTCACGCTTTAAAGCCTTCATACTTCATCTTTCACATGTTCCCTACACAATTTTCCATTATAAACACAATGGAATCATCAAATCCATCAAGTTCCATCCCAAAGATAGTGAAACTAGCCCTAGACAAAATCTGGGAATTTTTAGAAAAATTTGGAGATTTTCAATTTCTATGCAACAAAACATCTTCTTTCTACTTCTAATCACTTGTTTAATCACTTAAACACCTCTTGAACATGATTAATGGAAAATTGGATAGCACCTCCCCTTAGGGTTTATGCTTCCCCAATCACAAAATCAAGCCCATCAAACCAAGAATTCAACCAATTTCATCAACCACAACCTTGAATTAACAAGAAAGTCAAGGTTCTTTGAATTATCTTTTATTTCTGTTCTTTCTTCCTTCCAAACCTATCCCCTTCTCCTTCTTCTTTCCTTTGATTTTCTTCTTGCTTCATGTGATTTCAAGGAGGATATAAGGATTAGAAGAGATTCCTATGACTTTAGAGACAACATTACATGACTTTTGCAACTAGACTCACCTTGATGTGCTTCTTGATCTCTTGTTCTTTCTCTTTACTCTTGTCCAAAATATTGGCCAATGGAAGATCATAATTAGCTGTTATAATATCCTCTTCCACCTCCTTAGATAATATTATTTTAATGCTAATTTGCACATGATTTTTTACTTTATGCTCCTTCTTTTTCACTTGGCCAATATTGCTTCCACATGGCAAGATTTAAGTCAAAACATTTATTCTTGCTTCCCTCCTTCTCTCTTTGGCTGGCTTTAGCCTTTAAAAAAAGGAGAAAATAAGGGCTTTTTAATTTATTTGCCAAATGACTATTTTACCCTTACATTTCTTCAATTTTTGAATTTAATTTTGTCTTCCTCCTTTCCTCTTGTTTTTGACCTAATTTTTCTCATTAAATTTTGGGCTACAACATTAGGCCTTGAAGGAAAGAAAAATTTCACTTTTGTGTCTTTAACTTAGCCAAGTTGTATGTACACTACTACAAAAAACATTTTTAACGTCCCTTTTTTAGGCCTTTTAACGTCTAAAAACAAGGGGACGTCTATGTGAGCGACGTAGTAAAAAATGACAATAACGTCCGTAGATAAAAAAGGACGTCTAAAGTCTGGACTTTAGACATCCCCATTTTAAATTGGGGACGTCTAAAGTGGGACTTTAGACGTTCCCACTTTAAAGTGCGAACTTCTAAAGTCCCACTTTAGAAGTCCCCACTTTAA
The DNA here is from genome assembly GCA_963242795.1 of Inga leiocalycina. Taxonomy (NCBI): domain Eukaryota; kingdom Viridiplantae; phylum Streptophyta; class Magnoliopsida; order Fabales; family Fabaceae; genus Inga; species Inga leiocalycina. Next base: position 32,954,240 of record OY725328.1, read on the forward strand.
AGTGGGGACTTCTAAAGTGCCACTGTGGGACTTTAGACGTCCCCACTTTAAAGTGGGGACGTCTAAAGTGCTTTTTTTAAAAAAAAATTCGTTTATATTACAGATCTGGACTAAACAGTATTTAAAACCAGAAATCATATATCATTGTCAATAAAATTACAGATCTAGTATCTGAAATTCAAAATCTACACAATAATAACTCCAAAGCTGAAATCTTATAGGCAGAAGATGAAAATAATAAGAGGAATTAGTTACAAAAAACTTATCTCTTTCTATTATTGAAATTTATTTTCTCGTAATAATGAATAGAGAAGAGCAACAGGGAGAGATGAACCTCGTTTTCTCAGCGGGAACGTGGTCTTGAAGCATGTTTCAGAGTTCTAATCTACAAGCCATAACAACACAAGTTAGAAGATAAAATAGAAGGGAAACTCAAAGAAAAAAGAGAAAGAAGATAAAATACAAAAGATGGTAAGAAAGCATAGCAGATTTGGCGGTGAAAAAAAGATAGAGAAAGGAAGAAGTAAGAGTAAAAAGGGCATATAAAGAAGAAAAAGCAAGAGTTAAAATGATTAGTGGTAGTGGCTCTTCTTATGTTTACGGCGATGGGAAGAGAAAGATGAATGTAAAACTAGTATAAAGCTGACAAATAAAGACTGTCAGAAAAAATTTAAATTGTTTTTTACGTCCCCAATTTAATTTAGGGACGCCTAAAGTTATCCTCTCTCTTTTTTGACTTTAGACGTGAATTTAGACGTCCCCAATTCAATTAGGGACATCTAAAGTATGTAAAGTTACACTTTAGACGTCCCTATATATATTGGGGACATCTAAAGTTTTTTTCTAATTTTTTTTAATGAGGGACACCCTTTGGCGTCCCTCATATATATGGGGACGCCAAAGGGCGTCCCTGTTGCGGATATATATATGTTAGGGACGCCAAAAATGCAACAGGGACGCCCTTTGGCATCCCTATATATATGAGGGACGCCAAAGGGTGTCCCTCATAAAAATTTTTTTTTTAAAAAAACTTTAGACGTCCCCAATATATATAGGGATGTCTAAAGTGTGACTTTACATACTTTAGACGTTCCTAATTGAATTGGGGACGTCTAAAGTAAAAAAAAATTTAATTTTAGACATCTCTAATTCAAATAGGGACGTCTAAAGTCTGTAAAGTCACACTTTAGACGTCCCTATTTGAATTGGGGACATCTAAAGCTATTCAGTTCTCACCCATAATTACAAAAATGCCACCATCTTTATTTTTTACGTCCCTTTTTTAAAAAGGGACGTTTTTTAGGGACGTAAAATGTATATTTTGTAGTAGTGGTAACTACTAATTGCAATGTTTTGCTATTACAAGTACACCAAAATTCACCTTTCTTATTCAAAATAATGTCACATGTAACATCCCAAATTTTATCTACCCAAATGCATTGTAATTATTGGAAATATTCAATAAAATAGAATAGTGAATTTTGGCCAAATAAACCAAGGTTTGGAAAGTAAAAGTAGACTTGTGCATAACTTAATTAGAGAGATTTTGGGGAATGCATTGGATAATTATTATTTCCGTTTTCCCTTAATATTTTGCCATACATGAAAATAAAAGGGAAAATGAGTGTTGGTCAACAAATTATGCCAAGTGTCCTTAATCTAAGCCAAGAGAAAAATATAATAATTGTTGAACTTGAGTAGAGGTGGTAATGTGGGCTGGCCTGTCGGTTGCAGGCTAGCCTGCGCAGGATGCTGGCTGATATAGCCAGACTTCGATGACAACCTAAGCCCGTTTAGGCAGGCTAGCAAGCCAGCCCGCCAAACCGCAAATTTTTTTTTTATAAATTTCACAATTTTTTAAAACAATTTTTACTCTCTTTCTCTTTTACCCATTTATATCACACTTCTTTTCTTTTACACATTTATGTTATGAAGTCAATTTCATTCTTACTTTCCTTTATTTCATATATTCACACCACAAAACTATATAAACACATCTCTTTTAAATTTAATAATAGTAGAATAAATAAATATAATATGAAAATAAGTGTCAAATAAAAAGTATGGGAAATTAATTAAACACATCATCAAAGGAAAGGAGATAAGGGAGACTAAGGGCATTTGAGGAGAAAAAAACTCAAAAAAAAAAATAATGCGGACCAATGGGCCAGCCCGCAGGCTATACGTGTTGGCCTATTTAGCCCGAATTCAAACCCGTTTGTTTTTGGTAGGCTGGCGGGTCCTGCCCTGAATTACCAGTTCTAAACTTGAGCACATGAGGTATTATCATAAAATAATAATATTTGGTGTATGAAGTTAAGGCAAATGGAGAAAATTCCAATTGGGTTTAAGAAGGACCCTAATGATGTGTTGGCCTAGCAAGGGATGAAGAGAAAAATTAGTCCAATCCCAATTGGAGCTTATGACACAATTGTATGGAGATAAACTCAAGTATAAGGCTTATGTCATAATTCCTTTTTGCTAGCATTTTATTAATTAAGAGGAAAATGTGAGATATTTTTATGAAGCCATGCTTCATCTTTCCTTTAGCCATTTCACGCCAAGCAAGAGAAAAATAGAGAGAGAGTGCAAGCTTAAGAAAGCTCAAGGTCTAGAGAGAAGGAGGAAGAAATCCAAAGGTAAGCTTTGATGCTCTTAATGTTTTAGCTTTTAAACTTGTCCAAAGGTAAGTTCTCCTTCTTCATGGAACTCATTGTGTAGAAAGCTAATGTCAAGGTTGAAGAGAGAGTGACAGTAACTTCTAGAGAGAGAAAGCAAGATAAGCCAAAGGTAACCTCTAAAGCTTGGATTCTCTTAAGTTAGATGGTGTTGTTGTGATTGTTGTTCTTGAGTTTGGTTTGATTTCGCTTGTTTTGAGATTTTGGGATGATGAACTTTAGAAAGGATAAGCTGCCCAAATTTCTACAAATCATGTTCATTTAGTGTTTAAATAGCTAATCATGTTATTAGAAGTAGAAAGGAAGTACTTAAACAATAGAAATCAAGGAAACACATTTTTCTCCTCTAAACCCTAATTTTGTCCAGCTATTGTTCACTCAAGATAGAGTTGGAATTTTGAAATTTTAATGGTTTCATTAGATTTGTAGAGATAGGTATACAAGCATGGAAATTATTGAATTGCAAATGCATGCAGTTTGGTTATTTCCTTTGAGGAAGTGTTGTTTTCCTATACATTTCATTAATCAAACAAAGTTCAAATATAGTGAAACTTTCTAGGATTAAAGTAGACATCTTGGGCTTTAATTTGATAGGTACTACAAGTGATTTGAACTTGTGGATTTAAAGTTATGAATTTTCAAAGTTTTGCCTTGTTTCAGGACTTAATTCTTGAGCAGCATGGGAATTTATGAAATTCTGGAATTCTTTAGTTGTACATGGCGGTGTCTTATATTTTTCCATGAAACTACAATTAAAGAGCTTTCCATAGAATTTTAGAACATTCCATTTTGATTTTTATGGAATTAGTTATGATTTTTTGAAGCTCAACCAAGAAACAGGACAACTTCTTGGCCGCAGGTTGAAGATTCTGGCTATAGCCAAAAACCTTCTAACCTATTTTTGGCCATAGCCCACAACCTTTTGGCCTACTTTTAGCCGCAGCCAAGGACTTTTGGCTGAAGCCAAAACCCCTGTTTCAACAATTTCACCCTTTTGATTGGTTTAACTTTTCCAATCCCATAGGCACTTGTTCGAGCTTCTAATTGCTGTCTAAATGGCCTAAAATAGAACAATACAATGATTTTAAAATAGTACATGAATAGGTATTATGCTAATTCTTGTACATTTAACATTTTAGGATCAAGTTGGGAGCCTAAGGTTAACACGTTTACGAGGCACACAATACAGGGTGAAAGAGCTTTAATGTAAAGACATTATCCTTCATAGATCAAGCCTTAGTCTAAATGATTATGTGGTTACCACTGTTTGTGCTTTGTTTGATCAACATGGTTTACCTAGAAGAGGCAGTTAGTGCCGAAAGTTCACTCACACCTAGTAGTTAGGTAAGAATCCAACCGGTGTACAATTAGTGGGGTGGAAGTTGTAACATCCTGGATTTTAATTAAGGGATAATAACTTCAAATTATGTAATTAATGTTAATTAAGCATATTTGAAGTATATGTTGTTTGTATGATATAAAGAGCATTAGTGATGATTTAATGAGTATTGTACTAATCAGGGGTAAAACGGTAAATTTACCAACCGTCTGGTTAGCTACGGATGATAAAACCCCTTAGTAATCTTAATCAATGGTTGGGATTTAAAGATCTAGGGGTGGGATCTTGTGTATGTGAGAGTAGGTGAAATCATAGAGGAAGGATGAGATGATGCCAAGTGGCCAAATGAGAGCCATTGGATGAGTCAACAATTTCAAACTCTTCTCTCTCTCCCCCTCAAGTCGGCCAAGTGTATGGGAGGAGGGAAGAAATGATCATCATCTTCACCTACCCATTTTCTCTCTCTATTCCCTCCATTTTCGCTGAACCGAGCAAGAAAGAGGAAGGAACAAGCTTGAACCTTGGTAAGTAAATGCTATTGAATGCTCAAAACCCTTCATTAATGTTGATCAAGAGGTCAAGAGCATTATTTCTATGATTTCAGAATTTCCATTGGTGGTGTTTGATTGTTGGATGAATCTGGAAGTTGGTGGAATCAAGGTGTTGATTTCAGCAAATTGAAGAGGTAGGTTTGTAATGCATTTTGGTATATATGTCAAGATGTTTGTTTAACCAATGAGAATTCTGGAAATTAGACCTAATTATGATGTTAAGTGAAGGGTAGACTTTGATGAGAGTGTCACTGTTCATTTGGTCAGTTTTGACATTTGGGAGTGATTAGAAATTGGTTGGAAGTTGAATAAGGGAATTTGTTAGAATGGGTTTTTGAGTGGTTTGATGATCTAGAGAGAGAATGTGTTAAATGGGTTGAATTTGGGTTGTTTTTGGTTACCAATGGGTTCTATGTGCTGAAATAAGTAAAAATGAGCTTTAACACAAGTTTTAGAACCATGGGAGTGCAATTGTTGGATTTTGGAAACCATATCAGTTTCTGCGTTTTGGGGCATCTGTTAGGATTTCCCGAGTGAGGGAAGAACTCACTCGAACATAGGATGAACGTGCTCGAGTGAGCATGTTGTGCTCGAGTGAGGGTGCCTTTTTGGTGCTGCGGGTGAGTGGCTCAGGGTATCACTCGTGAGTGATTGCTAAGAGTGCGCCTGGCACTCACGAGCATTGGGGGATCACTCGAGCACTGGGACTTGTGCTCGAGTGAATTTGTTGCCTGGGAGTTGGGTTGCTCTCGGGTAGACACTCGCTGGTTGTGCTCGCGAGCACTGGGGGTCAGTGCTCGAGCACAGGTGTTTGTGCTCGAGTGAAGGTGGAGGAGGAGGTTGAGAGATGCTCTCGGGTTGTCACTCGCAGGGTCACATTTCTGTGGTGCTCGAGTATGCTCGGGGTCTCTGCTCGAGCACAGCCTCTTGTGCTCGAGTGAGAGTGTAGGTTGGTCGCGGGAGTTTCTCTCGGGCAAGCACTTCCTGTCTCACTCGCATGTGTGCTCGAGTGAGAGCGAGGGTTGTGCTCGAGCACGGTCTTCTGTGCTCGAGTGAGAGGGCAAAAAATCAGAGTTTAGCTTTCCAAAGAGGGATCTTTGGGGATAGTTATCCCAACCCTTTAGGCATATGTTTAGGCATATAATGGCCATCTAAAGAGTTCAAATAATAACCAACATAAAGTATTATAGAATTAAGAACTTGGAAAAGAGATTGACCTATTGTCCCTAATTTGATTATAGGATTTGACATCTGCCGTCCTCGGGAGCCCACTGAGCCAGTTAACTTCAGGAAAGAGCAAGGTAGTGACTTTTCTTTCGTACCATTTATGATGCATTGTATGTGTGTATGATCATTGATTTGTGATAAGTTCGTGTGTTGCGACTTATGCGGATATGTGTTAGCACCGTCAGTCCAATAGTCCCTGAGTAGCTAACAACGGTTCGGGTTAGGGCAGTATGCCTTCCCGGCGGAGAAAGGGGATGAGGATGAGGTGTGATTATGTGACATGAGGTCAATAGGCTGATTGTGAGGCCGACGGGCCATTTGTGAAAGCCGGTTAGCTGTATGAGCTATAAGGCTATATGTATGCACGGCCACGCCAACAGTCCCTGAGTAGCTAACAACGGTTCGGGTTAGGGCAGTGTGCCTTCTTGGCGGAGAAAGGGGATGAGGGTGGAGTGTGATATGCCATGCCAATAGTCCCTGAGTAGCTAACAACGGTTCGAGTTAGGGCAGTGTGCCTTCCCGGCGGAGAAAGGGGATGAGGGTGGTGTTTGATATTGGCTGCTGCTGTATGATGATTTGCTTACATGCTGTGTGCTTATGTGTGGTATAAATGTTTAGTTACTACTGGGATTATTTTGAATCTCATTCTTTCCTTTGAACTAACCTTTCAGACAGGGCGAGTGGCTCCAAGGAGAAGCGCGTGACCCGGAGCGGGTGGAGTTTCGTAGGGACATTTATTTTGGAAATGTTGGTTAGACTGTTTGGATAGGGATTACTGTATATTGTTGAGTTGTAAATAGTTTGAATACTTAAACCTGTAATCCCTTTAGCAGAACTTGGAACTATATATATGTAGTTGAACCCGGGGTTTGCCGGGATTTTGGTTATACACTCTGTCATACGTAAATGTAGTTAAACTGCACAGGTGATTATATTCGATAATCGAACTTGAGACCGAAAGAGGGATGAAGTTTTGAAAATTTCATGACGTCCCTTCTATTAAAGGGAATTTTAAATGGGTTCTAAACTATTCGACGGTCTCTAATCTAATTTAATTACCAAATATCGAATTATAATTACGTGATTAAAGGCAGGGTGTTACAGAAGTCCTACTCATGTATACATGATAATGATGTTTGATATTGTTGGTGTACGATTAGTGGGGCTTGGGCCCTACTCATGTATACATAACGATGTGTTATTAGTAGGGTTGGGGCCATACTCATGTATACATGATCATAATGTTTGATGTTTTATATTGTTTATTAATTGGTGCATACATGGTGCATATTATATTTACTTATTGTATGTTATATGAACGATAATATGTTTCTACTGAGATTCATTGGAATCTCACCCCTTTTTCTAAATTTAAATATCTTAGTGAGTGCCAGCGGCTCGAAAGGCAAGGACGTAGATACGCGAAACTAAAAGACATGTTTCCCAAGACAGAGATCATAGTTATAGATAGTTTATGTTTGGAATATTGTTGGATATTCTGTACATATTAGTAAATATTGTCAAATTCTGCACGGTTGAATCCGATCTATAAATGAATACTTTTATCAGTATATTTTTACTCTTCTGTATGCCTGTGGAATATGGTCTCTATTTTGCTATATATATCAAAATGGAAATGGGTGTTGACATCATAAATATACAAGGAACTTTGGTGAATGAAATTTTGGATGTTACAAGAAAAGGGTATAAGAGGAGGACATAAAGCAAAAGGTAGTAAAACTTTCCTACAAGTATGTCATTATGCTAGCATGAATTTACATAAGCAAGCGTGTCATGCATTAAGCTTGTATCTTGTGTGCATAGCTAGCAATGTTTGCTACTAAGATTCTCTCAAATCTCACTCTCCCTTACCCAACCATATACGTGTAATAAGCACTGAAGAGGAATGCATGAGAAGTGCAAGAGGAAGTGTGATGAATAATTGCAGATTATCGTGTAATAATATGTTATGTATTAATTATATGCAATGTGAATAATTGTATAACAACACATATGTATCTAAATGGGTAATTTCCCTAGCACGACAATTGACTAGGAATTGGCAACCACGTGATGAGGGCTTAGTAATTAATGCACTGTCTGTGGGTTATGAGTAGAGACATCACTTTGGTAATTATAAAAGGAATTAACAAACAATGAGTCACTAAGAAGTTACGAACCACTTTATGATGGATTTTAAAAAGTTTTAAACTATTCAAAAAAGCCCACTCTTAAGGTGGGGATTTGAAAGAGCTTTATAAAGGAATATTGCTTAGTGGTTCGAATTCACTGCATAAAACTCATTGGATTGATTACAGAAATAAGGCCTTACACCTTTCCTCTTGAATTTCTTTCTACCATTTTTTAAATTTAGGATCATCCTTCTTTTCCTTCTTTTGGAATTTCTTGCCCTTTCTAAAATCAGACTTAGGATTAGAAATACTAGCATCCTCAGTGTAATAGGCTTGTCTAGAGGACTTATAAATCTTAAGAGCTCATCCTCAAGCTTAAGGTGGTTAACCACATCATTAAAAGTAATGATGTTATCATTATGGGTAAAATTAACCTTTATATGCTCCCAACTAGAAGGGAGTGATTTGATCATAGCTTGAAACTGTTGTTCATCAGACAAGGTAAGCCTAGCTTCCTTAAGTTCTTTTATCATACTTGCCATCTCTATTAGATGTTGTTTTATAGGAGTTTTGTGCCTAAGCTTATAGGTATCTAACTTAACTATCAACCTTTTAAGCTTATTAGTAGACATGCCACCAAACTTGTCCTTCAGTACTGCCAACATGGCTAGCGTAGTTTGGTGCTTCTCATATTTGTACATAAGGTCATCCGCCATATTGCTTGGCAATGTGACCCTAGCAATGCTATTTTTCTTCTTCCAAGCCTGATAAGCCTCCATATCTCTCTTGTGCTGAGCTGTATTAGCAGCTTATGGTTCCACTATGACAGTTGTCAAAGGCTTAATTGCCTCTTCTTCTTCTAATATGTATTGCATTTTTCAATGCCAAAAATCCCAGTTGGCACTATTCAACTTATCCCCCTTATTTAACTCATCAATAATGTTCTTTGTTGCCATTTTTCAATCATGGAGCAAAGTTTATCCTTCATTTAATACAACCAAAGAACATATATACTATTACATAGCAAAGCGCAGTATTTAATTTCTTATATTATTCTTGACCAGAATAATGACACTGCTAGATTCATGATCAAGAGTATATGTTTGTACCTCTCATCACATAAATATTGGCAATATTTCTACATTCTGTCAAGAATTTTATATAAGTACCTCAATTACTGGCTTTTAGAGGCCTCTTTTCTAAAAGCTCCCATTTGTAAAAAGCATAACAATTAATCATCAATAAGTAAAGCATGCTGACAACGCAGTGTGTATAAGGAAGCCAATTACATAAATGCATCAATAAATATTAGAATAATATTCAATAGTGGCATTCCTTATTAGTTTACGAATATGTACTTTATTAATATTCAACAATATTAATTTTAAGAATTTTAAAATGCATAAAAGCACCAAAAAATGCATTGTTGAAACCCTCATAAATATATTATATTTTGCTATGAAAAATAGGCAAATAATACATTAATCTATCTATTTATTTATTTGTACAGCCAAAACACTTTTGAGACCATGATGATGATGATGATTATTATTATTATTATTATTATTATTCTTTCTATATGGGATGGATCCACATGATCCAACTCGAAAAGAAAACAACAACCAAGGAGCATTGCAAATTTTACAACAAATTGAAACTAAACTGATATGAAATTTGCTTAATAATTTTGAGAAGCAAATCATGTTGCTGATAAATCATGGATAGAAATAAAATAAATAAATAATTTAATCACATAGACAAACAAGATAAATATTATGACAATGGAATAGACATAGAGTAAAAAAACAAATAATGCAAGCCTAAGGAAAACTCTATGCTCTGATACCAATTTAAGATATTAGGGTGTACCTGGAGTGCTATCTACCACCTCAAATACCCACACCAAACTGGATCACTACTAGACATAGTAATAGATGCACAGCAAATAAACCACTTAATTATAGGAGGAGAAGAGAGACTTGAGAATGTTGTTGTCATATCTTAAAGAGCAGAAAAAACAACATATAGATACTAGCTCATTCAATGTGTAATGTAACCCCCTCACCGTAATTACATCCGAATTACGAAATTTAAGTGAAATAGAGACCAATAAAACAAAATCACAATTTATGATCCCACATCCAAGAGATGGGGCGTTCGAAAAATCATTTCAAAACTTATATATTCCTGGTCTCACATTCATGTACGGATATAACTACTTGAGAAATCAGAGTACATAATAAATATCAAAGTGCGGAAACTAAAATCCCGGCAAACCCCGGGTTACTACATATATATCATGGGTTTAGTTGTTTTCCCATAAAGGGGATTACACAATCAAAATAATTATTTACATCTATGTACACTTGGCAATCCCAATCCAAAGTAAGGATAACCAACTATCCCAAAATCCTGGTTGTCCCTAAGAGGTCCTAACCACTCCGGGTTGGTCATTCCTCCATATGTCCATATGACTAATCTTTTCAGATAGGGCAAGTGGCTCGAAGGAGAAGCGACCAACCCGGAGTGGTTAGGACCTCTTAGGGACAACCAGGATTTTGGGATAGTTGGTTATCCTTACTTTGGATTGGGATTGCCAAGTGTACATAGATGTAAATAATTATTTTGATTGTGTAATCCCCTTTATGGGAAAACAACTAAACCCATGATATATATGTAGTAACCCGGGGTTTGCCGGGATTTTAGTTTCCGCACTTTGATATTTATTATGTACTCTGATTTCTCAAGTAGTTATATCCGTACATGAATGTGAGACCAGGAATATATAAGTTTTGAAATGATTTTTCGAACGCCCCATCTCTTGGATGTGGGATCATAAATTGTGATTTTGTTTTATTGGTCTCTATTTCACTTAAATTTCGTAATTCGGATGTAATTACGGTGAGGGGGTTACATTTTTGGTATCAGAGCCGGTGGTTCCTGGCAAGGGTAGAGTTTGCTGGGATAGCTCCCATAGTGCAATCTTAGTGATAATCGAAACCCATCTGTGAATACGTGACGTATGCATATATCTGTTTGATTATGTGGATATATGTACTTTGTAGAGTTATGTGGATACTATGATTGTTGGATTAATGGGGTGAGTTCTTTGTAGAATGAAAAGAACAACAAAAGGTCGCCCCAGAGGACAACAAGAAAATCCCGATGTGGAGTTGGTCAATGACAATCCACCGGATCCTATGCAAGAGTTAATGGGCTTGATAAAGGATCAGAGGGATATGATTACGGAGCTTAGAGAAGAGCTCAGAGCTGAGAAAGCCAAGAACAATGAGGGTAGAGGCCAGTCTACTCAAGAAGGAACTCGAGGGGAAACCCGAGAGGAGACTAGACGGGAAGATACTGCTGAAGGGTCGGCACGATCGCTTGAATCGCCTCCTCATGCGGAAGTAGATCCAAGGCCGCATGGAAAGTCGGACAGGGAGGAACGAGACCTTGAGTATTGGGTCTCCAAATTCTGCAAACAACTACCTCCGGCATTTAAAGGGAAGTTTGATCCTCAGGCGGCTGAAGATTGGCTACACCGTCTTGAGAAGATTTTCGAAGTCTTAGTGTGTCCCTCCGAAGTGAAAGCCAAGTTGGCGGTGTACAAGCTTGAAGGCGATGCCGATCGTTGGTGGCGTAATATTGCCTTGGCACTGCGTTTAAAGAATGAGCCATTGACCTGGGAGGTGTTCCAACAACACTTCAACGAGAAATATTTTCCTAAGTCAGTGAGGCTTGAGAAAGAAACCGAATTTCTGAATATCAAGCAAGGGGACGCGGAGTCTTTCGATGAATATTTGTCCCGGTTTACCCGCCTATCCCGATATTCTTCTTATCTTCAGAAAATGGATGATGAGGAGTTGAGTTCGGACATGTTAATTCGGGGTTTAAGGCGTGATATGAGAAAGAGACTAGCCACCCATCAGTTTTCCAAATTCAACAAGGCCGTTGAAGAATGTCGGATCACTGAGAGCAATCTTAGAGAGTTATATCCGGCTAAGGCTGGTGGTAGTCATAGTGAGTCTAGTAAGGGCGGTGCTTCTCAGAAGCGGAAGGGCTCAGGATCATCCTCTTCATATAGAGGGGGTAGTAAGAAGCCTTATCAATCTTGGAGTCGTGATCAGCAGAGAACTCCTAGTGTATGGACATGTCCTCGTTGCAACCAGCCACATCATGGCAAGACGTGTGATGGTCGGGTGATTTGCTTCAATTGTAAGCAAGTGGGGCATACATCTGTTGAGTGCAAACAGTCACGACCAGAATTTACATCTATGTACACTTGGCAATCCCAATCCAAAGTAAGGATAACCAACTATCCCAAAATCCTGGTTGTCCCTAAGAGGTCCTAACCACTCCGGGTTGGTCGCTTCTCCTTCGAGCCACTTACCCTATCTGAAAAGATTAGTCATATGGAGGAATGAGATTCTTGAGAATCCCAGAGCAACAACTCACTCATACGATATATAAACACAAAGCATGTAATGTATCATGTTCACCAACATCATCCGCCACAATGATCCATAGCTCGCGCCACAGACGACAGCACTCACGGCTGTATCACAATGCACTATGCCCGCTTACGCGGTAATCACAATGACAGCTTTCGCTGCAAACACTATGCCCGCTCGCGCGGTAATCACTATGCACAACGCCCGCTTTCGCGGTGAACACTTTGTAGCAGCAACTCAAAGCACAAAGCACCACAAAGCATCTCAAAGCACAATGTATCACTAAGCATCTCCAGACACAATGCATCACAAGGCACAATGCTCCACAGTACACAAAGCTCCACAACGTATCTCAATGCATCTCGAAGCAGCAACAGCACACAATGCATGATAGGCAAACATACAATACATTTACATAAAGTATAAGAGAGAGGTCGCTACCTGAATCTTTCCTGATAATCTTTGGCACAGTGGGCTCACGCGTTCGACAGATGTCAAATCCTATTCAAATTAGGGACACTTGATCAATTTCTTTTCCATAATCATATTTCAACAATACTCTAAGTTGGTTATCGTTTAGGACTCTTTAGGTGACTAAAATAGGCCTAAACATATGCCTAAAGGGTTGGAAGAACCTACCCAAAAGACCCCTTACTCGAAGGCAAAAACACAGATTTTTGGTCATCTCACTCGAGCACAGATGCTCTCACTCGAGCACAAGTACGGACATCACTCGAGCACAAGTGCGAGTGAGACCGCGAGTGAGCACCCGAGAGCACAAAGACACTTGCAGGAACTGGCTCACTCGAGCACAAATCCTCACTCGAGCACAAGGCTAAATGCCTCACTCGAGTACCCGCGAGAGAAACTCAGAAAGTGAGGACCCGAGAGCACACACAATGCTCTCCAAGACCAGGATCCCTCGAGCACACCCCTCTCACCCGTGAGCACACCCGCGAGCACACACCTCACACCCGCGAGTGAGAAGGCACTCTCGAGCACCTTACTCACGAGTGAGAACCCGCAAGCACAACTCGCACCAGAAGCACAGCCTCACTCGAGCACAAAGCGATGTGCTCGAGCAGTGTTCATAGAAAACCCAGGCAACTCGAAGCACAAAGGGAAAACTCTCCCATCACTCGAGCACGTTCTTCCTCTGCTCGAGTGATGCTCATCCGAGACCCAGAATTGCAGAAAACCAGAAAACACCAGATGGTCAAAATCATGCCCAAAGGTTCCCAAACTCCCCACAATGCTCATACACCCTAAGCACTAACTAGGGAACACAATGGCAACTCCACAAACACCCCAAAAACCACTTTGACCACAATCAACCACTAAGGTCTCTAAGGTACACATTATCCAAACTCATTCCAACATTCCAGATCATATTCAATGCTCAAATAACTCCATAATACATCATTTCCAATCATAAATCACAATGAACTTCATATCTCCAAAAATAGGCATATTTAGGGCAAAATTCCAGATTTTACCAAACCTAGCCAAAACTCATAAACAATATATCAAAATGCTCTAAATGCCTACCTCTTCCCTTTGCTCAATCCAGAATCTTGTTTCTCCAACTCCCAATTTCGACCAAATCACAAATCAATACTATTTCAAGATTCTGAAATTACCACAATGTAGTTCTCAATGAGACACACAATATTACAGAAGAGGTTTAGGGCATTAGAGATCAAACAAAGCATCAAAATCTCACCTTTCTTCTTCCTTCTTCCTTTGATCGCCGGAAACAATGGAGGAGAGGAGAGAGAATATGGTAGAGGGAAGAGATGATGATGAGATGTCACTTCCTCCCCTTGTCACACATACTCAACCGAAAATGAGAGAGAGAAGGGAGGAAAAAGTGAGGTCTTGTCTTCTTGTGGCCTCATCCAACCACTACCACAATGCCACATGTACACATCTCAAGCACTCTCTCTAGGAGCTCACACAATCGCAAAGCGTAGGATCCCGACCCATTAACAATGAATCACAACCCTTGATCTTAAATACCACATGTATTTATTCCCAAAATTCACATTACATTAACTCAAAAGTGCTTAATTACACAAATCTCAATGATTATCAGAGTTATCAGTCCTAATCACAAATCGGGATATTACAGTAACCTTATAACTTGAGTTATGACTTCATTAAGAAGAGAAACTTATCACCTCATAAAAGAGGAGAAACTTATTTCTCCATTAAGAGAATAAAACCGATGGTCTCTCCTCGTAACTCAATGTACACCATTGTAAGGAGAAAATTATTTCTCCATTAAGAGAACAAAACCGATTGCCTCTCCTTGTAACTCAATGTACACTATAGTTTCCTTCATGCACATTAAATATGAAGAACATATCAAAGCTAGTCACCCACAATAAATATTATTTTCATTTTATCCCCATAGCTTAATAGGCTTAGACTAATCTACCAAGGGTAGACCACCTTAATCCAACACTCAATGTATAGTCTCATTAAGCAGAAACAAAGCCTTGTCTTTTACATTTAAGAAAATGAAAGACAGGTTTGTTGAGTAGTTGGTCTAACATAGGAACTTTGAATTGAAGAGGATTGGTGTAAAATTATACCTAGCAAGTGAACTTTATGATACAAATGATTCATAAGATTAGATGCTCTCTGTTGGTTTGTTATATATGTAAGGCTACACTTCAATGCAATGCATCACTACAAAAAAACACTTGATTTCCGACAGAATTTATGACAGAATTTGCAACAGAATCAGCATTTCCGACGAAATTTGCAACAGAATTTCTGACGGAATAGATTCCGTCGGCAATAATAGCGTCCCAAAACAATTTGCGACGGAATTTCAA
Organism: Inga leiocalycina; assembly: GCA_963242795.1. Classification (NCBI taxonomy): domain Eukaryota; kingdom Viridiplantae; phylum Streptophyta; class Magnoliopsida; order Fabales; family Fabaceae; genus Inga; species Inga leiocalycina. Next base: position 32,969,461 of record OY725328.1, read on the forward strand.
TTCTGTCAGAAATTTCCGACAGAATCTGTTCCGTCGCAAATTCCAACAGAATTTCTGATAGAATTTTCCGTCGCAAATTCTAACGGAAACCAATTCCGTCAAAAATCTCTGACAGAATTTCTGACGGAATTTGTTCCGTCACAAATTCCGACGGAATTTTCAATCGGAAATTCCGACGGAATCCAATTCCATCACAAATTTCCGACGGAATTCGTTTCCGTCGCAATTTTTTTAAAATACAAAAATCAAAAATTATTTTTAAAAAAAATCAAAAAATTTTTAACCTTCTTTTAATTTACAAATGCCACGTGTTTGCTCCTAATAGTGCCACATGTCCCTCTCCCCTGGCTGCCAAGTGTCGCCTTCTCATAATTCCTCCAAATGCTTCTTCTCCCGTTCGAACCCATGGCCTCAAGGTGTAGACGCCTTCGGCCCGAGTCTTTGCTAATTGCACCGAAATGAACCTGTATTATATTATTACATATTATTATATATATAATATTATCATATATATATATATATATAAACATACATACATATAATTAATTATTAATTAAATATAATATTATTAAAAATAATGAAAAATTTAATAAAAATGAAAAAAAATATTTATATATTTAAATTAAATAAATTTTTAATTAAAATTATTTAATAAATAATAATTTAATATAATAAATATTATTTTTTATATAAAATTATAAATATAATATTAATAACATATATATTAATAAATAATAATATAATTTTAATAATTAAATTTAAATATAATTATTTAATAATTAATATTTTAATTTTATAAATATTATTTTTTAAAAAATTAATTATTTTTAATTTTTCCAATGGAATTTTCCGTGACAAATTGCTACGGAAATTTCCGTCAAAAATTCTGTACGAAAATTTTGCAACGGAATTTTCCGTCGGAAAACTTTTTCATAGCAGAAATTTCCGTCGGAATTTGCCATGGAAAAAATTCTGTCAAAAAATTTTTGAAGACAAATTCCGACAGAAATTTTTGTCGGAAAACTTTGCGAAGGAAATTTCCGTGGAAAATTGCTAGGGAAAAAATTCTTTCGAAAATTCCATTGCTAAATTGCCACAGAAAATTCCGTTGGAAAAATTAGCGACGGAATTTGCCACGGAAAAAATTCTGTCAGAAATCAGGTGTGTGTTTTTTTAGTGTATTATGTTTACTGCCATTGGATACAATTGATCAGGTCTATTACAAAATTTAATGTTAATAACCTTCATTGATGAAAAATAGCTGATTTCCATCGCAATTCCGTGGTGACAAAATTTTTTGTGACGGAATTTAATATGAATTTGTAACGGAAGTCTTTGGTATAAAAGAACTTTTATAAAAACTTTTTAAAAAAGACATACTTCATCTTGTCCTTAATGTATGACTTAATTTGGGAGTTAATCTTTGTCCTTATTATAAGACCTATTTTTTATATTTGTCAATCTTTTCCTAATTAATTTATTCCTATTGATAACTATAATCAAGTAATTAGAGAGCGATTGAGGGAATTTAGAAAGATGATTAGGATATTTTAAAAATAATTATAGAGTATCATATTAACTAACTTAACTAACTTTTTTAATCTAATTAATTTAATAAATAAATCTTACATTAAACACTGGATGGATATTTTGAAACATTGAGAGCAGTACTTTGTGCGTACTTAGAGAGGACGTGTCAACTTTATCAACTGAGAGCAAATGCCCCCACAAATGTTTTCACATCAATATTCAACTAACTACAATTGATTGTGCTGAAGATTGAAGAGGCATGCGCTGCACGTTGGGCTGGAATTTTGTTTGTTTGCTTTGCGTTATTGTGTGTGTCTGTGTGTGTTTTTTTTTTCCTTTTAATTTCTCTTTGATTATCCAGCCTAGTCTTGTTTGTCACATGTGACTTGCAAGTTGGGCATGACTTGTGTAATATTTGTATCATTGTTTAATGAACATTGATCTTTAGATTAAAAAAAATAAGTGATTACAATTGATTGTACGTGGTTAGGTGTTTTGTTTGTTTAAGAATTTTTGAATTAATATTGAGAACAAAGGATTTAAAATTTAGAATTATGAAAAGCGCCGATACCATGTTCTCTTCCAAAAGAGAGAAGTATCTCTATTGATCTTCTTCTCCATTTCCTCCCTATTTATTTTATCATCATTGGATTATTAATTTTCAATGGTTGGAACTTAAAATTTTACAAAAATATATTATGGATCGAAATAAAAAATATAAATAAATTTAAACTATTAAATTTAACCTTAAAAGTTTGAAAGTGCTAGAGATAAAAAGTACAAAAATTATAAAACATTTTGATACAAGTCTAAAGAGTTAAACTATTTAAATATAATTTTAATAATTTAAGATTTTTGTGTATATTTTTGTATGTAATATTATAATAGTATTATCATAAAATGTTAAAGCCCAACAATTATAAGTTGATCTAATGGTGGGCAAAGTATATGGAGAGAGGAATGTCAATAAAGACACCGCTCTCCCTCCAAATAAATTGGGAATGTTGTGTTAGATTTTTTATAATAATTATAATATATTCTATTATTAGTAATGAGAGTATACCTACATACTCTAGTTATTACTGTTTCCTATTTTGAATAAACCTGATTGTGGCCCGTAGGTCAATTGGACTAGCTAGGTTCATGTTTAGGGTTTTTACTTGGTCTGGTTAGCTATTACTATAAGGGTTAATATAGTTTTTGATCCCTAAAGTTTGATCCAATTTTGGTTTTGATCTCTCAAGTTTGAAATCGGAGGTTTTAGTCTCTGAAGTTTCACCCGATTTTGGTTTTGGTCCCTTAAGTTTGAAAAGGACTTGGTTTTTTCCGGGTCGGGTCGGGTTTCAAAAACGGGTCGTCAAGTCTTTTTCAAACTTGAGGGACTAAAACCAAAATCGGGTGAAACTTCAGGAACCAAAACTATCGATTTCAGATTTGAGGGACTAAAACCAAAATTGGGTGAAACTTCAGGGACCTAAACCACTGATTTCAAACTTGAGGGACCAAAATCAAAATTGGATCAAACTTCAGGGACCAAAAGTTATATTAACGCTTACTATAAATAGCAGTTGATTGAGTTAGAACGGTACCCCAGGCAAAACCTAACTCAACTTTGGTGTTGTAGGATTTTCTATTCTCATGTAGATTTAATTTTTAGTATTTCTTAAATGTTGATTAAACATATAAATCAAACAAAAATATCATATAGTTCATCGCTTTACCACACCACCAAAAGAAACTGTTTATAAAGTTTTTGAACATGTACGCGGTTGATAATGTCAAGCTTAGATATCTCATCTTTTTCTGTTGTTTCCTTGTCGGCTTTCTGCAAATTCTCCTTAGAAAACCTCAAATCCTTAGCCCAATATATCCGTAATAGTTCCTTGCCGGTTTATGGAAAGGATGGCGGGTTTACTCTCACCACTCTCTCATCTCTTTATGATCTCACAAGATCGATGACGCTGTTTGGCTGTTCGGTATGTGGTGTTGTGTTTTGCTGCTGCTGGTCCCGGAATTTTGCCGTGAAGGTTGATTACCGAAAGTTGTGGTGTGAAAACATGATAAACTTTTTTTCCTTTTCTTTTAAGTTTCTGTATGCTTGTATGAGAGTCAAATTAAGGAATGTAACTTTTAGACTCAGGCTACATTTTATGTAAAAAAAATATGACAATTAACATCAAAATTTAAATTGCTAAAATATATAAAACCCTTCAGAATTTTGGGCCAATTTGCATAAAACTCATGATATTTCAAAATTTAAATTTAACTTTCTTGAAGTTTAAAATTTTATTATTAAATTATCCGCCGTTGCTTTTGCCATTAAATTACTAACAAAAATTGTCACATGAGATTACTGGGATATGTGGCATGTGATATGAATCGACAAACTTTAACTAAAATATATAGAACTCCTCCAAACTTTATAGTTTAATTACACATAATCCCTTGACATAATTTCAAAATTTAAATTTAACCTACTTATTTTTAATTTTTTTTACCACCACTTTTGTGGTTAACTTTATTTTAAAAAACTTCTTATGATAATGATAATAATTTCAAATTATACATTCAATATTTTCAACTCACTACAAAAAAATAATAGAAACCAAGGGAGTTTTAGTTTTCCAATGGAATTATGAACAGAAAGGGGATTACCGATGGAATTACTGAGGGGTTTTTTTTCTAAATAATGATAATAAATAAAATGAAAAATAGAAAAATATGAGATATCTAAGCCTAACCTAATCAACTGCATAGGAACATCTTTTTCTAAATAGATGCAAATTCTTTCAAGAGAGTACTTTTTAATTTTTAAACTAAAATGAATTATTTTTACTAATTTCCTTTCATCCACAATCTTACTAAATCAAGATTCAAGTGCGAAAGGGATTAGTATTATTCCTGCTTATAGGCTTTGTGAGAAATTAATGTGAATGTGCACAGAAGCCGCTATCCTGACCTGAGCTTTTGGATGGAGATGGTAGAGTCAAATTTTGATGCCCATTGTTTGGTAGATAGTGGAAAATGACAAGGTGCACACACTGTTATTTTACACCTTTGCTAATATGGCGGAGAAAGAGCATATTTTTCTCTTAATATAAGCCATCTAATTAATTAAATTTATTATATAAATGTATAATTTTATTTCTAATTTCATTAAAGTATGTATACTAAGTAAGGGTAAAATTGAAAAAGTTATTAAATTTTAAAATAAAATTAGTGAGGTTTAACATTTTTCTTGATTTCAGTAAATAAGACAACTTGTGTACCATCGAATGCTTAGATCAACTGGTAGTAAGATTCTAGCTTAACCAAACATCTTAAGTTTGAGACTTGGGAATGCAGACATTAAGTGGTAGGGACGCTGCCTGAAAAAAGGTTCCTGTCATGTTTCAAATGCAGATTAGTTTAGGCCCATCAAGTTCCCTATGGCAACGAAAGGGCCTAGTATTCAAGGTGCATATACACACTCACACACACACACAAAATAAAAATAAAAAGGACAACTTGTGTTTTGCAACACTAATAAGACAAATTGAGTATGGGAACACGTGAGCCCTTAAATCTCCTTACAGCTATAGGCCTAACAATACAATAAAATAAAATACGTAGTAAGATACTTTCTGCCTATATATATGGATAAGGAGACGTAATGGAATACAGTTCCAAATAAAGAAACATATTAAAAAAATGGGGCATTCAGTGAGACTGCAAGTGTGGTGGGTGATGGCCATAATCACACACATAATATTATTAGGGTTTAATGGAGAAAGTGAGGGGTGCTTGAAACAAGAGAGAGAAGCTCTTTTGAAATTGAAAGAAGCTTTTAATTATCCGAATGACCATTCTCTTCCTTCTTGGAGTAACCTTACGACCTTGTCTGATTGTTGCAATTGGGAGGCCGTAGAGTGTGACAACTCCACTCATAGAGTCATAAGCCTTCTTCTAAGCAATAAAAGAGCTTATGAGTTGAGACACCTCAAATGGTCACTCAATGCTTCTTCTTTTCTCCCTCTTCACTAACTTCAAGTATTGGATTTGTCTGGGAATTACTTGTTAGGTCATCCTCTTTCTTTTTTAACTATTACATATACATATGTATATGTATATTGTTATTCATGCACAAAAGCATATATTAGTTACAGTAATTCATGTATTAATAAAAAGTGAGTAAAACCCATGATAATATACATATGTGTGTGTATCATTGACTCTTATATATCGTATTTTTTTTCATAATTTCCTCTTATTTAGCTACCAATATGCCGATGTAAGACCATTCTGGCAAATACTTGTGGATAGTTTCTTATTGAGATAATGAAACTTTTGTTTCCTCAAGTTTATTTGCTTCCATTATTGCTTTATTTGGTCCCTGAAATTTTAATCTTATAAAAAAAATTGCCCATCCAACATTTGATCATATCTGACAAATTGGTTATTGTAAGAGAATTATCATGTAAAGCATGTTCAGAGCTTGTTATTGTTATCGTTTAACATTTGATCATCTCTTGTTTGTGGAGCAGGGCTATTTGGTGAAATTAGATTGGACAACTTGCAAGATTTGAATTTGGAAAACAATCAGCTCACAAAATTTCCATCTTTTGGTGATCAATTTCTGTCTTCCAAGTTATTTAAACGGCATATTTCAATTATTTCTATCATATTTTCCCCCTCTTTGGATTCATAATTATCATGCATTTATCATTATTATTCTGTTGTATATCAAAAGTTTATCTATTTATGAGATCATGGATTAGTACAAAAATACTAGAAGAAGTAAAGGACAAAACTTCTCCATAAAGTTTTCATACGTATATATTTGATTTCATTAATTAGGAAGTTAATAATTGTCTATGTGCCTAGTTTGTAATGACCTCAACTCAAGAATTCACTTTTTTTTTTTTCTGCAAGAGAAAAACAATTGAATTTTATAGATCGTCGAGCTAATGTCAGAATTGAAGCACTTGAATATATGATGGAAACATGACTGAAGAGATATATATATATATATATTGCTCGTATTAATAACTGGGTCGACAAACTAAAAAATAGCCGCGCACTAATCACGAATCAGTGAGACTATTAGATTTATGACATTTTACTGAGGAGAAATTGAATATAGATGAGAGAGATTGAAGTGAATTGGATATGTGCCATCTGAAAAGGATAAGAGACATAAACTTGTAAAAAAATATGTTTTTCTTTATATAAACTGTTTATAATTTATGAATAATATGATTTTATATATTTTATATTTCACCTGATAAAGTTATGATTTGAAACTCCATGTACCTATAATTTATTCTGTTTAGATAAACAGATATGCAAATCGAGATATTATAAATATTAATGACTGCAAATTATGAATAAAAATTAATTATGATATGACTCTTAATTATGTGTATATATTTACATGAATGATGTATATATTATGCACTTTTTATTTCAAATTAATTAGAAGGGTCTCTAAGCTTTAAGAAATGGAATAATATTTTTCTTTAAAGAATATGAAAGTTTGTTCCATCACATTTATAATAAACTACCTACTTCTTAACCTTAATTTTCATTTGACATTTGACAGATCTTTCCCATTCACACAATTTGGAGTATCTGGAAGTTGGTCTTAATTTCTTGGAGCGCCGTTTTCCAGAATCTATTACGTCCCTCACTTCTCTCAAATTATTGTCCTTATACTATAATAAGCTTCATGGTTCGCTGTCTCAGAAAGGTATTATATATATTTATACATTTTAAATAAGAAAAAAGTCATATTATTATTTGCTTGAGATTAGAATAGACAAATAAAGAATTTCATATACAATCTCTCCCTTGTTTTTACATGAAATTTTTGTTTAAATTGCCCTCAAAATTCAAATTTATTCGTATATATATGAATAACCGATTAATAAGATTGAGCTGGATATTGACCCAGTAAGTATAGGTTTCCTTTTCATATATATGCAAGCTGATAACTAACTGCTAATTGTGAATATTGCATCTTCCCAGATAAAACCAATATGTTTCGTGATACTCTTATCAATTACGACTATATTAAATTTTGTAGAGTATTTATAAACTATAGAGGATGCGAACAAAGGAAATTAGTTAATAAAATGAAAATTTCGCTTCCATGTTTTCCCTCTATGCATTATCTATTTATTTATGTTTTAGAACTAATTAAATTCCATATTCAAATATATCCTATTAGTTTATATAGATAATTTTTATAGTATTTTTTATGGATTAAGGTGGAAATTTACCCATAATATTTTTCCAAAATTGCACCTGACACCATAATGGCTTGCTTTGGTGTAAATAAACATATGAATTTTTTAAAATTGGGAAAAAATAGCCAAACCATTAATTTGGGCAAATACCATTAGTTTGTGTAAAGAGAAATCTTGTGGGTCTTACAAATATAAAGTAACCGACCGTTTGCTTAAATTAATGATTCTGTCATTTTTGCACCATTTTAAAAAAATTATGTTTATTTTGCACTTTAGAAAACTTTATAGTACCAAGTGCAACTTTGAGAAAACATTATAGGTAGATTTGCAGCTTAACCTATTTTTTATTGATAAACATATTGACTAAATTTAATAAAAACAAACATATGTTGCAGGATTGTGCGATTTGAAGAATCTTGTATCATTGAGTCTTAACCACAACAAACTTGAGGGAGAACTTCCTACATGCCTAAGCAATTTGACATCTCTACGTGTACTTCGACTAAATGAAAATCGCTTTGAAGGAACCTTTCCTTCCTCAATCTTTCATACTCTGAGGTCGCTAGAATCAATTACAGTTTCTGATGACTATTTTAGTGGCTCATTCTCATTCTCTTTGCTTGCCAACCACTCCAACCTTAAAATCTTTACCATTTTATGCTCTAGTGCCAATCTCATCAAGCTTGAAACTGAGAATCCCCCATTTATTCCCTCCTTTCAGTTGAGGATTTTCGGCGTCCGAAATTGCACTCTCAATGAAGCCAACAATAACAAAATGCCTTCCTTTCTTCTTCGTCAATATGACTTGTTACATCTACACCTTAGCCACTTGAACATTTCAGGAACCTTCCCATCCTATCTTTTATCAAACAATACAGGATTGAATCATTTCAATTTGACCCACAACTTGTTTGATGGTCCCTTTGAACTCAATTCCACCTCAAAATGGCCTCTAATGGAATCTTTTGATATTTCCTCTAACCCCATCAGAGATGATATACCTTCTCATATTGGCTTCATTTTTCCCAACATGATTTCTCTTAATATGTCTTCGAGTTCATTGCGAGGCCGCTTTCCAGCTTCAATAGGTGACATGAGACAACTGAATGATCTTGACTTGTCAGATAATAATTTATCTGGTCACTTACCCCAAGAATTCAGCCAGGGCAACAATGAATTGAGGTTTTTGAAGTTGTCAAACAACAACCTGACTGGCCCATGTCTGCCCATAGGATCACATTTCACAAATTTGTTGTTTATTGATCTCAACAACAATAACTTCCAAGGAAAATTTCCTAGTGGTGGTATACTTAATAGTACTAAATTAAGAATGTTAGATCTAAGATCCAACCAATTATTTTGGGGAAATACCTAGCTTGATTGGAAATTTTCAACATTTGAGTTACCTTATTCTGTCTAAGAATTCTTTAATAGGATCATTGCCAGAAAGCTTTTGTAACTTGACTGAACTTACATATCTAGACCTTTCCCAAGATAAATTCATTGGCCCTTTACCAAGCTATATGAATATGCCAATGTTGAAGTACTTGGATTTTTATGACAACCATTTCACGGGACCTCTACCTTCTACTTTGGCCAATTCCCCCTTTTTGTTGACTTTGGATTTGATGAAGAACCAATTTTCAAGTGAAGTTCCCAAATTTTTTAGTTCATTTTTGAATTTAAGGGTTCTCATCTTAAAAGAAAACAAACTTGAAGGTTCTATTCCAGTTGATTTATGTGGGCTCAAGAAGATAAGCATGTTAGATCTTTCTCAAAATAAGTTTTTTGGATGCATACCATATTGCTTGAATAACATCACATTTGGAAAGATGGATGCACCAAGGGAAAATAAAATAGGAAGTTTTACTGTGCCGTGGACTACAAGATTCTCACAATACATATTTAATCCTTGGACCGGTGAAGTTTATATTGATGAAGAAAAGCATGAGGTTACATTGTATAGATATGTAGAAGTGGGATTCACAACAAAAAGAAGGTATGAATCTTACAAAGGAGGTATTTTAGATTTTATGTCAAGTTTGGATCTCTCAAATAATCAATTGACAGGTGAAATCCCTTTACAGATTGGATATTTAAGTAGCATTCATACATTAAATTTGTCAAACAATCATTTCAAAGGGCCTATTCCAGAAACGTTTTCCAACCTCCAACATATAGAAAGCCTTGATCTCTCACATAACAAATTGACAGGTCACATTCCTACACAACTAACTCAGTTGTACTTCTTATCTGTCTTTTCTGTAGCTCACAATAATCTATCTGGAATGACACCTAACATGAAAAATCAATTTTCAACTTTTGGATCAAGTAGTTATGAAGGGAACCCTTTTTTTTGTGGTCCACCTCTGCAACAAAATTGTGAATCCATTGAAAAATCAATAGGAGGGAGAAACATGCAACCTCATCATTCAAAAGTTGGTGATTTTCAAGAGCCCTTTGTATGGAGTTTTGTTGGAGCATTTGTGGTCTTTTTTCTAGGTGTCATTATTGTTCTTTATCTAAACCCTTACTTCTACAATTACAAACTACTTGTAGTAGAGAGAGTTATAACAAGTTATTTGTATAAGTGGATAAGATCTTGATCATGTAATAGATGGTGATCAACTCTAGGATTACAATAACCAAAAGATTGCTAGTTTGAAATCTTGTCATGATCAGAAAGGAAATGATGTGATATGGAACAATGGTTGATTAGGATTTCCAAATATTTAGTATATTTATCATTATTAAGGAATATTTAATGTTACTTTTGATTGATTGTTGTAACACCCCAAATTTTATATTCACCAAATATATTGTAATTATTTGAGAAATTCAATAAAATGGTGAATATTCATAACTTTGGAATTTATGAATGATATAAATGTTCATTATGAAATTAATTTGGGTAATTTAAAAAGCCCAATAGTAAGATCCAAAAATGGAGGAAATACAGAGAAAATATTTGGTCAAAAAATAAATAGAATTTGGCCAAATAAAAAAAATAAGAAAAGAAATTGGATTAAAAAGGTAATGACAAAATTGTAATTTTGTCAATTTAGCATAAAATTAATTATTTTTTGATTAATTGAATTGAATTTAAATTAATTAATAAAAATAAGAGGGAAAAATATATTTAGAATATTTTGGTCAATTTAATATGAATTTATAGAAAATTTGAGCAAAAAGTACAATTTTAACCAAAATTGAGACTTTACGTATATACGTAACTGGAACAAGTTGTGAAGCCAATTAAGAATAAATGGTAGGACCCCTAGGAGTGTCCTACATGTAGCATAAAGAAGGAAATATTGGTTTGGCTTAATGAGCATGGTTACATGTGCATAAGGATTTTTGTACATAAGTTAATTTTTGGAATTTTGGAAAATGAAACAAATGAATAAAATAAGGTAAAATATATGATAAATATCATCATCTTCCTTCTTTCTTCAGCATATCACATCCAAACAGGCCTGAAACAAGAGAGAGGAAGTTGAGAGCATTTAGAGAGAGAAAGGGAAGAAATCTCGCAAGATAAGCCGATTTCTCCGATGATTTAGTTCCTAACATGTATAACACTGACCCTAAGCTACTCCTCTTTGTTCTTTAAGGTTTGGAGGCTCAAAAATCTGTTGTAGAAGGGCTAGGGTTTCAACCATATTGAGGAAAAGCTAGTAGGAGCTTGAGGTAACTTCCAAACCTTCGTATATTGACTATTTTAGCTGCTGTGGACAATTTAATTGGTGAAATTTCGCACGGATTGTCCTTGGTTTTAAATTTTGGAAATGTGTATGCCTAGGTGTTATGCTGCCCAAATTGGTACTAAATGGTAGTTGTAAACTAATGGAATGGTTAATAAAGTGGTTAGGAGTAGAAAGAACACGTTTGAGTAGCTGAAATTGCAAAACCTCGATTTTCCCAAGAGAACCTATATATTTTGGCCGGAGCTATAAATAGGTCTTAGAGTTGGATTTTCAAAGATTTAATGATTCCATTAAGTTTAGGAGGGAAAATTAGGTAGGGTTACAGCTGGTCACTTTTTCAGAAAAGGCCAAAAAAGCATAATTACGAAAATACCCCTGAAACCTGGAAATAAGGACTACTAAGGGCAATTCTGTAATTTGACATTGAATTTGATAATTCCCAGTTTGAAAATGGATTCTTTGGGCTGAAATATGTCAAAATAGCCCATGTCAAAATTTCAGGATTTACCATAGGCTAATATAACTACAACAAACACTATGGAAGAGTCTAAAATGATACATTGATAGGTTATAACATATTTCTTATACATTTAATATTTTAGGACCGAGTCAGAAACTAAAAGTCAACACGTTTTATGAGGCACACGATACAAGGGTGATAGAGCTTTGAGGTAGGGACTAATATCTCTCATATACTGTGTGACTATTTATATGATATGTGTTACTATATTTTGTGATATGAATGCGTGCTAGAGGCACATTACCTGGTTGTGGTTTGGTGCCTAACCAAGGTATACTGGTATTGCCTATCTGTAGTCGGTGACTCGATTGAGGTATATGTAGGGGTTATAATTTGGCGTTTGGCCTTAAAACTTTGTGTACACATATGAATCAATGAGAATTTTCATTTTACTTGATACAGTGCATTACATATTTAATTTTCATATTTTATATGTCGATAGTATGTTTCTATTGGGATTCCTTGGGATCTCACCCCTTTTTCTAAACCAAACATCTTAGTGGGTGCCAGTGGATCCAAAGGCAAGGACGTAGACAAAGGGAAGTAATTGGCATGTGTTTTGAGGTCAATCTAAAGTTCATGGTTATAGATAGGCTATGTTTAAAATACTTTTGGATGTCCTATAAGTATTCTAAACAGTGTCACATTCTGTATGGATGACTCTGGATTGTAAAAAAATACTTTTATTAGTATCTATGTACGTTTCTATATGCCTGTGGAACGTAGTCTCTATTACTCTGCTTATATCGAAATGGAAACGGGTGTTGACAATTGTTATCTTATTATTAATTGTCTTTTGCATTTAATATTCAATTTCTAGAATGTTTTGTCATTAATTTCTAGGGTTAGGTTTATGCTTATAAATAACACCTCAACTCATTTGCTTTATATGCCTTTTGATGAATTGAATAATCTTGAGTATTAAGTCTTCTCTCTTCCTCCTCTATTCATATGATTTTCCCCTCTTTCTTAATGTCCTCTATCCTCTCACAACTACAAAAAATGCCTTTTTATGACGATTATTATCTACCATATATAACGGTTCTGAACTGTCATATATGCGAGAAATATATAAGCTCAGCACATATACACAACATTTTGAATCGTGATTTATTTAGTATCTATTATAACAGTTCTAATATATAACTCATTATGTATTGTGGTGTGGTGAGGCCATGCTATGCGTAATACTATAATGATAAAAAAATGGGCTCATATAAACAACCATTATAAACTCTAAAACCTACATAACGGTGTTTTCACAATAACCAACATAATAGGCGTTATATTTCAACCATTATTTATTTGTTATAAATGCTAACGGTTTAAATGAAACAACCATCATATATAGTTTATACATAAATAATGGTTTTTATGTAAGAATTATTAAAATTTAGGCAACTTGATTTTTAAAGAAATGGGGATTCTCTTTTCAATATCTTCCCTGTATCCATACAATATGAAATTGTACACAAATTTGTATCATTCATATATATATTAGAACCAAAAGTTTAAAACCTATATATAATATATGCAAGAGATAGAGATTCTTCTTTGGTTGTTAGACTTGACTATATGACATAATAGAAGCTCACACATCAAGTATAGCCATGCTATTTGAGATAGATCAAGATATTCCTAGCTTGTGGCTATGCTTGATGGAACTCCCTATCATAAAAGGCTCAAGGGGTTGCAAATATCAAGCAACACTTGATAGAGAAGGAGGGATATGATGTGACTTTAGAACGCCATATGCTAAGGCCGGTGCCTTGCCACTGCCCATAGCATATGCCGTTCTATAGTAACCTATGATCCCTCCTTCTTTATAAAGTCTTGCTTGAGGCTACATACCCCTTGAGCTCTTTATAGTGGGGAGTTCCATTGAGCCTAGCCACAAAACCAAGAATGTCTTGATCTATCTCAAATTGCATGGCTATACTCGATGTGAGAGCTTCTATTTATTATAAAATCAAGTCCATTAAGAAATGGAAAAGCAAAAACTTTATCTCATGCATATATTATAAGACTCTATCTCTTTATCCTAATGATCATCAAGCAATACACAAAATGACTTTTCTACATAAAAGATTTTGCTCTTACCTCTAAAGAATCTAGCATATAATGGATGTGTAAATTCATCTATTGAAGAGTAACGTATAGGACTGAATCAATATAGTGAAATCTTTATAAATATTTAACAACTTCTTATAACAAGAGAGGAACCTTCGATCAGAACAATTGATTTTTTTTTAAAAAAAACATGAGCATGACTAGGGTCAAAACCTAATGACAAAACACAAAGTGAATAATAATGGAGAATGCAAAATAGAGGAGGGAAATCATACCTCCATATGAGTAGAATAGGCCATGCAAAGAAATGTGACCCAGTTAGGGCAAATAAAGCAACTTGCATAGCTATTGCTAACAAGTACATCGAACGATTTGAATTTTGTGGCTCTACTGAAAATGACTGATAAATGTCAAAAAATTCAACTGCAGAAGTAGGGTTCTGAGGTTGGTTGGTTATAATAAACCCTAAGACAAGTGTGGTAATGAACAAAAATATATGTTACGGCTTATGCAAAAACTTGCCAGCTATCATTGAGAAGTATGGATAAGGCTTTGGATGGTGTAATACGATTGAAAACGATGATCAACAGCCGAAAAAGATCACCAGAGTAGTGGGATTTCGAGGTTAGTGGGCTTACATTCGACCTAAGACATGTGTGCTAATGAATAAAATGGAGAAGTGTATAGACATTTAAATTGAGGTAAAAGTTTAACTTTATAACGGTTTAAATACAACAACCATAATGTATTAAGGTGTTGTTACATATATAACGGGTATTGTAAGAAACCCATTAGGTATTTTAGAAATATATATTACAGTTTCTAACTAATAACTGTTAATTATCTATAAAACGTTTTTTTATAAAAATAGGGGGTTCTACTATCAATTTGCCCCTGCTTTCATATACAACACATAAGCTTCAAGAAAATAGTCTAAATTAAACACAAAGCTGCATCATCATTAAAACAACAATACACAGTCAAAACACATAAATTAAGTGTCTCTTTTATCCTAGTCTTAGCTTTTTGTAAGTTACTCTTCTTAGCTTGAATTGTTCTCTTCTTGTCAAGTAATAATTTTCCCCTCTTCAAAACTCAAATGCCTTCGTTGTGATCATGTTTGATATGCGAAGCATCTTTTTCAACCAAATTTAATGGTTCAAGTGACCTTCCATTGAATGAATCATCCTCAACTCTTTCACCCATCTCCTCATTAGTCACTTTATATGTCAATAAAACAATAAACCATCCATATTTAGAAAGATCACGGATGTATAACACTTGTTTAGCTTGAGAAGCCAAAATGAAATGCTCATCTTTATACCTTCCTAGTTCAAATTCAACTATGTCAAGCCTAAGTTATCAACTCTTAAGCCATAATTATTGTCTGCCTACTTGCAACCGAATATAGGAACCCTAGTGTAGTCAATCACCTCAAAGTATGACATCTTCGAATAGATAGGATTTCTATATTTAAAACTCGATACATGGATAGAGTTAGCTATAAGAGTTATTTCACTATTTTACATTTTGCTTTGATCATCTTTCTCTTTAGAGTAGAACGTGAATCCATTGATAATGTAGCTTGCATAAGATGTCACTTGATTGCCTAAACCGTATGCTAAGAACATTAATTTGCTAGAAACTAATTTAGAATTAGCTTTATACTTGCCAAGGACTTGATCTTTAAACCATGTCATAAAATATTTATTATGTTGTTAAGCACACCATCTTTCTCCTTTATAGGGATTTCCCCTTTGAATTTGATGCATATGGTTGCGTATATACTTATCAACCTCTTCGGAGTTGTGCAGCACATATAGGTGTGCTTGCTCCAACTGTTGGTCTGAAATTGTCATAACTTTCCTACCTATGATCCCTTCCCCATTAGTCGTCCTTCCCTCATGATAAGACATAGGAAGCCTAATATTGCTTACATGTTTTAAGTATGTGGAAGAATCAGCAGCCTCTTCACAGATATATCATTCAATAATACAACCCTCCGGATGACTCTAATTTCTCACAAACCCTTTCATTACCTTCATGAAACGTTCAATTGAGTACATTCGCCTGAAATAGGCTAGGCCACAAAGTTGTACCTCTCTAACCAAGTTGTCAAGTAGACCATGATGTCAACGAATGTTGGAGGAAAATACATCTCAAGTTCTCCATCAAGACATGGCAGTTATGAGATTTTAATCCTATTAGTTTGAAGTCCTTCACTAACACGAGTCTTTTGATCTTTGAAAAGTAATCCTCTGGCACCTTAACTGAAGTAAAGAACTGATAAAAACTAGTTTTTTCTTCCTTTTATAGAGTGTAAGCTGTGGACAAAGAAATATGTGGGCTCCCCTCTATTATGGTGCTAATTCTTCAATTATTCTCATCTCAATCATGTTTAGCCTAGCATAAATAATCTACACACTATAAATGGCAATGGTTAATATTTTTTCTGTATCGAGGACTTAAAAATCTTCAAGTATGACTTAGTGTAATATCCCAAATTTTGATTAAGGGATAATCATGATTATTAATGATAATTATGAATTTATTGGAATTATTAAGTGTTTTATGACTATATTAATTAATGTCATAATTGGTGGATATTGGAATTTTGGGTGCATGTGAGTGGTATTTAAGATCAAGAGGGGTGATTCCTTGACCGTGGGTCGGGATCTAGTGTGCTTAGCTTGTGTGAGCTCATTGTGGGATTGAAGGAGATGCTGACATGTGGCATGGTGGTGGCCATTGGATGAGATCACAAGGGGACAAAAGATCACTTTTTCCTCTTCTCTCTCTCTCCATCTCTCCATCTCTCTCGTGCTCTCTCTCTGGCTGAAGCAAGGAAGGAAGGAAGAAGGAAAAGCTTGGATTTTGGGTAAGTAAATGATCTCCATTGCTCAAATTCCTTTCTTAAATGTTGATCCTTGAATCATGGGCTTTATTTTGGTGTGTATAGTGTGGCCATTTGGTGCTGATTTGTGCTACACGAAGATTTAGAAAGTGGTGAATCAAAGAGTGTCTTTGGAAAAGTGAAAGAGGTAAGGGAACTCAATCTATCTATCTATGTTTCATACCATTTGAAGTAGTTTATAAATTCTGGAAATTTTGGCTTGAATCCGAAAATTGGATGCCACTGTTCCTTTGGTATGTTTTTGGCATGAGAATGGTGTTTTGGAATGAGTTTATGATAGATAGATTGATTGGTAATGGAAATATGAAGTTTGGTTAAGATTGGTGTATTATTGAAATTGTTGCCCAAAACCCAAATCATGATAATGGAATAGGATTTTGATGATTTTGAGTATTCCATTGAGTTTGTTGGGTGTTTTTGTGTGGGAATGGCTTTGGGTTGAGCTTTGAGTCCATAGGAAGCAATTGGGCAAGTGTGAGGGAAAGTGCCTCTGTTTCTGCGTTTTCTGCTATCTGTGGGATTCACTCGAGCAGAGAGGGGTCTGCTCGAGTGAAGGGTGAATATCACCCGAGCAGAAGGGGTCTGCTCGAGTGAGGGATGAGTTTCACCCGAGCAGGGATGAACTCTGCTCGAGTGATATGAGGTTTTTCCCTTTGTGCTTCGAGTTCGTCTGGGGTTTTCATGTGCAATGCTCGAGCACATCGTTTTGTGATCGAGTGAGCGAAGAACATGCTCGAGCAAGCATGGTCTGCTCGAGTGATAGTGGGAGTTCAGAGTGAAGGATTTCTCTCGGTTCCTCACTTCCTGAACTTCTCTCGCGGGTGCTCGAGTGAGGCATTTGGCCTTGTGCTCGAGTGAGGATTTTGTGCTCGAGTGAGCCGGTTCCTGAAGGTTTCCTTGTGCTCTCGGGT
The DNA here is from genome assembly GCA_963242795.1 of Inga leiocalycina. NCBI lineage: Eukaryota > Viridiplantae > Streptophyta > Magnoliopsida > Fabales > Fabaceae > Inga > Inga leiocalycina. The sequence continues at coordinate 32,987,340 of OY725328.1, forward strand.
GCTCACTCGCGGTCTTACTTTCTTTTGTGCTCGAGTGCTGTCTGTACCAATGCTCGAGTGAGAGCATTTGTGCTCGAGTGATGGCCGTACTTGTGCTCGAGCATGGTCATCTGTGCTCGAGTGAAACAGTGTAAAATCTCAGTTTTGTGCTTCCAAAAGGGGATCTTTGGGATAGTTTTTCCTACCCTTTAGGAGTTTTGTTAGGAGTGTTTAATGACTCTAAAAGAGCAATAATGATAACCAATTAAGTATTATAAAGTGGATTAAGTCTTGGAATAGAGAATAACTCTTCGTCCCTAATTGTGAACATAGGATTTGACATTTGCCTTCCTCGGGAGAGACCGGCGTTAGGACACGCACGGAAGGATCAAGGTAGTGACTTTTCTCTCATATCTTGTATGATGTTTTGGTATGCATATCTTATCGTTGAACTTGTGAAATGTGTGCCATGGTCCATTACGGCGCGAGCAGGTCAGCGTGAGCCGTATAGGGAGTGACAGTGGTCATCTCTAGTCGGCCGTTGGACTGCCGTCGTAATCGACATGGATCTTTGTGAATCCGACCCGTGGGGGCGGCGTATGTGAAAACCAGCCGTGGGCTGTGTGTGTGTATCTTGCCTATGTGGCTTACGAATATGATATGCTTTATATGGATCCCAGCTGTGGTGAATTATACTGTGTTGACTGTTGTGATGCAATACAGCGTGAGCAATTCAGCGTGAGCAATCGTCAGGGATGACATGTGTCATACTAACCATTGCCGCTGCAACTGCCGTTGTAGTTGCTTGTGTGGATAGTGATTTGATTACATGCATTATTATTGTACATTATATGATTGTCTTGTTACTACGGGGATTCCTTAGAATCTCACTCTCCTAAAAACCATGTTTTAGACAGGGCAGAAGGATCGAAAGGCAAGCGGGCGACGAAGAGTAGTTAGAGCTCCTGTTTAGGAGTATCTTTTGGGGTGAATGGTTATCATTGTATATTTTGGAATTGTATATAGTAGATTTTGTGAAATCCCCAAGTAAAAGGGTATAAATTGTAGGCTTGTGCCTTTTGTAAATCCCTTTTTGTTATGAATGGAACTCGAGTGAGTCGGGAACTTATTTGCACTCTGATAATTGTAAATGGAATCCACCTGTTCAGGCCAGTATTATTTTGTATTGAGAACTTGGGACCATTGTGAATAAGTTTAGAAAAGTTTTTGCAAATCCGATTTTTGGGCAAATGAGTATCTTAATAAGTCCCATTTCTAAATATGGTCTCTAAGTACAACTTAATTATAAGTTTAAAGAACTTAATCTCGGCCTCAGGTGGGAAGGGGGTTACACTTAGAACCACTCCATTTCAATTTTTGTAGATTAAGTTACGATTTTTGGAAGTTTAGCCCAGAAACAGGATAATTACTTGGCCGTAGCCAAAAAGTGTCTAACCTGTTCTTGGCCGCAGCCAAAAAGTTACTGACCATTTATTGGCCGCAGCCAAAGAATTCCTTGGCTGTGACCAACAACCAATTTTAGCATTTTATATTTTTGAAAGGTGGTGTCTGTCTAGCTTTCTATAACATTCTTAGGCATCTGTTTGAACTTCTACAACTACCTAAATGACTCAAATGATAACCAACCCTAAGTATATATTTTACAGTTATTAAAAAATTGAAATAGGCAATAACTCATCATCCTTAATTCTAATTTATAGGATTTGATATCTGCCCTTAGCGTAAGAAATCTATACAAGAACAAGATCGGAAAGACCAAGGTAGTAACTCTTTCTCTTGTTTCATGTATAATGCTTTGCATGCATGTTCATATCATCCATTGTTACAAATGTTATGAATGTTATGAATGCCAAGATTGTTATGAATGTTACGAATTGTCAAGAATTTACGACTGTTATGAATGCTATTATGTGATAATTGTTTACATGCTTTGTGAAATTATATGTCATATGAGTGAATTGTTACTATAGAGATTCATATGAATCTTACTCTTTCCAATGACTAACCTACAGCAAGGGCAAGTGGCTCAAGGGGCAAGCAGGCAAACAAGTATAGCTAGAGTGTGCAATTAAAGGATTAGGACTTTTGTTGGTTATCTAGTTTTAAGAAACTATACATGATGTATATATAAGTACACTGCAAGGGTAATACTCCTTGTAATAGTAAATGCACCAAATGTATGATCAAATAGTAGCACTTGACCCTAATAAACAAAGTGAGATAGGGTGGTCATCCACCATAGACCCTTTAGTTAAAGAATTTAACTCAAATATCCATCGAGGAAGTGGGTAAGGATTCTAATAATCATAAATGGGAACATAATCACATCAAATATGTTTTGGAAATTTTTTTAAAAGACCAACTTAAGTACAGGACCGTACCCTATTTTTGGTCTCTGTTTGACTTCATTTCATGTTTTGAACTACTTTCAACACTTGAAATTGCAGTGTTACATCTTCCATTCTTCTTCTTTCCTGACTTCTCATGGCCTTAAACACATAGTCATATTATTAGAGCCATGACAAATAAATTCTTAATGGGCTACTTTAGTCCTATATACTTACTTTCACCATTGGAGTTCATTTTAATTACATTTGGCCCTTTCTTTCTTAAATTCTCATGGTAGCTAAAAGCTGCCAGCATTTATACCAAACTTTAAAAATTCATAACTAATTCTTTAGAACTCTAATTAGGGTGGTTCAAATTCCTAGTCAAAGCTCTTTAAGTCTATCTTAAAGATAAAATATTACTCAAAGCCAATGCCAACCACAAAATTCCAAAACTACGACTAAATCCTCACTACCACAGAATTCATTCCAGATTCAATGTCTAACTTCAACAATTCATAATTCCTAGTATATTGATCCAAATGGCATAAATGACCTATCAAATTAAAGCTTGGAAAGCATACTTTCATTCTAGAAAGTTTCATGGCCATTGAACAATATTAAATTACCAAAAAACACAACACATATAGACTGCCACACAGGAAACCCTAATTGGCAACAAATTACAGTTTTTAGATTTTAAATCCATTCTTTCTAAAACCATACCAACAACCTATTCTTACACAATTTTGCCTAAGGAATCCATTAGAGACCTCAAAAATAACAAAATCATTCTCCTTCTTTATAACTTGTTCTGACAGAAAATTAGGGTATAAAGCAACAATTAACAAATTCATAATTTATCCACCAAGCTAGGTTCATATACTTCCTAAACATCATATAACCACATGTATATGACTAAAGCATGATGAAAACCTAAACCTTAAGATAACCAAAATTAGGGCAGCCACTAGAATTCTCCACAATCAACTAATCAACAAGATACTTGGTTCAAATCAATGCTCATACTCACCTATTGCCCTTTCTAGAGTTTGTTCTTTATTTCTCCAACTTTGACACTTTATAGACAACACAAGACACCACCTTTTGAGAAACAAAAACCAAAGAATTATAGCTCTTAGCTGTTAATGCAAGTAGTTTACCCAAGAGGTGGGTGAATTGGGTTATTACGGAATAATTGCATCATAAAAATTAATTAATAGAATTTAAAACCAAGTTAAGAGCTAAGAAAGATATCACCCAAGTGTACACCGAGAGTTATACTGGTTCGATCACAACCACTTTGACCTACATCCAGTCCTTAGAGTTCCCCTAAGAGTTTCATTATATCTTCCAAGATTCAGTGGGTTATTGGCACATCAATATATAGCAATTTCCTTCTTAGACACTCACTCCCCCTTACACGATGTAAACCAAAACCCAACTCAAGGTTCCACAACCTTAAGTTGTCTTAATAAAATTTATTGAGTTTGTAATGAAATTCTCTATCAAATAGTAAATAGGTAATCACTGAAGTATAGAGTAAAGAAGGGATGAAGAATAGAACAAGAGAATGTTTTTCATAAGTTGATTGTATGTCATTGTTTATTACTCTTCTCACTTGAATGCTTCTGTATTATATACAAGATATTAGAGAGCCACTGAGAGTATTTAAATGTTTTCCCGTTATAGAAGGATCATTGTGTTGATAAAACTTTCCACCATTATTTACTGTTGCAAATGATCCGTTGTTAATGAAGATTGTGAATTTTGATAATTTCTTATTACCTATAACACACTCAGAAGAGGAGGTTAATACTATAATTAATTTGTCAAAACTAATTTTAAACTTCACTTTGAGTGAATTATCATTCCACTAGAAGTGCTCTGTTAACTTCCCGCTCACTCGAGTACAATAAAACTTCACTAGAAGTGATCTAATCAATTTTAACATATCACTCGAGTATGTTGAGAATTTACTTGAAGTGATCTGCCAATTTTTAATGTTCACTCGAGTGATTCAGAATATCACTTGAGTGATCTGTTGTTTCTGGCAATCATTTCAAGTGATTTTGAGGATCACTTCAAGTGATCTGCTATTTTGGCAATCACTGCAAGTGATTATGAAGATCACTTCGAGTGATATGCTTTTAGCGTCATTTCACTCAAGTGATCTTAACTTATCGCTAGAGAGATCTACCTTATCACTCAAGTAATCTATTCACCAATCACCTTCTTTCTTGGCTTACCATTGCAGTGCACATTTATGAATGTAAATCAATTAAGATTTCATGCAATGACATATCTAACAAGATTTGTTATCATTAAAACATATTATGAAGTCTATCATTCTCCCCCTTTTTGATGATGACAAAACTTGTTATATGATCATATATTATGTAAAGACACGTGGATATAAATGAAGATATGTGAATTCAAACTACTCCAAATTTTCTACACTTTTATTAAAGATATCAAAAACTTAATGTTGGATAAGATCATGAGATACAAAACATTATAAATATCAGGCCATAATATTACCATATTCAGTATCAACAAAATAAAGAAGATATACAAGAAAATCAAGAAAAATCATATCATATCAGTAACTTTTCTCCCCTTCTTTGTCATCATCTGGGATAATAGTAGGAAAAGTAAGATCTAAAGAGGGAACAGGTGGTGTGTAGAGGTCCATGACAGTTAAAGGATCGATAACAATAGAAGTATGATCAGGTGAAGATGAATGTGTGGGGGAATAGAGTAAAGTAGGAGAGGAAGGTAAAATAGGTACAAACTCAGTGGTGGGTCGAAGATAAGATCCTAGAACCACTATAGTGACAAAGTATAGAATCTCAATCTCCTTAGTATGAGTGCTAAACTTTGTGTGGTGAGACTGTGTGGGTTATGTATAAGATGGAGATTGAAGAATGGGATTTTCTTTAGGAAGATCACCAGGTGGAATGGTATCAGACATAGGTATGGTAGAGGATAAGGGTACGGTCTTGTCATGAGGAGTGGTGTCAATGGCTGTAGCTTGAGTAACAGTGGTAGGGGAAACAAAATGGAATGGAAGTAATATCAGGGAGAGTAGTAGGGGTAGCTGAGTATAGGTAGAAGGAGCAGAAATGGAAGTAGGAGTAGTCTCAGGGATAGGAATGCCCATATGTGATCTCAATATTGTTAGATCCCATATATTTTGATGATAACAAAGATTGGATCAATGATATAGAAAGATTTGATAACAAACAAATGAATTTTTGAACAAAGTGGCAAAGCATTACTTGAAGTAAGCATTGGAGTAATAAACAAATTTTGTGAAGGCTTACTTGAGTAGCCATTCAAGTAAGGGAAGCTGTTACTCGAGTAAGCACTCGAGTAATTAAGGAGAATTTCATCCAGTGAAGCACTGCCAAAATTTGGACAAACTTACTTGAGGGACCACTCGAGTAATCTATAAAGTTACATAGACCATTACTTGAGTATCCACTCGAGTAACATCATTTTCACAAGTATCACTCGAGTAGCCATAGAGTAACCAGGCCAAAAATCTTCTAGTAGCTCTCGGCCAAGAAATGCAATACTTTACTCGAGTAGATACTCGAGAAACCAGGTGAGAAAAAGGATTTACTCGAGGGACCACCCGAGTAATTTACTGAGTTATTTGAAGTATTACTCCAGTAGCCACTTGAGTAATCAGAAAGCAAACTCTCAGCCAAGAATTTGATGTAATTACTCGAGGGAGTAATTGAGTAATCTGTCGGGTTATTTGAAATCTACTCGAGGGACCACTCGAGTAAGATATGAAGAAAAACGAAGGCCACTCGAGTAACCACTTGAGTAATCAGTTTGCCAGAGATAGTACCCAAGTAACTTGTGAGGAAAAGACATGACCACTAGAGTAGCCACTCGAGTAATCAGGTATTTCGAAGGATTGTGATATATCTCACTCCATATCTTACCCGAGTAATATCTTATGAAAAATAGGCACTGCCATAGTTTTGATAGGATTACTCGAGGGAACGCTCGAGTAACAGACATGATCACTCGAGTAGCCACTTGAGTAAGGCAGTCCAGAAATTATGTTTTTCATCAAATGTCTATTGATTTGTTATCTATATGATTAACTCTTCATTGCATTAGTATCCTAAGTACATTTATAGAGAAACAATAAAGAGATCATCCAAGAAGTGAAAATTCAAATAAAAGTTTGAATGTTCACCTACTGCTACCTACCGCAAATGGATAGTTTTCAAATTCGAAGAATAGTCAACCTTTGCTGCGCGACTCTAAGGGACATGTTTGAATTGCTTCCAACAGACATTACAAATCATCTATATATATGAAGATTCAAAGAGAAGAAAACAAGATACAAGAACTAAGAATACACTTATCAACACACTCTTAGTACTTTGTTTTTCTTATACTTATTCATTGTACTTCAGTGATTATATATTTGCTCTGTGAGAGATTTTTTTATTACAAACCCAATATTTTTTATTGAGACAACTTAAGGTAATGGAACCTTAAGTTAGGGATTTGATTACAGTGTGTAAGGGGGAGCGAGTGTCTAAGTGAAGGAACTTGCTCTTTACTGAGGTACCAAGAACCCACTGAATCTTAGAAAATATAGTGAAACTCTCAGAGATGCTCTGAGGACTGGACGTAGGTCAAAGTGGTTGTGGCCGAACCAGTATAACTCCCAATGTACAGTTCGCTGATATTTCTCTTTGCTCTCAACTTCTTTAAATATTCTGTCAATTTTCTTATACGCAACGGAATATCTGGTATCACCCAATTCACCCCCTCTTGGGTGAAACACTTGCACTAACATTTGGTAATAGAGAGTAGGTCTTCTTGTTAAGGTTTAACAGCCTAAGAAGGATCCAATGGCAAGCATGGGTGAAAGCATTCTTCCCGATGGAGCTTCTAGCACAAGACCTCCAGGTTTCAATAGCGAACACTTCTCATTCTGGAAAGTGAAGTTCAGAGTCTTCGTAATGGCCACTGAATATAGGCTATGGGATGTGATTGAGAGTAGAAACTACAAACATGAAAAGATTGTAGATTCACAAAGAGTTCCCAAGATATTATTTGATTCATAGGAATGTCTGATTGTCAACAAGAAAGACTTACAACTTGATAAGAAAAATATCAAGGAAAAGCTCAGAGCAAAAAGGGAAGGTATTAGGACAGATCACGGTGGAGAATTTGAAAAATCAAGACTTTAAAGAATATTGTGATACTAATGGCATTGATCACAATTTCTCTACTCCTAGGACACCACAACAAAATGGAGTCGTGGAACGTAAGAATAGAGTGCTCATTGAAATGGCTAGAGCAATACTAAATGAAAAGAATGTGTCTCAAGTTTTCTGGGCCGATGCAATGAACACAGCATGCTATATTTCAAATAGAGGCTACATTAGAACAAAACTTGCAAAGACACAATAGAAGCTATACAAAGGAAGGAAGCCGAACCTTGCTCATTTACACAACTTCGATTGTAAGTGTTTCATTCATAATAATGGTAAAGATAACTTAGGAAAATTTGAGCTAATCCCACGTAATGATCAAAAAAACTAAAGAGAAAGAAAGGGAGAGAAGTAGAGACTGATCGGAATCGTTAAATTATTAGATGCAGAATGATGATATATGCATAAAAGAGATGAAGATTTATAAAACTGATATATTATTGAAGATTAAAATGATACAAACATAAAGAAAATTATAGAGAAAACAAGAAAACACACAAAGGTTTATCAACCTTAAGGGAGGAGTGGAGAGAGAATTGAGTTGTCAAGACAACTCGGGGTCTCTAACAACTGAAGCGAAATGCCATTTTATAGGCACTTGGATCAGTTACTGTTTTGGTAAAATTACTTTAACCAGAGTAGAAAACATGTTACTTGAGTAAAAGTCTTTTACTTTTGCTTTTACCTAAAGTAAAAGTAAGTTACATCAATTTGTCTACTAAAGTAAAGACAATAGTACAACTTTACAAAAGCAGAGAATCTTTTAAGTTAGCAAGCCTTGGACTCTTGTGCCGACAGTTTTGCTTCAGAAAAAATCTTCGCCGAGGCTAATGATCTCATCATCCGAATCATGTCTGAAATATTGGGCCGGATCTTTAGTTTCTGATCCATCTGAAGATTGGGCTAACGGACTGGATTTTGGTTCTTGGGTTTGGAGAAGCCCAAGGATTTCATGGAGCTATTTGGTTAAGGCCTGTTTGTCAGTTGCCAAGGCCAAACATACTGAAATTTTTGCCTTCTGGTTAAGGAACACGGCTGATTCGTGGTCTACTGCCATTAGAAACTTTATATTTCATTTGAACCACTTCTTGAGGTTTGTTTCTGATATGTTGATGTGAGGAAACTTTACCTACCATTTAACAGAAGAGGTCCTTTGTAATATTGGGAACAATTTCTGGAACCTTGAAGGGCCATATTTATAGTTCCACTTGAAAACTCAGGCTAAACCAAATTTTAAAACATAATGAAGATCTGCTAGGAAAAGATCTTCATTAAGATTGATCCGACTTTTAAAGTAATCGAACCCAATTTTCGTTGTAGTTGGTAAAATTTCTTGGATAGGACCAAAATATTCCTACTATTGGTTGAACTACAGTGGAAATTGGTATTTTATTTCCAAGTCATACGAGAACATGAAAAGCCAAGTATGACTAAAATCTGGATTTTGGTACCAGAAGGTACACCACCATGCATCCAAGTAATCCCAATATGTGAAACCAATTGGATTCATGTTTTCTATTGATAATATTTTTCTTTTGTTGAGGTCTTGACCCCAATCTTTTGGTGATAAAAATTGTTTTATCCTAAAAGTAGAATAACCATGAATGTTTTTATCATCAGGATTTTGTTTGTCTAGAAAATGCCTTATTTTTGTAGATTGAGTATCTACAAGAATAAACTCATAAAATTTTTGTGTTTTTTCTAAAGATTTTGGAGTAAAATGGAATCGTTTCGGATAAATTTTGGCTGCCAGAGTAGCAGGAACTTTGTCACAGAAACCTGGTTCTGTGTGGAAAAGGTTTAATAACTTTTCTGGTTTTAATACAAAAGTGGTTTGTGTTGGCTGGGAATAAATGGCTAATTCTTTTGAAGTTGAACCAGCCTTTGAAATAGTTTGTGAGGTTTTTTGGATTGCCAAAGCATGGGACTTTGGATCCAGAGTAAATGGGATTAAGGCTTTGGGTTGTTCCATTTCGGTAACATCAGCCCATGTTTTGGTTGGCAATCTGGCTAAATTTTGATTAGCCTGTAAGGCAAAGAGTGTTTCAATTGGAAATCCACAATGAGAAGGATCATTATGGTTCCAGTAGTTTTTGGGGTGGATTTTTGAGTGGGTTTGGTCCTTGAAGGGGAACCCTTTTGGTGGATCGAAGATCCTTGGGTCAATGACCCTTTTGACATTTTGATCGTAGCCTTGAGTTGGGCTACTTCTTCCTTTGCAATTATTTCTGGATCTTCTTTTGTTTGGGCTTTGGCCCTTTGCTTCTTTTTCTTTTCTCTGTCACTCATTTGGGTCACCTTATTTCACCTGCAAGAACTCTCTAGTTAGAAAGTCTGGTAGGGAATTTGAAGCACCTTTGATAAATTCAATTTCAAAATCAAAGACACTTAAAATTGCTTGCCAACGGGCAAAAATTTGTTTTGATGCAAGATTTTTAACATCTTTTGCAGCTTTGCAATCAACCTTGATAAGAAATTTTTGATTTAGCAAATCGCTTTGAAATTTGTTTATGCATAAAACAATTGCTAAAATTTCCTTTTTAATTGTGGAATAGTTCTGTTGAGCCCTATTCCAATGTTTTGAAGTAAATGCAATGCAACGCTCTTTACTATCAATTGTTTGTTTGAGAATGCCACCATAACCTATGTCATAGGCATCTGTTTCAACAATTTTGAATGCTTGCGGATTTGGAAGATACAAGCATGGAAGATTTTTGACCAAGGATTTGATTTTGATAATCACATTAGTATAAGCATCAGTCCAAGGAGGAGGAGTTTTTGAAAGACTTTCATGGAGAGGCTTGATAATATTGTTTAGGTTAGGAATGAAATCACCTACGTAATTCAAGCAACCTAGAAACCTTTGAAGTTGAGTTTTGTCCAGAATTTGGTCTGGAACTTTGTCGGCAAACTGAATTGCTTGATCAATTGGAACAATAGTTCCTTGGTATATATGATGCCCAAGAAACCGAATTTTTGTCTAGAAGAGAATGATTTTGGTCTTAGAAACTACTAAGCTATTAAACCTAGCAACATCTACAAAGATTTTGACATGTTTAAAGTGTTGATCAATTGATTCTGAGAACACTAAAATATCATCAATGTAGACAATAATAAATTTTGTAAAAGGATTGAAAATTTCATTCATAACCTTTTGGAATTCTGAGGGTGCATTTTTCAAACCGAAAGGCATAACATTCCATTCATATTGCCCAAATGGAACTATGAATGCAGTCTTATACCTATCTTTTTCTGAAATTTGGATTTGCCAAAAGCTAGATTTCATGTTAAATTTTGAAAATATTTTGGCCTGATGTAGGTGATTTAAAAGATCTTTTTTGTTAGGTATCGGATACCTAATCCATTGGAGTGCTTGATTTAGAGGCTTGTAATTAATTACAAGTCTCGGAGTTCCTCGTTCAAGTTCAGCATTCTTATTGACATAGAAAGCTGCACAAGACCAAGGACTTTGGCTCTTACAGATTAAACCCTTAGCGAGCAAATCCGTTATTTCATTTTTGCATTGTTCTAAGAGTTCTTGGTTTATTTGAATTAGGCGAGCTTTCGTTGGGATTGCTCTTTCATTGAAATCCTTTTCATAAGGTAAATCAATTATATGCTTCTTTCTTTCCCAAAAGGCATTTGGAAAGTCAGAACAAATTGTGTCTTGAATATTTTTCACAACATTTTGGATTTTACGTTTTAGAAAAGGTTTCTCCAATTGATCTTCAATTGTTTTGTAAGAAACTTGTTCTTTTAAAAAATTGATTTGATTTTCCTTATACTTAATTTGATTGATAAATTTTGTATAAGGTGGACTAACAAATTTGAAGAAAATTCTTTATCCCAAAGCATTAGTTTCAACTCCTTCATTAGTAGTTAAGAAAGGTTTTAACCTATCAATGAAAAGAGATCCAATAATTACATCTTGGCTTAAAACTTTTGCTAGGATAAAGAGTTCTTTGACTTGAACACCATTATTTTCAATTACTGCATTTGAAAGTTTGTAACTGACATCTAATGGTGACTTATTTGGTCCATAAAGATTTTCTGTGGTTTTTTCAAAAAATTTTGTAGGTATTAGACCTTCTCTGATGCAGCTCAGAGCTGTACCAGTATCAAATAATGCTATTGCTTCTAACACAAAAGTATTAGCAACAACAATTTTTACTGGCACTTGCCATTGTTGGATTGAAATTCTTGATATAATGTTCAAGAAATTCTTAGAAGGTCTTTCATCATTTTGTGATGAATCTTTGACTTCTTCGACTTTCTTTTCTTTATCAAAACTTTCTTCCTGTATTTGATTTAAAACAAGAGAATGGAATTCCTGAGTATTTTTTAGGTTTCTTATCTCTTCTTTTAAATTGTTTATCTCATTATGAAGGTCAGAAATTGAAAAGGTTTTGGATTAAACTGAAATCTTTTGATTATTTCAGAAAAATCATATCTTGTTTGCAAATTCTTTTGCAAATATTTTTGGTTTGGTTTTGAAGAAGAAGAAGAAGAAGAAGCAGTGCTTTCTCTTAGTTTATTGAAAAACTTAACCTTTTCTTCATTAGTTGGAAGAGAGTTAATTATTTCAAAAACTAAATCTTCTTCAATAACATTTATTTGCAAACTGTCTATCTTGGAACTAGTTAAGACCGATTCCTTGATTGAGTCATCAAGTACAGGATTCCATGGACTCTCAGCAAACTTGTCAAGACAATTTATTTGAAAATCATCTCCTTCAGATGAAGATGAAATATCATCAAGTTGAAGTTCATTAACTTCTCCTTCAGAAGATGATACCTCATTTTCTTCTTTAGAAGAGGTTTCTTCAATTAAGAGATTGTTTAATTGTTGAAGAGTTGATTCTTCAAGTTGCAGGGCATTAATTCTTTTATTAAGCCTACAATATCTTGCCATATGGCCCTCTTTGCCACATCGAAAACAAACAATTTTTCTTTTGGGAAGGTCCATTGTAGGTTTTTATTTGAATTCATTTTTTAAATTTCTGGGTATGTTTGTTTTTGGTTTCTTCCAAGGTTTCCGATATTTTTTGTAATATCTTTTACCTTGTATTCTTTGTACTCATGCTTATGTTTAGGTTTTTTAGACCCTTTACAAGCAGGAAAGCCAAATTGTTCACAGAAGGTTCCTAAATCCTTCCTATTTGATGCTTTTTCTTTGGCAAGTTGATGTTGGATTTTATCTTCTTGACAAATTTTTAAAGCAGTTTTTTGCACAATTGCAATTAACTGTCCATATGTTAAATTTTCATAATGGATTTGACCATCACCAGTTTGGTTTCTGATTTTTCCTCTGATCTTATCTCCTAGAGATCTAGGAAGACCAGCTAGGAATTTTTCTTTCCAGATGGGATGATTTCCATCCTCTCTAGCCATAACTCTCAAAAGGAAGTTATCTCTATACCATCTAAAATTGGATAAATTTTTACATTTCAAATTTGACAAAAGATCTGCCGATTTGTCCCTCCATAGTGCTGGATCACCAACAAAGTGAGCTATGATGTTAACTATAAGACAGTTAACAGCATTAGACATTGGTTCACCAATACTATCTCTAAAAACTATACCATCTTGAGTGGTTTTTATGGCTTAGAAAATTTGATTTTTTTGTTCATTTGTAAGATGGAAATCCCACCAACCTCTGAGTTGCCCAGTAAAGCCAGAGATCAATATATAAATAACATCTTCCTCTTGACAATTATTATATATTGCATAAGCATTATTGACCATACTCATTTGCTGGCATATTTCCAAAATATTTGTTTCAGATTGTCCATCTATATTCCAAACATAGATGTTGTTTGCATTAAATTGTCAAAGAGCAGAATCCCTTTCTTCGAGCATTATATCTGGAGGAATGGCTCTCAGATAATACAATTTAGTTGGATTTTTCCAACTTTCTTGTTTTATTTCATGAATTTTTGGACAATCTTCACTTTCACTTGTTTAATTTCCTCTTACAACATTTATTGTTAGTTTTAAAACCGTAGTTTTAGAAGGAGGTGTGTCCTGTACGGTTATCTTTTTTAATTCTTCTTCAATTCTTGCTTGAAAATTTCCTTTTCTTATACTAGTTGCAATATTTGCAGGAATAGCATAAGGTTTGAAAATTGGCTGTGTACTGGTGGAGCTTGGTAAAATTGTCTTACTGGCTTCACTAGCAACAGGTTTTTTCAAAATATGTTCTCCAAGAGTTTGAAGATAAGAATTTGTATAATTATTTTTTTCAATGATATTTTTAATATCACTCAAACTTACCTCAGTTTTTGGATCCTTAATTTTGAAAGGGGAAGCCATAACAGTGACTTCACCAATTTTTGTACCAGGGACCTGGTAAGATTGTTTTGGAGGAAGTTTAGATTCAAATTTCTCTTCATTTTTCAAAATCCAAGAAGCATTGACTCCCTCAAATGGTTCGAAAGGATAATCCTTTATATTCTCGTCTTTCACATAGGCTTTAAACCAGAGAAAGAAAGGAATATGAAGTTTATACCTTTCAAGCATTTTGTAAAACTTTTCTTGAATTGGTTTTCGTAATTCTTCTGTTTTATATTTTTGGAAAAACCATTTTCATCTTTTAATGTTTTTATTATAATAGAAATCTTTTCGTAAGAGTTCTTTATCTAATTTAAATTGTTGCTCAATCACATTCATGTAAGAGTATGTTGGAGATTGGCAAGTTTGGGTTTCATCTTCAGTGTTTTGGTCTAAATTTTGGTAGACAGGTTTAACAACATTGGCAAACTCACTAAGACCTTGCATTACTGAGGTGAAACAATTTGATCTTTGACAGAAGAACTACAAGAATGTCTAGAAGGTTGTTCTAGAGCAGTCCTGAAGCTTTCTGCAATTGACAGAGTTCTAGAAGCACAAGAGAAAGATCTTCTGGATCTATCAAATGTGATTCTAACATCTCCATTGATATTTTGAATAATATTATAGGAATTATTCGCGGGTTTTGGTATGACAGGGGCGATTTTGGTCATTTCCTAATCATCTGGAAGAGTGATGTCTTCCTATTTTATTGGTTTTGGAACATTAACATTTGCTCTAGTAGCATCTATTAGGAATATACATGTTTCTTTTCCTTGAGGAAACATTTTAACATTTGAAGTTGACGAATTCATAACTTTGTACTGGACCCTGTATACCAAAGCTACAGGTGAAACTCCAGGTTTCATTTGGAATCTGTTCAATTTCAAACTTAATTTTAAACATTCAAGAACAGGATCATCATGCAATGAAGCTGTTAAATTTGGGAAGCAGTTGAAATAAATTGGTCCTTCATTAAGACATACTTCAACCATTCCAAAAATTGATCTTGAAAAGATTTCATGTCTACCATCTCTAACACATACTAATGTTGAGACCTCAAGACCAGCTTTTATCAAGGGGATAACAGCCACTTGGACACACCCAATGTGTATAAATTTTAATTTCTTTTGGTGTTTGTGAATTGAACTTTCTGATAATATGCACATATCAGTTGGTTCTGCTTTTAGAGGAATTGTTTCTTCAACTATTCTAATTATATAATCAGAAGCTTTGAAAAACTTTTTATCCTCAGGTTTGTATAAATCATTTTGGTTAATGACTGGGATGGTCCAATCACTAAATTTTTGGTTAATATCTTCAAAATGGATTTCATTGTTAAAGATATTATTTTGGAGGGAGGATTTCCCAAAATTTTTGTTGGTTATTAAACCAAATTGTTACACAGAAGAAGAAGGAGCAGAAGAAGATGAAGAAGAGCGAGAGGAATGAGAGGAGTTGGAGCGAAAAGAGCTAGATCTGAACAGGAAAGCCATAATTAACTTTACTGTTGATACCATTACCTTCCAGTTAGTAGAGTTGTGCTAGATAGGATGAAGTTTCTGGGCTACTTATGGAGTTATTATAAATATTTCTTTGTATGTTCTTATAAAGATAAAAATCTATAAATATTATTATCACTTAGCCAATGCCTAAAACGCTGAACCCTAATACCATATGAACATTCGAACAATAGGCATCTAGACTTATCTGCCCTATCCGTCGGGACTTACTACCATAGCCCTAGGTAGAACGGACAAAGTTCATATGCTATTATTGATCAACTATCTTGCATGCTATCAGATAATAATAATATTAAGCAGAATCTTAGCTTTAGATAAACATGTTTCTGATGTGGAAGATCAACTGAAGTTGCGACCACAGAGCATACTTATCCAGAAATATTCATAAGAACTTCATAAATTTTCCAGAACTTCAAAGCATCTAATACATCCCTACTTCCCCTTCTGGCTCTGATTCTAGAATAGATGAAGGAATTTTCCTAGGATATTCTAACCGAAGTAAAGCATACAAAATTTTCAATAAACGAACATGTGTTTTGGAAGAATCAATTCACATTGTATTTGATGAACTTGAATCCTCTGACAAAACGATTGATGATAAGCAGAAAGTTGTTTTAAATCAAGAAAATGGTTAATCTATTTCTAAATCTCTTGTTCCAGAAGTTGATCAAACCAAGGAAGAGATCAGTCACTAGGACAACCTAAAGCCTGGAAATCCAATAGGAGTCATCCCCTAGATCAAGTTATAGGAGATGTGAATGAAGGAGTCAAAACCAAAAATAGAATTTTCAATGAAGTGAGATTTTCTGCATTCATTTCTGAGATTGAACCTTCTAACATTGACGAAGATCTATCAGACAATGATTGGGTTATAGCAATGCAAGAAGAACTAAACCAATTTGAAAGAAATCAAGTTTGGGATTTGGTACCCCAACCTAAGGATCATCCGATCATTGGCACTAAATGGGTATTCAACAAACTTGATGAATCCATAATAATTTTCAGAAACAAGGCAAGATTGGTAGCCAAAGGCTATAATCAGGAAGAAGGAATTGATTATGAGGAAACGTATGCTCCAGTGGCTAGATTGGAAGCTACACGAGAACTCTTAGCCTTTGCATGCATCAAAGGATTCAAACTCTATCAAATGGATGTAAAGAGTGCATTTCTAAATGGCTACATCATGGAAGAAGTATATGTAGAGCAACCTCCAGGTTTTGAAGATGTAACCCAACCTGACCATATTTTGAAACTCAAAAAGGCTTTATATGGTTTAAAACAAGCTCCTAGAGCATGTTAAGAAAGGCTCAGGAAATTTCTTATTGATCAAGGATTTGTGAGAGGAAAAGTTGATACAACACTTTTTACAAAACGAAAACGTGATGATATATTAATTGTGCAAATATATGTTGATGATATAGTTTTCGATGCTACTAACGAAACTATGTGCAAAGAATTTTCTGAGATAATGCAGGGGGAGTTTGAGATGTCAATGATGGGAGAATTGAATTTCTTTCTCGGTTTGCAAATCAAACAAACAAAGAATGGAATTTTCATATCTCAAATGAAATATTTGAAAGAGCTATTGAAGAAGTATGGATTGGATGAAGCAAATGAAACGGATACACCCATGAGCTCAACCATATTGCTTGATACGGATGTCAAGGGAAAAGATTACAATATCACAAAATATAGAGGAATGATTAAATCATTACTCTATCTTACTGCAAGCAGGCCTGACATTCAATTCAGTGTGGGTATGTGTGCAAGATATCAATTAGCACCAAAAGAGTCACATGCTGAAATCGTCAAACGAATCTTTCGATATCTTGCTGACACGCCTGAATTGGGTCTCTGGTATCCCAAAGGAAGAAGTGAATATCTAGTTGCTTACTTAGACTCTGATCATAGAGGATACAAGACGGATAGAAAGAGTATAAGTGGATAAGGCTAGTTTCTTGGAGGCTCACTTGTATCATGGTTTAGCAAGAAACAAACTACAGTGTCTCTTTCATCAACGGAAGCTGAGTATGTTGCAGTATCAAGTTGTTGTGCACAAGTATATGGCTTAAGCAACAACTCCAGGATCTTGGTATTTATTTGAAAGAAACACCAATATACTGTGACAACACTAGTACAATAATCTTGGCAAAGAATCCTGTTCAATGTTCCAGAACCAAGCAAATTGATGTTAGACATCACTTCATTAGAGATCATGTCCAAAAGAAAGATGTTAAAGTAATATTCATTAATGTTAGATCTCATGTTTTGATGATAACAAAAGAATGGTTTGAAAAGGAAATGTTTAATAAACAAGTTTGAACAAAGGAATAACAGGGATAAGCGTCACTTGAGGTAAGCATTGGAGTAATGAAGAAAGGCCAAGAGAAAATGCTAAGAAACTTGATCAGAAGCAAGTTTTCTAAGGCATTACTCGAGTATGTACTCGAGTAATGAGACAAAACTTGAAGTAACCAAAGGCACCTTCCAGAAACCTGCCAACGTTACTCGAGTAAGTACTCGAGTAATAGTGTAAGTATGTTCAAGTTGCTCTCGGCCTGCCAATGTTACTCGAGGAGCTACTCGAGTAACCAGATAAAAACTTGGAGTTGCTCTTGGCCTGCCAATGTTACTCAAGGAACTACTCGAGTAACCATGTGAAAACCTTCTAGTTGCTCTCGGCCTGCCAATGATACTCGAGTAACTCTGTTTCTGAAGTTATGGAGCTCTTGGCACTTTGTACTACTACCAATGTTACTCGAGTAGCTACTCGAGTAACGCACTGAATGGATTCCTCAAGTAGGTACCCAAGTATGCAGAGTTATTTTCTAGGAAAACTTTAAGTCATTAACTGAGTAAGGTATGCACAAAAAGTACATTTACTTGAGTCGGTACCCGAGTAGCAAGGTAAGTGCTCTCGACTTTGAAATCCTGCCAACATTACTGGAGTAAAGCATCGAGTAACCAAAAGTTTATTTGAAGGTTTACTCGAGTCGGTACCCGAGTAACTCATAAAGTTGTGAGTGCATTACTCGAGTTGGTACCCGAGTAAACATATATTTCCAAAGGTTTGAATATTGGTTATTCCATGCACTACCCGAGTAATCGTAAATTTGTCTGTTGACTTGCAGTTGATCAAAGATTTCTCGATGATACTCGAGTAAAATTCAAGAGATACTCGAGTAGCTAATCGAGTAAGCATACCCAGAAGTTTAGAAATCATTCAAACGTTCATTAAATTGTTTCCTATATGATTAATCTTTCATTGTATTAGTATTTCTAGCATATTTACAGATAAACAATGAAGGAATCATGTTAAGAAAGGGAAGTCAAATTAAACGTTCAAATGCCAACCACCGCCAACGGATATTTTTCAAACACTTGAAAAGTCAATAGTGGCTGTGCACTCTCCAACGGACGAAAGAAAATGTTCCAACGATCTTCACCAACATATCTATATATATGGGAACATCCAAACAAAGAAGAAGAACACAAGAGAACACATATAAACATATCATCAAGTTCATTGCTCTGTTTTCACGTTGTAATTATATTTCTATGCTTCAGTGATTCTCATTTACTCTGTAAGAGAGATATTTCATTCAAACTCAATATTTGTTATTGAGATAACCTAAGGTTGTGGAACCTTGAGTTGGGATTGGATTACAACTTGTAAGGGGGAGCGAGTGTCCAGATGAAGGAACTTGCTTGTACTGAGGTGCCAAGAACCCACTGAATCTTAGAAGTTATAGTGAAACTCTCAGAGAAGCTCTGAGGACTGGACGTAGGTCAAAGTGATTGTGACCGAACCTGTATAACTCCCGGTGTACACTTCGGTGATATTTCTCCTTACTCCTTACTATTTTAATTTCACTGTTAAAGTTTTACATTTCTGACGAAATTTTAGTATCACCCAATTCACCCCCCTCTTGGGTGAAACGCCTGTTCTAACATTTGGTATCAAAGACTGGTCTTCTTGTTAAGGTTTAACAGCCTAAGAAGGATCCAATGGCAAGCATGGGTGAAGGAATTCTTCCCGACGGAGCATCCATCACTAGACCCCCCGGTTTCAATGGAGAACACTTCTCCTTCTGGAAAGCTAAGTTCAGAGTGTTCGTGATGGCTACTGAATATGGGCTATGGGATGTAATTGAGAGTGGAAACTTTCAACCTACAAAGGTTGTAGATTCTCAGAAAATTCCAAAGACGCCAGCGGAATATGATGAGAATGACAAGAAACTTATCACTCTCAACAGCAAAGCAATTCTGATGTTACAAAGCGCTTTGAGTCAAAGTGAATATTTCAGAATTTGCACACTTCCAACAGCAAAACAAATGTAGGAAGCTCTAGAAATAGCTCATGAAGGAACTTCGGGAATAAAGGAGAATCGAATCAACACTTTGGTCACCGAATTTGATCTACTTCGAATGAAATCAAGTGAGTCGATTTCTGAATTCGAACTTAGATATACTCACCTTGTTAACCAACTTGCAGCTCGTAGGAAAGTCTCTGATCAGCACACCCAAGTATGAAAGATTTTGAATATTCTTTCTAAAGAGTGGGAAGCAAAAGGAGAATCAATGAGGTCAGTTGCTTCTCTATTTGGAAGTCTTTCTGAATATGAAAGCAAACTAAAGTTCAAACGAGAACTAGATGACATTGGTGACAAGAAAAAGAAAGGTCTAGCACTAAAAGCGAAATAAGAGAATCAGGATGAGGATGAGGAGTTTGATGATGATGAAATGGGCCTAATCATAAAACGATTCAGAAAATTCTACAAGAAAGGTCAGGGATTCAAACATTTTCAGAAAGGAGGAAATAGTAGCAAAGATCATATTATTTGCTATGAATGTGGGAAACCAGGACATATCAAGTCAGAATGTCCAGACTTAAACCAAAAGAGCAAAGAAAAGAGAAAAGACAAATTCTTCAACAAAAAGGAGGCCTTCGTATCTGCTATATGGGGTGACAGCTCCTCAGACGAAGAGAGTGATGAGGAAGAAGTAGCTAATATATATCTTGTTGCTCAAGAAGAAACAGAAGAAGAGGTAAATGATTCTGAACCTACCTATGATGAATTACTTTCCGAATATAATGCTTCACATTCTGAATTCATCAAAGTAGTTAAAGAATTGATTGTTTTCAAAAAGAAAAACAAAGCTCTTGAAACTGAACTTAAAGGAAAAGATTGTGAAAATTGTTCATCCTGGAAGAAGAAAAACATTGATCTCACAAAAACTCTTGAAAAATTTACACAAGGAAGTGAGATGCTAAATGTTATTTTAAAAGCTCAACGATTTGTAAACGATCGATCTGGAATTAGATATAATCCAAAATCAGATAGAAGGAAAGGAAGAAAGAAAGCAGGAGGTAAGTCATATTTGAATTATTTCCAACATTCTGTTCATACATCAAATCCTTTTGCATTTTGCAACTACTATAATAGAAAAGGACATTATACCTCTTCATGCATTCATAGGAAGAAAGGAACAATAGGAACCTACAAATGGGTACCTAAAGGTTCATATATTCAGAGAATTATTTGTACTAACCCGAAAGGACCCAAAAAGATATGGGTACCTAAGACTTAGTCATTTGATTGCAGGTATGTCTCAAAGCATCCAAAAATAGCAAGTGGTACATAGATAGTGGATGCTCTAGAACAACCTTCAATCAAATGACAACCTAAGGAAATCAATCCGGAAGGATAGCAGGAATTGGTGAAATAAAAAATGACAAAGGAATACAAGTTAAAGATGTGTATTATATTGAAGGCTTGTGTCACAATTTGCTGAGTGTAAGTCAAAGTGCAGATAAAAACAACTGGGTAATTTTTGACTCAGAAGAATGCTTAATTATCAACAAGAATGACTTACAGCTTGATAAGAAGAATATCAAGGCTAAGCTCAGAGCAAAAAGGGAAGGTAACTGTTATACTCTAGACATTAGTAGAAATGAATCTAAAAATTGTTTTCTGAGTAATGACAATGAAAGTTGGCTATGGCATAAGAGATTGGCTCATGTCAATATGCATCAACTAGGCAAATTACTCAAAAAGGACTTAGTTCTTGGATCACCCAAAGTAAATTTCAAAACTGACTTGATTTGTGATGCATGTCAAAAGGGTAAACAAACTAAATCATCTTTCAAATTGAAAAATGAGATTTCAACAAATAGACCATTACAATTATTACATATGGATTTAGTTGGTCCAGCAAGAGTAAAGAGTCTTGGTGGCAATCTATATTCATTGGTCATTGTTGATGATTTCTCTAGATTTACATGGATTATTTTTCTATCATCAAAGGATGAGACCTTTAAAGAATTTATTGTTTTTGCCAAGAAAGTGCAAAATGAGAAAGGTATGTCCATTGCAGGTATTAGGACCGATCATGGTGGAGAATTTGAAAATCAAGCTTTTAAAGAATATTGTGATACTAATGGTATTAATCACAATTTTTCTGCTCTAAGAACACCTCAACAAAATGGAGTCGTGGAACGAAAGAATAGAGTGCTCACAGAAATGGCAAGAGCAATGTTAAATGAAAAGAATGTATCCCAAGTGTTCTGGGCTGATGCTATGAGTACAGCATGCTACATTTCAAATAGAGCATATATCAGGACAAAACTTGGAAAGACACCATATGAACTACACAAAGGAAGAAAGCCAAACATTGCTCATCTACACATCTTCGGTTGTAAGTGTTTCAATCATAATAATGGTAAAGATAACTTAGGAAAATTTGATTCTAAAACTGATGAAGGAATTTTTCTAGGATATTCTAATCGAAGTAAAGCAGATAGAGTTTTCAATAAAAGAACTTATGTTGTTGAAGAATCAATTCATGTTGTATTTGATGAATTTGAATCCTCTAACAAAACCATTGATGAAGAACAGGAAGTTGTTTTAAATCAAGAGAATGGTCAATCTATTTCTAAATCTCTTATTCCAGATAGTGATGAAACCAAGGAAGAAGGGCAATCCCTAGGACAACCTAGAGCTTGGAAATACAATAAAAGTCATCCCTTAGATCAAATCATAGGAGATGCGAATGAAAGGATCAAAACTAGAAAAAGAATCTTCAATGAAGTAAGTTTTTCTGCATTCATTTCTGAGATTGAACCTTCTAACATTGATGAAGCCCTATCAGACAATGATTGGGTTATAGCAATACAAGAAGAACTAAATCAATTTGAGATAAATCAAGTTTGGGATTTGGTGCCCCGACCCAAAGATCATCCGATCATTGGTACTAAATGGGTATTCAAGAACAAACTCGATGAATCCGCAATTATTGTCAGAAACAAGGCAAGATTGGTTGCCAAAGGCTATAATCAGGAAGAAGGGATTGATTATGAGGAAATGTATGCTCCAGTGGCTAGATTGGAAGCTATATGTGTACTTTTAGCCTTTGCATGCATCAAAGGATTCAAACTCTATCAAATGGATGTTAAGAGTGCATTTTTAAATGGATACATCATGGAAGAAGTATATGTAGCACAACCTCCAGGTTTTGAGGATGTTACTAAACCTGACCATGTTTTCAAACTCAAAAAGGCTTTATATGCTTTAAAACAAGCTCCTAGAGCATGGTATGAAAGGCTCAGTAAGTTTCTTATTGATCAAGGTTTTGTACGAGGAAAAGTTGACACAACACTCTTCATAAACCGAAAACACAATGATATTTTAATTGTTCAAATATATATTGATGACATTGTTTTCGGTGCTACTAATGAATCTCTGTGTAAGGAATTTTCTGAGATAATGCAGGGAGAATTTGAGATGTCAATGATGGGAGAATTGAATTTCTTTCTTGGTTTGAAAATTAAACAAAGAAAGAATGGAATCTTCATATCTCAAACAAAGTATTTAAAAGAGCTATTGAAGAAATATGGAATGGATGAAGCAAATGGCACGGACACACCTATGAGCTCAACTACGTTACTTGATGCTGATGTCAAAGGGAAAGACTACAACATCACAAAATATAGAGGAATGATTGGATCATTACTCTATCTCACGGCAAGTAGACCAGACATCCAATTTAGTGTTGGCATATGTGCAAGATATCAATCAGCACCAAAAGAATCACATGCTGAAACGGTCAAACGAATCTTTAGATACCTTGCTGACACACCTGAATTGGGTCTATGGTATCCCAAAGGAAGAAGTGAATATCTTGTTGCATACTTAGATTCAGACCATGGAGGATACAAGACAGATAGAAAGAGCACCAGCGGACAAGGACAATTTCTTGGAGGATCACTTGTGTCATGGTTTAGCAAGAAACAAAATACTGTGTCTCTTTCGTCAACGGAAGCCGAATATGTTGCAGTTTCAAGTTGTTGTGCACAAGTAATTTGGTTAAAACAACAACTATAAGATCTTGGTATTTATCTCAAAGAAATACCAATCTATTGTGACAATACAAGTACGATAAGCTTGGCAAAGAATCTAGTTCAACATTATAGAACCAAGCATATCGATGTCAGACATCACTTCATCAGAGATCATGTTCAAAAGAAAGATGTGAAAGTGATATTCATTCCTACTCATCTTTAACTAGCAGATATCTTCACAAAACCTCTTGCAAAAGATCAATTTCTATACATTAGAAGAGAATTGGGAATGGTAAATCCCAATGAGTTATAAGATATTTAAGCTTTTCATAATATTAGATGAAGTCACCTGATAATGTTTTGATGATCACTAACTTAAGCATCGGAGTATATAGAAACTTGTTTTGCAAGGAGTTTGAAACTCTGTTTTGAAAAGCAAAAACAGAGATGATCAGAGGATACCATTACTGGAGTACCAACTTGAAGTTATGGCTAATACAGAAGCAATACCCGAGGACCAATTTGAAGTAAAGTAACACTTTACTCGAGTATGTACTCGAGTAATGTTCCCCAAAACTGGAAGTAATGGATCAAGTTACTTGAAATTTAAATCTAACGGTTCAGTTTCAAAGAAATGAAGAGTCAGAAGTTGAAAAGCAGGTTACCCGAGGCGGGCCTTGAGTAAACTTGAAGCTTACTCGAGGAAGGCCTCGAGTAATGTCGGAGTCCAGATTCTCAAATTGATGAAGAATGACTCAAATCTGATCAGAATGGGTTATAACTGATCGAGGGAACATCCATGGATAATTACTATATTATTCATGCCAGGTATGCAATCTAAATGAATTATTTTAGAATTTTTCTATATGAACACCCGAGGAAGGCCTCGAGTAAACTTAAACATTACTCGAGTAAGGCCTCGAGTAACATCGGGTTCTAGGTCTTTATCTGTCACAAACTTGGTCATTTTCACAAAATCTCCTCGAGTAAATCACTATTCTCTCTCTCAAAAACTTTTCACAAGTGATTCTTTGCTTCATTTCCGTCAAAACCCAAGAGATTTCAGTTCCAAAAACCTCCTATTTTGCCCAGATTTTTAGTGCCCTAACCTGCGACTGTCTCGTTTCTTTTTCTGATAATTTCAGTTTTCAATCCTTCTGAAAGATGAGAACCAAAAACCTTACTACCATAGATTCCTCTGACTCTCATAAAAACCCTGATCCTCTTTCTTCTCCTCCCAAAAAGAGAAGAAAATTAACTCCGAGATCAAAAGCCAAAATTCATACTCAACCTCAATCTCAACCTAAACCCAAAGGAGTTGTGATTAAAGAGCTTATTGCTACAAGGGCTCAATCTAAAAAGAGTATTTCAACTGGGAAAGGCAAGAGTACCAGAACCTCCACACCTACTCCCTCTGATTCTTCTACCCCCTCTTTCACACCAAAGTCTACCAAAAAGCCAAAGTATGACAAGAATGTGGCTAAGGCTATGGCTGGAATCTTAGATCAAATGGAGAAGGGTCAAACTTCTAAGAAATCCAAATTGCCTGAAGAGGAGATCACCAACCCTCCAAAAGGGTTCAATGTCAACAAATTGGTGGAATC
Source organism: Inga leiocalycina (assembly GCA_963242795.1). Lineage (NCBI taxonomy): Eukaryota > Viridiplantae > Streptophyta > Magnoliopsida > Fabales > Fabaceae > Inga > Inga leiocalycina. The sequence goes on from OY725328.1 coordinate 33,012,713, forward strand.
CCCAAAGTACCTATCTCAATTCTCAAGGAGGAAAGTGTGCAAGACACACTATGTGGATCTTAAGCTACTTCAAGAGGTAGTGAAGCATGACCTAAGTCCTTATTTAGATCCCTTTATGCCTTGGCTTTCAATTAGATTACCATTTTGTACTAAAGTAATCACACACTTTTATTGTAATCTAGAGATTATAGATGAGCCTAACAGAACCTCAGTTGAGGAAGAAATGACCACTACAGTGAGAGGCCAAAAGATTCTAATTTCACCATCTAGAATTAACTTGTGGTTAGGAATAGAGAACCCCCCAGATGATATCTATTCTTAACTTGAGCCAAACCAAATCTTCAATATCCTTAAACCCGGAGAGCTAGTTGCCCCCTAAATTTTAAACCGAGTGATATGTGTGATCATCACAGGGTCCTATGGTACATCTACTCTAGGTCCCTAGTGAACAAAGCCAACAATTACACCCATTTCTCTGATAGGGACTTTAGGTGGTTTGCTTCACTACTCTTGAAGGAACAAAAGGATCTAGGGGAGTATATTTTCTCAGAGATGAAGAGATATAAAGTGGATGGGAAGGTTACAACACCAATGCCATATCCTCATATTGTGTCACTAACCTTGAAAGAGAATAAGATATGGTATTTGGATAGCAAGGAGCCCATTGAGAGGTTGACTCTGGTTGGGAGAAACTAGATAGGGAAATTGAACATTGACATCCCTCTTAAAGGCCCTCTGGAGTCTGGGTCAAAGAAGAAGAGGAAAACCACAGAGGCAAAAACCAGCAAAATAGATGACACTCAGTCATCGGCTCCAGCTGCTACCACATCATCGCCATCCTTCCTCAATGCCACTCTTCAGCATTTTATGGAAAACATGCTCAGAGGATTCCATGTGGATATAGCCAACACGAACGCTGAGTTAATTACCAACACGAATTTCAAGATGGCGGAGTTGGTTGAGAGAATAGACAAGAGGCATGAGGAGTTGGTTGAGAAAATGGACAGAAGGCATGTGGAGTTGCTAGCTGAGCAACGTGCCCAGGGCGAGACTCAGATTGATTCTGGCACATTTGGACTTATTGGGTCCTGGACCTTCTGCCGGTCCCTCCTCTTCTGCACCACCACCACCAGAGAACCCTCCTACTGATACTCCTATTTCTGAGGCTGAACCATCTACTCCTCTGGTTTCTAGTCCACCTGAGCTTCAAGCCAAAGACATCCTTTACTCAGTGGATAACCCAGAAACCAACGAGACCATACACATCACCATTGATGATTCCCCTCTATAACCTCAGCCAGAAACCGCTCCTAAACCGATTCCATCATCTACCCAAACTGAGGAAATATCTCCCTCTTCCTCCTCTGAACATCTCACTCCTGTGATGGATACCCCTCCAGAGGTTGAGAACACTATGGTTGTCTTCCAACCCTCTCCTATTCCTCCCAGCAGTGACATCCAAATCCCTCCAGTTCATCTGCCTGACCCAGTCCCCTCTAGCTCATTTGATTCTTCGGGTTCAGAAGATTCTATGGTACTTCCTGTGACACCCATTTCCATGGTCAAGCCTCCTAGCCCTCTACTTGATTGATAAAGACAAAAAGGGGGAGAAGAGCTTGAGAGTGATTTTGTGGAAGTGTCTGAGCTTATTTTGGGGTATTTGGTTGTATATGGGTTCTAGGGAGCATTTTGAAACTTGTTAATTTTTTTTATTAGTTTTCTTGAACTTATTATCTTGTAATTTGAAATTTTTAAGTTTAATGCAAGTGTGTTTAAGTTATGATTTCATTTTAAATTCATTTAAGCTTTGAATTATGACATATTGTTGGACTAATGAAGTTGTTGTGTATGCAAGGTATATGCTATGAACCTAAACTTAATAAGACATACTTAATTGAGAATCTAATTTGAAAAACCATGTTGAAAATCACCAAGTTTTGTCATCATCAAAAAGGGGGAGAATGTTATATCTCATGTTTTGATGATAACAAAAGAATGGTTTGAAAAGAAAATGTTTAATAAACAAGTTTGAACAAAGGAATAACAGGGATAAGCATCACTTGAGGTAAGCATTAGAGTAATGAAGAAAGGCCAAGAGAAAATGCTGAGAAACTTGATCAGAAGCAAGTTTTCTAAGGCATTACTCGAGTACGTACTCGAGTAATGAGACAAAACTTGAAGTAAACAAAGGCACCTTCCAGTAACCCGCCAACGTTACTCGAGTAAGTACTTGAGTAATAGTGTAAGTATGTTCAAGTTGCTCTCGGCCTGCCAATGTTACTCGAGGAGCTACTCGAGTAACCAGATAAAAACTTGGAGTTGCTCTTGGCCTGCCAATGTTACTCGAGGAACTACTCGAGTAACCATGTGAAAACCTTATAGTTGCTCTCGGCCTACCAATGATACTCGAGTAACTCTGTTTCTGAAATTATGGAGCTCTTGGCACTTTGTACTATTGCCAATGTTACTCGAGTAGCTACTCGAGTAACGCACTGAATGGATTCCTCAAGTAGGTACCCGAGTATGCAGAGTTATTTTCAAGGAAAACTTCAAGTCATTAACCGAGTAAGGTATGCACAAAAAGTACATTTACTCGAGTCGGTACCCGAGTAGCAAGGTAAGTGCTCTCAACTTTGAAATCCTGCCAACATTACTGGAGTAAAGCATCGAGTAACCAAAAGTTTATTTGAAGGTTTACTCGAGTCGGTACCCGAGTAACTCATAAAGTTGTGAGTGCATTACTCGAGTTGGTACCCGAGTAAACATATATTTCCAAAGGTTTGAATATTGGTTATTCCATGCACTACCCGAGTAATCGTAAATTTGTCTGTTGACTTGCAGTTGATCAAAGATTTCTCGATGATACTCGAGTAAAATTCAAGAGATACTCGAGTAGCTAATCGAGTAAGCATACCCAGAAGTTTAGAAATCATTCAAACGTTCATTAAATTGTTTCCTATATGATTAATCTTTCATTGTATTAGTATTTCTAGCATATTTACAGATAAACAATGAAGGAATCATGTTAAGAAAGGGAAGTCAAATTAAACGTTCAAATGCCAACCACCGCCAACGGATATTTTTCAAAAACTTGAAAAGTCAATAGTGGCTGCGCACTCTCCAACGGACGAAAGAAAATGTTCCAACGATCTTCACCAACATATCTATATATATAGGAACATCCAAACAAAGAAGAAGAACACAAGAAAACACACATAAACATATCATCAAGTTCATTGCTCTGTTTTCACGTTGTAATTATATTTCTATGCTTCAGTGATTCTCATTTACTCTGTAAGAGAGATATTTCATTCAAACTCAATATTTGTTATTGAGATAACTTAAGGTTGTGGAACCTTGAGTTGGGATTGGATTACAACTTTTAAGGGGGAGCGAGTGTCCAGATGAAGGAACTTGCTTGTACTGAGGTACCAAGAACCCACTAAATCTTGGAAGTTATAGTGAAACTCTCAGAGAAGCTCTGAGGACTGGACGTAGGTCAAAGTGATTGTGACCGAACCAGTATAACTCCCGGTGTACACTTCGGTGATATTTCTCCTTACTCCTTACTGTTTTAATTTCACTGTTAAAGTTTTACATTTCCGACGAAATTTTAGTATCACCCAATTCACCCCCCTCTTGGGTTAAACGCCTGTTCTAACACAAGTGGATAAGGCTAGTTTCTTGGAGGCTCACTTGTATCATGGTTTAGCAAGAAACAAACTACAGTGTCTCTTTCATCAACGGAAGCTGAGTATGTTGCAGTATCAAGTTGTTGTGCACAAGTAATATGGCTAAAGCAACAACTCCAGGATCTTGGTATTTATTTGAAAGAAACACCAATATACTGTGACAACACTAGTACAATAAGCTTGGCAAAGAATCCTGTTCAATGTTCCAGAACCAAGCATATTGATGTTAGACATCACTTCATTAGAGATCATGTCCAAACGAAAGATGTTAAAGTAATATTCATTCCAACTCATCTTCAACTAGCTGATATGTTCACAAAACCTCTTGTAAAAGATCAATTTTTATATATTAAATGAGAATTGGGAATGGTAAATCCCAATGAATTGTAAGTTATTTAGTGTTTACAAAATGTTAGATGATATTATTTATTGATGTTTTGATTATTACTAACTTAAGCATAGGAGTTTTCAGCAATTTGTTTTACAGGATCATAATAATCTGTTTTGGAGTATGAATAGCAAAGGTTAACAGAGGACAACATTACTGGAGTGACAACTTCAAGTAATGAGCATTACTGGAGTAAGAACTTCAAGTAATGAGTATTACTGGAGTGACACCTTGAAGTAATGGATGCATTACTCGAGTAGTCACTCGAGTAATGAACTTAGAAATGTGCCAGTGAAATATTAATTTCAAATGAAACGACACAACGGTTGGAAATGAACAGTCATAAGGTGAAGAGATAGCTTACCCAAGGGAGGCCTCGAATGAACTTCAATATTACTCAAGCAAAGCCTCGAGTGAACCTGGGTCCAAATTTCAAATCAGCTAAGTTTCAGTTCAAATCTATTCTAAAAGAGTCATCAAATGATTGAGGGAATATAAATGGATAATTACAATATTATTCACGCTAGGTACGATCTCAAATTTGCTGTATTTTAAAATTTATTGTATAATCGCTAGAGTAGCTACCCGAGTGATGCTGATGATCACTCGAGTAAGCCCTCGAGTGATATCAGGCTCTAGGTTATTTCAACTCGATACTCGGTTATTTCTCACAAAATCTCCTCGAGTGATTCTCCTAGTGCTCTCACAAAATCTTTTTAAAATCTTTTTCTCTTCCCATAACCGTCAAAACCCAATGATTTACACCTTTAAAAACCTCTCAGATTGCACTGAATCATCTGCCCTAAACTCGGGACACTCATCTCTATTTTTCTCTGAAATATTTGATTTTCTAAAATCATAATGGTGAGGACAAAATCTCCCAATCTTAGCACTCCTTCTGAGTCTTCTAAACCATATCAACCCTTCACATTCCTCTCTTCCTACCAAGAAGAGGAAAATTTCTCCCAAACTAAAATCCAAGACCAAGCCACAAGCTAAGCCTAAGGTAAAAGGGGTTGTGATTAAGGAGCCCATTGCTACAAGAGCTCAATCCAATAAGAGTTCACCCCTTGGAAAAGGCAAAACAACAAAAGAACCATCTCCTTCCTCTGATTCATCCGACACACCTACCTTTTCTCTTAAGCCTAAGGTTAGTGAGAAGCTTACCAAAGTCATGGTGGGCATGCTTGAAGAAGCTTTCCAATCTAAGGAAGCAAAGAAAGGGAAAACTTTAAAGCAAACAGAAGAGAGGGATGAAGAAATCACATTTCTTCCAAAGGGATTCAACGTGAGTAAGCTTGAAGAATCTCATAAGTACCTGAGTCATTTTGCAAAAAGAAATGTGTGCAAGATACACTACATTTACTACAAGGTGCTTCAAGAGGTATTGGAATTTGATCTAAGTCCCTATCTTGATTCCTATATGCCCTGGCTATCTGTCAAACTCCCATTTTGCACAAAAGTAGTAAGACATGTTTATTGTCACCTCGAACCTATTAATGATCCCATTAGGAAGTCTGTGGAAGAAGAAATGACTTCTAAGGTTAGAGGACAAAGAATTCTAATCTCACCTTCTAGAATCAATACCTGGTTAGGAATAGAAAATCCTCCTGATGATGATTACCCTAACCTTGATTCAAACAAGATATTCTCTATCCTCAGACCTAGTGAGATAGTGGGCCTCTCAACTTCAATCTGAGTTATATGAGTGATTTTTATAGAGTCCTATTGTATATCTACTCTAGAGCCATAGTGAACAAATCCAATAACTTCATGCATTTCATTGAGAGAGACTTTAGGAAATTCACTTCATTGATCCTCAAAGAGTAGAAGGACTTAGGAGAGTATATCTTCAATGGGATCAAGAGGTATAGATATGAAGGAAAACCTACTACTCCAATGCCTTATCATCAACTTATTTCCTTATTTCTCAAGAAGAAAAAGATTTGGTATTTTGAGAGTATGGAGCCGGTTGAAAGGTTAGCACCAGTGGGAAGGAATCAAATTAGAAAATTGAATATTGAGATTCCTCTTAAGGCACCTCTAGAAGCAAGTCCCAAGAAAAAGAAGAAGACTGACACAGCAACAAGCTGAATGGATGACACACAGTCTTCTGCTCCAGCCAACACATCTTCTCCATCCTTCTTTGGTGTCGTAATGCAAACGTTCATGGAGAATATCCTGAGAAATTTCCATATTGATATTGCGAATACCAATACGGAATTGGTAACCCATATAAATGAGAAGATGGGGCAACTTATGGAGAAGATGGATAAGAGGTACGAAGATTTGCTAGCTGAACAACGTGCCCAGGGTGAGCTTCTGAGATCTATTATTGCCAGACTTGATGCTATGGCATCTGGATCCTCTACTCCTGGTCCTTCTAGTACTCCTGAGCCCATACCTGTCTCTGAACCTGGACCCTCTATACCCATTGAGCATAGACCCTCTGAGAGTGGACCCAGTAATATCTTGTTCTCTATGCTTGACCCTCACACATATGAGCATATCCATATCACCACTGATGATCCACCTCAGCCTGTTCAGCTAGAACCCATACCTACTCCCATTGCATCACCTACACGTACTGAGGAGGTACTTGAGTCTTCACCGGTTGCTACAGAGGAAGTAGAAATTACTTCTCCGTTTCCTTACCCTTCATCTCCCGTGAATCCTCCAGAGGATCTTCATACAGCGCCAGTGAACCTTCCTGACCCTGAACCATCATTTTCAGATTCTTCAAGTTCATATGGTTCATATGAGTCATTGGCATTTCCTATCACAACTATCATTTTCTAAGTTTGATTATGTATTGAATTCTTCATTATGCAATTTGTTCCTTTATGACATTTCATTGAATTTAAATTACATTTTGGGACTAATGTGTTTTCGATTGTGTAAGGTAAACAAGTAAATATAAGAAAAAAAATTTGAAAAGATCTTTAATAAGCTATTTAAAAAATATTTTTCAAGTTTAAATTGAACAAAATATTTCATATGAAAAGTATTTCAGAAGCATATGCTTGAAAACTAAATTTCAAAAACTTTATTCAAAATCTCCAAGTTTTGTCATCATCAAAAAGGGGGAGAATGTTAGATCCCATATGTTTTGATGATAACAAAGATTGGATCAATGATTTAGAAAGATTTGATAACAAACAAATGAATTTTTGAACAAAGTGGCAAAGCATTACTTGAAGTGAGCACTGGAGTAATAAACAAATTTTGTGAAGGCTTACTCGAGTAGCTACTCGAGTAAGGGAAGCTGTTACTCGAGTAAGCACTCGAGTAATCAAGGAGAATTTCATCCAGCGAAGCACTGCCAAAATTTGGACGAACTTACTCGAGGTACCACTCGAGTAATTTGCAAAGTTATATAAACCATTACTCGAGTATCCACTCGAGTAACATCATTTTCATAGGTATCACTCGAGTAGCCACTCGAATAACCAGGTCAAAAATCTTCCAGTAGCTCTCAGCTAAGAAATGCAACACTTTACTCGAGTAACCAGGTGAGAAAAAGGATTTACTCGAGGGACCACCTGGGTAATCTGCGGAGTTATTTGAAGTATTACTCAAGTAGCCATTCGAGTAATCAGAAAGCAAACTCTCAGCCAAGAATTTGATGCAATTAATCGAGGGAGTAATCGAGTAATCTGCCGGGTTATTTGAAATCTACTCGAAGGACCACTCGAGTAAGGTATAAAGAAAAGCGAAGGCCACTCGAGTAACCACTCGAGTAATTAGTTTACCAGAGACAGTACCCGAGTAACTTGTGAGGACAAGACATGACTACTCAAGTAGCCACTCGAGTAATCAGGTATTTTGAAGGTTTGTGATATATCTCACTCCATATCTTACCCGAGTAATATCTTATGAAAAATAGGCACTATCATATTTTTGATAGGATTACTCGAGGGACTACTCGAGTAATAGACATGATCACTCGAGTAGCCACTTGAGTAAGGCAGTCCAGAAATTATGTTTTTCATCAAATATCTATTGATTTGTTATCTATATGATTAACTCTTTATTAGATTAGTATCCTAAGTACATTTGCAGATAAACAATGAAGAGATCATGCAAGAAGTGAAAAGTCAAATAAAAGTCCGAACGTTCACCTACCACTACCTACCATAAACGGATAGTTTTCAAATTCAAAGAATAGTCAACCGTTGCTGCTCGACTCTAATGGACATGTTTGAATTGATTCCAACAGACACTACAAATCATCTATATATATGAAGATTCAAAGAGAAGAAAACAAGACACAAGAACTAAGAATACACTTATCAACACACTCTTAGTGCTTTGTTTTTCTTATACTCATTCATTATACTTCACTGATTATATATTTCCTCTTTGAGAGAGTTTTTCATTACAAATGCAATATTTGTTATTGAGACAACTTAAGGTAGTGGAAACTTGAGTTGGGGATTTGATTACAGCCTGTAAGGGGGAACGAGTATCTAGGTGAATTAACTTGCTGTGTACTTAGGTGCCAAGAACCCCACTGAATCTTAGAGAATATAGTGAAACTCTTAGAGATGCTCTGAGGACTAGACATAGGTCAAAGTGGTTGTAGCCGAACTAGTATAACTCCTGGTGTACACTTCGGTGATATTTCTCTTTGCTCTCAACTGCTTTAAATATTCTGTCAATTTTCTTATACGCAACGGAATTTTTGGTATCACCCAATTCACCCCCCTCTTGGGTGAAACACTTACACTAACAAATATCTCCTCAGTCCTCTGAATATGATCTACCTAAGCTACCTAGAGATCAAATAGAATCTTGAAATTATTGTTCATTGCCTCCACCAAAACTCTTACTTGGTAGTCCACTTTGTCAACCAAGTAAGTATTGGATATCTTGATATCAAAGATAGAAGCTTGCAGAGAGTCTTAAACATATGTCTGGAGAGTGGCTCTTATAAATGAGGGACCTAGAGACCCTACCTTAGATGATTGGGCCTCATCTGCCCTTAGAGGTAAAGGCTACTCTACTCTCTTGCTCTTCCTTTTCTGTCTTGGCTGTGAGGAGTGTTCACTCTAAGTTGCTTTAAAAGATGTCAGGGGTACAGAGATGCCCATCTTGCCCAGGTAAAGCTTCCCAAACTTGGGTATCCTCACTATCTCTCCTCTAAGGACAAAGTACCAGATGTTATGCATTGAGAGGATAAAAGAGACAAGTTGAGGATAGGGGATTATGGTGGTCTTAGTGGAGTGAAATTTGAATCTTCTCATTTCCTGAAAGATCATATCACCTGCATTCCTCTTTTCTTTGGTCACTAGAGATGCCATAATCTATATATCCTTCCAAGTAATATGTGTAAAATTCTTGGCCTTGTTAACCATACTACAGGAGTAAATATAAAAAATGGCTCTCTGCTCATTAGTCAAGGCACAGGAGTACGGGGTACAGACTCACTAGGCTATTCAAGTCTAAATATGTTTATGAGCTCATGAATATGAAATACTTTAGGAGAATTTTGATGAACATCCTCTAAGCCTAAGTAAGTATTAATCAAATCTCTATAGAGTAAGATCTTCTATACCTGACAGTTGTTTTAATTCTCTCCCCAATCACCCTCCCTTAACTGTATGATATGTCTACTAGTTTCATATTACAATAAAAATGTTTAACCATAATTAGATTATATGAAATTCTTAATCTAAGCCAAGACTCATACTGCTCCAAGTAAGGATATGAGTCCAAAAGAAAATCCTTTTTGAGTTTAACTAGATCAACATAGACTATTGGACAGAATTGTCTTTTTGCAATCTTATTATCAAACACAACTTGATCATTTACCTTAAGTGTGCCAATATTGAAGCCAGGAGGAGGAGTCAGAAGTTTGGGTGAATTGGATTTACAAGGTTGAGTAGAGACTAAAGGTGATGGAGTTTTATTTTCAGTAGCTTAAGGAGATTCTATGTTGTAGCGTGATCTTGTAGAAATTGAATATACTGAGTATATGCAGGGACCTTGCTATCTTCGTTTCAACATTGATTTCTGAATATCTGCTTTCCTTTCTTTATAAAGTTTCCCTTTCTCTTGTCCTTTTAGTGTAGCTGAATTCTTAGATTGGGATTTTACTTTCGGTGGTTCATGAATAACAACTCCTGTGGCTTTCTGAGGTGTAATTGAGGGAGCATCTGTCTGCACTTTTGGCTTGAATTTAGTCTTTATGGGTTTTTGTAGATGGTGGAGATAGAGGAGGTGAATCCCAATTAATATTGGGTCTCTTTGTCCTCGCCATGTCAGAGAAGGAGGCCTTTTAGGGTTCCAATGAGAATAGGTTATGAGACGATTCAGGGCTAGAAACTTGTAGACACTGAGAAACTAGAAAGTATCAGAGAGATTGGAGTAGCTTTATCGAGGAAAGTTTAAGGGAAAATGGAATAAATTTATGTAGATTTGAATTTAAGAAAAAAGAGTCATAGAGCACAGTTAAGAGGAGGAAAACGGTGACTTGGAATGAAAATGAAAGCTCTAGAGAAGAGACAGCTAATATAACTTGAAAAATTGTCTTTTACTTGAGTGATTTTGGTTATTACTAGAGTGAGCTCATGGAATCACTTCAAGTGATGTCCTTTTGATGCTGAATCACTTGAGTGACAATATTATTTCACTCGAGTGATGCTTCAGATTATCACTTTCACTCAAGTGTTTAGAGATATCACTAGAGTGATTTCTCATTTCACTCAAGTGATATTAAAAATCATTTTAGAATAATTACCTTACTCGAGTTATGCTCTGAATTCACTCGAGTGTTACCTTCAGAATTACCATCACTTGAGTAATTTCTTATCTCACTCGAGTGACCTTCTATGAGCATTAAACTTTGTCCTGAACACTCAAATGAATCATTATAGTGATTCCTCCTTCTTTTACCTATATTTTTCAACAAGGAAACTGGGTATCCTGCAAAACATGTTTTTTGAAACTCTAATGCTTAAGTTATTTGACAAATAATCAAAACATATTGAAAATTAATTTAGCTTCAAAATTTTCTTACAATTCATTGGGATATACCATTTCTAATTCTCTTCTTATAAATAGAAATTGGTCTTTGGATAGGGGTTTTGTGAAGATATCTGTCATTTGAAGATGAGTTAGAATAAATATTACTTTGACATCCTTCTTTTGAACATGATCCCTGATGAAGTGATATCTAACATTGATGTGCTTAGCTCTAGAGTGTTGAACTAGATTCTTTGCCAAGCTTATCGTGCTAGTATTGTCACAGTAGACAGGTATCTCTTTCAAGTGTATACCAAGGTCTTACATTTGATATTTCAACCACAGTACTTGTGTACAACAACTTGATGCTATCACATACTCAGCTTCCATTGATGAAAGAGAAATTGTGTTTTGTTTCTTACTAAACCATGATACAAGTAAGCCTCCAAGAAATTGGCATTGTCCACTGCTACTCTTTCTATTAGTCTTGTATCTTCCATGATTAAAGTCTAAGTATGCAACTAGATATTCATTGCCTCCCTTAAGATACCAAATACCTAATTATGTTGTGTCAGTAAGATATCTGAAGATTCATTTGATGGTTTCAGCATGTGATTCTTTTAGAGCTGATTGATATCTTGCACGCATACCAATACTAAATTAGAGGTTAGGTCTGCTTGCAGTGAGATAGAGTAATAAGCCAATCATTCCTCTATATTTAGTGATGTTATAGTCTTTTCCTTTGACATCAGCATCAAGCAATGTAGTTGAGTTCATAGGCATGTCTACTCTATTTGATTGATCCATCCCATATTTCTACAATAGTTCTTTTAGACATTTGTTTGAGATATAAAGATTCCATTCTTCCTTTGCTTGATTTCCAAACCAATAAAGAAATTCAATTCTTCTATCATTGACTTCTCAAACTCCCCTTACATTATATCAGAGAACTCTTTGCACAGAATTTCATGAGTATCACCAAAAATGATTTTATCAACATATATTTGAACTATCAAAATATCATTTCATTTACATTTTATAAAAGTTGTTGTGTCGACTCTTCCTTGTACAAAACCTTGATCGATGAGAAGTTTACTAAGTCTTTCATACAATGCTCTAGGGGCTTGTTTTATACCGAATAAAACTTTTCTTAGTTTGAAAACATTATCAGGTTTGGTTACATCCTCAAAACCTGGAGGTTGTTCTACATATACTTCCTCTATGATATAACCATTTAAAAATGCACTCTTTATATCCATTTAGTATAGTTTGAATCTTTCGATGCACGCAAAGGCTAAGAGTACTCGTGTAGCTTCCAATCTAACTACTAGAGCATATGTTTACTTATAATCAATACATTCTTCTTGATTATAGCCTTTGGCTACCAATCTTGCCTTGTTTATGATAATGATTGCAGATTCATCAAGTTTGTTCTTGAATACCCATTTAGTGCCAATGATAGGATGATCTTTAAGACGAGCTACCATATTTCAAACTTGATTTCTTTCAAATTGATTAAGTTTTACTTGCTTTGCTATTACCCAATCATTGTCTAATAGGGCTTAATCAATGTTAGAAGATTCAATCTCAGAAATAAATACAGAGAAACTAACTTCATTTAATATTTTGTTCCTAGTCCTGACTCCCTCATTTAAATCTCCTATAACTTCATCTAAGGGATGACTCTTGTTATATTTCTAGGCTCTAGGTTGTCCTAGTCTATGTGGTTGTTTTTCTTATAGGTTAGGTCAACCTCTAGATTGAAATGTTTAGGATTAGGTTGCCTATTTTCTTGATTTAATATAATTTCCTGACCATTGTCAATAATCTTGTCAGAGGATTCAAATTCATCGAATAAAACATGAATTCATTCTTCAACTATACATGTTCATTCATTGAAAACTTTGTATGCTTTACTTCAGTTAGAATAGCCTAGTAATATTGCTTCATCAGTTTTAGAATCAAACTTTCCTAGGTTATGTTTACTATATTATGAATGAAACACTTACAACTGAAGATGTGTAGATGAGCAAGGTTCGGCTTTCTTCCTTTGTATAGCTCGTACAATGTCTTTCTAAGTTTTGTTATGATATAGGCCCTATTTGAGATATAACATGTTGTGCTCATTGCATCGGCCTAAAAAACTTGTGACACGTACTTTTCATTCAGCATGGCTCTGGCTATTTCTGTAAGTACTCTTTCTTTCTCTCTACAACTCCATTTTGTTATGGTGTCCTTAGTGTAGAGAAGTTGTGGTCTATGCCATTTATGTCACAGTATTCTTCAAAGACATGTTTCTTAAATTCCCCACCGTTATCTATCCTAATACCTGCAATAGACATACCCTTCTCAGTTTGCACTTTCTTGGCAAAAACAATAAATTCACTGAAGTTTTCATCCTTCAATGATAAAAAAATAGTCCATGTAAATATAGAAATATCGTCAACAATGACCAATAAATATAAGTTGCCACTAAGACTTTTAACTCTTACTAGACCAACTAAATCCATATGCAGCAGTTGAAGTAGTCTTTTTGTTGTGATTCCTTTTTCGATTTGAAAGATGATTTTGTTTGTTTACACTTTTGACATGCATCTCCGATTAAATCATTTTTGAAATTCAATTTGGGTAAATCAATAACTAAATCATCTTTAATTAACCTACCTGGTGCATATTGATATAAGCTAGTCATTTATGCCATAACCAACTTTCATCAATATTGCTTAGAAAATAATTTTTAGAAGCATTTTTACTCATATCAAGGGTATAGTAGCTACCTTCCCTTTTTGCTCTGAGTTTTACTTTAAGACATTTCTTGCCTATTTGTAGATCCTTCTTGCTTATAATTAGATACTCGTCTAAGTCAAATATTACTCAGTTGTCTTTATTTGTGCTTTGACTCACTCTTAGCAAATTATGGCATAAGCCTTCAATGTAATAAACGTCTTTGACTTAATGCCTTTATTACTTCCGATTTCACCAATCCCTACTTCCTGGACTAATTTCCTCCAAATTTTACCTTCCCAACTTCTTTAGGCTCTAATGTGGTAAAATTTTTAGGATCACCAGTCATATGTCTGGAGCATCTACTGTCTATATACCATTTGTTGGCTCTGGATGCTCGAAAGCAAATTTGCAATTAATGATAGTTAAGTCTTAGATACCCATATCTTTTTGGGTCCTTTTGTTTTAGTACATGTTATTTTTTGAACATATGATCCATTATGTACACATTTGTAGGTTCTTATTTTTTCTTTCTTTTTATAAATTCATGATGAAGTATAGTGACCCTTTCTATTGTAGTAATTGCAATGTGCAAAAGGATTTGATGTATGTATAGAATGCTGAAAGTAATTTAAGTATGTTTTACAACCTGTTTTCTTTCTACCTTTCTTTTTGTCTGATTTTGGATCATATCCAATACCCAATCAGTCATTTACAAAATGTTGAGCTTTTAAAGTGATGTTTAATATCTCACTTCCTTTAGTGAATTTTTCAAGAGTCTTAATGAGTTCAGCATTTTTCATTTTCAAAGATGGACAATTTTCACAATCTTTTTCTGAAACTTCCTTAAGTTTTTCTTTAAGAGTTTTGTTCTTCTTTTTGAGAACAACTAACTCTTAAACTACTTTGATGAATTTAGAATGCAAAGCATTATATTCAAAAAATAATTCATTATAGCTAGGATCAGAATCATTTACCTCTTCCTCTTCTATTTCTTCTTGAGCGACCAAGAAGATATTGGCTACTTCTTCATCAGAGGAACTATCTCCACATATAGCAGACACAAATGCTTTCTTTTTGTTGAAGAACTTACCTTTTCTCTTTTCTTTATTCTTCTAAATCAGCTCTAAACATTCTAACTTGAAATGTCTTAGCTTTCCACATTCATAGCAGATGATGTGTTCCCTAGTCTCCCTCTTATTACTCGTTGCTCATTTTTGAAAATTTTTGAATCTCTGGCCTTTCTTGTAAAATTTCTTGAATCTCTTTATTATTAGGCCCATTTTGTCATCGTTGAAATCTTTATCACCTTCTTGATTTTTCTCCTTTTATCACATTTGATGGAAGGCTTTTCTTTTTCTTATCACTGATTTCTTCTAGTTCTCCTTTGAAATTTAATTTGCTCTCATATTCATAGGGACTACCAAATAGAAAAGCCACATATTGCATTGTTTCACCTTTTACTTCTTCTATCACTGTGAATTTGTCTTTCCATTCTTTGGAGAGAATATTCAGTATCTTCCTTACTTGGCTATTCTGATCATAAACTTTCCCAAGTGCTCCAAGTTGATTTATGAGATGAGTATACCTGAGTTCAAATTCAACTATTGATTCTCTTGATTTCATGCGAAGTAAATCAAATTCAATAACCAAGAGTATTGATTTGATTTTCTTTTATGCCTGAAGTTCCTTTTGAGCTATTTTGAGGGCTTACGACATTTCCTTAGTCGTTGGAAGTGTGCAAACCCTGAAATACTCTTTTTGGCTTCAAGCACTCTAGATCATCAAGATTGCTTTACTTTTGAGAGTCATGAGCTTTTTACCATTATCACATATTCTTCTGATGAGTTGGGAACTGATCGTGATTCTTCAGTTTTTACTGGAACATAGTTCTATTTTCAATTACCTCCCATAGGCCATATTCTCTGGCCATCATGAATACTTTGAACTTTGCTTTCTAGAAAGAAAATTGTTCTTAGTTGAATCCTAGTAGTCTGGTTATCGAAGCTCTATCAGGAAGTATTCCTTCACCCATGCTTGCCTCGGATCCTTCTTAATTCGTTATACCTGAACAAGAATACTTACACTTTGATACCAAATGTTAATGCAAGTGGTTCACCAAAGAGGGGGTGAATTGGGTGATCACAGAATAATTGAATTGTAAAAATTAATTAACAGAATTTAAAATAAAGTTAAGAGCTAAGAAAGATATCACTGGAGTGTACACCAGGAGTTATAATGATTCGATCACAACTACTTTGACCTACATCCAGTCCTCAGAGTTCCTCTGAGAGTTTCAATATATCTTCCAAGATTCAATGGATTCTTGGAACCCAATACATAGCAAGTTCCTTCACTGGACACTCGCTCTTCCTTACACAATGTAAACCAAACCCCAACTTAAGGTTCCACAACCTTAAGTTGTCTCAATAAAATGTATTGAGTTTGTAATGAAATTCTCTCTCAAGGAGTAAATGGGTAATCATTGAAGTACAAAGTAAAGAAGGAATGAAGAATAAAGCAAGAGAATGTTTTTCTTAAGTTGATTGTATGTTGTTGTTCATTATTCTTCTCACTTGAATGCTTCGATATTATATAGAGGATATTAGAGAGCCGTTGAGAGTATTCAAGTGTTTTCCCATTGCAGAAGGATTATTACATTGACAAAACTATTTGTCATTATTTACTATTGCAAATGATCCATTGTTGATGAAGAATTTGAATTTTGATTGTTGCTTATGACCTGTAACATACTCAGAAGAGGAGGTTAATACTGTAATTAATCTATCAAAACTAATTTTAAACTTCAGTTTGAGTGAATTATCATTCCATTAGAAGTGATATGTCAATCTTAACATATCACTCAAGTACGTTGAGAATTCACTTGAAGTGATCTGCCAATTTTTGATATTCACTCTAGTGATTCAAAATATCACTTGAGTACTCTATTGTTTTTGGCAATCACTCCAAGTAATTCTAAGGATCACTTGGAGTGATCTGCTATTTTGGCAATCACTCCAAGTGATTATGAGTATCACTTCGAGTGATATGCTATTTTGGCAATTACACCAAGTGATTTTGAGGATCATTTTGAGTGATATACTTTTAGTGTCATTTCACTTTAGTGATTTTAACTTATCACTAGAGTGATCTGTTCACAAATTACCTTCTGTATTGGCTTACCATTGCAACGCACATTTATCAATCTAAATCAATTAAGTTCTCAAGCAAAGACATATCTAACAAGATTTGTTATCATCAAAACATATTATGAAGTCTAGCATTAGCAAGGGGAACAATGTTTATAAAGAGGTTTTGAGTTAGAAAGGTGATTTAGAAGGTGATATTAAACCAAGAAAACTCACCTTGCTTCTTTGATCTTCAAATGTTCTTTCTCTTTTGTTATTCTTTTTCCATCCTTTTCCTTGCATTTCTTTCAACTTGGCCAACTTTTAGGGAGTGAGAAAGAGTAAAATTGCATTTAATTCAATCCATCTTTAGTCCATAAATTTACTTGGCTAAAATTCACTCTAAAAGACCAAGAAAAGGAGATGTGCCAAATTGTCATGGCTTCTTGAAAAGTAACTTGGTAAATTAACCAAGTGTTGGTTGAGTTAATTTAATTGATCATTTCTTTTTCCTCTCTTCTCTTGCTTGGATGTAATTCCTCCTCAGAAAGAAGCCAAATTTATTGACTAATTCCTTCTTGATATGTTGCATTTTTTTTTTGTCAAACTTTCAACTTGATAAAAATGAAGACCATTTGACTTTTCTTTCTTCTCTTTTTTTCTTTTCTTTTGACTTGGTTAACAAACTTTCATTTACTTAAATTAAATCCTCTTTCCTTCCCTTGAGTCTTTAACAAATTCCTCCAATAAAAAGGAAGAAAAAATGTTAAGCAATTGCCTGTTGGTATATAAGTTCAAGTTTACCAAAGTCTTCTTGCAAAAAGGGTTGACACTTTGACCCAACCCTTCTTTCTTCCTTCTTTGCCCCTTTTGACATTTTTTAACCATGTGTGAAGAGATTTAAATTTGGTTTTTGTTCTCATGATTACTCTTGCTTTACATGAGAAAGTCATAATGAAAGGAAACAACATCTAGCTTAAATCATTTAGAAACAACAACCCCAGTCAAAACCCGATAACCAACCGTACCCAGAATAAACTCACAAAAATGTATAATGAAAGGAAAACCACAAACCACATGTTATCCTTGAAGTTGAAGGAAGAAAACTCTAAGGTTTGAATGGACGGCTTTCACAGAGTTGAAAGAGCTAGAGCTATTGATCGAGTGTGAAAGTTTTTGCATGTCAAACTGATTGGATATTTTACAAAACAACCCGAATTAAGTAGTTTTTAAGGTTTTACATAATGGTTCGTTGGTAAGAACCACTAATTATTTTAGTTTTATCATGGTTATGTTCAAATAACCAAGAGGTATGTTATTAATAAATTAAGGTCTTACGTAACGATCGGTTGGTAAGAACCACTAATTATTGTTTTACCTTTATCACAATTATTTTTTGTTAACCATGATGTTTGTTATTTATTTGATTTATCATGATTCTTTAATAACAACCGTAAGGTATGTTATTATTTTTTTATATTGGAGCCATAATTATATTATTTATTTTTATAAATGAAACTAAAAAAATAAATAAATAAAAATTACCCATCATCCTCAGAGGAGTGATATGAATCAATTGAGAAGACGAAGATGAGCTATACTAGACGTGGCAATGGCATTGACTATAGGATAGAGGTGGAGGTGGAGGTGGATGATAGGGAGGAGGACTATGAGGAGGAGGAGAAGGTAGAGGTTGGGCAGGAGGAGAAAGGGAATCAGGGTAGGGGTGGAGGTTGAGGAGGAGGAGGAAGGGAAGTAGGCAAGGTTGGGGAAGAGGAGGAAGAGAAGTTGGTGGAGGAGCTGGTTGGGAAGGAAGAGCACGAGAAGGGGTGAAGGTTGGGGAGAAGGAGGAAGATTCTCCAAAACTTCTTCAGTATGTTGGTTTACCATGATGATAAGGAGAACAGATGAAGAAGATGAAGAAAACATATGAAAATGAGGAGTTTAAATATATTGGAAGTGACGTGTACATTAGAGAAGAGGATTAGTCCACGTGCAATTATGTTATTTTTCTCGTCCCATTAGTTACTTGACGGCTATTTTTTTAAAAAAAACCATTATTTATCTTCACCTTCATGACAATTATCAAATAATGAGGAGGCACCCAAAATCAGCAAGGGAAAATAAGAGTTTTGGAAAGCCATTAATGTTTATTGTCAGACCCTTATCTTATTTCCACCTTCTTCAAAGTGCTTTCGCGTAGTTCAGTGGACACACAGAAATAGCATAAAAATACTGACAATAAGTACTTTATTTCAATATAAAAATCCTCCACAGGGTGTGTTTATAGTAATTACAGACCTTAAAATAATAAAAAGGTCTTCAGATAACTAACAATCTTGTTCAATTAGCACCATAACCCTCAGTTGTCGGTAAGTACGCTTTTGCCCCTTTAAGCCACTACCCTTTACTGCTGCAAACTTTATACATTATGGAAAGGGTGAGATTTGAAAGAATCTCAGTAGTAACAAGCTATCATTCATATAAAATGTGATAGATAAATATGACATACACCATATAATGCAAAATAACACAAACAACACGGTATGTGCACATGAGTCGGGGCTATTTCCACACTATCCATAAACCTCTATAAATGTGCCTACTCACACAATGCCCTACTTGGCAATACAGTGTTCATATTATAGAAGATGGCATATACAAAGCATATAAACATTCACATAGCTTATGAAAGATAGAGTTACTACTGAGTCCTTTTCTTATTCTATTGTCTATCCTAAATTCTTGTTTCAACTTGGGCTGTTTTCAATTCCAATAAAATTAAAGTTATAAGTAACTAGTTATTACTTGAACTATTACTACCTTTAATCACAGTTTGTTGGTTATCTACAATAGTTTCAACAATTTCTGCACAGTACAACTTTGCATAGTGCAGTTTCACAGCTTTCCAGAAAACTCGTAGATTTTCAGTCAAATTTGAAAAATCATAATTAATTCTATGAAATTCCAAATTGACTTATTCTAAAGCCTATATGAAGCTCTTTTTTAGTGTTATTTTAAGGAAAAATACTTAAGTTTGACCATTGTCATCACACTTTTCCTAGAAATCCGCCAAACTCCCTTGTTCCTATATTGTATTCCAAAAACAAGGCTCAACTTCAAAAATCCATATCTTTTAATCTACTTGTCCAAAAATTATAATCCACCTATCAAATTAAAGCTCTACATCTCTACTTTAATCCTGCCAAATTTAATAATATTTGGAGTAGGTTTGGCTAATGAAATTCATTGCATAATCAAACTGCTTCCAGTGAAACAAATCAAACAGCACCTCCCCTTAACTTCATAAGTTTCCAGATATGCATGCTAACATCCAAAAATCATGAACAGATGTATTCCTACACAATTTTCCCTTCTAAATCCAATATAACCATCAAAAATACAAAATTCTAACTGCTTCCTATGGTTCTACATCTAGCCGAAACCTTGAACCCTTAAGAGAGAAGTTATGTTTTCTTGATTTCTCTTGATTAACCACTTCCTTTTCACTTATAATCGCAAGATTAACTAGTCAAACACTTAATAAACATGATTTGAGGAAATTTTGGTAGCATAATCCCTTAGGATTTCATCTCCCAAATTTTACAAAAACAACCAAACCAAGCCAATCACAATATCAACAACCATTACAACAACACATAAGGCAAAAGGATCAATATTTTGGAGATTATCTTTTGAATTCCCACTTTCTGTCACTAGGCACCATCTTTCCCTCTCTCTTCCCTCTTGATTTTGCTTGCTAAACAAGATTTCCAAGATGGAGAAGAGATTAGAAAAGATGTATAAGGGATTGAAGACAAGAACAAGTGAATTCTACAACTAACTCACCTTGATCTTGCTCCTTGCACCTTACTCTTTCTCTTTGTTCTTGTGTTCTTGAGCTCTCTTCTCTCTCTTTTTGTTTGTGTGATGGCTTAAAATGGCCCAAGATGAAGAGGTAATCATCTCATAAAAATATCCCAACTCACTTCCTCATAAATATATATTTAAATGGGAAATTAACATGTGCATGATTTACTTGGCCATAATATTTTCCCTCTTGAATTAATGCGAGCCAAGTAAATTCATTTTCTCTTTCTCTCCATTGTTGACCGAAATATATTCCTAGTTGGAAGAAAATATTTGCTTCTTGCTTTATTGGTCAACTGACCATTTTGCTTATATATTTTTTCCTATTTTCGCACCTTGCTGGAAAATTGGCAGAATTTGCATCAAACTTTGAAAATTTATATCTAATTGTATAGATAGCTAATTGGTATGGTTCTAAAGGCTATGTATCCCTTATTAAGTTTATTTTAGGAAACAAATATAGCCTTTGGGCAACAAGAACCTTATAATTCCCAGAATTTCCAATTTTGGACGTTGTTATAGAAGCTTGTCAGTTTCACTGGGCTAACTTCAAAAATTCATAACTCTTTGTGTACAACTCCAAATGATTTATATAACCAATTAAATTAAAGCTTGATAAGTTTACTTTTATTTTGAAAAATTTCACATTTATTGGACATCATTTTATTATCCAAAACTATCACACAATTAGACTGCCACACAGGAAAATGACACTGGCAGCAAAGTGTACATTCCTGGGACTCTTGCTAAACTGGGGCTTAGCAGTCCACTTGATTCAGGCTTATTATCAACCTTTAATCCTAAAATTTAAGATATTACATTTATTAAGTTAGAACTGTTAAGTATATTGGTGTTATCGTAATAAGAATATGTTACAGTTTTTTTTATTAAAAACCATGAATTATTAAGTTGTTTTTTTTATAACTTTGTTTTATTATTTTAAGAAAATAATAGTGCTTTTCAATCATCAACACCACTACCATCATCCTCGTCCTCCTCTTCCTCCTCTCTATTCTCATCATCGGAGGAATGAGATTAAGGGTCTGACAGCAAGTTATATTCAATGCCATTATGATAAAGTATGAGGTTCATTTTCCTGTTCAGCTTATTAGTGTATGCTGAGAGACATCTTGTGTGGTAGTCAAGGCTTGCCAACATATGCCTCAAAGCCTCCATTTTAAGAGGAGGCAGAGGAGGATGAGGTGGAAGACGGGGTAGTGGTGGCAAAAGAGCTCTCTCGGATCTTAACGTGATAATAGAGAGAAGGAGGAGACCGATAAAGAAAATTAGTAAAAATCACAGGGAGTAGGTAAGTTTAAAAAAAGGACTAACAAATGTTACAAAGGGCTTTGTCCTATGAACTATTACATGACGGTTGTTTCTAAAAATCATTACGTTTTGTCTTTGCTGATATAAGAGATTGGAAAATCAATCATTTGTAAGTGCTACATGATGGTTATTTTGTAAGAATAATCATATTTGTTACTAAAAAAATAAAGGTTATTAACTGTAACCATTATTTTTGTGTTTTCAAGGATTCCACCTCTCAATACATGATAGTACGCATAATTAATAGTTATGTTTTAGCATTATATATTCTTGGGCGAGTTCTACCTCGACATACATAATATTTATTTGTTGTAACCGTTATTTATTAAATGTTATATTATTAGTGTCTTTAGTCTCTCTATCTTACTCATCTCTTTTTTCCCTTTCCCCTTCCCTGTCTTGCATCAATTGGTATCAGACCTAAGTTCCCATGTCTCTTCTGCTTGCATAAGCCTCCTAAATCAAGCCCCTAAATTTCTCAAAGCCTTCTAAAGTGTTAAGGTTGTATTTTAGAGATTTTTCATTGTTCTCGCATGGTTCCTACCATTCTTGATCTCCTCAGAGCGTAGAATCACCATATGAAAGAACTTTTGAGGTTAAATTTTCTTGTTTTGGTAACTTTTCTCTCTTTCCATTGATTTTTATTTTTGTTGTTCTGAAAAAAAAAGAAAAAAAGGAAAAAAGTGAGAGAAAAAGAAAATGAGAGAGAGAAAGAAGAAGAAGAAGAAGAAAGTTGAATTCAATGTTTTTACATAGTTATTTTTTCCACCCTAACACTACTTAGCTTGCACACATTTGGCCATATACTGGGTCTCATTTATCTTAGGTTAGTCTAAGTTTCTGATGGTTTCCCTAGAGGCTATTTGGAATACTTTGAGGTTATTGTAAAGACCTCACTCAAGTTGTTACTTATTTAGTAAGTGTAATCCATGTATAACTTTAGAGTTCTTAGAGGATAAACTTGTTCAATAGGAATTCTAGATCAAAGTACTGTATTGAGGTTTGATCAAGCTACTAACACCCCCTGTGGTTTTCTCTTTCAATATCTCACTTGTTGGAAAGGTTTTATAGATATTCATTGTTACCAAGTTGCCTCTAGTGGTTTTCTCATTTGATATCCAACTTACTGGAAAGGGTTTCCAGACTAAAGCACCACACCGAATCCCACCCTTTCCTCCCCAACTCTATGCTTTCATTTTCACTCGTTAAAATATGAGTTCTTTAAGCACGGGTGAAATGATGAGATATGGAATAATGATTATTAAGATTTTTAGATATTTAGTATATTTATCATTATTAGAGACTATTTAGTTTTAATTTTGATTAAATGTTATCTTTTAATATTAATTGTCTTTTGCTTTAATTTTCAGTTTCAATAATATATTATCATTAATTTATAGAATTAAGTTGAGATCTATAATTGCACCTCAACCCATTTTCTTTGCTTGCCAATATTTTTGATGAATTGAATAATATTTGATATTGAGTTTTCTTTATTACTCCTCTATTTGCCTAATTTTGTCCCTTCTTCTTGTTGTCCTCCCTCCTCTCTTTCTCTCTCCTTCTCATTTTCCTCCCTTTCTGCTTCCTTATTCTACATTAGAAATTAAATTGAAATATTTGAACCCTTTGCCTTTCTTTATGTTTGTCATCCATTTTAATGTTTAGCTTTTTAATGCAAATAAGTTATTGAAATTGTTACGTAGTAATATACAATGAATGGTCCAAGATAAATATGATGCTTCTTAACTTTGCAACCTTGTTGGGACTACAGAAGATAATATTGTCAACTTTGAGGGGGAAACACATAGCATTAAGCAACCTTAGCAATGGAAAGGTCGATCCCTTCCCCAAATTTGCCTTCCCCCACGCACTTTCACACTAATCATAGCCACCCACCATTCACCCACCTACATATATATATATATATATATATATTTATCATCTCAATTTGAATCTGTCTTTCTCTTCATATAGTTAATCATAAGATCACCGCTACCTTTATTATTGTTAGACTTTAGGCCTATGTCTGCCCTTGATAGGCCAGACTATTTGATTAGGAAACAAGTAGCTTTATCAAATAAGAAAAAAAATTAGCATTAATTATGTATTTGTTAATTGAGAAACAAATAATTATATATTAGGAAATTAATCAAGAATTATTTTCCTAATTATTACTAAGAGGTCAAGTAGAAGTGCACATAACTTCCTAATTATTGGTCTCCCTATACCTCTATAAATAGGATGTGCCTCCCTCAGCTAAACCTCACCCCTGCCATTAAGCTATCTGGCAATCTCTATTTATCCTACTATTTTTCTTGTTCTGTTGATCTGTTGTGCCAATCCTAATTAGGCTCTAGTAGTCTAATAATTGTGTGAGCATTATTATGTTCAAGTAATGGACCATTGGAGCTTTGACCCGAATTTAAATATGGATTCACCCCGGTACACAAGTCTCTTCTTTATCCTATTTTTGCTTCATTGGTTTCAAAGTTGGATGATCCTGAGGTTGTGATTTATTCTTTATGAATAACCATGTGATATAATTTGTTTATATCTCTATCATGTTTTATTTTAGTTGTGATGTCATATATATGTGAATATTTGATGTTAAAACGTGCATGCTTCTTATTCTTCTCTCACCCCGCATGCATATATATAAATTTGGGTCTTTACCTCTGTCTACTTGCTGCTCAATTTATTGAATATATGAGCATTCTGTGTGCAATTGCCTAAAACTATTCTCTTCTCCAATATGCATATATATATGAACATGACATGATAAATAAATGTTCAATTTTTTCTATTTACTTTGACTCAAGATTTGTGCCTTCATTCTCTCCTCTCAAAATGTTATATGCAAGCCATTTGTTTTTGGTCAAAAACTTGAATCTTTATATGCAAATAGGTTAAGATTAAAGAATGTGTTTTGTTTGCTCCTCTGTTCTTATAATTAAAGTTATAACATTTATATGACTTTGTGAATGATTATACATTATCCCTAAGTCCTGTGAACATAAATGTTGGTTATTTTATGTTGTTTGATTCACTCCTCTCTCTCTCTCTTCTTAATTTTGCTCCTCTTCTCCTTTTTTCTTCAGTCTAATTAAAATTAAGTTTTTGGAACCTCAGTGTAATAAAAAACAAGATAATTACACCCTCAAAAGGTAAAAGAGCTCATAAAACATAGACGAAACACATCCAAAACATGTTACAGAATGCCGTCAACGTCAGCCGAACAAACTTGAAAAATTGGATTTTTGAAAATGAGCATTTTAGCATAAGTTGAGGCCATGGATGTGTAGAGCTAGATGAGATGATTCTAACAACACTTAGAACATATCAAATGGAGCTTGAATGACAGAGATATAAAAGAGAGAAGTTGGCGGGTCGTGTTAATACAGCTGCATATTTACTCACAATTTGATATTTGGAAAAGATGTTTTCATATCCAATAAATGCAACAGATCTATAGTTCGTGTTGTGATGATTCAAACAATACCAAGAACACAAAAAACAAAGCTAAAACGAGGAAGATATGGCTTCCAAAGTTGGCAGGTCGCGATGATCCACCGAAGCTCTGGTCAGGTCAAGAAAACCCAGCTAGAGGTTAAAGATGATGATGTAGCAATATTATGCCACATCATCAAACAAGACATATAGGCTATTAAGAAGAAGCCATGTCATCAGATGTGTAGCGCCCGAAATTTTGAAAATATGGAGCCGCCACCAAACTTTTTGAAATAAGATGATTTTGGAAACCTTTTTAAAAATGGAAACTGGTCTACGAAAAACCATTTAGGGTTCGGGAGTCGATTGTGTATAGGCCTAAGGCACCCCACAACACCTACCACAAGAATGGTTACCCTAAGTTAATTATTTCAAAATATTATGGCCTTTAATTTTATTATAATTACCCAAAAAAAAGAATATTTACAAAAGTAAATGAAATGAAAAACAAAAGAAGAAAAAAAAAGAAACATTTATTTACAAAAAATAAAATAAGGAAAAATATTTTTATTTACAAAATTGGACTTGACCTAGGAAGAAAGCCTAAATAGGGCCTACGTACCGTTTAGAGGGATCAAAGCCCACATAGTTTAGGGGTAGAAAAGCGTGTCACTTGGTTGGTGTTTTGTAGAAAATGTTTATTTAATTTATTTAAGAAAAATATTTTTTTTGTTTGGTTTGTGTTTTTTATTTTTTTTCAAAAGGTATTTTCTTTATTTTCTTGTAAAAGAGAGTTTTTCCATTTTATTTTCATTTATAAAAATGTGTCAAAATATTTTTTCTTTTTTTTGAAAGAGGACCTAAGAAAGGGATAAAGAAAAAAAAGAAGAAAAGTATCATAAGTTAAACAAAAAGGAAGTTAAAGATGAGGAGATTTATGGGTACCTTTTATCCTTTGAACCCGCTACAACAAGAGATAAGGTGATAGAACCACATAATAAACAAGTGGCAAGTACAATCACATAATCTATATTTATTAAGTATGACACCTAGTATCATAAAAAAAAAAGATAGCACATACCTCTTGCCTAAATGCAACACGTCCAACAATAATGTATGAGATAGTTCAATCGGACAATAGAAAACCAATCCACAAGACCACAACATCCAAAGAAACGTCGTACAAGTGCAAAGTAAAGTAATGTAATGTATATTGGATAAAGTCATAGTGCATGAATGATGAGGAAGCATGTATGAGATAGTTCAATCGGACAATAGAAAACCAATCCACAAGACCACAACATCCAAAGAAACGTCGTACAAGTGCAAAGTAAAGTAATGTAATGTATATTGGATAAAGTCATAGTGCATGAATGATGAGGAAGCATGAGGCATGATGAGGTAAGCATGAATAAAGGTATATTAGATGAGAAGAAGACGAGATGAGGTAAGCATGAACAAAGGTATATTGGATGAGAAAAAGACGAGCAAAGTCACAGTGAATCAAGTTACACGGTGAAAGTAATAAGATCCCATGTATCACTAGAAATAAAAGAAAAGGATGAAAACTCAGCCATAGACCTTATCTCCTTGCTCTCAGGAATTCTTGTGTCTTGCTTTAACCCTTGCTCCCCTATTTATAGTCTCAAGGTAGGGTTTTCTTCATAAATTCTCCTTCTTCTTTTTTGAATTTTCAAATTTGATTTTTTTTTGTATTTTATGTTCAGAACTACTGAACTTGACCCAATCACCATCAATGGAGATTTTTTTTTAATTTTTGTTTTTTTTTTTTGTATTTTCTTTTGATAAAACTTCGTAGTTTGACCTAATCACCATTAGTGGAGTTTTTTTTTTGTTTTTAATTTTTTTTATTATTCTCCCTACAAGTAATTTTCTAATTTAAACCTATCAACATAAATGGGATTTTTTTTATTTTTTTTATTTTTTATTTTTCATTTTTTTTGTTTATTATTTTCCCTAAATGAATGACAATGCCAATCATCATCAATGAGGGGATTTATTTTAATTTTTTTTATTTTTTCCCTTTCAATGACGATTGCTAATTTGGACACCGATCATCATTAATAGGAGGATTTTCTTATTTTTTCTTATTTTCTTATTTTATTTTATGTTTTTTCTTTCATTCTCCCCACAAGTAGTTTCCTAAATCAAACCTATCAACATAAATGAGATTTTTTTTATTTTTAATTTTTAATTTTTTTTAATTTATTATTTTTCCTTGATGAATGACAATGCCAATTATCATCAGTAAGGGGATTTATTTTAATTTTCTTTTTTTTATTTTTTCCCTTTTAATGATAATCGCCAATTTGGACACCAATCATCATCAATTATTTTTGTATTTTTGAGTGGGGCCCAGACAAAATAGGGTGTTCAGAATTGCCCTTCTTTACTTGTTTCATAGCTGAGAAAAGTGAGATTATTGTCTATGGAGCAAGTAAAGATAAGAACACGTATTTTATCTGGCCAAAGAATAAGGTGCCCTCTTGGAACCAAAGAGGGCTTGGACAAAATACAGTGCCCATGCTCCTCTTTACTTGGTTCATAGGGGAGAAGAATGTAGGTGGAGATAGATAATTACCTGGAGTGGAAGTGAAGTTCCTAGTTATATAGGACTTTAGTGGGGAGTAAAAGAATTGTACCAGCTGGTACTGGGCTTTGAGAGTGCCTGCTGATACAAGGCTTTGAAAGAATAGCGCCTGCCATTACAGGGCTTCAAAAGAATTATGCCAGCTGTTACTGGGCTTAAAAGGTGACTGCTGATAAAGGGCTTTGAAAGAATAGTGCCTGCCATTATAGGGCTTTAAAAGAATTGTGCCAGCCATTATTGAGCTTTGAGGGCGCCTGTTGGTATAGGGCTTTGAAAGAATAGTGCGTGCCATTACAGGGCTTTAAAAGAATTATGCCAAGCATTATTGAACTTTAAAAGAATTGTGCCAGCCGTTACTAGGCTTTGAGCATGCCTCCAGGTACTGGGCCTTAAAAGGGTGCCAGCTGGTATTGGGCTTTAAAGGTACCTGTAGGTACATGGCTTTGAAAGGGTGCCAGTTGTTATTGGGCTTTGAGGTTTCCTGCCGGTACAGGGCTTTGAAAGGGTACCATCCGTTACTGGGTTTTGAGGGTATATACCAGTACAAAGCTTTGAAAGGGTTCCAGCCTTTTCTGGGCTTTAAGGGTACCTACCGGTACAGGGCTTTGAAAAGGGTGCTAGTTGTTACTGGGCTTTAAGTGTGCCTGTTGGTACAGGGCTTTGAGGGTGCCTGCTGGTACAGGGCTTTGAAAAGGGTGCCAGCAGTTACTGGGCTTTGAGGGTGTCTACCGGTACAGGGCTTTGAAAGGGTGCCAGTCGGTACTGGTCTTTGACAGTGCCTGCTGGTACAGGGCTTTGAAAAGGGTGCTAGTCATTACTGGGCTTTAAAAGCGTGCCTACCGGTACAAGACTTTGGAAAGGGTGCCAACTGTTACTAGGCTTTAGGGCTGCCTGCATGTACAGGGCTTTGAAAGGGTGTCATTCGTTACTGGGCTTTGAGGGTGCCTGCCGGTATAGGGCTTTGAAGAGGGTGCCATGAACATGTGATGCCCCTTGGAGTAGTGCTTATGAAAATTATGACATTGATAACAATGATGACAGTAATGATGAAATCCTAATGAGGATGACAACAATGATGATGAAGAGGATGATAATGGCCATAATAATAAGGGGAATATCAAAATAGTGAAGTCATAATGGAGGTGATGACACTAATAATAATAATGACAGTGATGATGGGATCCTAGTGAGGATGAAGAATATAATGATAATGCTAATGATGATGATGATGATGTTAATAGTGATGTTGATAATAGAGGTGATGACATTCTGATAAGAATGAATGCAATAATGGTGCTGTTAAAGAATAGCCTGGTAGGTAATATTGCTCCGTATTCATCCAGGTGCCTAACCAGTACCCCCTTACCTACACAATCTTGTCGAAGGTATGAAGATGTGTATAATGAAATTCACATAGATGCCACAACCTAGAACCCTCAGTTTAGATTGTGTCCCTTTATCGACTATTTAACCCTACAATAGAGATTCCAATTAGGACCTTCACTAATGATCCTGAAATTACATAAGTTAAATGGGGAGTAGAGGACACCATGTATATCATCGTGAGTGTTTATCCAGAAAAAAGTTGTGCTTTAATTAAAAAGAGTTACCCTTATACAAATCATAACACAAAGTTTGACATGCGATTTAATGGAAGGGAAAGATATACTAAGGATGAAGATTCATTTAAAGGAAATGATATTCCAATATTCAAGTGGATGTATAATGATAAGCATATATTGGTGTAGATGTGATGCTATTAGGAGGTCATTCGCTTTTAGTTCTGTGTAGTCCACCTGATAGTGCCTTGCTTAATTGCCAGAGATATGCACTTTTCGATGAATGATTCAGGAGTCTTCCAAATAGACAAAGTAAAGAGAGTCATGGGGCTAGGACTGATAACCTTCTTCAATATTTGTTTAACCTACCCATTCAGGTTTTTGACTCAACGAGGTCCCAATTTTATGCTCTAATTTTTGCCTAAGCCACCCTTTCGGATTTTCAACTTAGTAAGCTTTTTTTCTGCTCTAACTTCTACCTAAGCTACCCTTTCAAGTTTTCAACTTAGCGAGTCTTTTTTTTTCCTCTAACTTTTTCCTAGGCCGCCCTTTCTCGTTTTCAACCTAGCGAGCTATTTTTATCTTTTTTTTTTGCTCTAACTTTTGCCTAAGCAAGCCCTTTTTTTCATTTTTTTTCTTCTTACTCTAACTTTTGCCTAAGCCGCCCTTTGGGGTTTTCAATTTAGCGAGCTATTTTTTCCCTTCTTTTTTTTATGCATAGCATTTCTTTACAGCATCTAAATTGATTGGTCTTGGTAAATCACGGCCATTCATGGTTGTCAATATCAATGCCCCTCCAGAGAAAGCCTACTTAACAACATATGGGCCTTCATAATTCAGAGCCCAATTACCTCTGTCATCTTCTTGATTTAGTAAGATCTTCTTGAGAACTAGGTCTCCTACTTTAAATCCCCTGGGTCGCAGTTTCTTATTAAAGGCCCTTACCACTCGTGACTGATATAACTGCCCATGACATATTGTTGTGAGCCTCTTTTCTTCAATCATATTTAATTGTTCAAATCGAGAGCATATCTATTCACTTTTATCTAGGTCTGATTCAGCCAAGATTCTCAAGGATGGCATTTCCACTTCAATTAGAGTGACAGCCTCCATGCCATAAACTAAAGAGTAAGGGGTTGCCCCAGTTGAAGAACGCATTATTGTACGGTATCCGTATAATGCATATGGAAGCATTTTATGCCAGTCCTTATAGGTCATTGTCATTTTGCCGATGATCTTCTTAATGTTTTTATTGGTTGCCTTAACTGCACTATTCATCTGTGGCCTATATGGTGTAGAATTATGATGTTTGATCTTAAACTGATCACATAATTCTTTAACTGTTGCCCCATTGAGGTTTGGTGCATTATCAGTTATGATCCTCTTCGGTAACCCATATCTACAAATGATATTGGCCTTTAAGAACTTGATGAAGGCCTTCTGAGTAATACTAGCAAAAGAATTGGCTTCCACCCACTTAGTGAAATAGTTAATAGCAATGAGGATGAAATGATTACCATTCGAAGCTTTTGGGTTAATCGGCCTGATGACATTGATTCCCCACATGGAAAATGGCCATGGAGATACAAGAATATGCATCATAGTTAGAGGAGTATTAGCTTTGTTGGCATATATCTAGCACTTATAACACTTTCTAACATAATTGATACAATCATTCTCCATAGTTAACCAATAGTAACCAGATCTTTGAGCTTGTTTAGTTAATGAGTGGCCATTTGTATGTGTACCACAAATGCCTTCATGGATCTCTGCCATAATCTTATGCGCCTCCCTCATGTCTACACAGCGAAGCAATATCCCATCAAAGCTCCTATTGTATAGGACGTTACTACTAATAAAAAAGCCCATGGTCATGCGCCAGATGGTCTTCTTTTCATTGTGTGTTGCATCTAGAGGGAAAGTACCATATTCCATATACATCCTAATACTATGGTACCAAGGTTGCTCGTCATACTCTCTTCTAATATTGAAGAAAAATGCTGGCGATCTTTTAGTCTCATTCTGTATTGGCTGAACTTGGACCCCACAATCGAGTTGGATCATAGCTGCTAAAGTAGCTAACGCATAAGCAAAGTGATTCTTTTCTCTGGCCATATAATGGAAACTGATTACTTCAAAATTTTATATCAACTCTATCAAATACTCTTGATAAGGGATCAACTTTGGGTCTTTAGTATGCCATTCACCAGTCACCTGATGAATTATGAGAGCTGAGTCTCCATAGACTTTTAGGTTTTTTATTCCAAGATCTATGGTAGCTTAGAGACCATTAATACAAGCTTCATATTTTGTCATGTTATTCGTGCAGTCAAACCCTAATTTTATAGCAAACAGAAATTGCTTTCCATTTGGGGATATGATTACTGCCCTTACACCATTGCCATGCATGTTTGCTGTCCCATAAAAATACATTTCCTACTCCTTCGATTTTCTTTCCTTAATTGGATCCTCTGTAGCACATATGTCTTCGTCTGGGAATTTGAAATCTAGTGGCTGGCATTCATCTATGGGGTTTTCTGCTAAGTGATATACTATTGTACCACCCTTAACGGATTTTTGAGTGAACTATCTTATATCATATTCAAACAATATTACCTACCACTTAGAGACTCTTCCAGCTACATGCTGGCTTTCAAAGATGTACTTGAGTGGGTCCACTCTAGAAATTAACCAAGTGGTGTAGTAAAGCATGTATTGCCTCAACCTCCTTGTAGCCCAGACTAAACCACAACAAGTTCGCTCGATCATTTGGTAACATGACTCACAATCATTAAACTTCTTTCTCAAGAAATAGATTGCTTGTTCTCTTCTCCTAGATGTATCGTGCTGCCCCAGTATAGCTCCTATGGAGTTTGGTCGTATTGTCAAATACAAAATTAAAGGTTGTCCTGGTGCAGGGGGAACCAAAATTGGGGGGTTTAGCAAATAATCCTTGATTCTATCAAATGCCTGCTGACAATCTTCATCCCACTTCCTTGTGTAGCTCTTCTTTAAAAGCTTGAATATCAGCTCACAAGTTGCAGTCAGGTTGGCAATGAATCGTGCAATGTAATTCAACAGCCCTAAAAAGCTTCAAAATTCCTTTTATAATTGAGGAGGGGGCATTTCTCGTATTGCTTTTACTTTGTCAGGATCTACTACAATCCCTTTTTGGCTTACAATAAAGCCCAACAATTTCCCAGATAAAGCCCTAAAGACGCATTTGTTAGGATTTAGCTGCAGCTTATACTTGCATAACCTTTCAAACAGCTTTCTTAACACCACAACATGGCTTTCTCCCTTAAAAGATTTAGCTACCATATCATCCACATATACTTCAAGTTCTTTGTGCATCATATCATGGAAGAGTGCCACCATGGCACGCTGATAAGTTGCCCCTGTATTCTTTAGCCTAAATGGCATGACGCAGTAATAATAAGTGCCCTATTGTGTAATAAATATGGATTTTTCTTTGTCCTCTTCAACTATAGGGATTTGGTTATACCCTGAGTACCCATCTATGAACGAGTACCTATAGCTATGGGACGTATTATCAACTAGGACATCAATATGAGACAATGGAAAATCATCTTTTAGGCTAGCTTTGTTCAGATCTCGATAATCCACACACATTCAAATTCTACCATCCTTTTTTGGGACAAGAACAACATTTTCTATCCATTGTGGGTATTTAGCTACTTTCAGGAAACCCACTTCGAATTGCTTCATCACATCATCTCGAACCACTAAGGACATATCGAAAGTGAGCCTCCTCAATTTCTGATTTTTAGCCTTGGTGTCTAGGAATAAGGGAATCTTATGAGAGGCGATCCCTGGATCAAGGCCTGGCATGTCTTGATAGGACCATGCAAACACATCCATGAATTCTTTGGAGAGTTCAACCATTTACTCTCTTTCGGGGTTATCTACTATCTTTAGTTCTCTCCTTTCTTCCTCTATGCCCATATTTATTACTTCAATTATATCTTCATGTGGGCACATTCTGTTGTCGTCAGATTCAAGGATTTTTTTGTATACTTGAATGATCTCATCATTATCACACTCGTAATCATACATATCAATGGCAATAAGTGAATCATCATTCAGGGACACTAAGAAACCTCTGCGTTGGACAAGAGTTCCAAGGAAATCAATTTCCTAGAGGGCGAAAAATGAACAACGAATGAATAGAAGGGAAAAAAGGAAGAATGGATATAAATAAGTGAATTTTATTCGCATATCATCCTTTATTCATAATTCATATAAGAGCTTGCCTAAAGGAGCATACAAAACATAAAAGGACAACTTTTTAGCTAGACATGTTACTCTAAAATAATAGAATTGAAGATGTCCTCAAACTCCCAATTTTCCAGAGCTCTTCCAAAATCATCAGCTAAAATCCATGTGCAGTTCTTTTTGCCTATTGTTGAAATCATTGCAACAGTCAGCTTGTTTAGCATTCCAGAGGACATCAAGAATTTATTCCTTATATGGGCATTTCAGAGTGCTAATATTCCCTCCCTATCTAATGATTCATATTAGATTTGCTTCATTTGCACTGCTGGCTGCCACCTGACAACTACGTGAGTGCGTGTTGTATGAATGCGTAGGGGGTAGCTAGTTAGGACATTTAGATGGAGCAATATTATATCACATGTTTATAAAGGAACAAAATATCACTAGCTTATTTAAACTCAGAATTTCAAGCGGCATAGCGAGTTATCCATGGTGTATTGGCATAAAGGTATTTTGGCACAAGTATCCTTTAGCTTCCTCAGGGAATCTATTATTCCACATGGAGAACTAGAATTGATCATTAGATAAGAGGGACCCTAAATCCTATCCTAGCCAAGATCTTGTCATTGACCATAGTGATAAGAATGCAATACACCTTTCCTATAGGAACTTGATTTAAACCTGGTTCTTGTGCCATTTAACCTTTATGCCCAATTTTTAGTTGTTAGATAACTTGCTTGTCCTTTATTAAAGAAAATAGAAGGAAGAGTTAGAAAGTATTTTTGAATGCATGTTATGCAGATGATTATATGTGCTTTCTAGCCTTCATATGGGTGATGAACATTGAGAAAAAAAAACTTCACCTCCTCAAGAGATCCAATACCCCATAGGGAGGATGAAGTGCCTACTAACCTATGAACACCCCAAGCTATTACACAGCTAAGGGTTTTGTTAAATGTTTTTTATGTCCAAGGCCCATATTAAATGAAGCTAAATGCCAATAGATGATGCAAGGATACCTCATGAGACATGAAAGAGTGATAACTTATACTCTAAGTTTTGATATGGGTGCTGGACATTAAGAAAAAGAACTTCACCTCCTCAAGAGATCCAATACCCCATAAGGAGGATGAAGTGCCCATTAGCCTGCGAATGACCCAAGCTATTACCCGGCTAAGGGTTTTGTTAAATGTTTATTATGTCTAAGGCCCATATCAAATGAAGCTAAATACTAATGGATGATGCAAGGATATCTCATGAGACATGAAAAAGTGATGACTTATACTTCAAGTTTCGATATAGGTGATGGACATTGAGAAAAAGAACTTCGCCTCCTCAAGAGATCTATTACCTCATAGGGGGAATGAAGTCCCCATTAACCTGCAAATAGCCCAAGCCATCACGTGGCTAAGGTTTTTAAAAAATGATGATTATGTCCAAAGCCCATATCAAATAAAGCTAAAATGCTAATGAATGATATAATGATACCTCATGAGTCCTAAAGGATTATCCCTCATTGAGATATTTTCTAACATGATTGATGTGATAAGATCATAGTCTTTTAGGGTCATAAACCCTTAGACTAAGGTTGGCTATCTAATGCATACACCATCCTTGTGATGTATCTTTATGTGAAGTGATGCTAGATACATACTCAGGTGAAGCAATAGTTAGTCACTCGATCCTAGGGGTTTCATTTATTATGCATGGATGACAATAATGATTATCAACAATAAATAAATATATGCCCTCCAGTGTCCTATTTTAGGAATGACCCTAGGTTGGTGGTATCTATCTTAAGAAAGGTAGGTACTAATTAATTGGGTAAGTCGCTAATTTCAACTAATAGGTGCAATGGTTTCGAGGTGGTTCTAATTCTCACATATAAAAAGGACTCCTAACTGCCCCGATCATAAAGATGAAGACCCCATCTGATGAAATTCACCTTCAGGGGGTTCTGAAAACCCCACAGGGATCAACCTCACCAAACGAGTAACAACTAGGATGAAGTATTCACAGTAACCCTAGGGGGTTCTTAAAACCCCACAGGGAGGTCGCTAGAAACTTCCACTCACCTAAGGAATTCACAGACCCGGTATAGGGCCCAAAATGTGTGTGAGGAGAATAGTGTATGTGTTCATTATGTGTGGAGAGCATACCAACCTATGGGCCTAGGTTCTACCCAACCCTCATCTGCTAAGCAGATCACAAGATAGATAGAAAAGAAAAAACAAATAAGGAATTTAATAAATAAAAAAAACTATTCAAAATAATAATAATAATAATAATAATAATAAAAAGGGTAATTAAAATAAAATTAAGGCCAAATTATTTTTAAACACTTAACTTAAATGGGTTCGACTCTCAAACCATCCCTAGTGGTGTCGCCAAGATGTAGCGCCCGAAATTTTGAAAATATGGAGCCGCCACCAAACTTTTTGAAAAAAGATGATTTTGGAAACCTTTTTAAAAATGGAAACTGGTCTACAAAAAACCATTTAGGGTTCAAGAATCGATTGTGTATGGGCCTAAGGCACCCCACAACACCCATTCACAAGAATGGTTACCCTAAGTTAATTATTTCAAAATATTATGGCCTTTAATTTTATTATAGTTACCCAAAAAAAAGAATATTTACAAAAGTAAATGAAATGAAAAACTAAACAAGAAGAAAAAAGAAACATTTATTTACAAAAAGAAAATAAGGAAAAATATATTTATTTACAAAATTGAACTTCACCTAGAAAGAAAGCCTAGGGCCTACGTACCCTTAGAGGGAAAAAACCCCACGTAATTCAGGTGTAGAAAAGCATGTCATTTGGTTGGTGTTTTGTAGAAAATTTTTATTTAATTTATTTGAGAAAAATATTTTTTTTGTTTGGTTTGTGTTTTTTATTTGTTTTTTTCAAAAGGTATTTTCTTTGTTTTCTTGTAAAAGAGAGTTTTTCCATTTTATTTTCATTTATAAAAATGTGTGAAAATATTTTTTCTTTTTTTTTGAAAGAGGACCTAAGAAAGGGATAAAGAAAAAAATGAAGAAAAGTAGCACAAGTTAAACAAAAAGGAAGTCAAAGATGAGGAGATTTATGCATACCTTTTATCCTTTGAACCCACTACAACAAGAGATAGGGTGATAGAACCACATAATAAACAAGAGGCAAGTACAATCACATAATCTATATTTATTAAGTATGACACCTAGTATCATAAAAAAAATAAGACAGCACATACCTCTTGCCTAAATGCAACACGTCCAACAATAATGTATGAGATAGTTCAATCGGACAATAGAAAACCAATCCGCAAGACCACAACATCCAAAGAAATGTCCTACAAGTGCAAAGTAAAGTAATGCAATGTATATTAGATAAAGTCATAGTGCATGAATGATGAGGAAGCATGAGGCATGATGAGGTAAGCATGAACAAAGGTATATTAGATGAGAAGAAGACGAGATGAGGTAAGCATGAACAAAGGTATATTGGATGAGAAAAAGACGAGCAAAGTCACAGTGAATCAAGTTACGCGGTGAAAATAATAAGATCCCATGTATCATTAGAAATAAAAGAAAAGGATGAAAACTCAGCCACAGACTTTATCTCCTTGCTCTCAGGAATTCTTGTGTGTCTTGCTTCAACCCTTGCTCCCCTATTTATAGTCTCAAGGTAGGGTTTTCTTCATAAATGCTCCTTCTTCTTCTTTTTTTTAATTTTCATATTTTATTTTTTTTTTGTATTTTATGTTAAGAGCTACCGAACTTGACCCAATCACCATCAATGGAGATTTTTTTTAAATTTTTGTTTTTTATTTTTTTTTGTATTTTCTATTGATAAACTTCCTAACTTGACCAAATCACCATTAGTGGAGATTTTTTTTTTTAAATTTTTTTATTATTCTCCCCATAAATAATTTCCTAATTTAAACCTATCAACATAAATGAGATTTTTTTATTTATTTTTATTTTTCATTTTTCATTTTTTTGTTTATTATTTTCCCTGAATAAATGACAATGCCAATTATTATCAATGAGGGGATTTATTTTATTTTATTTTTTTTCCCTTTCAATGATGATTGCCAATTTGTACACTGATCATCAAGAGGATGATTTTCTTTTTTTTCTTATTTTCATTTTTTTTCCTTTCATTCTCCCTACAAGTAGTTTCCTAATTCAAACCTATCAACATAAATGAGATTTTTTTATTTTTTATTTTTCATTTTTTTATTTATTATTTTCCCTTAATGAATGACAATGCCAATTATCATTAGTAAGGGGATTTATTTATTTTTTTATTTTTTTCCTTTTAATGATGATTGCCAATTTGGACACCAATCATCATCAATTATTTTTGTATTTTTGAGTGGGGCCTGGAAAAAATAGGGTGTTCACAAGTTGAC
This sequence comes from Inga leiocalycina, assembly GCA_963242795.1. Classification (NCBI taxonomy): domain Eukaryota; kingdom Viridiplantae; phylum Streptophyta; class Magnoliopsida; order Fabales; family Fabaceae; genus Inga; species Inga leiocalycina. Next base: position 33,051,061 of record OY725328.1, read on the forward strand.
TGGCATGCCATTCAACCACATCATTTGTTGACTAGCCACGTAGATTGTGTGACGTTATGCCACGTCACCATGCCACCTATGCTAGGTCAGCAGTCAACTGTCAACTTTAACATTTGACCAGCCAGGGGTCATATGTTGACTGTTAACCCTTTGAAAAAATTATTTCTAACTCACCACATGGTGTGTAAGACTAGTGGGGGCCACCTTCTACCACGTGGCAGACACCATATGACACAAGATAGCGTGTGGAGCATGGGTGGCTAGTGTGATTACAAGGCAGCACATGGGTGACACGTAAAACCATTGTAAGCAGGATTTGTTGGGAATTTTCAATTTTTCATGATTTTTCAATCCAAACACCTTTAAGGGGCGTGTGTGAGTATATATGACCTCCAATTGGACATGGTTTGTTCCTAAAAATCCATAAACTTGAGAGCTTTATTTTGATATGTAATTTCATATGTCTGAAGCATGTTTGGATCTAATTTGAGTAAAAAAAAAGGGTCTATCTACATTTAGAAATTCCCAAAAACATTCAAATTGAGTCTATATTGATTCTATTGTTTTAGGAATAAGTTGGTTTACTTATTAAAAATATTTCAGCTGCAACATAAGGTTAATGTTGAAATATTCTTAAACAAATGGGAAAGTATTCAAATAAATTTTTGAATACAAGATCCTATCTGACCTTGACTCAAACTCTTAGAGATAAAACCTAAAACTTGCAACAACTTGAACTTACTAAATAATAATAAGTGCTCCCAAGTTTCCAACCACATTAAATCAATTGGGATTAAAGCAGTGGCTTCTAAGTCAACCCTTTTCATAAATGTTGTAACAAAAGATAAGATAGAGAGAGATGTCGGAATCATCTCATCAAGTAGGAGGTATGATGTAAATACATCCAAGTAAATGGATGTAAACATGGTTAAGAGGAGGTGAGCATTGTACCTAGATGTTACATGAGTTTATATGGCCAGAAGGACCCTATGAGAGATAACCTACTTTAGAGACAACAATATGAGGTAGATTTTTATGTATCTTAAATGTTTTTTTCATTAAATTCATGATTAAATTCTTTGCTTTTAGAATTGAATTGAGTGTATTCTCTTCTTTGATAAACAATTCATGATGTTATTTAGATGATATTATGTTATTATCTTGTTACTATAAATGCTTTGATTAAAGGGGAGCTTCTAGAACGTATCCAGAAACCTAAAAGGGGAATGAGTTAAATAAAAACTACAGTTAAAAGGGTGCTAAGCTAACTAGCATGAGTAGGATGGGAGTCAACATCATTGTCTACTAAACATGAAACTAGTGAAATTGTTATCTAATTATCCTATGTCTTATTTTAACAAACGAATATGATTTATATACCATAATCATCTAAGTGACCCAAATTATGACCAAGTCTATTTGATTCAGCTTATAAAGACAAGCTCAATAGAGATTATGTATACCAAATCTATGGAGTTAGAAACTCCTAAATCTCTTGCATCCAGTAAGAATGAGATATTAAGGACATCTTACCAACTAGTCTTCAGTATCAGGGGCTGAAGCACCGAAAAGAAATAGAAAGCTTATGCTATCAAGCATTGAAAGAACAAGATTGCTCAAATTTATGATGCCATGTGAATATGAGCAATATAACTCTATCCAGGCATATGGATAGCTTTGGAAGATGGAATTGACATTTTTTTATTCCATAAAGTTAAAACCAAGTTAATTTTTAATATAGTGTATTAAGTACTAACATATCATTTAGGAAACACTTAAGGCAAATCTCAAACAAATAAGTTGAGCCAAAATGATGAGTTCTTTCTAACAAACAATAAGTGTATGTTGTGATTAGATGTCATATAGTGAGTGGGAGTAAGCTTCATTTCCCTGTAAATGGGAGTATGTGAAAGAAAATATTACTCATGATAAGTATATTGTGACCTTTGATAATGTGGTTTGCCACATTGAACTTGAGTATGAAAGATAGAAGGATATGAGATCCATCAGTCAAATAAACTTAGTTAAAGAGTGTGAGGATTCATCTTCCAAGCCTAAGGGCAATAAACCTATGAGGTAAGCTTGATCTAGAAGAAGTCAAGACTGTCTTCTACAAAGATAAATGGCTACATTAATAATCCTTTAAGCGTTGTAGAAGAAACAATCCACATGAGTAGTAGATGTTTCATAGAAGCATATGGCTTCATGTCAGGCAAAAAGTAAAATATCCCTAATTTCGGTACTAAAAGCTTGAGATTAAGCCTAACTCAAGCAGATTGCTAAGCCCTAATTAGTAAGAATCCCAAAAATGTTTGAGAGACAGAATGACTTTTAGGAACTAATTTGGGAAAATAAAGTATGGAAGTTAAAGGAAAAAACCCAATTCCTTTATCTAAAGGTAAAGTAATATAAAGCATAATTTGGACCCAAAAAGAGAAGGAATGGCATATGAAAGAAAGAAAGAAAAGAATTAAAATGAAACAAAAAACTTAATAGCAACTTAGTTAATGTTGTCATAATCAATGGCAAAGAGACAATTGCTATGTAATCTTGAGGTTAAAATTAGAACCCAAGGTTAAGGGCTAGGATTTGCTCTTGAAAAGAGGTGTAATTATGAGGCACAAAAAGTAAAATTAATTCTTTGAAAATAGTCAAACATTTCAGCCAAAGAGAAGAAAAGTAGAGGATAAGAAATTCAACCAAGTAACCAATGGATAATAAGCTTCTTTGAGCACAAAGAGCTAAAAACCCTTACGTAAAGCAATTCCTACTCTCTCTTCCTTTAATTTTAGGTCAAGAAGGCCCATGGACGAGGAAATAATTGTCTTTGGTCTAACTAAAACTCATTTGGTTAGGCTAACTAAACTAAACTTCAAGAAGGAATTAACTTAGGACACATCATCATTTCTTTTCTCTCTCTCTTGGAATTTCGGTTAGCAGCCTTAAGAGGGATATAAGTGACTTTAAAACACATCATTACTTCTTTCATCATCACTTTTTTCATCCAAGACAACAAGGAAGAAAGAGAAAGGCAAGTTGGAATTTTCAATAACTCAAGAAAGGTAAGGAACTTCTCTCTAGATTTTCACCCTCCTACTCACCTTTCTAGCCAAGTGTCGTCATGAAAATTGTTGCTCTTGGTCTAAGCTTCATTCCTATGGTTTTAGCTTTTCAAGAGGAGGCGTTTTGAGAATTTATCATGGTCTAAAGTTGCGGAATCAAGAAATAAAGCTTAGAAGAAGTAAGCGGTGAGTAAGAGCTTTCTTTTGAACTATATATTGTGTGGTTTGGTTGAGTTTTTTGGAATAGATGTTGGTCCCCTAAATTTTAGTTCTTTAAGTATTTTTAGGGTTTATTGTGTTTTGGTTTTGTAAATAGTGTTAAATAAGGTTTAGAAATGAGAAAATAACAAATTTGGAACATAAGAGTAGTGCTACCAGATTTCATTTTCTGGAAGGCTGTGATGTTATGGTGTGTTTTGATCTATCAAACCTAGTGAAAATGCTATGAAATTTTACAGGATGAAAGTAGACATCATAAGCTTTAATACTGATATTATTGAAACAATATTGCTTGATTCTAATATAAGATTTCCCAAACAGGGATTGAATACAATAATTACATACCTTGAAATAAATAAAGGCATGCCGATAACCAACTGCTCTAGTAGATCTTGACCCGAACCTTCAGTTGCCGGTATTTACGCTTTTACCCTTCAAGCCACTGCCCGCTACTGAAAGCTTTATACATTTATAGAAAGGGTGAGATTCGGAGTAATCTCAGTAGCAAACAATACCAATATGCATGAAAGCTAAGTGCTTAATGCATGACTTGCTTGCCTTACATAACCTCATACTAACACAATGACATATCTGTGTGCTCAATGTTTCATACAAAATACTCATGGCCATGCATAAATAGAAACAGAGTTTCAATCATTCATATATGTTTCACATAACAAGCAAAGCAATCACATGAATCAATACATGTGCACAAATATCAAATACATGTGGAGAGGTAAATTCACTACCTTAATCACCCTTCCCTGATCCTCTTATTGTTCCACTTTCTATTCAATCCTATATCCGGCTCGAGCTACTGCCAAGTCTTAAAAATTTCAAATGTACAAGAATTGAGTCAAGACCTATTCATGTACTAGTCTAAACTCTTTTAAACTCATTTTGTTGGTTATCATAGCTTAAAGCTGTAAAATTACCAAAATACCTCGAGGGACCCGGTCTGAGTCCCTTTGTACTCAATCTAACTGTACTTTTTCAAAAAATATGACCCGATCTTATCCTACATATTTTCACCTAAGGAATCCATTTTTTACCTCAGAATTACCAAATTTACTACCAAAAGATGAAAATACCCTTGATAACCCCTAACTTAGGGTTTTAGGGGTATATTCAATTTTATGTAATCCGGCCCGGAAACCGGCAAACTGACCGATAAACCAGCCTGGTTCCCGATCTAGTCCGGGTTACTATTTTAAAAAAAATTTAGATTTTTCCTTTAGAATTTTATACTATAAGTCTAAAATTTTCAATTTCTCACGGTTTGGTCCCGGTTTAGCTCCGGTTTGGCCCCAGTATGACCCACTGACCCTTAACCCAGTACCCCGACTGGTTCAATTCCTGGTCCGGGTTTTAATACCTGGGGTATATTTGACATTTCAAATTCTAATGCTTTTCACACTTCATGATCAACATAAACCCCACACAATTTTCCCTTTTAAACACAATGGAATCATCAAAAACACCAAAATCCAGTCCAAACCCTCTGTGAACAGTGTCTAAATTTAATTCCAAAGAAAATGGGAAAATGTGATTTCATGTTTTAACCCCTTAAACTCCTTCCTTTTCACTCCTAATCATTTGTTTAACTTCTTAAACACTTATTTGATATAATTTGAAATATTTGGGCAACATAACCCTTTAGGGTTTCATCATCCCAAATTTACAAAACAACCAACCAATTCCACAAATCAAGTCAAGAACCACAACAAGAACACCATAACACCAAAAGGATTGAGGTTCTTGAAGTTACCTTTGATTTCTCAAGCTTTCTCTCTCTAGAAACCAGAAGGAATAAGGTAAGTAGAATATTAAAATCAAAGAAAAGTGAAAAAAGTTCTTGTGTAGTATTAAAAAAAGAAACATCCTATAGAATCAACATTAACAGAAGGAGTATTAATGGAAGACCCCTCTTTATTTTAACTTACAGCAAAATATTAATGCGTTGTTCGGTGGGCAAAACAGGAATAGCATAAATATACTGATATTATTGATACAATATACAGGAATTTCCAAATAGGGTCATGTACAATAAATTACAGACCTTAAAACTAATAAAAGGTCATCAGATAACCAACTGCTCAGCTTGAACTATCTAGAACCTTCAGTTGCCGAAAATTACGATTTTTCCCTTTGAGCCACTGTTTGGTGCTGTAAACTTTATACATTTATGGAAAGGGTGAGATTCGAGAGAATCTCAGTAGTAACAAACTATCAATCATATAAAATGTCATAAATAAATATGCTAAGCGCCAAATCATGTAACAAAACCTTGACACTGTGTATGCAATATACACCCGACGTGTCAGTATATCACAGCTGGGTCTTAGACAACAACTAGGTAATGTGTGTGTTCACTATTCATATCACAAAATATGGTATACAAAAAGAATATAAACACTCACATAGTGTATGAGAGATAGGTTACTACCTGGAATGTCCTTTCCATACCTAACTATCGTTCTAAAACTGTCTGTCAGGCTCGGGCTATCGGTATATCCTAAAATTCCAAATTTAGGATAAATGAGTTATTACTCATTGATAAATCACTTTACATTCAATGTTTGGTTATCTTGACTCAAAATCACATTTTAACCATTTTACCTTTAGGAACTCAGTCTAAGCCCCTTTATACCTGATCCCGCCATACTTTCTCAAAAATTATGACCCAGGCTATTCCTACATAATTTCACCCAAGGAATCCATTTTTTACCACGGTTTTGTCAAATTCTAGCCAAAATTATGAAATTAACCCTGGTAGCACCAAAGTTGAGGTTTTAGGAGTAAAATTGTCATTTTACACCCTAAAGCCTTTATACTCCATATTATACATGTTCCCTACACAATTTCCCATTCTAAACACAATAGAATCATCAAATTGATGAAATTTCAACTCTTTCTGGATTAAATTGCCCTTGCCCAAATCTGAAAAATTAAAGGAAAATCATATTTCTTGATTTCAAATCTTAAACCACCTTCTTTACACCTCTAATCACATATTTAACCCATTAAACACCAATTGAACATGATTAGAATGAATTTAGGCAGCACCTCCCCTTAGGGTTTAGTCTTCCCAAAATCAAAAACCAAGCAAAACAAACCAAACAACCAACTACAACAACATCAACAAGTATATATCATCAAATATCAACAAGATAATCAAGGTTCTTGAGATTACCTTGTGATTACTCCACTTTCTCTCTCTAAACATGGCTTCTTCCTCCCTCTAACCTCTTGATTTTACTTGCCACATATGAGATTCAAGAAGGAATAAAAGTTAAAAGAGATTTCCTATGAATTAGAAGGCTTAAACACATGAAATTCACCTTCAACTCACCTTGGTTACATCTTGACCTTGCTCCCTCTTCTCTTGAGCTCCATATTCATAGGACACACATACACACACACTCTCTCACTCTCTCTCTCTCTCTCTCTCTCTCTCTTATTCATGAAGTGCTAACTGAAAATAAGCCAAGGGAAAGAGATAAAGACCTATTTAAAATATCCATACTCACCTCCAACAATATATTACTTAAGTGCTTTAAAACACATGCTATTTAAATATGGATCATCATCTTTTTTTCCTCTTCAAAATGCTAGGCCGAAAGTGCATATAGGAAGGGAGTATTATGATGATTTAACCCAGCAATTTATTCTCCTCCACAAACATTTGTCTAAGTTGCAATTTTTGACCCATTTCTTTTTGTTTTGACCCTAATCCAACAAATGATCATAAATATTCAAAAATAATAATCTTCCCTCCTTATTCAGCTCACTTTCAACAAAATTGAAGGTATTTTCTGAAGAAAATAATTTTATTTTGATTAATATGGGAAATTACCATTTTGCCCATACATTTTACTATTTTAGCCCAAAACTGACAGAATTTTCACCCAACTTTGAAAATTTATATTTTTATTTATAGACATCCAATTGATGTACTTCCAAAGGCTATTTAACCCTTATTAAGTCTAGTTTCAAGTAAAAATATAGTTTTTAGCCAATTGAAAGCTCAACATTCAGAGAATTTAAATCTTTGGACGCTATTCCAGAAAGTAGCTAGTTTCACTGGGTAAACTTCAGAAATTCATACCTCTTTGTATACAACTCCAAATGACCTATATGACCTATCAAATTAAAGCTTGATAAGTCTACTCTTGTTCTGGAAATTTTTATAGGCATTGGACATCATTTTCCTATTTAAAACTGTCACATAATGTCAACACCCGTTTACATTTCAATATGTACAGAGCAATAAAAACAGTTCCATAGGCATACAGAAATAGCACAATTATACTAATAAAAATTACTTATTAACATACAAAAACTACCCTCGTAAGGTTACCATGTACCCTTACTAACCTTTATACTACCATCTCTCAGCCTCAGCATCTAAAAGAAAGTTAAGGCTGATTTCAGTGTTAACTTGTCATTGTGAATTAGCACAAATTACTTCCCACAATTGAGCAACACATTATTTGCTGTCAGCCAGTCAATATTTAGAATAATTTCCATCGTTAATATATGCTCCTCATCATTCATTCTGTAATAAGTGAATAACCAACATCTAAATCATATATGTCTCATACTAAATTGTTATTAAATTATTTTCTTCATTTTCGGATTATTCAGCAATTTGTCAGATTTTCTGCCCAAATATTGAAAAATCATAACTAAATTTGTAGACATCGAATTGGAGTTATTCCAAAGGCTATGAAACCCTTATTGAGTCTCTTTTTAAGGAAAAATATAGTATTTAGACAATTAGAAGCTCACAATTCCTAGAATTAAAATCTTTGGATGCTGTACCAGAAAATAGCCAATTTTTCTGGGCTAACTTCAAAAATCCATAACTTTTTGTATACAACTCCAAAAGTACCCACTACCTTTAAATTAAAGCTTATGATGTCTACTTTTACCCTGTAAAATCATGTAAGTTTTGATCACCCTTTGTTCACCTAAAACTACATGGCAAACTCACTGCTTCATAGGAAAATTTCACTGGCAGTATAATCACACTTTCCAAAATTTTTCGTTTTCATTTCATTGAACAATTCAAATAATTATAATGCATTTTGGTGCATAAAATTTGGGTTGTTACAGTTCTCCCCTACTTAAATAAATTTCATCTATGAAATTTGCAACATATGCATAGCCATAAACTCCAGATAATGCTTTCTCCATTCAGTTCTTTGAGATTCTACCAATACTTCAAATCCTGGTAGTCGCGGTACAACACTATAGTCGCACCATAGGGGTAACGTCTCTAGGATTTAGTGCAACACAATTGTTGTCACGCCCTTATCTTATTTTAACCTTTTTCAGAGTATTTATGGAAAACGATATACGGTTCGGTGGGCAACAAAGGAATAGCATAAATATACTAATAAAAAGTGCTCTATTACAAAAATTCCCCATAGGGGTTCGTATATAATAATTACAAACTTTGTAGCCGCATAGGGCTCTAAAGTATCTAAACTCATCCTAGTGAAACAAAGCCATCTTCCCGTCTTCCTTCCACAACTGTATTCCTCCTATGTAGTTTTCTTCTTCTGCTTTCAATACACTTCTTGTTTTCACCTGTCTAAATTGTTGGTAGGGGAGGGTGAGATTCAAAAGAATCTTAGTAGAAAAACAATACCAATATGGATGCAGGATAAGTGCTTAACACATGACATGCTTGCAATACATAAACTCATGCTAACACAATAACATATATGCGTGCTCAATGTTTCAAACAACATACTTATGGTCATAGCATAAATAGAAACAAAGCTTCAATCATTCATATATGTTTCACATAATCAATCAAAGCAATAACATGCATCAATACACCAGCACAAATATCAAAGACATACAGGAGAGGCAGTTCCCTACCTTAGACCTTTTCAACCTCGAACTGTGTGCCTCGATTTGCATGCCAATCCCTCGGGCTCTCAACTCAGTCCTAAAATATCAAATGTACCAGCTTAGACATTTCCACAGTGTTTCTAGTAGTTATATGAGTCTTTGTGAAAATTTACTAAAATGCCCCTGTTAGTACAAGCGTTTCACTTAAGAGGGGGATGAATTGGGTGATACTAGAAAACTCATTATGTATATAAAAATTCACTAGAAATTTAAACTAGTTAAGTACTAGGAGAAATATCACCAAAGTATATACTGAGAGTTATACTGGTCCGGCCACAACCACTTTGACCTACGTCCATTCCTCAGAGCTTCTCTGAGAGTTTCACTATATCTTCCAAGATTCAGTGGGTTCTTGGCACCTCAGTACATAGCAAGTTCCTTCACTGGACACTCGCCCCTATCCCCAACTCAAGGTTCCACAACCTTTAGTTTTCTTAATAACAAATATTGAGTTCGTAATGAAAATCTCTCTCACAGAGCAAATATATAATCACTAAAGTATAAAGAGTGAATATAATAAAATAGAGCACTAAGAATATATTGATCGATGTGAGTTTGCATGTTCTCAGTTATTGTTTTGTTCTTCATTGAAAGCTTCATATAAATGATGAATTGTGATGTCTGTTGGAAGCATTTTAAACATGTCTGTTAGAGTCACATAGCTTTGTTTGACCGTTCTTCGAATTTAAAAACTAGCTATTTGCGGTAGGTGAGCATTTCGAACGTTGGAAATGATATATTTGATTTTTCTCTTAATGCATGATCTCTTCATTATTTCTCTACAAATATACTTAGGAAACTAATACAATGAAAGATTAGTCTTATACATAATAAATCATTGAACAATGGACTAAAATCATTCTTTGTGTACTACATTACTCAAGTGGCTACTCGAGTGATCAAGCTTCATTACTCGAGAGGCTACTCGAGCGAGCCTTTAAAAAACTTGGCAGAAAGTTAGTCAATGACTGTAACCTGATTATTGGGGTGATTATTATCCAATACTCGAGTGTCCCTCGAGTAACCTCATTAAAAATATTCTAGAGAGTAAGTCAACATTGTCTGATTAGATTACTCGGGTAATTCGTCGAGTAATTCATTTTATAAAACTTTTCATACATGCTTACTTAAGTGATCCCTCAAGTAAGTGTTTCTTTTCATCTCTAATTACTCTAGTGATCCCTTGAGTAATGCTTGCAATTCTCCTCTCATTACTCAAGTAATCCTTCGAGAAAAGGCATCCAAATCTTGGCTGAGAGTAACTTCTCCTTTGCTTCCTTGATTACTCTAGTGATTCCTCGAGTAATGTTTCAAATAACTTTGCACATTATTGAGTGATCCTTTTGAGTAATGCCAAGAAATTTTTGACAGAGAGCTACTGGAACAATTTCTTACACATTACTCGAGTGATTCCTTAAGTGATGAGGTTCATTACCTAAGGGCTTACTCGAGTAATGCCTTCAAAATCTGCCAGCGATATTTTCTCCTGTTCTCTGTCTTTTAGTTCTTCTTCATTACTTGAGTGCCTACTTGAGTAATGGTTTTTCTTCAGCCATAGAAAGCTTAGTTACATTGTTCAAACCTTTTTGTTTATTATCAAAACCTTTTGTAGTATTCAACCAATCTTAGTTATCATCAAAACATATGGGATCGAACATTCTCCCCCTTTTTAATGATGACAAAACTTGATGATTTTGAACAGAGTTTTTGAAATTGAGTTTTCAATCATATACTTCTTGATAATTTTTCAGATAGAAACTTTTGCCCAATTTAAACTTGAAAACTCTTTTGAAATATCTTGGGAAAGATCATTTTAACTTCAAATCTAATTTTAGTATATGAAATCTTTTTGAATCCAAAAAAATAAAAAGTTTGATCTAATTTTTCATTTGATCACCTTATGTACACAATCAAAAAACTCATTAGTCTATAACTACAGAATTAATGTATTACAAAACCAAAGAGAGTTAATATATTATCAAAAAGTTCCCTAAAGCCCAATATACCCATAAGTAAATCCATGCTATATATGGGCAACATCAATGTCAGCGTTCAAAAAATCACTTCTAATTCTTCTCCCCCTTTTTGTCTTCATCACAAAAGTGGAATCAATCGAGAGAAGGACTAGGGCTATATGGCTTGACTGCAGAAATGGGATTGACAGGTGTAACCTCCGCTGTCATCAAGGCCGTGATTAGTGTTTAAACTCATTTTATAATTGAATAAGAGATCAAGAGTAATTAAAACTTTTACAAAAAACCTGTACAATACGATCTCCATTTGTTTCAAAGTAAAAGCAATTAGCCTGCTCAGTTTGTCACATATACAATATCAGAGTATTAACAAAATTCCTGACATTCACCTGGGATAATATCATTAATCCAAGAGTTTTACAAGGCATCATTGCCCATCTCAGTTTCCCATACCGGGGATTACACAACTATACTATTCTATGGTCCACAAAATATATATATATATATATATTTGTCCAAATGATAACCAAACCAAAAAGAAACTAAGACTACCACCTGTAATCCTAATCATCATTGTTCACCTACTTTTCCCTTAACTCGCTTGCCCTGGCTAAAAATTGTTAATTGGAAAGAGTGAGATTCAAAAGGATCCCAGTAGTAACAATTCACGTATATGATGTATAATGAACATAGAAAGTAAGCATATATCACAAATTGACAACACAATATTCAACATTTCCTATCATGCCCCAAAAACCCAGCTGCCCGCCAGCACTGTCCTCCACCATGGGTTGATCCCCCCATGTGGCCGTAGGTCACAACTCACAAATCAATATCAACAGCAGTCAAAGTTTATTGTTATGCCCCGTAATCCCACCAGCCCGCAGGCATGATCCTCGATAATGGGTTGATCCCCCATATGGCCGCAGGTCACAACTCTTCATTAGTATGCCCCATATTCTCACAGACCCACAGGCACGGTCCTCCACCATAGGTTGATCCCCCATGTAGCCATAGGTCACAGCTCACAAGATTCGATGATAAATACATACAAGCAATGCCTTAATCATGATATAGGATAAAGTGTCACTACCTTAGTCTTTCCGTTCTTGGTCAAGCACAAGCCTTCTACGATCCGAGCAAATATCAAATCCTATAGTCATAATTAAGGACAATAGGTTATCACTTATTCCAATACTCAAATGACTCTAGAACACTTAGATTTGGTTATCATTAAAGTCCCTTAGGTGGCTACTAAAAGCCCAAACAAATGCCTAAAGGTTCGGAAGTACTATCTCCAAGACCACCTTACGACAGTGAAAAGTTCTGATTTTTAGATGTTGGCCGCGGCCAAGGATCTTTGGTTGTGGCATAAAATAGGTCAAAAACTTTTGAGCTACGGCCAAGTACTTTTGGCTACGGTCAAAATCAGGTTAGAGAGTTTTTGGCTGTGGCCAAAAGCAGGTCAGAAACTTTTGGCCTGCGGTCAAGGACTTATGGCTGTGGCCAATAAAGTTTTAGTTTCTGGCCTGAACTTCCAAAAATCATAACTAATTCTAGAAAAATATAAATGAGGTAATCCCAAAGCCTAATGAAAGGTATTTAAGTCTTATTTACGGGAAAAATATGGATCAAGGTTTCTGTAACCATAAAATCTAGAATTCCACAAATGTTCATATTATTCCAGATGCCAAACTTTGGACAATCATAACTACTAACTCACAAATCGAAATGGCAAGAATTATATGTCCATTTTGAAGCTTGGCATGTTAACTTTAACATTGGAAAGTTTTAGGATTTTTTATCATCATATGCTATTTCAAAATGTCCATGCAAAACCACTGCCAGCACAAAATTCTTGCTAACCAAAACTTGCAACTTTTAAACCAAGTTTCCAATGGTTCAACAGGAAGAGGTGTAAATCTAGCGCCATGCGAATCATTTAAACTGGAAGATGAGTGACTGGAAGATGATTATTCAGGTTCAAGAAGATTCAATGGAGGTATCTGTAGAGGATTTTGTGGAAATGGAATTAGAGAAGTATCCTTTACTTCCTCTGTACTAGCAGTTGATTGATGCTCACTAGAAGAAACAAGTACTTCCTCAGTACCTGCAAGTGTTTCTAGATTCCAAGTTTTGATGATAACAAAAGGTAATTGTGCGTTATGGTAAGAAAATTATGTTTTTGCAAGTTTAAGCAATGATTACAAACTTACCAAATGCATCACAATGTTCAAAAGTTATTGCTCCTACTTTTAACTGATGCACTCGAGTGATGGAGGAAACACTCCAGCATTAAGCACTTTTGCACTCGAGCACATGCAAGTGCTGGACAGAAAGTATTTGATAGAGAGCAATGACAGACACAAGATATCATCATCTCACTTGAGCATAGAACCTTTACTCTAGTGATAGTCTCAAGTGCACCCGAGTCCTTGCAAGTGTGGTAGAGCAAGTATTTACCCGAGAGCAAGGTAATCTCAAAATGTAAACTGCACTCGAGTCCAAGTGAGTGAAAGACAGGAAGTGTTTGCCGGAGAGTCACCAAGTGTATGGAAGACAAAGTATGCTCGAGTGAAGGATATTACACCCGAGTGAAACCACAGCACCTACGAGTATGGAATCCAACTCTCTCAATTCTGATGCAAGTGCTGAAGCAAAAGAGTATCTTTCACAAAAATATATTGTTCACTCAAGTGAGAGTAAGTATGCTCGAGTGAGGGCCCACATCACCTGCAAGTGCAAAATCATACTCTTGATAAAATGGGATGCGAGTCTTATCCAGAGATGTGGCCTCATAGTGCAAAATATAGGTGAACTCAAGTGAGGGGATTTGTACTCGAGTGAGGTCCCACATTACTCGCAAGTGTGAAAATGCACTATCTCAAAATCATGTGGAAGTCCAACACAAAAGCCGAAGCAGAAGAGCAAATATGAAGACTTACTCGACTGAGGCCTAGTGCACTCGAGTAATCCTCTGTCAGAAGCCCAAACATCTCTAACTCACAGCGATCAATCCGAATATGTTTCAATATTAATTAATCACTCTATTTCCACCTATTATTATTATTTAACATCATTTAACATATATTACAAGTGTGATATAGGTGGTTGATCCTTTGAATTAGAAAAGCACAGAGGAAGTCAAACAACGGCGGACAGAATCATTACTACCAACCAAACACATACCTACCACGTTCAAAGATTTTAAACGTACGTATATTGTTCCATAGTAAAATGCTCTGCTCTGCAATAATTATTATTCAACGGTCAAAATCATCTGGCTATAAATGCAGAGCTTCAGTGATCATCAAGGATAACGAAGTGCAAGAATTCATACAAGCAAATTCATGAGTCTCTGTTATTCATATTTTCTCTGTATTCTTATTATACTTCAGTGTTTATCATATTTTCTCTATAAGAGAGTATGTATACACTTCATATTCTATTTAATCTCAAGGTACTGGGACCTTGAGAGGTTAGATATCCTTACGAGAGAAGCAGTTGTGAGAATTCCTAGTAGGACTTTCTACTCATAAGACTTACAAGATACAAGCAGTAGAGAACGTTGCTGCTTGTAAGACTTACAGTGGTGTAAGCAGGAGAGAACGTTGCTGCTTATAAGACTTGTATAAGTAAGAAAGAGAGAAAGGTCATAGGTTTGTTTTTCTACACGTAAGACTTGTCGTAAAGGGGAGAGAAATTTCTAAGTGTTAGAATATTTCTACTCATAGTCCATTCAAGGACAATTGTTGTTTTGCGGCGTTCTGAGAGCCCATTGAATCTTGGAAGTATAGTGAAAATCTCAGTAGGTCTTGATCTCTGAGGACTGGACGTAGGCTTAAGTTAAGGGCCGAACCAGTATAACTCTATGAGTGCTAATCTTGACAACTCTACTCTATTTATAGTTAAATTCATATCACTACATCAACCGAAAAATTTATCACATCACTCAATTCACCCCCCGCTCGGGTAAAGCTTGCCTCTTTCATTTGGTATCAAAGCAAGGTCTTCTCTAAAAAGCCTAACAGCTTGAGAAGGATCCAATAAATGGCAAAAATGGGTAAGAACATCCTTCCAGATGGAGCTTCTATCATTAGACCTCCTGGTTTTGCTAGAGAACATTTTTTGTTCTGGAAAGCTAAGTTAAGAGTGTTTGTGATAGCTAATGAATATGGTTTATGGAATGTGATATAAGACCGTGACTATGTTCCAATGAAGAAAATTGAAGATAGAGTCATTAAAAAGAGCCCAGAGGAGTTTGACGAAGATGAAAAGAGGTTAGTAAAGTTAAATAGTAAAGCTATTTTAATGATACAGAGTGCCCTCAGTCAAAAGGAATATTTCCGAATCTGTACTCTACCAACAGATAAAGATATGTGGGATGCTCTTGAGATCGCTCATGAAGGAACATGCCGAATCAATGAAAATAGAGTCAATACTCTAATTATAGAGTATGATCTATTTTGTATGAAACCTAGACAAAGAATCTTAGAATTTAAACTCAGATATACTCATCTTGTTAATCAACTATCTGCACTTGAGAAATCATTTGACCAAAATTTCCAGGTAAGAAAGATACTTAACATTCTTACGAAAGAATGGGAAGCAAAGGTAACAGCTATCAAAGAAGCTAAAGGAGAGTCAATGAGATCCGTAGCTGCTCTCTTTGGTAGTCTTTCTGAATATGAAGGAAAGTTGAGGTTCAAGAAGGAACTAGAAGAATTCGATGATAAAAAGAAAAGAGGAGTTGCACTAAAAGCTATCAAGGAAGAAGAGTCTTCCGAGAATGAAGATGTCCCTGATGATGATGATATGGGAATTATCGTGAGAAAATTCAAGAAGTTCTATAGAAGAGGCCAAAAGAATTTCAAGAATTATCAAGGTGGACCAAGCAAGAAAGAAAACAAGGAACAATAAATAGTATGCTACGAATGTGGGAAGCTTGGACACATCAAATCCGAATGTTTCAAAAATAAAGACAAGAAGAAGCAGAAGAAGAAAGCCTATATCTCATCTATATGGGGTGATAACTCGTCAGATGAAGAAAGCGACAAAGACAAAGTTGCAAATCTATGCTTGGTAGCCAAAGAAGAATCTGATTCTGAGGTAAGTGATTCTGAACCTACTTATGATGAGTTATTATTTGAATATAATACATTGCATACTGAATTCATCAAGATAGCTAAAGAAATGGTTAGTTATAAGAAGAAAGTAAAAGAATTAGAAAATACTGTCATATCATCATGTGTATTATGTGAAGAAAAAGATAAGAAAATAAGTGATTTAGCAAAAACTGTGGAAAGATTTACTAAAGGAAGTGAAACTCTTAAAGTTATTCTAATATCTCAGAGAGTTTCCTTTGATAAATCTGGAATTGGATATAAGTCTGATCAGGATAAAAATATAGGAAAAAAGAAAAATGGCAGTAGAATTTATCTCAAATATTTTAAGAATTCTGTGCATACATCAAATCCATGTGCATTATGTAGCTATTGTAATAGAAAAGGACATTATACTTCATCATGTTATTTTAGAAAAGGACAAGTCATTGGTACGTATAAATGGGTTCCGCAAGGGACACATGTACCAAAAGTAATGCATACTAACCACAAAGGACCCAAGAAAGTGTGGGTACCTAAAACTTCATCATCTTATTCTAGGTATGTCTCAAAGCATCATGAGCAAACGAGTGTTACATTGATAGTGGATGCTCGAGACACATGACTGGTGACAGAAATTAATTCACCATGCTAGAAACCAGGGAAGGAGGAAAGGTAACTTTTAGAGGTAACCAATCTGGACGTATTGCTGGAATTGGTGAAGTGGGAAAATTTGATGGTGTTTAAATGAATGATGTATATTACATTGAAGGATTATGCCACAACCTCCTGAGTGTAAGTCAAAGCACTGACAAAGATAACTGGGTGATCTTTGATTCAGAAGAATGCTTAATAGTAAACAAAAAGGATCTAATGCTTAACAAAGAATCCATCAAGGCAAAGATCCGAGTTCAAAGGGAGGGTAACTGTTATAGTATTGATTTAAATTCAAATTCTTCTGAAAATTGTTTTCTTAGACATCATAAGAGAGTTGGTTATAGAAAAGCGTCTAGCTCATGTTAATATGAACCAACATGACAAACTGATTAGAAAAGATTTAGTTGTTGGTCTTCCTAAACTTAGATTCAAAGATGACATGATTTGTGAGGCATGTCAAAAAGGAAAACAAACTAAATCTTCATTCAAAACAAAGTATGAGATTTCTACTTCCAAGCCTTTACAATTACTTCATATGGATTTGGTAGGTCCAGCAAGGGTACAATGTTTTAAAGGAAACCTATATACTTTATTAATTGTTGATGATTTTACAAGATTTACATGGACTCTATTTATTACTTTAAAAGGTGAAACGTTTGTTGAATTTATTATGTTTGCTAAGAAGGTTTAAAATGAGAAAGGTATTTCTATTGTCTCTATCAAGATAGACCATAGAGGAGAATTTGATAATCAACTCTTTGAAGAATTCTGAAACAATGAGGGAATAGATCACAACTTTTCTGCAACTAAAACGCCTAGCAAAATGGAGTAGTAGAAAGGAAGAATAGAGTCTTCACAGAAATGGTAAGGGCAATACTCAATGAAAAGGAAATGTCACAAGTATTCTGGGCAGATACAATGAGTACCACAAGCAATATTTCAAATCAAGCATATATTCGCAAGTCACTTGGAAAGACACCATATGAACTCTACAAAGGGAGAAAGCAAAATCTTGCTCATCTACACATCTTCATATGTAACTTCTTCATTCACAACAACGGTAAAGAAAACTTGGGTAAATTTGATTCAAAGTCTGAGGAAGGTTTATTTCTAGGATATTCTAATAGAAGTAAAGCATATAGAGTCTTTAATAAAAGAACATGTACTGTTGAAAAATCCATTCATGTTGTGTTTGATAAACTTGATTCTCAGATAAAGAATTTTGATAAAGAAGAAATGGATTTGATAACGAAAAACAAAACTATTTCAAAACAAAATGATTTTGAAACAAATGAATTTCAAAATATAGAAGATGTTGATGATCATGCTCAACCAAAAGCATGGAGATATATTAAAGATCATCCAATTGATCAAGTAATTGGAGATATTCATAAAGGTGTCAAAACCAGAAATAGAATACTTAATGAGGTAACTTTTTCAGCTTTTATTTTTGAGATTGAACCTTCTAATATTGAAGAAGCTTTATTTGACAATGATTGGGTGATCGCTATGCAAGAAGAATTAAATCAATTTCGAAGAAATCAAGTTTGGGATTTGGTTCATCAACCTAAAGATCACTCGGTTATAGGAACCAAATGGGTTTTCAAAAATAAACTTGATGAATCAGCAATCATTGTGAGAAACAAAGCAAGATTGGTTGCCAAAGGCTATAATCAAGAAGAAGGTATTGATTATGACGAAACATATGCTCCAGTGGCAAGATTGGAAGCAATACAAGTACTCTTAGCCTTTGCTTGCATTAAAGGTTTTAAACTTTATCAAATGGATGTAAAAAGTGCTTTTTTAAATGGTATATTATGGAGGAAGTATATGTAGAACAACCTCCTGGTTTTGAAGATGAAACAAAACCTGATCATGTTTTCAAACTAAAGAAAGCTTTATATGGTTTGAAACAAGTACCCAGAGCTTGGTATGAAAGGCTAAGCAAATTTCTTCTTGATCAAAACTTTGTCAGAGGAAAAGTAGATATAACTCTTTTTATCAAACATAATAAAAATGATCTTCTAATTGTTCAAATTTATGTTGATGATATTATTTTTGGTGCTACTAACGAATCTCTTTGTCAAGAGTTTTCCAAGCTTATGCAGGGAGAGTTTGAAATGTCCATGATGGGAGAATTAAACTTCTTTCTTGGACATCAAACCAAGCAAAGGAAGAATGAGACATTTGTATCTCAAACAAAATATTTGAAGGAGTTATTGAAAAAGAATGAAATAGACAATGCTAATGGAGCTGATACTCCAATGAGTTCTACAAAGTTGTTGGATGCTGACGTAAAAGGTCCTGACTTCAACATCACCAAATATAGAGGAATGATTGGTTCATTACTCTATCTAACAGCAAGCAGACCGAATATATAATTCAGTGTTGGAATGTGTGCAAGGTATCAATATGCTCCTAAGGTATCACATGCAGAAACTGTAAAAATAATCTTCAAATACCTAGGAGACACTGCAGAACTAGGCCTATGGTATCCAAAAAAAGGAAAAGAATATTTGGTGGCCTATTCAGATTCATATCATGGAAGATATAAAAATTATAGAAAAAGTACTAGTGGACAATGTCAATTTCTTAGAGGCTCTCTGGTTTCGTGGTTCAACAAGAAGCAGAACACAATGTCATTATCTTCCACCGAAGGTAAATATATAGCTACAGCAAGTTGTTGTTCTCAAGTACTGTGGTTGAAGCAACAACTTCAACATATGGGGATATATTTAAAGGAGATACCAATTTACTATAAAAACACTAGTACTATTAGCTTGGCCAAGAATCCTGTACAACATTCAACGACCAAGCATATAGATATTCGACATCACTTCATTCAAGATCATGTACAAAAGAAGGATGTAAAAGTAGAATTCATACCGACACATCTTCAACTTGCTGACATATTCATAAAGCCAATAGCTAAAGATCAATTTTTATATATATGAAGAGAATTAGGAATGGTTAATCCCAATGAGTTGTAAGTTTTTTTCTTGATAATTACTATGTTTAATATGAGTTTTAATGATAACCATACTGACTTAGGCATCAGAGTATGTAGAAATTATTTTTACAGGGCTATCACTCGAGCATTGGATGTATCACTCGAGTGACAAGTAAAGTTACACTTGAGAAAGAGATATATGATCGAGTAAAGAACTATATCATATACACTGTTTCTAAGCTTGTAAAATAGGGGTTAACAGAGGAGATAAAAGTACCAAGGGGTTATTTAAATACAACGGGTGAGATGACTCTCACTCAAGTAATGGAAAAATGCCACTCGAGCATAGTATGAATACACCTGAAGTGAAGCAAGAGCAATCGAGCAGAAGAGAAAGAATTATGCAAATACTCATTCAAAGCATGGTTACTCAAATGATCTTGGAGGATTTAAGTACAAAGATAAAAAATATAACAAGATACATTTAAATCAGGTACGCTATTACATGCTTTATCAGATTTCTTTAAGTATCACTCGAGCACAAAATTGTATCACTCGAGCACTTTGTGAACAACACTCGAGCACTAGGGTTCTCACTTGAGTGTTGGCACTTATATCAGTTATGTGATAGCTTAGACCGTCACACTTCCTCTTCTTACTCAAAGCGTTGTATCACTCGGAAGACATACCTCTTCACTTCCGACCGTTACCCATCAATGAAACAACTCAGATTGCTTCAAATTTCTGTTACAACTCTTCAATCTTCTTCATAAGGTCAGATTTATCATTTTAGTTTCTCATTTCTTGCCCTCACCGAAGAGAGTTTCTGAAAATATTTCTTCAAGTTCTTATCACCTCTTTGATTCTCATTTCGATTTTAATGGCTAGAACTCAAATGCCTATTGTTCCCCAAAGTTCCCATACACCTTCACCTACTCAATCTATCTCTAGTGCTTCGATACTCTAGTGGCAACACCTTCATCTCTAATACCTTCTCTATCTTCTACACCAACACCTCCTCCTAAACCTAAAACCACTAAGAAAAGAACTCCAGCCAAGAAACCTCATCCTAAGCCTAAGTGGCTAAGAAGAATCAACCTTTACAAAAGAAAATGAAGGGAGTGGTTTTCAAGGAACCAGTTGTCACTCGGTCTCAAACAAAAGAAGTTAAAGGAAGAGGAAAGAAGAAGGACACAGAGCAACCACAACAATCTTCTTCCTCCGATGACTTATTCAACATGCAGCTCAGAGAAGCAATAGAAAAATCCAAGCTTGATGCCTTGGTTGGCAAGATTGCCTCTCAAGCCGGTGCCTCAAGTTCTCATCATATTGGCCAGACAAGTCAAGCTGCTTTAGGAGCACATTCTACTTCACAGGCTTCAGAGGAAGAACAAGTCACAAATCCCCAAAAGGATTCAATGTTAAGGAACTGAAGGCACTTATTCAGAAGTTATATGACTCTGAGTTTGCTCATAGACATTTCTGCCCCATAGTTTATGTAGTCTTAGATTATCTGAAAAAAAACTATAGTTTGGACTTTTATCCTCTTCTTGGTTTCTATGCTCCTTAGCTAAATGTGCATCTTCCTTATTCACCGACTGTTGTGAGAACCTTTTACTATAATATAAAAGTCCATAACATATATTCTAGGGATGTAGAGTTGAGAGAAGAAGTAATGTCTACCACTGTTAGAGATCAACATGTTATGATATGCTACAATCATAAATGACATTCTTGGCTATGTTACACCACCTTCTAATCCACCCACACTTACTGCCAATGAAGCCTTCCAGTATTTAAGGCCAAATGACCCTATAGGCCCTCTTAATTTTAAGCCTATTGACATGCCTAATTCTATTTGTGTCCTTCATTACATGTACTCTCGTAGTATTGTTAACAAATCCAAAAATTATACCCATTTTACTCAGAAAGATTATTATTTATTGGCCTCTTTCCTAGCCGAGCAACAAAGAAATATGGGGGAACTTATTTTTGGTGAGATGAGAAGGTTTCAATTTTCTTCATCAAGATCTGCCACAATACCATATCCTCAACTTGTGTCCCTTATCCTAAAGTATAACAAGATTTGGTAAGTGGAAGGAACTGAGAGGACAAACATCCAAAGGTTTGGCAAAACACAGTTGACACATATGGGGATCTCTCTACCAGTCAGCCAAACCAAAGTCACATCTCAGTGAGAAGTCACTCTATCGAGAGGTGATGAGGCTCAATCTTCTACTCAAGGTCTAATTCTACCTCCATCTTTCCTGATATCAACCCATCTGGCCGAAGTGATCAATCAAGCTGTGACTGGACTGAAAAAGGAATTAATGAGTGATTATGAGAAATTGGTGAACACAATGGACATACAAGTCTCACAATTGGTAGACAAGGCAAATACCAACTTTGACTTGATGTTCAAGACTTAAGAAGATATGTCTAGAAGAATCACTTATATGGAAATCTTCTTGTGGACTCATCTTCCGACTACTTCTCTTGAGGTGCCACCTGAGTCTACTCTTACCACATATTCACCTTCTCAGACTTAGACTCATGTTCTCTTCATAGACCCGGATTCCAATGTTGATGTCACTTATGATCGGTCGCCTTCACCACCACTTGCAACCTCTGTACCTCAGCCATCATCTAAACATTTTGAGCTTGAGCCATTTGATCCTTCAACTGCCATGGTGATCTTTACTCCACTATATGATCTTACTTTCCCTCAGTCCCCTTCTAATGCTGACAAAATGGGGCAGAAGGATCAGTTATGGTTTATGAGCTGCTGAGCTGATATGGTCTAGGTAGCTTTCCTGTATTGGGTAGGAAATTATTGTTATTTGATCTTTTCTAATTTATTTTGCTAACATGGGTGTATATGGGGTTTTATGGGTAGTTTCTAATTCAAGCTTGACATTGTACTTTACAAGTTCATTTTAAAGTTTGTTAAGTTTTCTGTTTAGATTTAAAGGTTTTTGTGCAAATATAATGGTACTATGACTTATCTTGGCTTTTAAGTGTCCATTGGAAGTATTGCAGAAAACATATGAGATTAAGTGCAAAAATCTGAAAATGACTCTAAAATTTTCTGAAATATGCATTTGGAAATGTTGAAAATGTTTTCAAAATTTTCACTTCAATCAAGTTTTTAAAACTCATCACAAAGGTTTTGTCATCATCAAAAAGGGGGAGAATGTTAGATTCCAAGTTTTGATGATAACAAAAGGTTATCATGTGTTATGGTAAGAAAATTATGTTTTTGCAAGTTTAGTCAATGATTACAAACTTACCAAATGCATCACAAAGTTCAAAAGTCATTGCTGCTATTTTTAACTGATGCACTCAAGTGATGGAGGAAGCACTCCAACATTAAGCACTTTTGCACTCGAGCACATGCAAGTGCTAGACAGAAAGTGTTTGACAGAGAACAATGACAGAGACAAGATATCATCATCTCACTCGAGCATAGAACCTTTACTCGAGTGATAGTCTCAAGTGCACCCGAGTCCTTGCAAGTGTGGTAAAGCAAGTGTTTACCCGAGAGCAAGGTAAACTCAAAATGTAAACTGCACTCGAGTCCAAGTGAGTGAAAGACAAAAAGTGTTTGCCTGAGAGTCACCAAGTGTATGGAAGAGAAAGTATGCTCGAGTAAAGGATACCACACCTGAGTGATACCACAGCACCTGCTAGTGTGGAATCCAACTCTCTCAATTCTGATGCAAGTGTTGAAGCAAAAGAGTATCTTTCACAAAAATATATTGTTCACTCAAGTGAGAGTAAGTATGCTCAAGTGAGGGCCCACATCACCTATAAGTGCAAAATCACACTCTTGATAAAATGGGATGTGAGTGTTATCCAGAGACGTGGCCTCATAGTGTAAAATATAGGTGCACTCAAGTGAGGGGATTTGTACTCGAGTGAGGTCCCACATTACTAGCAAGTGTGAAAATGCACTCTCTCAAAATCATATGGAAGTACAACACAAAAGCCGAAGAAGAAGAGCAAATATGAAGACTTACTTGAGTGAGGCCTAGTGCACTCGAGTGATCCTCTATCAGAAGCCTAAACGTCACTGACTCACAGCGATCAATCTGAATATGTTTTAATAATAATTAATGACTCTATTTCCACCTGTTATTATTATTTAACATCATTTAACATATATTACATGTGTGATATAGATGGTTGATCGTTTGAATTAGAAAAGCACAGAGGAAGTCAAACAACGGTGGACAGAATCATTACTACTAACCAAACACATACCTACTATATTCAAAGATTTCAAACGTACGCATATTGTTCCATAGTAAAATGCTTCGCTCCGCAATAATTATTATTCAACAGGTAAAATCATCTGGCTATAAATGCAAAGCTGTAGAAACTATCAAGGATAACGAAGTGCAAGAATTCATACAAGCAAATTTATGAGTATAACTCTCTGTGTGCTATTTTCACAACTCTACTATATTTACAGTTAAATTCATATCACTGCATCAACTGAAAAACTTATCACATCACCCAATTCACCCCCCTCTTTGGTGAATCTTGCCTCTTTCAGGTATAGCAATAGGTATGGGCACTGGCTCAGGTTAAACTAGTTGGACTGGAGGGACTGAGTCATCATTAGTTATGTGAATGGTCTTGGATGTTTCTGGGTCAGGCATAAAGAATAAGAGGTTTTTGGGGATGGTGATAGGCAAAGTAGGAAGAAGGATAGAAGAAGGTTTAGGCTTAGAGGTTCTAGCCTCAGAAGGTAATACTAGCTCAGGAATAAAGGAAGGCACAAAAGTAGGTATTGGCTCAGATGGTACAAGCTCAGAAACTGATGCAGGCATATATGAACCAGGAGTAGATGAACCAGGTGCCATAGCATCAAGTGTGGCATGAAGTGATCTCAAAACCTCACCCTAGGCCCTTTGTTCTACCAACATCTCTTCATGCCTCTTATCCATTTTCTACACAAGCTCTCCCATTTTCAAATGTATATTGGTTATCAACTCGGCATTTGTATTTGTAATGTCGATATGAAAACCCTTAAGAATATTTCTCCATAAATGTCTGCAATACTGAACCAACCTACTGGATTCAGCCTCAGTCTTTTTCTTTTTTGGACAAGATTAAAGAGGAGTCTTCAGGGGAATATCAATGTTCAATTTCCCAATCTAATTTTGACCAATTGGAGTCGGCATCTCAATTGGTTTTTTCTTCTCTAAGTACCAAATATATTTCTTTTTCAAGAATAAGGATATGAGCTGAGGATAAGGCATTGGAGTGGTTATTTTTCCTTCAAATCTATATCTTTTAGTTTCAACAAAAATATAGTCTCATAGTCCTTTTTCTCTTTAAGAATGAATGAGGCAAATTTTCTGAAATCCCTCTCTATGAAATGAGTAAAGTTGTTTGATTTGTTTACTATGGCTCTAGAATAGATATACCATAGTACTCCATGAAGATCATAGATATCACTCAGGTTAAAACTGAGAGGTCCCACTATCTCACCAGGCCTTAGAATTGAAAACAACAGGCTCAAGTCAAAGGTAGGATAAATATCTTCATGGGGATCCTCTATCCCTAACCAGGTGTTTATTTTGGCCTCTAACCTTAGAAATCATTTCTTCTTCCAACGCATCTCGAAGGGGATCAATGACAGGCTCTAAGTTGCAATAGCAATGCCTCATTAACTTGGAGCAAAATGGAAGTTTAATTGAAAGCCAAAGCATATATGATTCAAGATAAGGCATGAGGTTGAATTTCAATACCTCTTGAAGAAGCTTAAAGTCAATAAAGTGCATCTTGCACACTCCTCTTCTTGAAAAGTGATCTCTAAATTTCTGTGATTCCTCAAACGTTTTCACATTAAATCCTTTCGGAGGAAATGTGATTTCTTCTTCTTCTGGTTCCTTAGAAGATTAGTCTTGCTTCCCTCCTCTAGACTTGTGAGCCTCATCTAGTATACTTGCAATGGCTTGGGCAAGTTTTCTGTCAAATTTGGACTTTTTGGATAGCTTTTCAAAGAAGGAGGGAGTATTAGATGAATTAGAAGGAGATAGAGATGGTGCCTTAGTCTCTTTGCCTCTACCAAGAGGAATTGCCTTCTTAGATTGAGCTCTTATATAAATGGGTTCCTTGATTACAAGTCCTTTAACCTTAGGTTTGGCTTACGGCTTGGATTTTGCTTTTGATCTGGGAGTGTGCTTTTGTCTTTTGGTTGGAGGAGATGGAGGTGAATCAGAGGGTTGATACAGTTTAGAAAACTCAAAATGAGTATTAGGACTAGGAGATTTAGTTCTGACTATTGTGATTGAGAGAACAAAGACTTTCTGGAAAAATGGTGTTGAAGTTTGTGAGTTAGGGCTAGATATTTTGAGAAATTTGAAAGGTTTTTAGAAGTAAAAAATCATTAGGTTTTGATGGAAATGAGATGAGAAAGTGGTTGTGAAAAGTTTTAAGGAGAGCATTAGGAGAATCACTCTGGAGATTTTGATAAAAAAATGACTGAGTTGCGACAGATCGAGCCCTAGTGCTTGACATCACTCAAGGGGCTACTCGAGTGATCTTGAGGCATCACTCGGTAGCTACTCAAGTGATCATACCAAAAAATTAAAAATGAAGCGAATTTAAATGCGTACCTAGCATGAATAATATTGTAATTATTCATGTATATTCCCTTGATAATTTGATTGTACTTTAAGGAAGAATTGAGTTGAAAACAAGATTGATTTGTAATCTATTGTCATGATCACACAAGGGCTTACTCGAGTGACTCTGAGGCATCACTTGAGTAGCTACTTGAGTTATTAGTCTTTTAAGTTCTTGATTGGTCACTTTCAATTATTTTTCCATTTCATTTTGAATTAATGCTTCTTTGCCTCATTTTCAAGGTCATTACTTGAGTGGTTACTCGAGTGGTGTTTATCATCACTTCCAGTTATCACTCGGGTAATATAAGTTACTTGAAGTTGTCCTTAGAGTGATGCAATACTCTATTAACCTCTGCTTTTCATACCCCAAAACAGAATATCAAGAGTCTGCAAAACATATTACTAGAAACTCTGATGCTTAAGTTAGTAATCATCAAAACATCAATAAATAACATCATCTAACATTTTGTAAACATTAAATAACTTACAATTCATTAGGATTTACTACTCTCAATTCTCTTCTAATATATAAGAATTGATCTTTTGCAAGAGGTTTCGTAAAGATATCAGCTAGTTGAAGAAAAGTTAGAATGAATATCACTTTAACATCTTTCTTTTGGATATAATCTCTGATGAAATAATGTCTAACATCAATATGCTTGGTTTTGGAGTATTGAACTAGATTCTTTGCCAAGCAAATCGTGCTAGTATTGTCACAGTATATTGGTATTTCCTTTAGATAAATACCAAGATCTTGTAATTGTTGCTTCAACCATAATGCTTGTGCACAACAACTTGATGCTGCAACATACTCAGTGTCTGTTAACAAAAGAGACACTGTATTTTGTCTCTTACTAAACCATGACACGAGTGAACCTCCAAGAAACTGGCTTTGTCCACTGATACTCTTTCTTTCTGTCTTGTATACTCCATGATCAGATTCTGAGTATGGAACTAGATACTCACTTCTTCCTTTAGGATATCAGAGACCTAATTCTGCCATGTCAGTGTGGTATCAAAAGATTCGTTTGACAATTTTAGCATGTGATTCCTCTAGTGATGATTGATATCTTGCACACATACGAACATTGAATTGAATGTCAGGTCGCATGTAGTAAGATAGAGTAATGATCCAATATTCCTCTATATCTTGTGATGTTGTAATCTTTTCCCTTGACATCAGCATCAAGCAACATAGTTAAGCTCATAAGTGTGTCCATTCCATTTGCTTTATCCATTCCATACTTCTTTAATAGCTCTTTCAAATACTTCACTTGAGATATGAAAATTCCATTCTTTGTTTGTTTAATTTGTAAACTGAGAAAGAAATTCAATTCTCCCATCATTAACATCTCAAACTCCCCCTGCATTATCTCAGAAAATTCCTTACACAAGGTTTCATTAGTAGCACCAAAAACTATATCATCAACATACATTTATACAATTAAAATATCATCTCATTTTCATTTTGTAACAAGTGTTGTATCAACTTTTCCTCCTACAAAACCTTGATCAATGAGAAATTTACTGAGCCTTTCATACCATGCGCTAGGGCTTGTTTTAAACTGTATAAAGCTTTTCTCAGTTTGAAAATATGGTCAGGTTTAGTTACATCTTCAAAACCTAGAGGTTGATCTACATACAATTCTTCCATGATGTAGCCATTTAGAAATGCACTCTTTACATCCATTTGATAGAGTTTGAATTCTTTGATGCATGTAAAAACTAAGAGTACTCGTATAGCTTTCAATCTAGCCACTGGAGCATACGTTTCCCCATAATCAATTACTTCTTCCTGATTATAGCCTTTAGCCACCAATCTTGCCTTGTTTTTGACAATGATTAAGGATTTATCAAGTTTGTTCTTGAATACCCATTTAGTACCAATGATCAAATGATCCTTAGGTCAAGGTACCAAATCCCAAACTTCATTTCTTTCAAATTGGTTTAGTTCTTCTTGCATTGCTATTACCTAATCATTGTATGATAGGGCTTCGTAAATATTAGAAGGTTTAATCTTAGAAATAAAGGCAGAAAAACTAACTTCATTGAAAATTTTATTCCTAGTTTTGACTCCTTCATTCACATCTCCTATGACTTGCTCTAAGGGATAACTTTTATTGTATTTCCAGGCTCTAGGTTGTCCTAGTGACTGATCTTCTTCCTTACTTTGATCAACTTCTGGGATGAAAGATTTAGGATTAGGTTGACCATTCTCTTGATTTAAAACAACTTCCTGCTCATCATCAATGGTTTTGTCAAAGGATTCAAATTCATCAATATAATATGAATTGATTCTTCAACAACACATGTTTGTTTATTAAAAACTCTATATGCTTTGCTCTGGTTAGAATAGCCTAGGAAAATTCCTTCATCTATTTTAGAACCAAATTTTTCTAAGTTATCTTTACCATTATTATGAATGAAACGCTTACAACCGAATATATGTAAATGAGCAAGGTTTGACTTCCTTCCTTTGTATAGTTCATATGGTGTCTTTCCAAGTTTTGTTCTGATGTAGGCTCTGTTTGAAATATAGCATGTTGTTCTCATTGCATTGGCCTAAAAAACTTGAGACACATTCTTTTCATTCAGTATTGCTCTAGCCATTTTAGTGAGTATTGTGCTCTTTCATACCACGACTCCATTTTGTTAAGGTGTCCTTGGAGCGGAGAAATTGTGATCAATGCCATTACTATTTCAAAGGCTTGATTTTCAAATTCTCCACCGTGATATGTCCTAATACCTGCAATAGACATACCTTTCTCATTTTGCACTTTCTTGGCAAAAACAATAAATTCTGCAAAGGTTTCATCCTTCTGTGATAGAAAAATAGTCCATCTAAATCTAGAGAAATCATCAATAATGACAAATGAATATAAGTTGTCACCAATACTTTTAACTCTTGCTGGTCTAACTAAATCCATGTGTAATAATTGAAGTGGTATGTTGGTTGTAATCTCAATTTTCAATTTGAAAGATGATTTAGTTTGTTTACCATTCTAACATACGTCATAAATCAAATCGTTTTTTAAATTTACTTTGGGTAATCCAAGTACTAAATCCTTTTTGAGAAGTTTGCTTAGTTGGTGCATGTTGACATGAGCTAGCCTCTTATGCCATAAATAACTTTCATCGGCATTACTTAGAAAATAGTTTTCAGAATCATTTCTATTGATATCAAAAGTATAGAAGTTACCTTCCCTTTTTGCTTTGAGCTTTTCTTTGAGATTCTTCTTATCTAATTGTAAGTTCTTCTTGTTTACAATTAGACATTTCTCTAAGTCAAATATTACCCAGTTGTCTTTATCTCTACTTTGACTTACACTCAGCAAATTATGGCACAATCCTTCAATATAATATACGTCTTCGACTTGTATGCCTTTATCATTTTTCATTTCACCAATTTCGGCTATCTTTCCTGATTAATTTCCTCCAAATTTTACCTTCCTACCTTCTTTAGGTTGTATAGTAGTTAAACTTTCGAAATCACCAGTCATATATCTAGAGCATCCACTGTGAATATACCACTTGTTGTTTTTGGATGCTTTAAGACATATCTGCAATCAAATACGATTAAGTTTTAGGTACCCATATCTTTTTGGGTCCTTATGGCTTAGTACAGAATATTTTCTGAACATATAAATCTTTTGGTACCCATTTACAAGTTCCTATCTTTCCTTTCTTTTTATGTATACATGATGAAGTATAATGACCATTTCTTTTACAGTAATTGTAATATGCGAAAGGATTTGATGTATGTACAAAATGCTGAAAATAACTCAAGTATGTCTTACCTCCTACTTTCTTTCTTCCTTTCCTTCTATCTGATTTTGTATCATATCCAATACCAGATCAGTCATTTACAAACTATTGAGCTTTTAAAATTACATTTAGCATCTCACTCCCTTAGTAGATTTTTCTAGAGTTTTCGTGAGATCAGTGTTTTTCTTTTTCAAAAATGAAAAATTTTCACAATCCTTTTCTAAACTATCTTTGAGTTTTTCTTCAAGATTTTTGTTTTTCTTTTTGAAAACAACTAATTCCTTAACTACTTTGATGGATTCAGAATGTAAAGCATTATATTTAGAAAGTAATTCATCATATGTAAGATCATAATCAGTAACATCTTCTTCTTCTGACTCTTCTTGAGAGACTAAACAGATATTGGCTACTTCCTCATCATCGCTATCTTCGTCAGATGAACTGTCTCCCCATATGGCAGGTACAAAAGCTTTCTTCTTGTTGTAGAACTGGCCTTTTCTCTTTTCTTTATTCTTCTAAGTCAGTTCTTGACATTCTAGTTTGATATGTCCTGGCTTTCCACATTCATAACAGATGATGTGTTCTTTACTGCTTGTTCCTCCTTTCTGAAAGATTTTGAATCCTTGGCCTTTCTTGTAGAACTTTCTGAATCGTTTTATCATTAGACCTATTTCATCATCGTCAAACTCTTCATCTTCATCTTGATTTTTTTTTTCTTTTGCTTTTAGTGCTAGGCCTCTCTTCTTTTTGTCACCAATATCTTCTAGCTCTCATTTGAACTTTAATTTACTTTCATATTTAGAAAGATTTCTGAATAGAGAAGCAACTGATCGCATTTATTAGCCTTTTGCTTCCTTAATAGTGATAACTTTGGCCTCCCAGTCTTTAGAAAGAATATTTAGAATCTTTCATACTTAGGTATGTTGATCATAGACTTTACCGAGTGCTGTAAGTTGATTAACAACAAAAGTATATCTAAGTTCAAATTTAGCTATTGACTCACCTAATTTCATTTGAAGTAAATCAAATTCAATAACTAGAGTATT
Organism: Inga leiocalycina; assembly: GCA_963242795.1. Taxonomy (NCBI): domain Eukaryota; kingdom Viridiplantae; phylum Streptophyta; class Magnoliopsida; order Fabales; family Fabaceae; genus Inga; species Inga leiocalycina. The sequence continues at coordinate 33,082,401 of OY725328.1, forward strand.
GATCCAGTTTTCTTTTATTCCTGAAGTTCCTTCATGAGCTATTTCCAGAGTTTCCCATATTTCTTTAGTTGTTAAAAGTATACAGACCCTGAAGTACTCATTTTGACTCAAGGCACTTTACAACATTAGAACTACTAGCTCAATGGTAGCATCTATGGCCAAGCGCACGTCCTTGCCCCCAGGTTGTGTGTTCGAGGGGTGTAGAGGTGAAAGAAATCCCAGGGGGCAGTACTTTGTGAGTCACATTGCCACGCCAATAGGTCTCTGGTAGCTACTAATAGTTCGGGTTCAAGCTCGGCAGTGAAAGAGATTAAGGGTGGGATGTGACACAAGTGCTATTTGATTGTTTATTCAATTATCTGTGCTTTCTCAATTAGACTGTATAGTTGACAGCAAGGTTCTTCTGGATTTTGATCATGTTAAAAACAATTTGAAATTTGATGATCAAGGTATGCAATGTCTTGCAGCATCATCTTTTGTCAGCTATAATTCTGTCCTTTTACTTAATTTTTTTATGTTGATGTCTTGATGATTTTGTTGATTCTATTCATGCTTGTATCGGCTATGATATCTCTGGTCTTCTTTTCTCAGAACTAAACAAAATGGGTTTAGATCCAACCTATAATATAAATGTGTCTGGAGATATCAAACAAATGCTTTAGGAGCTTGGGACTGAGAGAGCAAATGAAACTACGATGCTTGGGGGAGGTGGGACCAAGGCACAAAAGGAAACGGTTACAGTACTTGCTACCATATTAGCTACAAGATCACGTCTACAGGAGGATTCAAAGTCAAATATTGATGCTAAAGCTCCTCAGGGATTTAGTATAGTAGACGCTACTTTTGCTTTAGTGCATGGAAGAAGCACAGCTGCTGCTAAAGCCTCATCAAGTAGTTAAATTGCTGCCAGGATAGCTATGCACTTGGCTAGTGTGAAGGCTCCATTAAATGGAAAGCTAGTGAGTTTCACATATTTCATCTTCATCTTGCTTGGTTTAGTATAATATGTATTTTGAGCTATATACTTTTGGAATAAAAACTCAGCAGATTTGCTTTTACCATGTGGGTCATGGAGGAGGGTGTTGGTGTATCTAGAGAGAGATGGCATTGGACCAAACAATATACTACCATCCTTGATCCTTGCTTAAATCCTATGACATTTGGAAAAATGAAATTGTCTGTTGTTGTCAGGAAGAAGATGAATCAACAATTGTTCTCTTAAATCCCACTACTAAAGAAATCAATAACTTTGCTATTACCAAAGTGAACATTTATTTAGCAAAAGCTATTCTATCTCTATTCAACTTCACATCTTACGAATTTAAGATGTTTGCTTCCTAAATGTTAATCTTTATTCTATACACTAATTTAGTTTAAGCACTTTTGGTAGACATGAACCCATATCAACTTTTCTTATTTTGTGCCTTATAAAGATTGAAGACCTATCGAGATATTATCTAGAATGATGATTATAAATATTAAATGACAAATGTTTCTAGCTATTTTTATCTTACCTATAAGATTATTTTTTCTATTTTCTTTCCAAGATGGATATATAGTCTACTTGCTGGTGTGTGGATCATTTGTAAGTTGTGACCTTTTATAATATACATGTATCATATGACACTGACTTTATCCCCAAATTACCTTTATTGTCATTTCAATATTTGTTCAATATTTGAAACAAATCCGATCAGTAAGTTATCTTTCATTCTTTGTACCACTCATACTTTTGTAAAGTATTAATTATACTCAAAGTACTTGTGCGCTAAATGTTGTCTCATAAAGCGCAATAGTAACTATTTTAAGAGGTCCCAAACCCTGAATGATGATTTTTACTAAATGTGATAGAAACCTTCACTGATATGTTCGTATTCAATCGATAAAAGAGCTCCACAGAGTATAAACCTAATGGAGGAATACAACAATTAAAGAAAAGATAGGTGAAAGAATAACCCATTGGTGCATTCGAGAGGCACTCCACTATCCTCACAATCTCTTAATAGTTTCCATGCCTCTCTTCAACAGACTACACCCCATATATACTTCACGTATTCTCTAACTACCACATTACAATTCCCTATTTTCCCTTACTCATATGTTCTGCACTATCACTCATTTTGGGCCTACGTTTATAATAAATGAATGATGGCCCAGCCTCATCATTACCCCACCCATGACGATTAACCTTGTCTTCAAGTTCAGGAAGCAGAAGCTGAAATTTTATCAAGTCCATGATCAAGGGCTGGTTGTGGGGGCTCGTCTTGTTTAATATATCTCTCGTCCTCTGTTGGTGTGTCCTCTGAAAGAATCAAGACCTGTAGCTATTTGTTCCGGCAGCGATGTCCAGGTTTGAACTTCTCATTACACTTGAAACAAAGTCCTAACGAACGATAACGATCCATCTCAGCATCAGTGTACTTTTAGGGTCTGATTTGCTGGTATAAGTAACTGGTATGGCTGTGCTCTTTGAATCCTTTGTTTTCTTGGTCTCGGTGGAGCTCATTGGAGAAGACGCAGTAGCCGTCAACCCCACTTTCCCAAAAGACAATTGGTCCACCGTGTTCTGATAGGTATAGGTCGGATAGTAACAAGACCCAGTCCCTTTGGAGTCAGCCTAATATTGGTAAGGCCCATCCGACTTGACGTTCATGGCATGAGTCAATACCAAATTGTGTTCCTCCTAACACAATGCCATATCCATATGTTCTGAAAGTGTGTTGAGCCGAAGCAAACACTGATCAGCTTTAATCTCGATTTGGAGCACATTCAAAAATGTAGCAATCAGCAGTTCTTCATCACATCCCAGCTTAGCCGAGAGCAATTTGAAATGCTCAATGTAATGTGCAACACCCTATGTTTGGTGTAATGCTATTAACATCTCATAAGCACTCCTGTATTGTGAAGGATGGAATCGCAAGAGCAAATCGCGCTTTAGATTGTCCCAAGAACGAACAAGGGATCAAATCTCTTTCCACTGAAACCAATTAAGAGCACAACGACATCAAGCTTATCACATTCTGAAACTTTGTTGACATTGAAATAGCGCTCAACTCGAAAAATCCAGCCCAATGGATCATCTCCTGAGAATAGTGGAATCTCAAGATTACGATAAGTAGACACTCCGGACCCTTCACGTTGTTGTGGTTCTTTCATAACTGATTCTTGAATTATAGTTGTAACCGGGGTTTTAGACGAAGACGCTCCCAATGGAGGAACGTTGTCCTGCGGTGGTTTTCCCTCTCAGAATTTGGTAATAAACTTTGTCAACAGAGATATTAAAATCGCCAAATCACACTTGGCTGAGGCCATATATGCGCTCAAGTATTCGATATGTTGTTCGGCGATAACTAACTTGGCATCGTGTCCATCCACTTTTGCCTCCATTCTTGTGTTGACCATGCCCAGAATTGAGTGCTCTGATACCTTTGATGGAAACCTTCACTAATATGTTCGTATTCAATGGATAAAAGAGCTCTGCAGAGTATAGATCTAATGGAGGAATACAGCAATTAAAGAAAAGATAGGCGAAAGAAGAACCCACTGGTGTATTCAAGAGGCACTCCACTCTCTTCACAATCTCTCAATATTTTCCATGCCTCTCCCAAACAGACTACACCCCATATATACTTCACATATTCTCTAACTGCCACATTACAATTCCCTATTTGCCCTTACTCACATGTTCTGCACTATCACTCATTTTGGGCTTACGTTTATAATAAATGAATAATGGCCCAGGCTCATCAATATGCAGATTCATATACATGGGGTTTGATATTGCTATGGAACAACATAGCTGGTCTCATGTTGGATTTATATTCTTTTCCATTGTATCTTTTCTTTCTTATTTATTTTGTTTTATAAACCTGAACGGTAGGGACTCATAATGGCTAAGCATTTTATTTCTCTGCTATTTTTTCTTCCATAACTATAACTCATCTAGATATTTCTCTGCTATTTTACTATAGCTACTATCAAGAAATAACCTATATCATAATGGCACTTGATCTTAACACAGTAAAAGAAGAAACTGAACGAGAAGACACAGTACCTCAACTCTGCGATTGTTCTTCGACACAAAATCTAAAAAGAATTGTTAGCACTAACTACTAATCAATTTCCCAAAATATAACTGAGACAAAGAGGAAAGGTGATTGGCGGTGAGGGCGACGAAGCGGGCGATCAGAAGAGGGCGACGATGGTAAGCAAATGAGATATTGATATTATGTGAAAGGGTGGGGCTTCAAGTTAAAATCAAGGAGGTTATTTTTGTCATTAATATATTTTGATCAAGGATAGTTTTGTCTTATAATTTTGCAGTCCCCGAGATTGAAAATGCAATACTAGAAGGGAGGTGGCTTTGCAACAATCCCACTTTCGTAATACTATCATCCCTGGTTATCTATAATTCCTCGTACCAAACAATATATTATAGCTTAATTCCTGATCCAATCTCAATCCCTACCCCAGTGCTTCATACCAAACAAGACCTTAGTATTTGTTATAGCCGTGGTACATATGGAGAGTGAAGATTCCAACACCCGTCAACTTTTGACACCTTTCTTTTTCCCCTGTTTTTTTTTTTTTTTGGATAACATTTTCCCTTGCTTTTTTTAAACCGAAACTTTTGTCGCCTTTCACTGATACACGTATGGAATTTTGATAATGACGTTATGTCCACTTCAACAACGATGGTGGAAGACCCTGTCACTCATAATAAAAGAAATGGCCAAAACAAACAAAAATTGAGCTTTTGCTATGGTTCCATCGTCATTGCTTACCCATAAGCAAGTGATTCTAAAGGAGTATAGGTCTGGGCTCCCCAAGGAATCCAACTTTCAATTGGTTGAAGATTCCATCGAATTGAAGGTTCCAGAAGGTTCGAATCAGATTCTGCTCAAGAATCTCGACTTATCCTGTGATCCCTATCAGCGAATTTTGATGAGCAAACCAGTTGTTGTCATATTATACTCTTGGCGCTGTTGGTCTTGTTTGTTGCATTACGCTCTTTTACTGTTTGTTCTTATGTTTCACTTGCTTGCTGGAAGTTTTGTGAAATGAGAATTGATTTTGAGAAACTACTTGATGATTCTTGTGTGTTTGGATAAGATTTTGATAATAGTTTTTACGATTTATAAGGTAAGTGTGGGAGAGGAGTTTTATTTCGGGTAACGTTAATCTAGGTTTGAAACTTAGATTTGGGAATTTATGCTGAAAATTTCCCCAAGTTAGTAGGTTCTGAATCTGCTTAAAAGTTTAGTTTTCTGCAAAAAGCAATTGGAATGAGCTAGTAGGCTTGTAATAACTCCTCTCTCTCTCTCTCTATATATATATATATATAGGACTGATGGAGTAACTCTTGGTTGGATTGGAAAAGTAAGAGAGCCAAAATCGCCAATGTTTCCGGTCTCTTGTAAGTCTTGAAACAAGAGGGATATCATATGTAATTTAACCGATCTTAAAGGTAGTTTAGTGTAATTTGCCTAGTGGATGTTTGGTGATAATAAAAAAAATATGCAAGTACCTCCGCCCTTCATATAAGAGTTAGTTGGGGATTGAATTTAGTCCTAAATATAAAATCCCAATCCGCTTTATCTCCTAAATTTATATTTTTTTCCTAAAGTATTCGTATTGATTGCACCCATTAATGAGTTTCTATTCAAGGATAGTCATGATAAAATATGGTATTTTAAGAAAATCAATCTATATTTATTACAAATAACTAATATATAAATAACTTTTTTTGTCTACCCAAATTAGTCAACTAGCTCCTACATTAAAGACCAGGGGTAGTATATACTTGAGGTTTCTTAGAAGAAAGGAATACGTGCAATTTATTTGTTTCAGCGTGAACTAGTATATCATCAAACAAGGTCACACTGAAGAATAAGACATTTTGAAGTGGCACATTATTCTGGTGACACTAAAGCTTCTGGTCACTGTTTAATCAATTAAAATTAAAATTAGATTGTATGACATTGAAATTGCTTAGATGTAGTATAAGGTGCAGCTGCTGACAGTTGTGTTGAATAATTGCAGCCAATACATGGATATGGTATGGCTAAAGATGTTGAATCTGGACACCCTGACTATAAAAAAGGTGACTTAGTTTGGGGATATGTTATATGGGAGGAGTACAGCTTGGTCCCCTCAACTCAAATGCATTTCAAAATTGAGCACACCGATGTCCCTCTTTCCTATTTTACTGGAATTCTTGGTGTGTGTGTGTGTTGAAGCGTTTCAATTTATTTCAATGCGGCTTTGGTGTGTTGTTGTATATATTCTTAATGTATGTGTCACTTGTAACCGTAACTTATCAAGCTTTCATGTGATAAATGGTTTCTTTGTACCTTGTTTGTTCTAGAAGTTGCCAAATGCTGATGAAACATTTCTTACTAATTTCTGCAATGATTGTTAGTATTATGCATTTTATTGGTTTGGAATGGTGGTTTGGGTGCTTTTTTGTTAGCTGCCTTCTTCATTTTCTTTATATTTATCTGAGAAACTGGTAGTCAAATCATTGAATTTATCCATTACCCAGCTGTATTCTGATATGGTCTGTATTTTCTTTATATATGATTTGCGTTACGCTTTTGTTTCTTTCTTGAGCACACATGTTTCTGAAGATTGAATCTTAGCCAGCTTCCAGGTTTGTGCTTAGTTGCCCAGCTTCTCCTGTTTGTTCGTCTTGTTCTTATCAATGCTCTTCTTTTCTTAAATATTGAACATCTCCAAGTTCCACGGAGAAAAAAGAAGACATTTATGACTAGGAATATGTTGTGCATATCACTTGTTGTTCTTTCTTGGCATTCTTTAATAGGACCCTTTAATTTGGTCAAAAAAGAAAAAAGTAGGAACCTCTAATATTAATTAAAAAATAATTGAATTGTAATTTTTTTATTTATGCTTACTATTTTATCTTGAATCCACTAGTTATTTCCCTTCCTCAATAACTATCTTCTTTTGTTTCAAAATAGGTATGCCAGTATTGACTTTATATGCTGGTTTCTATGAAATCGAATCTCCCAAGAAAGAAGATCGCGTTTTTATCTCAACTGCATCTGGTGCAGTTGGTCAACTTGTTGGGCAATTCGCAAAACTCCTAGGTTGTTATGTCGTCGGAAGTGCAGGGAGTAAAGGGAAGTTATGTTTCTAATTGATGCTGTTATACCTTAGAATTTATTGAAACTAACATGGTTCCCAATTTGAATCCTCTATGTTCATAAAAACTAACTATACATATAGTATACTTAGGGAGGTATATACAGTTTCTTTTTATGTCTTTTTCTCTTTAAATACATGATGACTTCATAACCAAAATGGACTCAATTTGGCATATTCTTCCCCCCTTATTTATCCTAATATTGCAAAAGCACTATCTTACATGTTCATTCACTTTAATATTTGAGAGAAGTTAGACTATCAACAGCTTTTGCTTTCAATTTTAGGTTCCTTCTTCAGTGAAAGTTAGTGAAGCATCTAATTAGTACCATATTAATGCATCACAACCCAAAGTAGTTGCTTGCTTCTATTTTTTATTCTAGGATAAAGCCAGATTATATATTTTGCAGGAGCGTGATTAAAATGAACAAAGTCCATCTGTTTTCTTTTCTTTTGTCTGATCTTCCTATCTCATGAATTTTCACCCTTGTACAATCAGGTCGATCTATATTGAAAAATAAATTAGGATTTGATGAAGCTTTTAACTACAAGGAAGAACCTGACTTGGATGAACCATTGAAAAGGTCAGTGTCTGATAACTCTATCTTTCACCTAGAAATTTAAATTACTTCACCACTTAATATGCATCTTAGAATCTACTCCCTCCAATACTTTTTGTCCTTTCTTAAGTTACACTTTGGAGATGTCTAAAATTTTAATGCAGTTTTTATCTTTTTGTCCTTAATTATTTTTATGTTGATTATAACATATGGTTACTCATTCTCTATCTCTCACCCTCTCTATAAATAAGGTATATTTTGACAAAAGAATACATTTTTACATACTCATTGCCTTTGACGAACTTAATTTACAAAACTTGATTATTTGTAATTTATAAAAGGGGTTAAGATGCAATTTTTGCCCCAAAAGTAAGCACTTGGGAACTCTGGGTATCCGGAAGTTTTTCAATGAGCAATTATGCCCAGAACTAACCAAAATGTAGTAATTTTACCCCTTGCCTTTAAAAATGTTTACGGTCAACATTAATTTTATAATAGTCAATGCTTGTTTTTTAACTGTTAGGGCGAATTTGCTGCTTTGTTAAAAAACTTTCAGTTCCCAGCACTTTGGAGTGGTTACTTCCAGGGAGAATTGGCAACCCTTATAAAAAAGTGTCAAAGGGATTAATAGATATGGATTTGCATATTAGGTACTTCCCAGAAGGCATTGACCTTTACTTTTAGAACGTTGGGGGTAAAACACTTGATGCAATACTTTTGAATACGAGAGTCCATGGCCGTATACCCGTTTGTGGAATGGTCTCACAATATAATCTTGATCAACCTGAATGCGTAAAAAATTTAGCACAAGTCATTTTTAGGAGAATCCGTATGCAGTGATTTAATGTACATGATCTTTATCACCTCTATCCCAAATTATGACAGTTCATTCTACCTCTTATCAAAGAAGGGAAAATAGTTTATGTGGAAGATATAGTTGAAGGCCTTGAGAATGCCCCTGCAGCTTTGGTTGGCCTCTATACCGGTCGCAATGTCGGAAAACAAGTCATTGTCATTGCTCGCAAGTAAACTTTGGGGTATGGACCCTCCACATTTAGTAAGTTTTGGCATGGTATAAATGTAGATGATGGTAGCTACGACAAATTTTATCCCTACAAGTGAGTTTGGCTATAAATGAGCTTATCTGAAGATTTAGTTGTTGATAGAACATAATGGTGTCGTACAATCCATATATCAATCTCACCTCTAGTCGAATAAGACCTTTTTGTTGTTGTTGTTATTGTATATGAAAATTAAGTTGCACAGTGAAGAATTTGAAAATGATTCTTGTATATGTTTCACTCTGTTTCCCAAGTATATGATGCATTACAATATATTATTATAGTCCAGAGTATGTTCTATGAAATACCAACTAAACAAATAACAACTTAAAATTTCACTCAATGTTAGTATCAGCAGACTTCATTCCCAATTCCATATTAGAGTTTCCTTCTCAAGAATTAAATCAAAAACTTCACATGCATTCCACAAATCAACTCGTAGACATTGAACCATACGTGCTTGTTTAGGATCACGTTTTAAAACTTTCAAAAGTGTTTATTCATGTAAATCAAAACAAAACTCATTTCACATACTTACTTCGCATACTGTAAATCACGATTGAAAAGCTGTTTTGAAAGCTTTAATCGTTATTTCAAACAAGCACATACCTTAAACAAATTCCTTTACTACACAATTACACAAACCTTGCGTGCATTTTATATTAACTCATAAAACAAACATCATACCCCCACCATTCAACAACCATACAAGTATATAACCTTCAAATATCAAAGTAATTTCACAAAAATCCCAGTATTCCATTCCAAAATTTATTTTAAAATTTAAATAGGACAGCTTCTAAATTCAAAAATTATCCACCAACTTATTCAAGGATTAAAATAGATTTTTGTTTTATTTCTATAACGAGTTTCTTATCAAGATTTTCCTTAAGCAAATCATAAGATAAATTTCTTCTTCTCTATCAATATCTTAGTCTGATAGCTTTCAATCAATTAACTCTAACTCCTTCCTTCCTTTCTTTTCTCAACCAGCAGCAAACAACACTGAGAAGAAGGCTGTGTTTGGTTTGAGGTGAGGTGAGGTGAGGTGGGTGAAGGTGGGGAAATTACCTTTTTGGGTTAAAGGAATTTAAATTTTGAGCGGGAATCAAAAATTTTGAAAAGAATAAGAAAGTAAATTTTGGGCGGAACCCAAAATTTAAAAAAATGATAGGGTAAATTTTGGATTTCTTTTGTCCAAAAAGATAATTTCCCCACCCTCTCTCACCTCACCTCACCTCACCTCAAACCAAACACAGCAGAAAGTATTGGGCATACCATATCTGAACACATGAGGAAGAAATGAGGGATCAAACAGTTGACCCCAAACTTCACTTGGAGCAACAGAGCAAAGAGACAGAGATGAGTCTGATGCTGAAGAACCAAGAAGGAAACACACACACACACAGAGCAATGCAAACTTCAATGGAATCCCCTTGTTACAACAAAGGGAAGAAGAAAAGCGGACTGCTCACCCCACTCCACCCCGGCGACGAACAGCAACGGAGGACGAAGGAGAGGACGAGGAATGCAACCATGATTTGCAAGGCAAAGCAAGAAAAACGTTATCAACGGAGATGGAGAGAGCTAGCTAAACATATAGCGAATTCCATCAACAATGCAAAAGATGTAATCAATTTCCATTTGAAGAAGTTTTATAGTGATTTACTAGGTCAAACATATGAGGAGCTGAAGGGTGGTCTTGAATCTTGATATTATAATTTTCAGTTTTACATTTCGTGAATCTAAGAGATGATTAAAAGATACGTTAGTTGCATTGAGTAATAATGGGCTTACTTATTTGGTATCACATGCGATTTATCTCTTGAATACTATTTGGAGGAAGCAAAATCTAGCCATGTGTCGTGGGCAAGGGTAAGTCTGATGGCAACAATTGAGGAAGTTAGGCAAGCTGTTCAATTCATAGACCTAGCCTTTTCTAGCTTAGCAACTCTAATTAAGCCTTGCTGATTGGTTAAATCAGTCTGTGACCGGGACCTATTTTCTCTCCAATTGTCTTCATGTTGCTTTGTTTTGGGTCCGAAACTGACATATTGATTATAAACATCAACTAGTTATTTACTGCATCAATAAATGTATCATTCACATCCCTCGTAAGTTCTCTTTAGTGATTAACATTACTTGGCAAGAAATACTGCTTTACTTTTTGAAATTTCAAATGTTAGCATCAAGATCATTCCTCAGTTATCATGTCGTCTATTCATATATAGCAGTTTATGTTCTATATATATTTGTAACTTATAAACCTTGTTCATTACTGGAATATCATTTTGTCTTTAAAAAAAAAAGAGATGAAGGGTAGCCTTTAGTGGAGCAGTTGTTAGGCAACTTGCTACCAGCAACTTTGCCTCAAAAGTTTTTTACCTTTTTTTTAAAAAAAATTTCCATACGCATCCTATATCTCGGTAAGTGCAAGCAAAATGAAATTTTGTAGGGTTAATATAATTTTTTGTCCTTATAATTTACTCTCATTTTCATTTTGATTCCTATAATTTTAAATCATAGGTTTTATTACGGGGTAAAATGGTCATGTCCTAGTTTTATTAAAATATATGGACTAATGTTTTAGACTGAAAGAAACTTAAGAGATCTAAACTTATAGTTTGAAATTATAGGGATATAAACCAAAATAAAGCTAAATATTGTAAACAAAAAGAAAATATCATTACATTAATAAAATAATTTATATTTAAAAAAAGAAGAAGAAGTGAAACGGGAAAACGGGCTCATAGGCTAGTCCATGCTTAAGTCCTTTCTTTACACTTGTCATTGCTGGACCCCAAGGCTTAAAATACTCACATACCCCTGTTTAAGGTTCGGCTCTTGAAGAAAAAGTACTTGATCGAGTACTCCGATGAATCCAAATTGTATTTTAGCCTCCTACTGTATTGGCCCAAGCCTTCATGAATATTTGCAAGATGGTTACTTACGCCTGGCCCTATGGCTTTATTTCCTTAGAGGATTGGACTGAGCTCATTCTTAACGTTCTATAAAAAAATAATATCTTAGGGTACCAATAGGATTGGGTCTAGCGGGATAGATTAATCCATCATAATATGATGAAGAGGTGCCTATAAATAGTATCTCAAACCAATAAAAGGATAAATATGCCTAGCAAAAACAAATTCTTAAGGTACTTTATTCACTCATAAAAAAACAAGATTCATTCATGTGTGTGTAGTAATTGATTTATAAATTTAATTTATAAGAATAATATTTGTATAATTAAATGAAATTGAAAAGCAAATAATAATACTACCTTACAATATAACATGATTTTGGCTTCATAATTGATTCTATGCACGTTTGATATAGCGATGAATAAATGTGATTTTAGATTATCATTTTCTAAAATCACTTATGGTTATATAATTTTTTGCCGACAAAACAACAAATTTGTATTTATGTAATAAACAAATAAAATACAAAAGATTGTATCATATTACATACATCTCTTAAAATATAGGAGAGGTTCCACAGAACTAACCTAGTTTTAGTAAATATTTTAACATGTGACTTTTTGACAAGATGACAAAAAAGAGGAAAGTAGCATAGTTCATGAACTCAAACCGGATCGGCCAGTCCATCCCAGGAATATACTGGTAAACCGGTCCAGTTTGGCATCCTATTCGGTTCACTTTTTTTTATATATATAATTTTCTTTAGGAATTCATATTAATAACCCTGAAATCTTCAATTTCTCACCAGTTTGACCTTGGATTAGCTCCAACTTGGCCCTGATCTAACCCACTGATCCTTAACCCAGTACCCTGACATGTTCAATACCCGATCCAGATTCGTGAACCTTGGAAAGTACTGAGGGTCTGCCAAATAGCGTTGGGTGAGGATAAAATTTAGAGCATCCCGTAGAGCCCCTAGTTGTTGTAAGTGTAGAATGCCCAGACGAATAGGAGGCGCAATGGTCCAACTATTATATAAGATCTGATTGTAGTGTACCTGAACACAAACACAACGATTCCCAGTCTTAAGCTTGTTAATGCAGAATTATAAAACCCAAGATTGCAGAGGCTGATCTCGTACTATTGTCTTCTTCAGGTCAGCAGATCCCGGGAGTTCTTGCTGTACGATATAGAATTCCATCTGCTGTTTGGATTTGGTAGCAAATGCAATAGCTCTTGCCTGGGCTATGCAAATGACTTGTATGAAAAAATCTCTTTCCTGCATGATAAAAAATATTTTCGCGCATACCAAATAAACTCAAGTAATTGAAAAGGCAAAAAAGATAAGAAATTACCATTATTTTTATAATCATGTAACCACTGCACTATCCACTGCAACAACAATCTTAAAGGGTACTCATAAACTCTAATTCCCAACTATTATAATCATGTAACCACTATTTTTATAAGAAATTAACATTATTTTTATAATCATGTAACCACTGCACTATCCACTGCAATAACTATCTTAAAGGGAACTCATAAACTCTAATTCCCTAATTACTACCAAACCAAGAGGCTTTAGCAAAAGAACAGTGAAGAAATAGATGGTCTAAAGACTCATTATCAGAGACACAGAAAGAGCATACCCCGGAAACAGTCAATAAGCTTACTGATGGTTATATAATTACCATAAATAGTAAAGAGTATGAATTTTATAAATTTATTGATATTTCCATAATTATATTTAATAATTGCTAATATTAAATCTAATTTAATAAATGACCTAAATATTTAATAAATAAATTTATATTTAAATATAAAGTTGTTTATGGTTTCTCTTTTTTTCTTTTTTTTTCCTTTTTGGACTGATGTTTATGGTTTCTCTTTAATGGGTGTCAAAATCATTACCTTGCCTTATCTTTGTTAAGTTTTTTAGTTTATATAATATTATTCTGACTATATGTAATTTGTAAAACTCCTATTTACTAAATATCATTTTTTCTTGAATAAAAAATATAATTTTCATTTAATAATTATTATTAAAAATAATTTTAAATTTTATGTGAAGTACAAATCTTAAATAAAAGACATCGTATATCAAATAAAAAATAAATTAAATGGGCAAAAAGTTATATAGGAAAAACTTTAATGTTGAAACTTCGTTGGGATTTTATCAATGCTGAAGCACCAGCTTATTTCTTATGTTCAATATGTCGCACAAAAATAAAATTACGATTGATGATCAGGTCTCATGAAAATTACCCGATCGACATAAATGGTTTTTTTTTTTTGGACTCAAACAAAATTATCTAGGCTTCCATTACTAAATCAAATAGGCACTTTTAGTATGTTACAGGACTATTTGGATTTTTTTTTTTAAGGAAAAAATCATGATTTTGATCCTAACATGAATCCTGGCTTAGTAATCATCTCAACCACACTACCCCACTCACAAAGCAATCATTGCCATATATATATTTAGATTCTATGCATAGAAGATTTAGCCACCATGATACGTCAATTTTTCCTCCATGAGATTGGAATACAATCCCCTAAAGTGACAAAATATCTTGGACATGACCTAATCCCCATGAATGATACCTGGGCTCAACGTTACCACCACTCCCCCAACAGTATGTCTTGTCTTGGTGCTTTCTTCAAATGGAAAATTATCACTCTTTTAGTAGGGTTCATGTGAACCTATTTGGAGGTGGCTATAAACTAACTTAAGGCATTAGCCAGGTTCTTTTTTATAAAAATTAAAATAAAGTTGCAGTTATATTAATAAATATGTTAAATATAAATTTCTCTTTTCATAAATATCCTCATTTAATAATTGGTCAGTGGCTTTTGATAATTAATCTCGTTAATAAATACTATTTTTAATAAGGATATAAAATAAACTTTTTAAATAAATACTCCAGAAAAGATATTGTTTCCTGTAAATTGAACCAGGAGCACCCTACAAAATTCTCTTGTAAAATATCAGAGGGAATATTTAGTCTATAAGTATATGTCATTGGTGAGGTAAGCAACCATCCCACCAACCTTGTGTCTAGTCCATTAGTCTAGCGTCATTAGAGCCTTTATCACAGTTGTAGAAAAATCAGTTTTAAGATTAATTAAAAACGATATTTTAGATCGGTTTTAGATCTGGTCTTGATACAGTCAGTCTTAAAAGTTTGCTATTTTTTAGACCGGTTATAAAACCGGTCTTAAAATAATTATTTTTCGACCGGTAATCAAAGAAACCAGCCTCAACTTTTTAGACTGGTCATAGAGATAACCGGTCTTAAAAGTTATAATTTTACATTTGCCCAGTAAGTTATTTCCCCTGTTTTACATTTCACTCAGCAAGCAGTCATTTCAACGACATCCAAATAAATTCTTCTCTTACACAGTTTAACAAACATCTTATACAAATCACATGAAAATCCAAAATGAAAGTAGACATAGATTCACCCATATCTGTTGATATACATGTAATAGCATAGATGGAAATTAAAAATTAGAACCACCTGAATCAGATGAATTAGCATCAACAATAGGCCTTGAAAAAAAAAGCATCAACAATAGGCAAGAGACCCTTTAACTCAGACTCAGACAAATTAAGCTCGTTCTTTGCATTTGAGATGGCCCTCTCGTGCCTTCATCCTATATGAATTTAAATTTGCATGCAAAAGATAGTTATTCTTCTAGTTTCTAAATAATAAAATAGTACAAATTTGTAACAACATTGATTCACAGCATACCAGTTCACATTGCCTCTAAGAGTGTTTATTTCTCCATTGTGACCTAATAAGCACATAGGTTGAGCTCGGTCCCAGCTAAGGCACCTCATTTCCTTCATTTTTCTGTGATGACAACAAAAAAAGTAATTTTATATATACCAACAACAATATATATGATAATTATTTTAACTAACTAACCTTCAAAGTAGTTTTATAAAGGGATATCCTCCCATATCCCTTCATGATGATCGTTTCTTGTGCCGTGTTCATTTTCTGCTTCATCTTCTTCGTTTAATTCTGGTAAATCCCTAGAAAAAGAATGAATCTCAAGAAGATCATTCATTGAACAACTTTCCTGATTAATGTCAACGACCTTTTTTTCCTTGGAGAGCTACAAACCACATTTTATTTGATTGATCGGTTACATAGAACACTTGTTTTGCTTGATATGACATAATAAAAGGTCCATCTCCAAAACTTCTACTAATCAGATCAACCAATGTAAATCCCAATTGATCAATCATCACACCATTGTTGACATCAACCCACTTGCATTTGAAAATGGGAAATTTAATTTTAACATAATCAACCACCCAAATCTCCTCAATAACCCCATAATAAGGTATAGCTGCCAATCTAGGGTTTTTATCTTTCGAACTAGAGAAGTGCATAGATTCAGCCACTAACATAACCCCACTGTTCAGGACGGTGCTCCTATCATCAAGGGACTTCATGCAAAACGTATAACCATTGATCACAAATGAAGTCTAAGTTATGACATCAACCTTAGGACCACGTGCTAACCATTTAATTGTATCAGAAACACATTATTCTCCATCAACCTTTTGTTGGAACCAATGTGCAAAAGTTTTGTTATACTCCCTAATTAACCTTTGTTCGGCCATTCGACTATTTTTGTTCCGGACAATTTCTTTATGAGCATTAATGTAATCTTGAACTTCATCAACATTATTCAAGATGTACAAGTGGACTTGTTGCAATTCATCATAATCAACACTTTTTACTGTAGCCCCGTGTCTACCCCTTTCTTCATCATGACGTTCAGGAAGCCCAATATATCTTACATTTGACAGGTAATCTTGACAAAACTCCATGGCTTCTTTAGAAACATATTTTTAAACAATAGATGCTTCGGGCCGATTTGCATTCTTTACATACCCTTTTAGGATTTTCATAGTTCTTTCAATTGGGTACATTCACCGCAAATAGATAGGGCCACACAACTTTATCTCCCTTACTAGATGAACAATTAGATGTATCAGGCTACTCAAAAAAGAAGGAAGAAAAAGCTTCTCAAGTTGGCACAAGATCAGATATCCTTCATTTTCCAATTCATCCAATCTTTCTGTCTCAATGACTTTAAGCAGAAACAAAGTCAAGTCAAATTATGTTGAAGATCATATTTGGCAATGCCACAAATAGCTACTGGGAGTAGTTGTTGCATTAAAACATGACAATCATGAGACTTTAGCCCTACTAACTTCAAATCTTTCATCGACACAAGCTTCCTTAAATTTGAAGAATACCCTGAAGGAACTTTCATGCCATGTAAACACTCACAAATGCTTCTTTTCTCAACCATAGACAAAGTATGAGTAGCTAAAGGACAAAAAGTTCTCTTACCATATGGCTTTAGATGCAAGTCTTCTCATATCCCCATTTCTTGCAAATCTAATCTTGCCTTCACGCCATCCTTAGAACTACCTTGTATGTTAAGCAGTATCCCAACAATACTATCACATACGTTTTTCTCCACATGCATGAAATCAATACAATGTCTGACATCAAGATTGTGTCAATATGGAAGATTGAAGAAGGCAAACCTCTTTTTTCATTTATTTTTTTCATTACTAGTCTTTGTAGTTTTAACAAAGATAACATTGATATTTTTCACCTTTTCATAAACTTGCTCCTTAGTCAATCCCTTAGGAGCATCTTCAAACTCTTGTCCACCAAAAAAAGCTTTCTTTAATCTACGATATAGGTGGCGTCATCTAAGAAATCTCCTGTGGCCAAGATAAACTATCTTTCTTCCATGTTGAAGTTGATGGTAGCATGTTCCTTCTTGACAAATCAGACATGCAAGGAAGTCATTTATAATACAAACAATCATGGCTCGTATTTTAAAAACCTCCTTCTTGTTCGTGTCAAAAACATCAACACCTTCGTCCCACAACTCTTTCAAGTCTTTGATCAAGGGTTTTAGGTAAACATCTATGTCATTTTCAGGTTGTTTTGGTCCCGAAATCAACATAGACAACATGATGCACTTTTGTTTCATGCATAATAGAGGAGATAAGTTGTAAATTACCAATAGAACAGGCCATAAACTATGTATGCTTCTCAGGCTACCAAAAGGATTCATGCCATCCGTGCTAAGCTCAAGCCTAAGGTTCCTAGGTTCTTCACTGAAGGTAGGAAATAATTGATTGATTTTCTTCCATTGAGAAGAATCAACCGGATGTCGAAGCTTTCCATAGGATATCCTCTCATCCACATGCCATCTCAAATTTTTTGCATCGTTTTCATTAGCAAACAAGCGCTTAAACCTTGGTATGACTGGAAGATACCACAACACTTTTACAGGGGCGTTATTTGATTTGTACCTCGAGGTTTCACATATCGGACACTGTTGTTCCTTTTCATACTTTTTTCTATACAATATAGAATCATTAGACATGCATGGATCTTTTTATACTTCATCCCTAGTGGACATAGTATTTTCTTAGCATCATAATATCGAAAAGGCAACACATTATCATCTAGAAGCATGTCCTTAAAAGCCTCAAGCATTTCTGAAAAACTCTTGTCGCTTCATCCATGCCGTGCTCTCAAGCTTACCAATTTCAATATTGCTTTCAACAATTGGTATTTTTTACACCCTGGGTACAGCGGTGTCTCAGCATCACTGCACATATTACCATATGCATGTGATTGCTCAAAAGCCTCTTCTCCTATATCATGAATAATATCCTCTATCTGATCATCCGTATCCGTGTCATTATCATCAAAGCCCACTCCCCCTGTTGAGATGAACTTGGCATTTCTAATTCTTCACCATGCCATACCCATACTGTATAACTCTTACAAAATCCTTCACAAATTAAATGTGTATATATCTCTGCAGCACTTAGTCGCTTCTCATTCAAACATACTACACAAGGGCAATAAAACTTCCTACTACCATCATCGGCATTTCTTCTAGCAAAGTCTAAACAACCCCTCACCCCATTATCATATTCAATACTCGTTCGTTTAGCTTTTATCCAACTATGATCCATATCTATCTCAACACTTGTAGCACCCTATACCCAACAGTAAAAGGATAGACAAAAAAACAACCATAAAGTTTTAGAGGTTTCAAAGAATTTTAACATGCACTATTTGAAAGTAGTAAAAAAATAGAACTTAGAATCAAACAATCACACTAATACTGACAATAACATGGACAATCAAACTACAATCACAATAAACCAATAACACTGACAATCACACTAAACTAATAACACTGACAAGCAAACAATCACACTAAATTAAAACAAAAGTAAACTTAGAATGGTATTACTCCAAGCCAATTATCATAAGTCAAAGAGCACCTTATTTAATTTTGGTCCAAAACAAGAAAAACGTATATAGTAATAAAGTCATCGATCACACAGTTTTCCCTTTAACCTTAATTACATTTTTCTACAATTATTTCGTGTCTAACCACTATATAATCTCAAAGTTAATATTGTTGAGAATAGTAAATACAAGCTGAAAGTTGAGGGCTTTAATTAACAGAACACTAACTTGATTGAAAACCAAAGAGTGAGCTTCTACCCAAAGTCACGGTGGCAAAGGGAAGTCATGGCCGAGGAGAATGGTCACTGCCGAGAATAAAGGTGGCGGTGGAAGAGAGTGACGATGATCAAAGAACAGCGACGAGGAACACAACAACGACAACGGTAATGACGGACAAGAGTGGAGCAAAAGAGGAACGGGGAGCGATAGAGGAGTTCAGAACAAGCAGCGACAAAGGTCACAGAGAAATGACGACAAGAGAAGAAAGGGTCCAGAGTAGGGGTGTTCAAATCCCGGGATGGGACTGAGATCACCCATTCCCAGTTCCCGTCCCGGGGGATGGCCGGGACTGGGATGTCATTCCCAGTCCCGGTCCCAAGAAATTCCCTGGACAACTGGGACCAGGATCGGGAATTCCTGGTTTTAATAATATAATTATATTAGTTAAATTTTTATAATCTAGTGTTTAAAGTGATTATTTAACACCTAATAAGATCATAAAAATCACACAAATTGAACTAGAATTGAAGAATAACATATTATTATTAATATTATTATCACATTCATCATTTTTGTTATTATCATTATATATTATATAGTTAGGATTTATATCACGATATATACGATTTAACTCTAACTAAATATGTGATATACATTTTATCAAATGATAACTTAATTTATGGGATAAAAAATACAAAAATAAAATAATAACCTAGTTTTTAAGGAAAAATGAAAAATAAAAATAAAAAAAACCGGGACCGAGAATTCCCGGGATCATAAGGTGTGATCCCGATCCCAGGTTTTTTAGATCCCAGTCCCGTTTTTCCCGGTCCCAGTCCCGGCCAGGACAGGAAATTCTCAAGATAAAATGTCCGAAACCGGGCCGGGACAACTGGGACCGGGATACTTTGAACACCCCTAGTTCAGAGCGCAGGATCTGGGCGCACGGGAGTGAAAATAAGTCAAAATATCTCACCTTTTAGACCGGTTATCCATTAAAACCGGTCTTAAAAGGGAGAAAAAAATAATTTTAAAAATTTTTCATATTTAAAACCAATTTTCATAAAAACCGGTCGTAAATATAACATTTAAGACCGGTTTTCAGAGAAACCGGTCTTAAAAGTTAAAAATTTTAAAATTTTAAAATATTTTTATATTTTAAGACCGGTTTATTTATAACCGGTCTAGATAAGTTTATATTTAAAATTTAAAAATTTTGATATTTTAAGACCGGTTTTATTTATAACCGGTCTAGATAAATTTTTTAAGAACGGTTATTTTTAGAACCGGTCTTAGAAGTTCTATATATTTACAAAACTGCCACCGGTCAAATTTTAAGACCTTATTTGCTAGAACCGGTCTAAATGTGGTGGTCTAAAAAGGGAATTTTGTACTAGTGTCATCTATTTTTAAGTTGCAGGTATGTTGTTTCATATGGAAATTTCGTGGTTGGAATACATCTTCATAGCAACACTGGTAGTATGTAAGTTGATTTGAGTTGTGCTCGAGAACATTGTCCTGAAAAACATATTCCACAATCCCTCAGTAAATTGAGATGCAGGTGAGAAGTAAACTCAACTAAAGATGATCTTAGAGGAGGAAGAAGAGAATGCTTAAAAGCCCAAGAGCGGTGCATTTTAGCTGTAGCTAGCATCTCCTTATATAGGTTGTGGATTCACAAAGACGTTGAGCACTCTTAAACACACTATTGAACTTATAAATTGCACTACACATGTGAGGTAACAATGCAACCCTGTTCAAGAGTCGACATATCCCTAGTAGCTCCACATCATTATATTTTGAGTAAAGGTGCAATTTTAACAAAAATGTTTTGTGCCAAGGGCAACTAGCACCATACAATTTTTAGAGGGACTAAAACACACACAAACATTGAAAAGTGGGGCAATTTTATGACACCTATTAAGTCCAAGATAAGGTCTATTAGTTTAAGCAGAGTGGGTCCCATCAGTTGCACAGTTGTCATCTATTTGTCTCGTTTAACCGTTTGAAAGCAACACATCTAATCCCTTTAATCCTTTGATCATGGAGATCTTTCACAGCTGTCATATATTCCTCCTCCTTAAGCCATCCGTCAAAGATGCATCTTCGTCCCTAAGCCCTCAATTAAAGATGCCCGAAGACCTCTACTCCCTTTAATTCTTTCAGACGTGATGGGTAGGAGTGAGTTAACTCCATCCGGTTCCTTTGTTGAAGAATCGATCGGCAAGAAGGAGGAAGCAATGGAACTCATAAATATCTATCGAGAAGGAGGAGGAGGATTCAAAATCGTCGGAAGTGGTAGGTGGGAGTTGTGAATATCCATCAAACTCATAACTCTGAACCTTCTTATGCATCTATAAATATCTATAAAACTCAGAACTAAAGGAGTCATTAGTGTCATCGAAATGCAAAAGCTCAATCGCAAAGATGGTGTCATCATCATCTTCTACGGTTGGAAGATGCAGAAAGAGTGTGTCTTTACTAAGGCAACCCAGTCACGAGGATGAATATGAAGGTCTAAAGGGGTATTACCATCATAGGTCATTGGTGCCCCGATAAACGGCATGGATGAAAGGCAATCTAGGGAGGAGGTTTTATAGATGTCCAAACCACTAAAAGGTAAGGAGTGGATTTCAGAAAGTTGATTGGGTGTGGATCTTAAATTGTAAATTACAATGTTACCACATGAACAATGATAGGATAGGGGTGTGGCTACTTTGGATGGCATGATAGTGAGTTTGGTGAAAGGGCAGATACTATGATTAAGAAGCTACTTGATGACATAGATAGACTTTATGATGAGAATAACATGTCTCAAAGAGGAAAGAAGACCATAGATTCTTTGAAGAGCTCGACGCAATACGAGGTAAAGTGAAGATTCTTAAACACAAAGATGAGATTAATGATACGAAATTTAGAATGGCGAAGTTGAAGTTCAAGGTAGCCTTGGCTTTATTGTTAATTACATGGGTGTGGTTGTTTATTATGTAGTGTGATTGTGAAAATGAAAAACAATCAAAGGTGAAGAACAAGCAAATGCATGTATGTGCTGAGGCATTGTTATATATATGTGTTGTATAATGTTGTTATGTCAGATGCTTCAAATTGAACCAAGTTATATATATTCACAATGAAAAGCCATCATAAAATTCCCAGCAAAATTTCTTTTTTATTTGCCAACAATTCCCAGCTGATATATACAACATATTATATATATATATATATATATATATCTTAGTGATACTATACCTATAATGATACAATGAAGACATGAATAGTTGAAGAAAAAATTGTGAATTTAATTGCTATAATTTAGTTGTCACAAATGTTCCCAAAAGATGAACATGACATTTCCAAAAGATAAACCTATGGACATTTCCAAAATATGGTTGCAAGCAACATATGGTTACACCTAATTTCCAAACTATGTTTGTAAGCAATATTTGGTTGCACCTAATTTACAAAATATTTTCAAAATAATTGGCATCAACATGCCATGTACAAAATACTATGATATAAGTTCACAAAATATATCTGAATCACCACCTAGTTACTCAACCCCTTATTTATGAGAGTTGGTGTGTGGGTCTTCTCTTTTTAATAATACTCTATGTCTATGATTGAAGTTGGGAGGTAGTAATACATGGTTGCCCCTTCCACTTGAATCCTAGTGCTTTAAATGGTAGTGTTAGTGGATACATATTCTGTCCAATCCTCCTTGAACCCTCTGATGCACTCAAACTTGCAACTCTTAATAGTCTGATTCACTTCTCATTTGGTATGCGAAATGTCCTTTAAGTGTCAGCAATGGGAATGATATTGTACTGTGCATTCCCCTCACTAATTAGAACTTTCGAAAGCAGTCTAGGCTATAAAGAGAACGGTAAAAAGTAAGCTGCAAACAAGTGTCATGAATAATATTCAAAGGAAAAAGAATGCATACTGACATTGTATATGGCTTTGCCAGTTTCTTCATCAACTCTTATACCCATTCCACCTTGAACTCTATTTTTATAAACACTTCGTTTTGGTGGCTGTTTGGACAGTTTTGAGGGAATAAGTAGTGGATAGGTGACTTGTGATTATTGTGATGGTTGAGTTTCTTGTGGTTGCTGTGAAAGTTGTCTCACTTCTTGTCGTTGGGAAGCTTGACTTGCGTCTTACTGCTGTGAAGGTTGGGTGGGTTGTATTCTTTTCCTTTTTTTAGCTTAAGAGTTGCTGGAAGAAGGTGCCTAATTCAATCACAACAATTTCCACAGTAAGCATTAAGCATTGTCAAACCAGTTGAAATAGAAATAGGAATTTAATTGATAACAACTTGAATAAAGGACGTGTTTACATGTTGATTTGTTGTGGCCTTCCTGTCTGTAAATGGTACATCTGTTTGTAGAGCCTCTTTTGCTCAACTTCTCAAGTCCCTTTTGTGTGTGTTCAGCTAATGTAACTTTCTTTTTTATGCTTCTTCAGTCCTAACCCTTTTCTTTCTTGGTCATCCATGTAAGGAACAAGCTGGTGGTGGTTGCATAAGAAGAAATTTCTTGCCTTCCCAATATTGCTTACCCCCAGCAGGTTGAAATTTGGTCTTATAGCTAGTAATATAGGTGTCCTTGTGGTAATATGGGAAGATTTGGGTTATAGGATCTAATTTGGAATGGTACATAGCACATATACTGTGTTGGCAAGGTATTCCAGTTAAATCCCAAGCCCTACACGTTTACTTCTTCTGACTGAGGTCTACCGTGTACCTATCTTGTCCTTCAACCACTTATTATCCATAATCTCCATTGAAGTATATTCTACATTTCACTGCTAAGTACTTATTAGTTTCAAACAACTCCAAGTACTTGGGGCTATAATTTCCCTTTGAACATCTAACAATGTTCTCACTTTGAGCCCATTTCTCCATCATTTTAACCCTAATTCCATCAAACATTCTAATCACAGGGAGAAATCTATATTCATCAATCCATGCATTTAGGCTTTCACTCATATTGTTGACATCTACTTGTAAAGTATGATCTTACCCACAATTCAGGATTGTAACCAACTGCATCCTCGGCTACTTGCTTCCTTAAACGTCCAAGTACTATTAGATTATCATTGAATTGTTCCCTAAAAGTACTCCATGTACAAGCAAAGAACCGCTTCTTCAGCTCATTGCCTCTCTATTGTTTTCTCCAATTCACATAAATGTTCCTTGCACAGACCTTATGCTCAGCTAGAGGGAGCACCTCTTTAATAGCATGTGATAAGCCCTATCATTTAAGTATAATTAGCATCAATTGTAATCAAAACATTAAAAATTAAATAGCTTTAATTACCTTTTGCATATCTAACATGAAGGTCAGCTTAACTCCATTACCCAATTCAAGTGAGGACCGAACGTTTTCAATAAACTAGCTCCAGTTATCACTATTCTCTTTTTGGAAAGACAAATGCTAAAGGGTATAGTAAGTCATTGGCATTAACACCAACTGCAGTAAGCAAAATGCCTCTAGCTTTTCCTTTTAAAAAGGTCCCATCAACCCAATTAAAGGCATACAACTATGTTTCCACCCACCTGCACAATAGTCCATACAATTACACAAACAGAAATGTTTTTAAAACTGCAATAAGGAATAAAAAATAACAATAACACATAATTTTCAATTTCATACAGTTAAACTACATAGTATTAATTATTAAACCATCAATGAAAAATAGTGGACGAACAACAATAACCTTTCAAGACCATAACACATACCTTTGAAGCATTGAAATATAGGTACATCCTATTGAAAACTCTATGTCCTAGCTACAATGACTCTTTATTTATCTCTACATTGACATTTGACCCTAGATTCAATATCCTTAGCTCATTGCAATATGCTTCCAACCTACCAAACTCATCTTTAAAGCTCCTATTCATGTCTTGTATTATCATCCTCTTTGCCTTCTTGCACTTGTGAATACTGACATGCACCATGAACTCATGCTCAACATCTCTTTTCATGTCATTGACACTATACTTTGGCTTCTCTTAGATTTTTTCCTTAAAGTGTTTAGCCATCTACCTCATGGTAGACCTTTAGTCCTCATAAACCCTAAAACAACTATGCTTATGCCACAACATCTTTACCTTGTACCCTACATTTAACCTATCTCTGGATGCATATAATATGAATGGGCAACCCTCTTCACAAACAGCTATTACTAACCTCTCCTCACTTCTCACTATTTTCACATTAACCCCATTTTTAATGGCATACCTATAGATAGCCCTCTTAAGCTCTGCTTTGTCCAAAAATGTCATACCCACCATGAAAAATGGCTTACTATCAGACTCATATCATTAACAGGCCCATTACTCTGGAGGCCCAAATCTTCCCCATCATCCTCACTTGCATCCAACCTTAAGTCCATTCAAGTTCATCCTCCATACTCTCTTCAGTATCCGACCTTCCACTTTGTACAATATAGCTCTCATCTTCACTATCATCAATAGCACTACCATCCTCACAAACTGGTGCTTTCCCCTTCTCTCGAACAAGAACAACAATGTTTTCTATGTTACCTAGTATAATTGTTTCATCAAGTCCATCAATATTAACTATGTCCTCAACCTCTCTATTACATCAATTGCTTCTGTTGCAACTTTCTCCTTCCCTTCATTATCAACTGCAACTCCTTTAGCAACATTCTTGAAAACCCCTCTATCATTTATGGGTATAATACTTTCAGTAACATTTCCCTCAGTTGTATCCCAACTATTGCTATGCATAAAGCAGATAAAATTTACCTTCTTCAATAACATTTTGTACCTCTATTCCACTGTCTCCTCCATATGTTCCTCTGTATTTAGACCCGTATTTATTCCACAAGTTCAAAGGGAAGGCTCATTAAACTTATAAGCCATACTTTATTTATGAAATTCCCTTGTGTGGTAATCATAAAAGAAATATCTTTCCCTTTTGGTAAGTTAAGAGGAATGGTCAAAACATTGGTGAATTTGGGCACATTTATTTCTCTATGCAAGAACACGTTATAATTTCTTACATCTAGCTGGCGAAAATCCAACAAGCACCCTATTGTTAGTAACTTGGTCATTGGTGCAAAGATTTCTTGGAACTCCACACCTTCATTTCTTTTATTTTAATCAAGAATTTTCCATTCAAGACTTAGAGCGCAAAGTGTTTGTGCCTCTCCCAACAAGTGTGCTTCCTAGAATTCAAACTTGTATTCTCCTGTGAGGTTGCTTACCACCTCAACCAAACTTTTAGCAGCTTCAATTTTCATGGAACTTCGTACCTTCAATTTAAGTAAAGCATTTCATGACCAATGTCGCTAGTGTTGAAAATGTGGGAAGTAGGTTGGCAAGTTAGGTTGAAAAAACCCACATCAAAACATATTGGTATTTTTTCAACCCAAACCTTTTTTAGGCTTTTTTAAATACCTTTTAATTTTTTGATTAAATAATTACAAACTTTTATGGACCAAATTTAAGTTGTTTCTGTATTTTCTTAAAGTTATATAATTAATTTCACACCAAAACTTTCAAATATCAACATACAATCTATTTCATATGATTATTATATGAATATAAAAATGATAAACTAATAAAAATAGAGAAATCAAACATGGAATAGCCTTCCTGTCGTAAAACAAGACTATGTTTAAACGAAGTATTAAAACCAACAAGATGATGCTTGCTGTAATAAGTGGCATGAGAACACAAGTTCAAATTTCAAGAAGCATACTTTTTTGAAAGTGAAAACCCTTTACGCTCTAAGTCTCGAAAGAAATTAAACTCAAATATAAAGTGAATTGGAGATACCTTGATCAAATAAAAAAAATTAAGTAGAAAATAATAATTTTTTTATTAAATTAGAGTTAGAAAAAAAAATAGGCTGCGACAAACCCTACTCATATGTTACAACCCTAATGTTGCTTTTTAACAATAGACCTTGCCAATTGACTCTTTTTTTCATGAACAAGTAATTATGTAATTATGAAGAAAAAGAGAAAGATACAAAGTTTTTTAACATTGTGCATATGTCGTGTAATATGTAGGAAAGCCGCCACGACACTATTTTAAATTTAGTAATAATTGTAATATGTGACTTCTTGACTAGGGAGTAAAATAAGGGGAACTAATGTGACTGATCAATATGACTTTGACCTAAAATATACTAGATTGCATCTCATAGTGCTACTAGTTGTAGTTGAAGATGACCCACTTTAACTAGAGTACAGATGTGCCATGCATGGCAACTTGTTTGATTGAAGCATACATTGATAAACATGATACACTTTCTCGGATAAGTCATTTTAATTTTGAACATTATATTCCAGCGAGGTCCACTATATCCTTGTAATTGTCGTAACCAAAAAGTGGTGTACTCATCATCTGTCTACTTTAGTCTTGAGCTTGAACCAGTTTGCTTTGGACATAAAGAAACATACTAACTTACCTTGGTTTTTGCCATATATATTACCTGAATAGGAGATAATTGTTGCCCTATATGACAAATACTGTTTCGTGTAAACCATAAACTATGTATAATATAGAAGGTAAAAGGGAATTAAAACTACTATGATCTGATAGAACCTACAACCACAAGGTTATCCATTGTTATAATAGTTTAAGCTCGAAAGAGTCAACCCGAAATCCTAAAGCACTACCAAACCAACAAGCTCTAGCAAATGGACAAAAAAAAAGAACAAATGATCTAAGGGCACATTAGGTAAGCCATAAAAAACATGTAAGACCCCACCTTACAATTTTTTCCATTTTCGCACTTTGCTGGAAACTTGGTAGAATTTTCATCAAACTTTGAAAATTCATATCTAATTGTACAGATGTCTAATTTGTATCATTTTAAAGGCTATGTGACCCTTATTAAGTCTATTTTTAATTAAAAATATAGCCTTTAGCCAACTAGAAGCTCATAATTCCCAAAATTTCTATTTTTGGATGTTGTCATAGAAACTTGTAGTTTCACTGGGCTAACTTCAAAAATATATAACTCGGTGTACAGCTCCAAATGACCTATATGACCTATCAAATTAAAGCTTGATAAGTCTACTTTTATTCTGGCAAATTTCATATTCATTAGACATCATTTTTCTATTTAAAAATGTCACACAACAAGACTGCTACACAGGAAAACTCATTGGCAGCAAATTCAGATGTTTACAATTTGTGTTTCAAATATAATCATGTTGTGTGTGACCACTACTTACCTTGTTTTATCATCCCATATGCTCTTTACTTCACCTTTTTATTCCCTTTAATATAAGAAATTTTGGATGAATAAAATTTGGGATGTTAGATTTCTCCCTACGTTGATAAAATTTGGACCTTGAAATTTTGGATATCATATAATGTCGATTATCCTCAGGGAATCCCATCTTAATATGCAACTTATTCCTGATGTGTGCATGCTTGTATACATCACGAATTATCTTATATGTGCGTGTTAATGCCTATTAGCAGTCACACATTCAGCCTGTTTCATCTCAAGGGTTACACAACCTATTACTACATTGTTTATCCATTAAGCCTCACTGCCTATCTATCTATCAGGGTTCAGGATTAATTGCCTGCTTATCCCTACTTACCATATTGTGTACACTATTTAATATATCACAGAGTGCTTGTCAGGCCTTACTACCCAAGGACATTGCCCTATGCAAACATGCACATCAGGTCTTATTGCCTCTGTTCTCTGTTTAACACAACTTTGATTGCTTAACAATCTACTAGCCTATGGATACCTAGTCCTACAGATCTTATGATCTCACGACATACTTCCACTAGTTACTCTAGACCTCATTGCCTTATCGGGACCCTACCCAATGTATTTAGTCTTACAGCTTGTATCATTGAATGTCCTAGTTTTATTGCCCTATACAAACATGTACATTAGGGCTTACTACTAACATGTCTTCCTGTTTGGTGTTCATGTTCAGGATCAAGTGACCATTTGACCTTTACTGGTCGTATTGTGTGCATTGCTCACTAGGTGCACTATTCACTGAGTAGGTAATTAATTCTATGAGGTTATTGAGAGTGATTTGCTGCCGCCATTATGTCCTACTACACTAGGGCTCATCCCAATCTCTGCTTACATACGTCACAATAAACCATATTGGTTGTATGATTGTTGACCACAACGGTCATATCACTGTAAACCACACTAGTTTATGTTACTGCACACCACATAGGGTGTAATACTATTGGCCGCACTGCCTCAGCACACATGTTTTACGCCCAGCCTCTTGACTGCAAGCAACCAAAGCTGTGCAACAAGCCTGGCCATGTCGAGCTAAGAGCCACTCGATCATAGACTGATTAGTCGCATCTTTAACATGCTCTGATAGGCTACCTTGCTGCTCAGGGCAAATCACAATAAGCCATACAGGCTATGTCACAGTATACCACACGGGTCTAATCATGACTCTGGATGATCAACACTAGTGCGAATATCAACCTCTCATGTTGACCTCAAAATTTACACATCAATTTACTATGCTTCCACTACCCACTCTGATGTTTATCTCTTCATATGAGCTTTAATAATGTCAAGATGATTTAATAGGAGTCCCACAGGAACCTCCCATAACACCTGACTGCACCCATAATTTGTGTTCCTCTATGCCAGTTACTGGATCATTTCAACTCAATGTTTTTTTCACTTCATTAGGACCTGATAGATACCAATTTATGACAATTCCTGACATATTGTCCCATAATATCTTAGCACCACTCTTAGGTGCTACTTATATTCTTCTCTACTTATATCTTTTAACACACTATCTGCCATCTACCAATTGACACCTAGTATAGCCTCAAGTTAATGGAATAACAGGAAGATCAATTATATCTCTCATTTCATCCGAGAGCTATCAACTCAATCAATCCTTTAAAGGAATATTTTATGATTATGATATTTCCCTATGCTAGACTTAACAACTAGCAACCTTTCAAAATCCCTTTCTGCAAGGATTTGTATCCGTAAGAATCTTGTTCCTCATTCCATAGATTATCACTAACCCGAACACTCTGATCAGGTACCTCAAGGATGTCATGGGTGCTTTAATTAGCCCCAAACTCCATCGAGTATATCATTAGGAGTACTTTTTCTCTACCCTACTTCTAAGGTCACTGTCTAACACAATTCTGAATATATTTGCAGCTTAAGGACACACTGGTCTACTAAGTCTTAGGGCCTCTAGACACACAGGTCCACTACAACATATCTGGCATGTAGGATCTTTCATCCTAAGGTCTTTAACCCAACTTTTAGGTTCATTATGAAATCTATAACCTCAATATCACACATATTGGGAATCATCTTCCTCAATTAAGCCCAATAGGCATGCTAAAATTGTGATCAATAATGCCTATTCTAACCTTCATGATTTTCGGGTATTATCCTCAAAACATTACTGAAAGTTCAACACTATCCACAAGGTTTACAAGGTTCAAACTTCCATCATGGAATAGAACCATAGTACAACCAATTCACATTTCGACCTAAGCACTATTTCAATTTAAACCCAATTCAGGCCTATCATCAACCTTCAGTATCATTAGCTCGGATCCTCTAGGATCAACTTATGGTATGATCACTACTTATCATATAGCACCATATATCATATCTACATACCTTTAACACCATGGTGTTACTCAAGATCATCACTTAGCATGGAGAAACCTCAAAACATTCACTATGCCTCAAGTTTCCATAACCCCATTAAATGAACCTCTCTGGGCAGTACTCACTGTACAAAAATGTTCCGAATTAAAATCAATACTTATATCATCATCATCTCTATGCTTTTAAGCATTATTTATGTCATCTATGAACTTCTAATCAAAAGTTTAAAAATCAAAAGGTTCCAAAATTCCAAGGTATTTCTTAGAGGGTCACCCATCCTAAGATTTTCCTGGGTTGAGCACGTTCAACTTTTGTGTGCCTCAGACAGTAAGATTTCCAAATGGTATATTCCAGCTCTATTTGATCTTAACCATCGGTACCCTGAGACTGCCCTTGTCTCGAACATCATGCCAACTACCTCCGGCTAACTAAATACTATGTGTGGTCTGTACATTGGCCTTGGTCATACCCTGTTTCCTTGGGTTTCATAATATCCTTAGACCATCCTCAAACTGGTATTATCATGTTAGCTGCCCTCCAGGTATTTTACTATTTCTCCAGGCTTAGCCATTCCTTTCAGGGGCTTAACTGTGAATTAGCCAAAGTAATTCACTTCATTGTTCCTGTCACTGTATAACCAAGCATATCAATATACTATCCTATTGCCAGAACTGCATGCATTATAGCCAGAACCACTGCTCTGATATCAAAATGTAAGACCCCACCTTACAATTTTTTCCATTTTCACACTTTGCTGGAATCTGGCAGAATTTTCATCAAAGTTTGAAAATTCATATCTAATTGTATAGATGTCTAATTGGTATGGTTCCAAAGGCTATATGACCCTTATTAAGTCTATTTTTAATTAAAAATATAGCTTTTAGGCAACTAGAAGCTTATAATTCCTAGAATTTCCATTTTTGGACGTTGTCATAGAAACTTGCCAATTTCACTGGGCTAACTTCAAAAATACATAACTCTTTGTGTATAGCTCCAAATGACCTATATGACCTATCAAATTAAAGATTGATAAGTCTACTTTTATTCTAAACAATTTTATAGGCATTAGACATCATTTTTCTATTTAAAAATATCACACAACAAGACTACTGCACAGTGAAACTCACTAGTAGAAAATTCAAATGTTTACAATTTGTGTTCCAAACATAATCATGTTGTGTGTGACCACTAATTGCCTTGTTTTATCATTCCATATCCTCTTTACTTCACCTTTTTATTCGCTTTAATATAAGGATTTTTTCGTGAATAAAATTTGGGATGTTACATAAAAAACACATACCTCCACCGTAATTAGATGCCTATGCTTCAATAGATAGAAAGTGGGCAGTATTCCTTTTATAATCTTCCATATAAGCAACTGCAATCATGGGGGAAGAAAATATTTCCAAACCAATTTTCATGTGATATTAATCATACCTGTATTGTGAGTGCCATTTTCCGTTAACATACGATAACTGTCCTTTATCATATGTAGATCATATAGATTGCCATACCATTTAATTGTATCCTGAGCCCGCAACAGAGGAATAGGGTCAAAAGCAAATTGTTGCACCTTCTACTTGGGGTAAAGAGATGAGACAAGCTGCCAATTCCATCTTCCATATGTATGCAGTATAAGGTCTGATACTCGCAAAGAAGAATATGTATAACAGACCCGACTGCTGCATAGGCCACCAAAGCTAACGATTTAACTGGATTGAGGCTAGGAAAGATGGTTAGAAACCATTGTCCCTGCCTTATAAGGATTTGTTTTCATATGCTAGAACTATTGTAAGTTGGTTTGAAGATATATTGACAATTAGTACCTTGCCAATTGACTTAAACTTGACCGTATACATGTAATTCCAATTCAAATCAACTGCAATGTTTTCCCAGTGGTACGTACAAGATGAAGTGTTTCCTTTCTCAACACCTCCCATCATGCTATGTGCTTCACTACCTACTTTGAAATTCCTTGGGTTCATCATTAGGAAGAGATGGTCGCTAACAAGGCATATTTCCTTAAAAGGCATATGTATTTTTTTTATTAAAAGTAATCTTGTTTGAAGCATTATTGAACAGTAAATGTAAACACCTCTTTTAGTATAAATTCAAAATTTGATTCATCATGTTGTAAGAAACAGATTGATCAACTCCACTATACCCAACCCTTAATAGTAACTAGATGTTAGTAAATTTATCTTAGTGGTGAGCTGATCTGTTCATTCGTCTAACGATTCGCCCCTTCATTTGTTAATTCCTCTTATATCATCTGCACTTCTCTATCTAGCTTTTTCCTTTTCTTTTTTCATTAATATATTGTTGCTTTCTTTTACTTTTTCATTTGCGGGTTCTTCATTCTTTAGTCCTATGTATTAATTTTTCCTTTTTGCATTTTTGTAGTGGAAAAACATTTGAAGACTGATAATTTTTTTCCTAATGAAAATATGTATATTATACATTCAAATCTTTATGGATTCCATGCCTGAAAAATCTAAAAAAATATAAAATTTGTGATAAATTGGAATGAATTACTATAATAGTATAAACTCTAACTGAAAAATGAATTTACTAAATAGATTTTTCAAAATTGAAATTTGTAGATTTTTTGACATACCTAGAGTGTAGATTCGTACTCTCAAGATACCCATATGAACTGGATCACATTGGCGGAATCCGACTATAAGGCAAAAGGCACCGGAGAAAGTAGAGAATGAGAGAAAAATTTCAGAGAGTTTATTTTTCAAAGAGGTCTGTTATGTGTGGTTGTCTCCACTCTTATTTTCCCCACACACACATAAAACCCACATAACAAAAAGGGAGAATTGCTGATAAATACCTTTTTTGGCAAATTAATTGCTGAATGCTACCATTGCACATAACGGAAGATGTTTTGCATATAATGGGAGATTGCTTGCACATTTATACGGAAGACTTTTGCACACACGGAAGATGATTTGCACAAAACGGAAGATCGCTTGCACACACAGAAGATCACTTGCACGCTTAGTAGCAAACAACAATTAATTTACTTCCAAAGTATTTTTCAACAATTCTCCCTAACAAAAACGGTTCCCAACAATTCTTACGAGAAAACTACTCCCACCAATTTGTTTCAAATAAATAGAAAATATTACTAACAAATACCCCATAAAATTAGATATTTTATTTTGATCTCAAGGCCAATATGATTGGGCCTAATCCAGAAAGGTGGATCAAGCCCATTTCCCAACAAAATTATATTCAATTAAACCACGGTTTACAGAAAATGTAGCAATGTTGATTTGCCACATTTTTTGCCAATGAGCCTTTTTCTTTGTAGTAACCACGTGTTTCCACTTTCAGCAAACTCCAATACAATGTTTAGTACGAAAAAAACAGAATTTTCTCTAAAGAAATTTCGAAAGTACATAGGAGTATTACTTTCCGATGTTGCCTTTTAACACTACCCAGATGGTAGAAACTATAGTAAAAGCATGAATTAGAGTCTCTATCCTACCACACTATATTAGGAGAGGTCCGATTAAATATAATAACAATAATAATAAAGATTTATCTCACTGTGTAGGGTTAACTATATAAATCGCATGATGTAATTATGCTCTATCAAAAACCATATATTTATATAAATTATTAACTAAAAGATCCCGCTTTAAAATCTCATTGAATATTCATTTCAGTCTTCTTTAACCTTTTTTCATAGCATTCCAATCAAATAAGTGCAAAATATAATATGAAAGTTTACTTAACATGAACAGTATTATTTTGGTTGTTAATTTAGAATTGATTAATGATATTCTACTATATTCTAACAATATACACGCGTTCAAGGTAAAAAAAAACACGCACACATGCGGGTCTGTAGGGTGATCCTAGTAGACAACACTTGTCCCCCTAGTAACCTAACAGGCTCAACATGTTGACCCAGCCTAGTGTGGCCTAGTATATCAAGGAATACTATACTATGTTATCTAATGGGGTTTATTTGGATTATTGTTCGTAAAAGTGACTTATATCCAAAGTATATTTTATAAATTGATATTAAAGTAAAAATTAATTAGTGTAATGTGATTTATGTTTGAATATATATTTATAAAAAAAATTAATTCGATAAATTGAAACTTCTTTAGATGATATAATTGAAAAGTAAGTTTTAATGTAAAATAATTGATGTATTCAATGAATAAAAATATAAATATATGAAAATTTAAAATTTAAAAGAATAATAGTAAAAATTTTAAAAAAATATTATAAAAGAAGCATATTAAAAAATTATTTTCAATAAAGAAAAGCCAATTAAGTGTGTGTTTGGAATAATGGTAGGAAAAATGACTTATTATGATTCTGACTTATTAAAAATGACTTAATAGAAAAATCAATTTTTGTAATATGATTTATGTTTGGATAAGCGATTGAATAAGTGATTTTTCATAAGTCAAAATTTGTTTGGATTGGTGATTGTATAAGTTCTTTTTTAAAAGTAAAAACTTGTTTAGATTGACGATTACATGAGTGCTTTTGTATTAATTATAACAAAAAAAATATTTAAAATTAAAAATTAGTGGAAAAATTGAAGTTAGAAAATATGATACCAAAATACAGAATTTCACATAAAATTATTACATAACTAAATATTAAAAAAATGTTCAAAAAAATTATATGAAGTTATTTGAAATTTTTTATTAAAAATAATTCCAAATGTGATATTAAATTATAAAAAAAAAATTTAATATGTCTTGTTTCTCTTAAATTTTATTTAAAAAATAATTTTTATATATTATAATTACTAAATATAAACAATTATAAAAGCAAACGGATATTTTTTTGGTTCCTGGGACAAGGTCTGGTGTTATTATTGTTTAGTTTATTATACTGTCCAGTTCTGCCTTGTTTTAATCCAACTGAAACTTGAGACGTATCATATTAATGTAATGCAGTCCTTTAAATCTAATGCCAATGTTTCGACCCAAAAAAAAAATTAATCTCAACAAGTTTTCAAAAATAAGTAGGCAAATGGGACTTAATTTTTAAGGATTCTTAACGAGCTTATTTTTTATTGCAAAACACTTTGCCAAACATAAGCAAATTGGCTTGCGTTTTTATTTGGGTTTATTGGCCAAAAAATGGGTTTATTTGGCTCAAAAAGCCAAATCAAACACTCACTTAATTTGATAAGCTTCTGGCTTCTTGAATAAAAGCTTATTTGCTTCCAATATGCTAAGCTTTGGCTCCAACTAAAGTTTAATATGAAAAAACAAAAAATCAGTTTTGAGCTTCTAACTGGAATTCTCAACAATGACTAAGTCATTAAGCTCGCATGGCTAAACCTTGTACGGGTTGTTGTTCAAAAAACTTTTGTTGAAAACATAATTATCATTAAATTGATATTTTGGATACTAATAAATATGATTCTTTCTCGGAGTGTCTTTTTGAATGTAAAAGTGAGGAATCCAATACTGGAGATTGTGAGTGTGCGAAGAGGGTGTGACTTTCCTTAATTAACCCATTATATGTATACATGATTTTTCGTGGTAATTTGTAAGAATGGATGAGGTGGAACTCAAATAATGAGCCTGGTTCAAGGAACCTTTCCAGGTGGCCTTGGAACAGGGTTTTTGGCTCAGTCTACTATGTAATTTGGAAGAACCGTTGCAAGAAAGTATACGAAGGTGTTAGTGATCTTCCGAAGGCCATGGTGCAACAAGCTTTTTCCATCTTTTTGAAGGGGTGGCTAATGGACGTTTCAAACATTAAAACTTTCGAATCCCGGACAGAGCACACAAAAGCAGTCCCTTCCTTCTACTGCTGCAGAATTATTGGTCATTCGTGCTGGGCTTCAAGGGATTTAGATTCTCTCCCGTACCATTCCCATCATTTTCCATCCTTTTCCCTTCCCCACCATTAGATTAAAATCTTAACAGTGTAGATTTAACATCTTATAAAAATATTATTATGATTTTATTTAAAAATACAAAAATAAATTTAAACTGCAAAAATTTGATCTGAACGGTACTGCTATTGAAAAAATAGAAAAAAATTCTACTCTATAATAATATTTTTATAAAATGTTAAATATGGATCGTTAAGATTTTGATATAATGGTAGAGGAGGGAAAAAGGATGAGAGTGGTGTGGGAAAGAATCTAAATCCGGGCTTCAACTATGCAAGTCTATGAGCCTCTACGCCTATTCCTTGGATGATAGTCATATGTTATTTACTGACTGTGGGTCTTCTCACCCTTTTAAGAATGAAATTGTTGATATCAAGTCTCTCACCTCCTCACATTGCGATCTAGATATCATGTGCATATCACCTTGCTAGGAACGCTCATGGAACCAATATGGATATGTCTACCCTACAGGATCCTCCTGCCTTGTGCTTGGAGCAATTACATCCAAGACATATTGGATAGCCTATTGAAACACTCGTCCCAGGCTGTGAGCTGATTTTTATTGGTGGTTGTATTTTTCAAGAGCTTAACGCTTGCCTTGCCAGTAAAAAAGACTATTATTCTCTCTACTCCCTCCAGTTCCTTTATAATACATCTTCTAGAAGACATTTTGTTCCTTTCTTTTTTTTAAGACGTTTTAATAGTTTCAATTGGTATTACATGTTTATTTGGGTTGAGGTACAAAAATGCTCATAAACTTTTACCCAGAGTGCATCCAACACTGTATACTTTTCAAATACACAAAAATATGTATGAATATTTAAAATGAGAGCAAAAATTGTTATCACTATTGAATTTAACGTAACACCGTTATTTTTTTGTAATGAGGGTCACACTCTTTTTACATATGCATATGTAACTGTGTTATACTATGTTTAATGGTGCTAGCATTTTGGTTCTCATTTTCAATATTCATGAGTATTTTTGGACCTTTGAAAATTAAATTTTTATAAAAGCTTATAGGTATTTTTACATTTTAACTATATTTTTCCATACGTGCCCATATTTAATAAGAGTGGTGAAAGAGAATAAAAATAAATGTAATAAAAGAGTTTAGTATGATTAATAAGGGCAAAATTAGAAATTATTTGAATTTTAGGACAAATTTATTAATTCTAATAATTTTTTATTGATATATCTCTAAGTGGTGTGTCAAATAAAACAAGTCCATATCTAGTTAACTCATTCTTAATTCTAATCATGTTTTAGTGATATATCAAAATTAGTAATGCAACTTAACTCATACCCCAAGTGATGCACAAAGCCCATATCTAGTTCGATATAGACAACAGTAAAAATTTGCTAGGATACAAATGCACTGGCGTTATCTCATGGAGTTTTAACATGAAAGTAGGTGTGTCAAATAGAATAAGTCCCACATTACTTGGGAGAGAGAGAATACAAGTGTATATATTACACCTTGTGAATTTGGGCTAGTAAATGGGCTAAGAGCAAGAGTAGGCTTACTCACATACAACAACAGGGCGCCAGGAGGCAAACGTAGTGGAAATTTGGAGATTTCCCTCCTTGCACATGAGTTAAATATGGTCTTGGCACTTTTTATCAAATATTTTTTAGAAAAATCTAAAATTTATTTTGTGAAAATGGCTTACCGAAAAAACCAAGTTTTTGATATATTTGAATTTAAGATGTCAACATTTCTATTACAAGGGCATTAACCAAATTTTATTTTGTTTAACCGGCCATCATTACCAACTTTCATGTTCCAAGTCATGATCTCCATATTCCGAAAATGGTCAATGAAATATTTTTATGACCTCCAACGTTCAGAAACCACTAGTTTAATCGTGTTTATTACCATTGATTGTTGCCTAACGTTCGAGTGCATAAGCGGCCTATAAAAGGCATTGCCTGCAAGAGGTTTAGGCACCTTGGTCAAAAATCTCGAGCACGCTCTTCCTCTCTGCCTTCTAGTTGCTTAATATTTTGTTGTTCTATTCACCTTGTATCTACAAGAAGAGTCCATTTTATCCTAGAGAGTGCCTCTTCCAATCAGCCAGTGGTTGTGGGATAGATCTTAAGGACAACGTCCTTGAACGTGACTCGGATTACACAGTGTATTTGTAGGAACTTTGCCAACAATCTTAAGAGCTAATATGGCTTCTGTTTCTCCTTCTGGTACCAAAGCTAATAATGCTTCTACTTCTGAAGCTAACAACACTAGTGCTAGTTCTAACCCAATGGTAGTGCCTATGCCAAGACAGTTTCCAAGATAAAGCAGTTTGAAGGGAAGAACTTCAGATGCTGGCAAGAACATGTCTGCACTATTCTCGACATGTATGGAGTTGCTAATGAGCTTACACAACATGCACCTTCCCCAAATGCTGACCAAGCCCAGAAGAGTGCTTGGGCTTATGCTAACAAGGTTTGCAAACACACTCTCATTACTACTTTATCTAACGATATGTTTGTGTAACATGTCTATAAAGAATCAAATGAGATATGGGGATCACTTATCCTCAAGTATACTACTATGGATGCTGGAAAGCCACTACTACAAAATCATGATATAACCACCCAATAGACGTCCTAATTTTAAAATTGGGTGGTTAAAAAGGAAGGCGGTGGCATTTTTATAATTATCTGTATGTAGGGAAACCTTTAGACGTCCCAAATTTGAATTTGGGACACCTAAAATGGTTCATAGCGCGAATTTAAATTTTTTTAAGTTACAGGGACTGGGTTTAGATGTCCCAAATCAATTTGGGATACCTAAAGTCCTACTTCACAACTCTTCCTCCTTCCTTTTCAACTCTTCCTAAAGTCCTACTTTTCAACTCTTCCTCCTTCCTTCTTTGTCTTCTTCACAACTCGTCCTCTCCTCCCTTCTTCTTCAACTTTACTCTTCCTCCTCCTCCCTTCTTTGTCGCACGTCCTTTGTCCTGTGCCTCTCTGATTCACTTCCTCACTCAGAACCCCTTCTTGTTGTTGCGTATTCAATAGCTGCGGATTCTGAAGAAATCAAAACAAGATTAAACAAGAAGAAGAAGATTCAAGCAAGGCACACACCATTGTGACACCCTCCACCTCCTTCCTTCTATTGTGAAGCACGCAGGCTCCCCCCTCTGATTAGTTTTTTTTTAAATATGAATTAAATTTAAACTTGCAATGTGAAATTATTTTATATGATTTTAGTTATTGGAGTGATTTTATCTTGTGACTGAATGTTTTTGTGTTTTTTGGCCAGAACCATAGAATCGTTGTTAGCTAGTAGTTATGCAACAATATATTGTTTGATATGTTTGGAGCTTGAAAATGTTTGTTTTATATGTATGGAGCTTGGTAATTAAGAGGGAAAAATCGTATGTATATTAATATAAATAAATGGAGCTATTGATTGATTTTGATGAAATGAACAACAATTAAGCATAGTAATTTTTGTTTGTTTAAATATGGTTGGTTTTTTTTTTTAGATTAGATTAGTATGATTATTATTAGTGTAGTGGTGAAAATCTTATTTTAAGATAAAGGGATTAATAAGATAAAGACATTGATCATTAATAAATATATAATTGATTATTAAAAAAACACAATATACTTAATAAATAGATTGAAATATATTATATTAATCCTTCTCTTCAAATTATTATAAGTTCTTTATGTCCTGGAATAGAAAAAAAAATTGAATATTTATTTGAAATTCTAAATTATTTTCTATATTCATAGGAGAATTATATTATCAATAGCTAAGAATACAAAGTTAATAACTAAGATAGAGTTGCTTGAAATTTTGGGATGTCTTACTTTTAAGGGGAAATGTTGTCGAAATTTTCGTTGAAAAAAGTGAAAAAAAGGCAATCCCATCCTATATCGTTGACAATTGTACTAAACATATGAGTGTTATTGGGAATGGCTTAGGTGGTAACCAAATGGATCACAATTGGATGAATGCTTTGAGAACTAGTGAAGAATATGAGAAAGGGGTGGAAGAATTTATTGAATTCGCTAAAACAAATGCTCCAGCAAAAAATGGGAAGTATTTTTGTCCTTGTGTGAATTGTTTAAATGAGAGTCGACGGGATGTTGATGTCATAAAGGATCACCTACTTTGTGATGGAATAAATCTGTGATACACAAGGTGGATATGGCATGGTGAGGAAGTAACGGATTGTCCATCGCATAAGAAGGAAGATGTGGATGTCATAGATGAAGATAGAATGGAGAAAATGATTCACGATGTTGAGGTAGAATCCTTTGCGCAGTTGCAGGAGTATGACAGCTTGCAGAGTGATGCAGAGAGACCATTGTATCCTGGGAGTAAGTACACGCAGCTGACGGGAATATTGCATTTGGTTAACTTAAAGGCAACTTGTGGGTGGACCGATAGTAGTTTCATATTACTGCTTGAACTATTGTGTGATATGTTTCCAGAGGATAATGTACTTCCAAATCGTATGTATGAGGCCAAGAAAATCCTGTCTACGATGGGTATGGAGTATAAAAAGATACATACTTGCCCTAATGACTGCGTACTGTACGAAAATGAGTATGGAGGTTTTAGTGAGTGTCCTAAGTGTAAAATTGCACGATATAAAGTGAAAAAAAATGGTAGTTATGGCGATGTGACAACTAAAAGGTAACCTTTAAAGGTTATCTGGTATCTTCCAATAATACCACATTTTAAACGTTTGTTTGCGACTGCAACAAAAGCGAAGAAGTTGAGATGGCACTCTGATGAGAGAATATCTGATGGGAAATATCTTCGGCACCCAGCTAACTCTCCATAATGGCAAAAAATATATGAAATGTTCCCTCAATTTGGCAGCGAGCCGAGAAACCTTCGGCTTGGGCTTTGTACAGCTGGCATCAATTTGTATAGAACTCTTACTAGCACACATAGTGCGTGGCCGGTTCTCCTTGTAATATACAACTTGCCTCCCTGGCTATCTATGAAACGCAAGTATATGATGCTTTTTATGATGATTTCTGGACTAAAACAGCCAGGGAACGATATTGATGTCTACTTGACACCTTTGATTGAGGACTTGAAGAAGTTGTGGGAGGAAGGCGTAGATGTGTTTGATGCTTATAAGAAAGAGTCCTTCAAGCTACGTGCAATAATTTTCACAACGATAAACAAATTCCCTGCATACGGAAACTTGTCAGGGTACAGTGTGAAGGGTCATAAAGCATGCCCAATATGTGAAGCAAACACACATTTCCATCAACTAAAGCATGGAAGAAAAACTGTCTACCTTGGCCACAGGAGGTTTCTTCATCGGTTCCACCCGTATTGTAGGCTAAGAAAGCATTTTAACAGCTTATCGAAGCATGGAATGGCTCCAAAGTCATTAACCAGAGAGGAAGTTTACAGTCGAGTGGAACGTATCAATGTCACTTTTGGTAAGAATCAGAAGACTACGGGTGAGAAGAACATATGGAAGAAGAGATCCATTTTCTTTGATCTTCCATATTAGCGTCGTTTGACGTGAGACACAGTATTGATGTGATGCATGTGGAGAAGAACATGTGTAATAGCCTTATCAGTACGCTTTTGCACATACCAGTGAAGACTAAGGATGGGATTAGTGCGAGATTAGACCTTGTTGATATGGGAATAAGAGAACAATTACATCCATAACTAAGAGATGATGGTAGGAGGGCATACATGAAGCCAGCAATGCATACACTATCAAAAGCAAAGAAAAGAAGTTTGTGTAGGTGTTTGCATGAAATTAAGGTGCCGCAAGGGTATTCCTCGAATGTGAGAAGATGTGTCTTAATGGACGATTTGTAGTTAGTGGGAATGAAGTCCCATGATTATCATGTGTTGATACAACAACTATTACCGGTAGCTATTAGAGGCATAATGAAAGATGAAGTACGAACCACTGTAACAATATTATGCATTTTCTTCAATGCTATATGTAACAAAGTCATTGACACGGAAAAGTTGGATAAACTGGAAAATGAGGGTTACATTATTTTGTCACAACTAGATATGCATTTTCCTCCTTCATTTTTTAATATAATGGTGCATTTGGTAGTTCATTTGGTAAGGGAGGTAAGGCTCTGCTGTCCAGTTTACCTGAGGTGGATGTACCCTTTCAAGCGATACATGAAGATCTTAAAAGGGTATTCTAAAAATCCTTATCGACCAGAAGCCTCAGTAGTAGAAAGATATGTAGTTGAGGAGGCTATGGAGTTTGGCAAAGATTATATGTCAAGGAAGAAGGAACAATCTCGGCATGAAAAAGGGAGAAGCAAGGGAACACACTCAAAGTAAAGAATGTTCCTCGTGAAGAGGTGTTGCAAGCCCACTTGTATATCCTGAATAATATGGAAGAAGTTCAACCTTACATAGATGAACATAGAAAGACTTTGAAGAACAAGAATCCAAGGAAGAATGACATTCAGATTGCTATTGAGCAAAACAAGACATTCATGTAGTAGTTTGAGAAAAAGGTTTTGCATGAGACCGGTGTGTCTGAGACAATCGAGTGGCTAGCTTGGGGGCCTTCGTTTCAGGTCATTACTTGGACCGGTTATGATATAAATGGCTATTCTTTCTATACGAAAGAGTAAGATGACAAAAGTACCATGTAAAATAATGGGGTCATGGTAGAAGCTGAAGCTATGCACTTTTCCAGTTCGAGAGACAAAAACCCCATATTAATGTCTATGGCCTATTATGGAGTTATAGAAGAAATGTGGGAGATTACATACAACAAGTTTAAAGTTTCTTTATTCAAATATAAGTGGGTTAGCAATAATTCTGTGGTAATAGATAAACAATTTGGATTTGTCTCAGTCGATCTTCGAAGAGTTGGCTATAAAGATAAGCCCTCCATTCTAGTAAGCCAAGCGAAACAAGTGTTTTATGTCACCGATCCTGCGAGCAAAAATATGTCCATTGTCCTTAAAAGTAAAAAATAGAAGTATGGTGATTCGACCTTCAACCTTGAC
Organism: Inga leiocalycina; assembly: GCA_963242795.1. Lineage (NCBI taxonomy): Eukaryota > Viridiplantae > Streptophyta > Magnoliopsida > Fabales > Fabaceae > Inga > Inga leiocalycina. The sequence goes on from OY725328.1 coordinate 33,126,164, forward strand.
GACACACCACCTTTCACAACAACTCCACCTTGAACAAATGAAGTAGAATTGGTAGATGATAAAGAATATGCTGTAAGAAATGACCATGGTGAAGGAATATGGGAAACAATATAGAGTAAGACCTTAATTTATAAATGAGAACTATGTGTGTTTTTGGTTTTACTCCTGCTTAGTTTATTTTATTTTTATTGCAATTTATTTAAGTTTCTGACGATGCTTTTTGTGTTAACAGGAATATAGACAACTCTAGTGCTGACGAAAGGCGTAGAGATGACGAAAGCCCTAGTGATGATGAAAAACCTAGAGATGAACCCGTTGCAAGAAGGAGGGTTAGAGGCTATACAAGATGGGAGCATTGGTTGCACACCATGAACATCAACAAGAGAGACTGCATATAGACTTCAATGACAATCTGAATCCAGTTGATCCTAAGGAAGACCATTTCATTAGCTACGTAGGGTTTTTGGGTCGAAGCAAAGGGCGCATTACCTACGATAATTGGAGATTGGTTCCCCCAAAAAGGAAAGACATGATTTGGCAACAACTTTTTGTATATAAGTTTTGATGCATCTATAATAATTGTAGCTTTATTCCTATTATTTCAAATATAATTATCTTATGTTTTACCTTGCAGCAAACATACGATGTCCCAGACACCAGGGAGATGTACAGGCATTGGATGGATGAGGTTCGGATACGATGGAAAGGTTTCAAGAACAAGCTAATAGCAAGGTATATTCGAGGGGCCTAGAGGGGTGAGAATCCATGTCAACATTATTCGTATTTGTCTCTAGAGGATTGGAGGTTATTTGCAGCATCATGGGCTGATCCTAAGTTTCTGGTAAGATTTCTGTCATCATAATATAGAGCTTTTAATTTTCATATACTTGATATCGTTAATTTATTTTTTTGTTGTTTTTCATTCATAGGCATTAAGTGCATTTGCATTACATGTCTCGTGGTGGATATCGGAAGCTTGAGTGACAAATGCTGCAAGAAGAGTTACAGAAAATGAAGAAAGCAGCGGAATCTGATCCTAGCATTGTTATCCAGGCCCCAGTACCTCCTCCACATCACAAAAAATGGAAAGCAAGGAGGATTAAGGGTGGGAAGTACATAAATCTAATTGTTGTTAAGGTTGCTGCGAGGATTGTAAGTAGTTATACCATAAGTACCTAATTTTTTGCATATCAAGATTGGTTTCGATACATTTACGATAAACTGTATGTGTAACATCCTGGATTTTAATTAAGGGATAATAACTTCAAATGATGTAATTAATGTTAATTAAGCATATTTGAAGTATATGTTGTATGTTATGATATAAAGAGCATTAGTGATGATTTAATGAGTATTGTACTAATCAGGGGTAAGACGGTAAATTTACCAACCGTCTGGTTAGCTATTAATGAGAAAACCCCTTAGTAATCAAAATCAATGGTTGAGATTGAAAGATAAAGGGGTGGAATCAAGTGTGAATGAGTTTATATGCACTCATGAGTGGGAAGGATGAGATGGTGACAAGTGTCCAAATGAGAGCCATTGGATGAGTCAACATATTCAAACTCTTTCTCTCTCCCTCTTAGTCGGCCAAGTGCATGGAAGGAAGGGAAGGAATGATCATCTCCTTCACCTACTCACTTTCTCTCTCCCTTTCCTCCATTTCCGGCGAGCAAACAAGAAAGAGAAAATAAGGGCTTGCAACTAGCCAAGGTAAATGATCTTATATGCTTAATTACCCTTCATTGATATTGTTCAAAAGGGTAAGAGCTTTACTTCCATGTTTTCAGACTTTGGATTTGTGGTGTATGGCAAATTGAGGGAATTTGAAAGTTGGGGAATCCAAGTTCTGAATTCAGCAAGTTAAAGAGGTAGGTTTGTAATGCATTTTGATATATATGTCAAGATGTTTGCTTAACCAATGAGAATTCTGGAAATTAGACCTAATTATGATGTTAAATGAGGGGTAGGTTTTGATGAGAGTGTCACTGTTCATTTGGTCAGTTTTGACACTTGGGAGTGATTAGAATTTGATTGGAAGTTGAATAAGGGAAGTTGTTAGAAGGAGGTTTTGAGTGGTTTGATGATTTAGAGTGAGAATGTGTTGATTGAGTTGAATTTGGGTTATTGTTGGTTGCCAATGGGTTCTTTGTGTTGAAATGAGTGAGAATGAGTCTTGACACAAGTTTAAGAACCATTGGAGTTCATTTGGTGAAGTTTGGAAAAGTATACCAGTTGCTGCGTTCTGGTTTCTGGTGTGATTTCTCGAGTGAGAGAAGAACTCACTCGAGCACAGGATGAACATGCTCGAGTGAGCATGTTTGTGCTCGAGTGAGGGTGCATAAATGCACTGGGGGTGAGCGTTTCAGGTGTTCACTCGAGAGTGATTGCCAAGAGTGCGCCTGGCACTCGCGAGCATTGGGGGATCACTCGCGAGCACTGGGGTCGTGCTCGAGTGAGTCTGTTGCCTGGGAGTTGGGGTGCTCTCGGGCAGACACTCGCTGCCTTGTGCTTGCGAGCACTGAGGGTCAGTGCTCGAGCACAGGCACTTGTGCTCGAGTGAAGGTGGAAGAAGATGTTGAGAGGTACTCTCGGGTTGTCACTCGCAGGCCTCACTTTTGTGGTGCTCGAGTGTGCTCGGGGTCTCTGCTCGAGCACAGCCTTTTGTGCTCGAGTGAGAGTGTGAAAATGTAGTGAAGTTTGCTCTCGGGCAAGCACTCGCGGGAGGTCACTCGCATGTGTGCTCGAGTGAGAGCGAGAGTCATGCTCGAGCACAGCCCCTTGTGCTCGAGTGAGGGGACCCAGAAATTAGTGTTTAGCTTTCCAAAGAAGGATCTTTAGGGATAGTTATCCTAACCCTTTAGGCATATGAATAGGCACTTAATGGCTATCTAAAGAGTCCAAATGAATACCAACTTAGAGTGTTATTGAAGTAAGAACTTGGAAAAGGAAATTAACCAAATGTCCCTATTTTGATTATAGGATTTGATATCTGCTATCCTCGTGAGCCAACTACGCCAGCGAACGTCAGAAAGGAACGAGGTAGTGACTTTTCTTTTGTACCATATATGATGCATTGTATGTGTGTTATATCGTTGATTTGTAATGAATTCGTATGCTGCGACATCTGTGGATTTGTGTTAGCACTGTCATTCCAATAGTCCCTGAGTAGCTAACAACGGTTCGGGTTAGGGCGGTGTGCCTTCCCGGCGGAGAAAGGGGATGAGGATGAGGTGTGATATATGTGATTATGTGAGCCGAAAGGCTATTTGTGGAGGCCGACGGGCCATTTGTGAAAGCCGAATAGCTGTTCAGGCTATAAGGCTATATGTATGCACTGCCACGCCAATAGTCCCTGAGTAGCTAACAACGGTTCAGGTTAGGCGGTGTGCCTTCCCAGCGGAGAAAGGGGATGAGGGTGGAGTGTGATTTGTGGTGCTGCTGCTGTATGATGATTTGCTTACATGCTGTGTGCTTATGTGTGGTATAAATGTTTTGTTACTACTGGGATTCTCTTGAATCTCATTCTTTCCTTTAACTAACCTTTCAGACAGGGCGAGTGGCTCTAAGGAGAAGCGTACGACCCGGAGCGGTTAGAATCCTGTAGGGACATCTATTTTGGTTATGTTGGTTAAACCTGTTGGACAGGGTGTCTGTATATTATGTTGGTTGTAAAGAATAGTTGAACGTAGTTGTGTAGTCCCCTATATGGAGGTTGTAAACCCTTTTTGTGTATGAATGGAACCCGGGGGTTGCCGGGATTGCTATTAGATATTCTGATATGAATGAATGTGAATTAACTGCACAGGTGATTATATTCGATAATCGAACTTGAGACCGAAAGAGGAATGAAGTTTTGAAAATTTCATAACGTCCCTACTATTAAAGGGAATTTCAAATGAGTTTTAAACTAATCAACGGTCTCTAATCTAATTTAATTACCAAACATCGAATTATAATTACGTGATTAAAGGCAGGGTGTTACAGTATGCTACAGGATGAACTGGAAGATCATAGTAGCCAAGGTTCGTTCAATCTAAGTAGACGGATAGACATCTTGTCAACGGTTATTGGGAAGGCAGATGACCCTAGTCGTGTTCGAGGAGAGACACAAGGAGTTAGTGCCGCAAGGTATTTTATACGAGGCTCACGTTATTCGTCACAAGCTGGACCTAGTAGGGACCTTGTGGCCAAGATTCGAGAGGACCTCGAATGAGAGCTCGAGGCCAACCTTCGTGACAAGCTCCAACAAGAGTTGTTGTCAAAGCTTCAACTTGAAATGGCAAAGATGTTTAAAGCGCAAAGGGCAAGGGACAAGCATAAAACTCAGGAATCCCCGGCCTTCAATAGCACCAAAGGAAGTTACAACCCTCTGGAGGAACCACTTGGCGACCCTTCTCCCACTCCAGCGCCGGGAGAGCCTTCCACCCTCTATTTGGAGGATCCACTGTTGCGTGTTATTGCCGATGCTCTCGTTCACACACGTGCTACCACCCACCATCATCAGCAAATTTTGGAGGATTTTCATAGGGTGAATGTGACGAGTGTTAAAAAGGGGGAAGAAGGTACAGCCATCCCTGTTCCTGATCCAAAGGTTAGCATGTTAGGTCAGGCGATAGGATCTTTCATCCTTTGGCCTCAAAATCTTATTAGTTCAGAGGCAACACCTCCAATGGTAGGCATTACCTTACTATTACTGAAAATCCGTTGGCATCCTAATAACAATTTGTTTTTTGATGTTCTAAAAGGATGACGAAGATGCGAGGAAATGACCCTACTTAGCACGACTGCAACAGATCTACAAGGGCATTAAACAGGTTGACTTGAAGATGCCTCAAGGGATTGTGGGCCTTATATTGGAGTATCCCTACACGATTAACAATACAGATCTCAAGCAGTTTATCAGGTTGGAGAAGATAGATGCAAGCTGGGTGAAATTTGCAATCCGGTAAGTTTTTTTTTCAATTTTCCCATAGAATTCATTTAGTGGTTTTTTGATTTCATACATTCAATAATTCATTCCTTATTTTAATTCTATTATAGCATCTTCCACGGCCTTTGCACAAGCATGGAAAGACATGATTGGTATGGATTCTTATGCCCTGAGAATACGACAGGGGATACCAATACTGTGGTGCATAGGACTCACTATATAGGCTATGCAATGGGAGAAACCAAACTTCGTTGTTATCTAGTACCCATTGTTCAACGGTTCGTATTTTCATTTTGTCAATTTAAGATGTTTAATAAATAATTGCCTTGTCATTTAACTTCATTTTAATCTGTACATGTTGTTATAGTTACCACTAGAGTTTGTGTGTTATATGTCCTCACCACAACCTAGTCTATTAGTTTGATCCCTTGCGTAAAAGGATAGACAAAGATACAAAATCCGTCTTCGACACGTAAGTTATTTTGTTTGTATTTTATTGACTCTTAACAAAATGAATAGTTCTAATTTCTATTGATTTTGATTTTCATGATAGTGCTTGCCAAACATATAGAGTCCTAGGCGGGTCACGCGAGGGTACATTTGTTAAAAAGCCAAAGTGGTTTTATCCGATAGTATGTAGTTTTGATTCTAATTGTTTCATTAACGGTCGTTTTAGACATACCTATATTGATTTTAACAACCAATTGCATGCCTTTGATTTAAAGTGCCCACGACAACTTGGCAACACTGAATGCGGATATTATGTTATACTTTATATGTATAACATCACTCAAAGTGGAATTACTAGCGATTTTAAAAAGGTAATCACTTCTTCATTCTCAAATGATAATATTTTTGGTGTTCTAATTGAAATGCTAATTAATTCATTTGCTTGATTCATTTCATCAAAGCTTATTTTCTAATTTTTAAATTTTTTATAATGAAGATGCCTACCTACGTGGAGACCTTAATTTGATTAGAGACCTTTTGGCTGGACATCTTCTTCAAAATATAGAGCAGTAAACTTTTTATTTATATCAGTTTGTAGTTATGTGATGACAGTGTTTTGACACTTTCTGGTTGTTATTGTACATATATATAGTAGTAGGTTGTATGAGTTGATATTGTATCTATATGTAGTAAAGATTGTAGTGCTAGATATCCTTACCATTTTGTAACGGATATTGTGGTTTATGAATCCATTTTCTATTCTGTTTCTACAGTTTGAAATCACTGGGTAATGCAGAATGTAATTAATCATTTGAAAAAAACAAACCTTTTAACGTCCAAATCCATAATTGGGACGTCTAAAGTCTCACCTTAAACGTCCCATTTTTTTGGGGATGTCTTTTCTTAAAACATACTACGCCCCCACCATAGACGTACCCCAGTTTTTTGTCGTTAAAAGTGCCAAAATAGGGACGTTAAAACCCTTTTTTGTAGTAGTGAGCAGAAGTTTTTAATAGGAAACTTTTACAAATGGGAGATGACAGATGACAAAGACATCAAGCTCCAGATCAATGAGTACCACAAGTTGAATAAGGAGCTTCAGGCTGATCGTGGTTGGTGTATTGATTGAGAAGCTGTCATATTCGTGGGATAACTGTAAGCAATAACTAAAATACAAACAAAAACAATTGTCACTAAATGACCTGATCACTCATATCATCATTGAAGATACCAACCAAAAGGCGATACATTCTACAAAGGGCAAAGAAATGGCTTCTAAAGCAAACCTAGTTGAGGAAAAGCCGCACAACAAAAGGTACAACCCAAAAAACAAAAATAATCAAAATAAGAAATCTTACTATAAGCCCAAGGATACTAAGCCCAAGAAGAAAACGGTTAGTTGTTTTTTCTATGGAAAACCATGTCATGATACAGCTCAGTGCAAGAAAAGCGCTAAGGAAGATAACTCTCAAAGAGGTGGAAATGCTCCTAAGCCAAATGTGAATTTGGTTGAAGAAGATGATTGCAATGATGAAGAAATCATTGTTGAAGTGGTGTCACAAGCCCTTCTTGTCTCTGATGTGAAGAAATAGGTGGTAAACTTAGGGGCTGCCAAGCACATCTATGCAAACAAAAAGATGTTTACCTCCTTTAAAGAAAAGGAAGACCATGTTTATTTGGTTGACTCTTGAACTGCTAAGGTTTATGGAAAAGGGAGAGTGGTACTGAAGTTCCCATCTAAAAAGACCTTGATACTGAATGACATGCTGTATGTACCTGAAGTTAGAGCTAACTTATTCTCTATGGCATTGCTTAGGAAAGTTGGGGTTAGGGTGTGTTTTGAATCTGATAAGATTGTCATGACTAAGAACAATGTTCTTATTAGGAAGAGCTATTGTAATAAGGGACTATTTGTTCTAAATGTTGCTGAAATGAATGAGAATGCATCTTCTTCTACTTAGTTGATTCATAAGATGTGTGGTATATTAGATTAGGACATGTTCATAAATCTTATATTAAGAGGCTACAAAATCTAGGGCTAATTTCCGAAAGTAAAAGTGATTTTCAAAGTAAATGAGAGATTTGTGTAGAAATTAAATTTACCAAGAGAACGCATTTTCTGCACAGAGAAACTGAGTTGTTGTCTTTGATTGATACCGATTTAGGTTATTTGAAACAAACTAAAACCAGATGAGGTAAAATATATTATTTTACCTTTATCAATGATTTTTCAAGATACACTAAAGTATATTTATTGTGAAATAAAGATGAAGCTTTTGAAAAATTTATAAATAAAGTAGAAGTAGAAAACCAGTTAAATTAAAGGATTAAACAAGTTAGATTAGATAGAGAAGGGGAATATTTATTACCAAACGATTTTTATGAAAAAGAATGTAAAATACATGAAATAACTCCTCTTTATTCACTTGAGTCTAACAGTGTTGCATAAAGGAAAAATAGAACTTCAAAAGATGTTTTGCTTGTAAGTTCTACTACACCAAATAACTTATGGGGTGAAGCTTTTCGTTCTGTTTGTTTTTTACAAAATAGAATACCTCATAAGAAAACTAAGAAGACACCTTGTCAATTATGAAAAGGTTTTTTTGCCTACTCTTCAATATTTGAAAATGCATGGGTGTCTTGCTAAAGTTTTACTACCTGATGTTAAAAAAATAAAAATAAAATTGGTTCTAAAACTTCTAATTTCATGTTTATTAGATATGCTCAACAAAGTGTTGCTTATCATTTTCTAGTTTTGAAAAGTGATGTTTTAAATCATAACACAATTGTTAAAATAAATGATACAAAGTTTTTTAAACATATATATCCTTTGAAGATTGAGCATGTTCCTAAAAGAGTTGAAAATTCTTCTACATCTTCTGAACAAAATTCAAACAAAGTGTTGGTTGAAGATCGAAGAAGAAGTAAAAGACAAAGAAAACAAACATCTTTGGAGATAATTTTTATACTTACTTAGTACAAGACGAACCTAAAATTTTTTATAAAGCTATTTCTTCTCTGAATGAATCTTTTTGGAAAGAAGCAATAAAAGCTTAAATTGATTCTTGAAATCAAAATAAAAAGTGGGTTTTGGTATACTTGCCCCCAAAAACAAAGCCTATTTGTTGTAAATGGGTTTTTAGACAAATGTATTTTTCTGATGGAACTATTGATAAATACAAAGCTAGGTTGATAAACACAAAGCCTATTGGTTGTAACGAGGATTTCTTCTGTTAGAATCCTAATTGCCTTAGCTTCTATTCATACACTTTTTATTCATCAAATGGATGTTAAAACAACTTGTTAGATCTTTGTATGGTTTGAAACAAGCGCCTAAACAATGGCATGAAAAATTGGATCAAGTTTTGTTAAATAGCGGTTTTTCTACTGTTGAGGTAGAAAGATGTGTTTATACAAAACTTGTAAATGGTGATTGTCTGATTATTTGTTTGTATGTAGATGACATTCTTATCTTTGGTACTAGCATGGGTGTTGTGCTTAAGACAAAACACTTTATGTCTTCTAATTTTGATATGAAAGATTTGGGTGAAGCAAAAGTGATTTTAGATGAAAATATAATAAGGAATGATAATCACATTATACTTTCTCAAGAACATTATATTGAGAAGATTTTGAGAAAGTTTGAACTATTTGATGAGTCTCCTATGAATACTCCTTATGATCCTAATGTATATTTAAAGAAAAAGGAAGGAAATCTAATTGCTCAATCTAAAAATGCACAGATTATTGGGAGCCTGCTACATTTAATGAACTATACCAGGCCAAACATAGCATATGTTGTGTGTAGATTAAGCAAATATACTCATTGTCCAGGCAATAAACATTGGAAGGCTCTGGTAAAAATATTGAGATACCTAAGAGGTATCATGAATTATAGTATTCATTATAGTGGATTTATTGTTGTATTGGAAGGATACAGTGATGCTAGCTGGATCTCATATTCAAAGGAGAGAAAATCTACTAGTGGTTATGTTTTTACTCTTGGTGGTGGTGTCATAACATAAAAGTCAGTCAAACAAATTATCTTAACCAATTCCTTAAGGGATTCTGAATTTATTACTAGGGAGTTGGCTGACAATGAGGCTGAGTGGTTGAAAAACTTCTTGGCAAGCATCCCACTAGGTGAAAATCCAACACCATTAGTGTATTTACATTGTGATAGCCAATTTACGATAGCTATGGCTAAAATTAAAACATTTAATGGTAAAAGCAGACATATTCAATTAAGACATAATATAATAAAGCATCAGCTAAGAGATGGTATAATCTCAATCGATTATGTAAGACTAATGGTGAACCTTACGGATCCGTTTACAAAACCCCTGGGAAGGAAACAAATATTTGATTCATTGAGGGGAATGAGACTTAAGCCTATACGAAATTAACAGCGATGGCAACACAACCTCTGTGAATGCGTAAGAACAAGTCGTGTATTAGTACTGCTAGCACTAAAGTAAATTGTTAGTCCCTTCCTATGATGCTGAGAAAGTGTTAAAATGCATTTTGGTGAGGATGATCAAAGCTCTTAATGAATCTATAATCCTACAGGATGGTGCACTCATTGTAGGTACATTTCATGAAATCACCTCTACGAATATGAAGTTGAGCCGCTCCTATGAGATCGTAGCAAAATCTCTAGAGCATTCGTTATGCTCCAGGCTTGCACATGGCCATCTTAACATATAAAACTGCGTTAACAGCGAAATGTGGGGTTATAATATGACTTCTAATGCCTCTAATATACACCTAAGAGATGTGAGTTCATAATCCATAGGACCACTGACATCTCTGTATATTAAGTGTTATTAGTCTAGGTCTAGTTCAGAAATCAAATGACCACTGAATACAACGGTTATACCCATATGTGCAACTCAACTAAAGGCGTTTCTCTTAACACATGCGGGGAATTGTTGGAGTTTTAACACGAAAGTGGTGTGTCAAATGAAACAAGTCTCACATTGCTTGGAAGAGAGAGAATACAAGTGTATATATTACACTTTGTGAATTTGAGCTAATAAATGGGTCAAGAGGAAGAGTGGACTCGTGCGCACAACAATAGGTCACCAGGAAACAAACACAGTGAAAATCCGGTAACTTCCCTTTGCAAGAAGGGTCCGTTTTATTCTAGTGAGTGCTGCTTCCAATCAACTGGTGGTTGCGGAATAGCTCTTAAGGACAACATCATAACACATGACTCGAATTACACAGTATAGTTGTAGAAACTTTGCCAACACTATCTAATTTTTTTTAAAAAAAATTCAATATAACTACTAACTATTTAAGTTCTCAAATCGTTATTTAAAAAATTACAAGATATAGGTAGCCTTGAAAATCTTTTTTTAAAAATCTATATATAATTCAGACTATTCTATAAAAGGAGAAATTTTATGTCCTTAAGGTTATTTAGTTTTGTAATACTTTGGTAAGTTTATACACTTTTATCCAACGCAATTAGAATAAATGAATTAGATGTTTAAAAATAAAATAAAAGTGCTAGTAACTAAAATTAGTTTCATAACAAATTAACAAATGAGTCGTCAAAAATACGGTTGTTTTGATTTGATTAGTAAAAATTACGTTGAGAGTATAAGCTTTGAGCAATTTTTTTCATTTTGAAATATCTAATTACAACAAAGTCATTTATTGTAAATTTCATCAATATACTACAATGTTATTAAGAGAAAAAACTTGATGACTTGCGGATCTCCTTTCAAACATTCAAAATCAAAAGCTGAAATTTCTTTCCCTTTCATACTCAGAATTCTTTTTGGAAAAAAGTTTAAAACTTTAAATCAGACTTATCAGAAATGGCATTGATATTAGACATTTGAATATATAATAAAAAAAAGTGTAACATGACATTGATGACAATGACCACAATTTCCTATTTCCAACTATTATATAAAATTAAAAAAACAAACAATATTGTTTTTGGAAGTCAATAAAACTCTTTCCAAGTAATTTAAAAATTAAGATTTTTAATGGCATTTTGCCGTAAGATACCAACACCGTGTCAAGGCCTGTTTGAGAAAATGGTAAAAAAATACGTTCATGCAAGTCGAGACAAAACTCCTCTCATAAATTTATCTCATATATCATAAATCATATTAAAAAAATAGCTTCTATCACTAATCCAAATTACCACTTAAATGGGCAAAAAGGAATGAATCTAAAGTATGAGTCAAGACACTCCACAAACCATCAAAAACTGGATAAGACGAAATTCAAATGCAGATTATTAGTTGATTGATAGTAAAATAAACTTAAAAATAATCAAATTAAACAATCAAACAATATATTCTAATTCAACAAATTTTAATTTTAATCATATTAATATATTGAAAATAGTTACCCTGTTTTGCGTCCCGCATATTTAATGTCCCAACGGTCAAGTTGGTTGAATGCTAAGAACCATCATGAATTTTTATAGAAGCAGTTCAACCTCAATAATGCCATTAAAAAAGAAATACTTTCTCTTTCTTTAGTGAGCATCTGTGTACAGAAATTGTTTTTCAAAAATAAAAGAAAATAAGGCAAAACTTGGAAAAAGAATCTATTTTTTTTCAAATAAAAAAAAGAAAAAAATTGAATGTGCATAAACCAGCGGGGAGGAAGAGACCACTCATGGGAAATATCACCGTTCAAGGTCCATGGTCATCGATATCAACGGATGTGGTTGGCTCTTCCGAAGTCAGCAAGCTTCCTTGAACGGTTTGCACAAAACGACGACGCAGTGGAGAGGTGAGGTTTCGCCGCCGTTGTGCCTCTCATCTCCCCCGCCGCAACCACCTCCGGAGGCAATCCTTTTGGGTTCCAGTGAGGGTTCGGGCTCGCCCTCACCAACGGACTTAAGCAAAAAGCCATGCCTGATACGTTCCTTACGTGGCGGGAACGACGTGTCGCATACGGTGCCGTAGATGGCGTTTTCCGCCACCGTGGGGACGTTTCTGTTGAGTAGCTACCAGCTGAAGGGGATCGGTCGCATCCATCGCAATCGACCACGCAACTTTCGTTGGTCACCGGCGACATTCCCCGATCTGTTGGCCGATACCGACTCCGCCCTGTGGCGGTCGAACCTTCCAGAGAGTTCATCCTATCCATATTCTTCCGACGAGGGGGGAAGATCATTGAGAACCATGAGGGAGACGCCGATGACGATGGTTCGCATGATTCCTGAGAAGAAATCCTCGGATTCGCTTCCAATTTATCGGATCTGGATCTGAATAGACTTGAGAAAATCCAGAACCTCCCCGTCTTCTTCTTTAATGACGAACTCGTTCTGCCAGAGAATCCTGAATTGGCCTCAGAATTGCCAGTACCGAAGGTAGGGCCAAGTTGTGGCGTGCTATAGAAGAGATTGTTATGTCTATCACAGCTCTGCCAGCTGGCATAGTCCGATTTCCGCCGAGAGACATACGGCGACACAGAACGAGGGAAAACAAGCGGAGGAGGAGGGTTGGGGTCGGATTTCCGAGGGTGATCATCGGAGGCGCGTGAGGAAACGCGCGCTAGATGTGCCTTCTCTTGTGCTGCGATGAGTGCGATGAGACGTTCCCGGAGACAAGAGGCGCAGACACCGACGGTGCTGCTCAGGTCCTCCGGGTGGTGCTTCCGACACCTCATCGAAACCCCTTGGCTTCGTCCTGAACAACACCACAACAGAGGATCACCTGCTTCAATACGACGCCGTTTTGAAGTACAGTAACCTGTGGTGGAGCTTCTGATAGTCCACCGTGACGTGAAAGAGATCTGATGGAGAATTCGAAAGGCAAGTTTGTCTTGTTGTTTAGAGAGGGAGAGATAGTAAAGTGGTGGACGGAGGAGAGGGTTAGAGTCTCAACTCTCAAGTTTAAGGCATGGGAGGGTATCTTCAATTCTTTATTAAATTTTAGAGAGAGAAAGGTACTAGTACTTGCTTTGGCTGTTGAGACTCATAAATATGCACGCGCCAGAAGAATGGGTATGGATCTTATACTAGTACCTTGGAGCAAAAAATAGGAAAAATAGTTTTAAAAAAAAAAATCTCCTTTTATAATGAGTGACCCTCGTCATCAACTTGAAATCACGAATTACAAGTATATTTATGCAAATCGATATAAGATTTTTCTTATATATATTTATTTATTTGTTGTAATTGAAAAGCTGATTTTAAAACTTACCTCCATCATTTCAAATAAGTTTAAAGATAAATTACAACTGAGTTCTTAAACAAATTTCAAATAGGTTGCATGATAAATTTTATAATGAGAGATTTATCAACTTGTACCCAAAACAAACTAATTTTCAGCAATTTTTCTTAAAAATACATAGCTAAGAATGATGGAATAAAAAAGTTCAAAATTACTATGTAATTTGGCACTCATCCTATTATAAATATTTCTTTAATCCGCGAGTATTTATAAGCTACGGGGGTAAAATTTGTTTTGTTCATGTTTATGAATTCCGTCATTTAATTTTTCTAAATTTATACCACAGTTTTTTCCCCCCAACTTATAGCGCATAGTTTTACCTTTTGTTTAAAAGTAGCTTTTTTGAAATGAAATGGACACTGTGTGTTTGGATTAGCTTTTTTTAATAGCTTTTACGACTTACGAAGTAAGTATGTGAGAGGAGTTTTATCTCGGGTTGCGCAAACCATGGTTTTGGTGCTTGCCAAACACACACGAAGTGACACACCAACAAGCTGTTAGTTGATATGGTAAGTGATCTCATCAAGTAAAGAGAAAAATACAAGTTCGAATACTAGAAACGAACTTATTAGGAGAGAAAAAACTTTTTGCACTCTAAACATCAAAAGGACAAACTTATACATTATACCAAAAAAAAAGGATTAAAGACTATTTTTAACCCGGAAGTATTTAGTGATGGCCAATTTTACTCAGGACGTTTTTCGAGGGCCAATTTTGCCGTGGAAGTTTTAAATTTGGAGCAATTTTACTCTGCCTATTATCCCAATTAAGTTTGACTGTTAGTTGACTAAATGTTAAACAAATTTGCTCCTTCTAGGGTAAAATTGCATGTCAACAAAAAATGAAATAGACGACAAAATTGCCTTAGAAGTTTAAACTTAGGAGCAAGTTTGCCCAAAATTGAAATAAACGGTCATTTCATTTCATGGTAAAATCGCGTCATCTAGGGTGCAGCACTCTAACTAATGGTCAAACTTAACTGAAATAAACGGTCAGGGTAAAATCACGCCAAATTTAAAACTTCTAAGATAAAATTAGTTCTCGAGAAATTTTCGGGATAAAATTAACCCTCAGTAAATATTTTTGGTGTAAAAATAACCTTTAACAGGGAAAAAAATTGATGAAGTGAGACGGTTAAAATGATTGTACTATTTAGGATATTTTTTATTAAAAAAACAGCTGAATGGTTTGGAACAGCCTCTCGAATTACTTTTTTACTACTTTAGGCCCACTTTTCATGCCTCAAATTTAGAGAGTTAAAAATACAATGACTTGTTGACCAACAAAATATATATACACAATGACTTGAAATGAATAATACTATTACAAAATCACACAACTTTTTCCACTTCTCTCACTCTTCTTCTTGCCACTCTAAAATTCAATGCATTCCTTGTAGTTTCATGATATTCAATGTTTAAACGTGAATGATTGGTTGAAATTGAACATATTAGAAAAGAAAAGGCCATAAAAGGATATGGTAGTTTTTTTTTTCCTGATGAAAAATTGATATGCTAGTTAAGTGTGTTTTAACAATGCCCTTAAATTTCACTTGGTGTCTTTAGATTACTTTATTTATTTCTTTTTGGTGATGCATACTAGTATTTACTGTTTTTGTAACTTATAAAAAAATATCAATATTTTCAAAACTAGACCTGACATTGAATTTCAATGGTCAAATCTTAGTTAGACTATGATTGGATTAGTTTTAAACAAAATTTACACTCAATCCATTCTTTTTTATAAGATGAGATTCTTGAGTATGCCAAGTTCCTTTTTATAATATAGAATTAGGGGATGTCTAAAGAGTGTTTTTTTCCCTTGTAAAGTCCCTATTTTATCTCACTTAATTACAAAAATTACCGATACCATTATTCTTATGTTTGACTAAAACACTCAATATAATATATTCCATCTCTCCTATATAAATGAAGGCATTTTTGAAAAAAGAATTAATTTTTTTTCATATTTATTGTACTTAACTAATTTTAATTATCTCTTCAAACAACATGATTTAGTTAATCATATTTTATAAAAAAGAACAGAGGGAGTATAATTTAAAGAATATGTATAAAAAAGTCTTGGACAAAATTTATATCCTTGTCATACATGGTAAATTTATAGTCGATCACACATTGCACCAACATTATAATAAAAGTATTTATTGTCTATTACTACCAAAACTATTAATATGCAAGATTAATTGTCCAACCAAGATACTAAAAGCTTCCATGTTTCAACTCTACCAATAAATTGTCATATATGTATATGACACTAAAGAAAAACCGATCAAAAGACAAAAAAAAAAACAAAAAACATAATTTTGGGTTACTGAAAAATTTGTGCTGATTTTACACTACAACTGGACTGAGGAAATATTAGTTTCCGGTCCCGCCGGACGGCGGAGTCCGACTTTGACCATATTGCATAATGCCACCGATAAAAAGTTTAGAGCAGATTGAAAATAGAACAAGAGTCATGTCGTTTACCAGTAAAAAGTATAACGGGATTCGGTCGTTATACGCTAAGAATTGTGTGCAAGCAAAAGGTAATGGCTACTTCTTTCCACAAAAGAAAACGGTATTGGCTATTTGGAATAAGTCCCTCTTCTGTCGTTTACTAAAAACCTTTGGAATAAATATGTCACTTATTAATTGAATCTGTCACATTGATATATCTAGAACTAAGGAATAAGGAATAAAAAAAAAGATAAAAAACAAAGAAACTACTCCATCAATCAGAAGATAAAAATATTAACCCTTAATTATAATTTTATAAAGATTTTCACTGATAAAATATAGAAAAATGAACACGAAATTTTTGAACTTCAGTTGAAATAACTAATAAGATTTCCATTTAGCATTATTTTTAGAGTAAAATACACTAACTACTCATCTATTTTACCTAAAATTATATGAAACCCCCTCTATTTTGAAAACCTAGATAAACCTTCCTTAAAATTAAGATATATATTATACAAACCTCCCTTATATTTTTAAAATTTTATTTCCATTCATTCAAAAGTTCATTGACCGTTAAGTTTAACTCTTAAATTTAGATTTTGACAAAATAGCCCCATTTAACATAATAATTATTTAAACATATATATTTGTCAAAACAATTATACAACCAAAAATTTTATAATGGATATAAATGAATTTTGTTAATATATTATAATTATTTTAATTTTGATTATCTTATAAAATTTATTAATTTTTATTTTTCATCATTTTATTAAAACTTTTTTATTTAGATTTCTTTTAAATGTTTAAAAATGGATTTTAAATATATTTTATTTTATCATAGAGTATAAATGGAATAAGTTTGATTGTTTGAGAGATTATATAAACTATTTAAATTTATAATTTATAATTTTTGACTAGTTTTGTTACTAAAACATTTAAACACATTTAGTTTGTATATATTTATAAAAAATATTAATCAAAATTTAAATCAATTTTTATAGCTACATCAACTAAATCAAGCAAACTTATGTATCGATATAATTAAAAATATTAAATAAATAAATTTGAAAAATAAAATTATGGAAAATGAATAATGAAAACTCTTAAATTATTCATAACAATTTTAACTAAAAATATAGATTTAGTATCATGTAGGATAAATTAGTAAATAAAATTTATTTTAATAAAATATTTAATAAAATTATTTTTTAAAAAAATATTTATAATGGTGTTTAGAGTTTGAACTTTAGTATATGTTTTCAAAATAGATGAGAGATTAATATAATTAAAGCAATATATAAGGGAGTTTAAAGTATTTTACTCTTATTTATTTTTTTAGTTTTTTAATTGTCATTCTCCCAAAAATTTGTGATGCTATATTCTATAACAAATTTGTCATTTTATCTTAATATTGTCTGTTATAATTGACTCTCACACATGCCAAATTTGTCATGTTATATTATTTTGGTCGATAATTTATGTTTGGATCTAAATAGGTGGATAATCTATTACAAAATCATTTTAATTATTTTGATTTGAAAACTCAATGTAAAAGTGTTGACTTTGATCCCACAATCAAGATGAGATAAATATAATGATTAGACGAAGAAAAAGTGCCTCACCGATTTCTTGCCTTATCGGTATCTAATTATTTGCTGGTTGATCAATGTGGGTTTACGCTTACATTTCTAAATGATTATTATTATTTTTTATTAATTATACATAATAAAAATAATAGTAGTAGTAGTAGTAATAAAAAAAATAATAAATGATAACTAGAAAAAATAATAATAAATGATAATTTTTGAAATATCATATGGTAATATCGCCCAATAATTTTGTTACATGTCCATTTTATTGGAGTAACTGATAATTATTAATTAATAATTAATAGTAAATAAAATACGAATTTTAATTCTTAAATTTGCCTTTGATTATTGATTTAGTCCCTAGATTTTGATATATTACAATTTACAACGCAATTCTAATAATTTTGGGTAGAGACAAAATTACTGAGATACAATTAGGAATTGAATTTTTTTTAAATAAAATTAAAAAAAATTAAATTGTAAAGAGTCAAATTTTTTTGTACTAAATGATAATTAAAAAAAATTGATTTTTTTGCCCAAAAAAGTTTCTTGATTAAAAGATATATTTTTCTTGATAATAATAAGAAATTATTTGAGCGCTGACGAAGGGCGTGATCTGCACGCTCCATATTGAACCTTGATCCAGTCAAAGAAGTCAAACTTCGGCTTTGTCGGCATCATGTGCCAATCATATTTCCTCAGTCTACATCTAACGGATATTATAACGCTAGGTAAACACGCGCCTTTAACGAAGGGGTAGAGTTTTAATTTTAAATTAGACTAACAGATAATAAATAATGAAATAAACTAATGCAAATATAATAAAAAAGTTTCCACATTATTTTTTAAAGTTAATATAATTTTTGGTCCTTTAAATATGTTCTCATTTTAATTTTGATCCCTTAAATTTCAAACCATGAGTTTTAATCTGTCAAATTTCATTTTGTTTAAAACATTAGTTCATTTAATTTAATAAAAAGCTGGATCATATTGCCTATAGAGGGACCACAACCAAAATAAAAACAAATTTGAGTACCTAAATTTGTATTAACCCTATTTTTTATTATGTTTTTTTTCCAATTATTTTTTACTATGTTCACTAGCTCTCGGTGTCTTTTTATTAATCACTTGTATCTAAAAACTTATTTTAAAAATATAAGTCACTTATTTGTAGGGTATTAAATGAGATTGTGTCAATTGTACCCTTGTTAACTATATTAATGTCAACACCCATTTCTATTTCGATAATCGAAGAGTAATAAAGACGAAATTCAATGGACATATAGAAAAGTACAATTATACTGATAAAAATATTTGTTTACAATTTTGATATCGTTCATCGATGAAAAACAAAAAATACAGCGGAAACTTAATATTTGCATAATTCTCCAAAATATCTAAGCATAAACGAATTATAATTACGATCTTGTCCTCGCCTCAAGACACAAGCCGATTACTACTCGGTGTCTACTCCTTTGCCTTTTGATCCACTGGCACTCGTTGAGATGTTTATTTAAAAATAGGGTGAGATTCTGAAGAATCCCAATAGAGACATGCTATCGTCCATAGAAAATGTGAAAAGTAAATATGATATATGTCATGTATGCACCAATTAATGAAAAATATAAACATATCATCTGTATGTATACATGGGTAGGGCATAGCCTTACTAATTTGCACCGGTTGGATTCTCACCAACTTCAATGTAAGTGCCTCTAGCATTACTGGCCCCTTTCTGGGTAAATCATGTTGATTAATAAAGTATATTTACAACCATGACATCCAAACAATCATATAACTATGGCATGATGTATGAAGGATAATGTCTCTACCTCAAAGCTTTATAACCCCTTTTTCCGGTGTGTCTCGTAACGTGTGTTGTTCCAGCTTTCGAATTGGTCCTAAAATATTAAATGTATCAGAAATAGGTCATAACCTATCCAAGTATCATTTTAGACTCTTCCATAGTGTTTCTTGTGGTTATATTAGTCTATAATGAAAATTTACCAGAATGCCCTTGAGACCTCGGCCCGGCCCTGCCATAACCGGTTCGATGGCAAGTTTTTCCAAAATTTTGACTAAGGCTATTCTAACTTATTTTCGTCAAAGGAATCCATTTCCGGGCTTGAAATTACCAAATTCACTGTCAAATTATGAAAATACCCTTGACAAGCCCTATTTAGGGATTTCAGTGGCGTTTTCGTAATTTGGTCTTCTCTCTACTTATTTTCATTTGGTCTTCTCCCTCCCTAACCCTTGATCTCATCAAGGGTCAAGATTACACCACCTTGCATGCCCCATTCCTCCAACCATACTTCACACCATACCTTCTTACTTTATGCCATCCCTTCTCAACTTTATGCCATGCATTCACATCATCTGGGTCCAATTGAATTGAGACTAGATTTCTTCTAGTTACACAAACCATACACCCTTCTCTTTACTCTAACTAAACCCATTTCTTCTCTATTATTTTCATGGTTGGACAAAATTTAGGGTGGAGAAGAGAAGAAAATGTTTTTCATAAATCCCATAATTCATATAGTTGTATTATGTATCATTCCCCATAATTTCACAATTCTTGATTTATTCCATCAAGAATAATCCAATTATGCATTTTCCTTGATTAATTGAGATTAAATTTAATTAATTAGAAAATAATTAATCTTGGTCTAAATTAGAGAAATTATGATTTTTCTATCACCTTTGTAATATAATTAAATTCTTGGATTTATTTGCCCATTTCCTTATGAATATGAATATTTCAAAATTCACAAGATCCAAATTCATGAATATTCACCATTTTATTGAATTACTCAAATAATTACAATATATTTTTGGTGAATATAAAATTTAGGGTGTTACAATTAATAAATTAATAAAAGATAGAGAGGAGTGTAAGTGTAGAGAGATGAAGGAATGTGAGAGAAAATGTGAACTCTTTTATAAATAAGGGTAAATCTGAAAAAAATTATCCATTTAACACTTTTCTTAATTTGTGATAATGAAATAGAAGTGATTTATAAATAAATACTGAGTGATAAAATTAAAAGTTAGACAAAACTTAAGTCCATTTACTTATATTTATTATATCTAATTTTCCTATTATATTTTTATTATTAATAATGGTTTCAAAAAAATTTTGTAATTTCATCCTTGTGAATTTTTATTATGACTAAAGTATACATTTAATCTTTTATATTTGTGTCAATTTTCATTTTAATTTCTTAATTCTATAAATTGTATTTTTTTTGTCATTTATAAAGTATATTTTTAATCTCACGATGTTAACACTGTTAGTCTTATTAATGGAAAATGATGACTCTTTAAATTTATGTGACAAATGCGCAACTAAGTGCTAATAAATTATTTTCAGTTTTTTTATTTTAATATACTAATATTTAAGCACTATCTAGAGATTTGAAAAATATTTTTCTTTTGAATCTACGGCCAGAGCTTGCTCTTAAAACAACTTCTCCTCTTGTTCTATTGGTTGGCACGGTCCCTTC
Source organism: Inga leiocalycina (assembly GCA_963242795.1). NCBI lineage: Eukaryota > Viridiplantae > Streptophyta > Magnoliopsida > Fabales > Fabaceae > Inga > Inga leiocalycina. The sequence continues at coordinate 33,147,320 of OY725328.1, forward strand.
TAAACATGAATTTCCAAACAACCTCCATGTATGAAAACATATTTTATCAGTATTTAATTATACGGTCGTCACTTAAATTTGATGAGATGTTGGCAACAAGAATGAAACCTTAAAATTAGGGTTATTTTCATTTTAAATCATTTTTTAATTCCCCAATTAAAAGTATAAAAATATTACCTTTAAAGAATAAAAATACAAATATACTTTGTCAATGTTTAATTGTGCAGTTATCACTTAATTTTGACGAGTCAGTATCTTTTGTTAAATAAGACTAATCATGTTATGATTCTAGAGCTAAAATTACATTTTATAAATTTAAAAGAGTAAAATAAAAATTGATACCAATATAAAGGATTAAATATATATTTAGGTTTTTATTATTACAAAATTTATATGCTAAGATTATATCTCTTAAAAATTATATCTCTATGACATCATCAAAGAGATACTTCAAAGTTCAAACTCCATGTGTTTTAATTTTAAATAAATATAAATTTTATTCATTCAATAAATCTATATATTTAAAATAAAATTTAATTGTTATATATATGGAATAAATATAAGGAAAAAAAGCGAAAACCAACAAAATTCTTTTAAAGGAACTAATTTAAATTTTGGGCATCATGAAAACACGCTTAGCTAGCATATACTAGCTTTCAAGTTCTTCTCCCTTCCTACATATTTAAGATTAACCAAACAATCTCGTTGAAGCATGCAATGACTTTTCAGGTTTAACCGTTTAAGCTCTCGTTATTATAAAAATGTTTTTTTTTGGCCAACAGTTATTATAAAAATGTTTAGTTTATAAAAAATCAATAATATGACATATGAGCTAGTCAGTTTCCTTTGACTTTATAGTTTATTGTGCCAACTATTCAAATGTAATTCAATCGTCATATTGTAGACCTAAGAGGCGTTACTTCAGGGAGAATTTCATTGAACCCAAGAAGTGATATAATTCCGTTAACTTTTAAAAATTTTTAAAATTTTATTGTATCCCTTAATTTAAAATAAAATTAAGTTTTTGGAGTATAAAAATAAGGGAAAATCCCTATAAACTACCCTTGAAATATACAAATCCCTAATCAGTACATTGAAATCAAAAATTCCGGATCAGTCATGCGTCAGTACGGATGAACAGTGCGGGCGGTGCCAAAAGACGATTTTGCCCTTCAGCCCTCATTCTCGCTACTTTAAAAATAACAACACGTGGTTCTTAATTAACAACTTCGGATTCTTGATTAACAACTCTGTATTCTTGATTAACAACTCAAGTTTCATCTTTTTACTTTCACAATAACAACACCAATCTTGTTATTAGCAACTCCGGATTCTTGATTAACAACTCCTCTTTATTCTTCCACATATTCGCATCTCAAAAATATAGTGTTGTTAATGTAAAATACGGTGTTATTATTGGATCTGAAACTTAAATTACGAAGTTGTGAAACAAGAAATGGGAGTTATTAATGTAGAATAGGGTATTGTTAATAATAACACCGGTGTTGTTATTGTGAAAGTAAAAAGATGAAATAGAGTTGTTAATCAAGAATACGGAGTTATTAATCAAGAATCCGGAGTTCTTAATTAAAAGGGCGTGTTGTTAATAAAAAAAGAGGTGTTGTTATTGGCCTTGAAACTTAAATTAGGAAGTTGTGAAACAAGAATACGAAGTTGTTAATCAAGAATCAGGAGTTGTTAATTAAGAACCCCGTGTTGTTATTTTTGAAGTGGCGAGAATGAAGGCTGAAGGGCAAAATCGTCTTTTGGCGCCGACCGCACTGTTCATCTGTACTGACGCGTGACTGATCCAGAATTTTTGATTTCAATGTACTGATTAGGAATTTGCATATTTCAAGGGTATTTTATAGGGATTTTCCCTAAAAATAATGATGGCCTTATTTTATTTCTCTTATACATTATTTTATTTGTTTTGTAAATGCCCATATTTATATTGTGAATTTCTATATTTTTCTTGTAGATAACTAAAATATTTTTAATTCCCTATGTTCTTTTGAATCATTTATTTGTATTGTAAATGTCTTTAATTGTTTGTAAATACTCATATTTATCTTGTAAATTTTCATATTTGTCTTGTAAATGGTAAAAATATTTTTAATTCCTTGAGTTCTTTCAAATCACTTTATTTGTTTTGTATATATCTTTATTTATCTTGTGAATGTTCTTCTGAAAAACATAAAAGAAGGGCATCAATGTCTTTTAACGCACACAACATAATTTCATTTTAACCCAACTTGACTGCACCCATATGGGTTAGAAGAGTCCATTTTGAACTTGTATGAATTTATTAATTTGGTTAAGGGTAGAGTTCATTTTAAGGCTTAGAGTATAAAAATTTTCCGCCTCTTCCATCAAGTACGTTTCCCATGATTTGAACTTGTATTCTTGTCATTATATGAGTGAGGGCACTTACCATCTCAACCAACAACTTATTAATAATATATCTATTTTTCTTCTATTGTTTGAATGAAAACGTTTAAGTAAATTATGTTTTCATGCTTCATTAGAATTAAGATAAGTTACATGGTTTAAACTATTACATGGTTTAAACTAAGGTGATGACAACTGGATCATTTATTGAAATGAATAGAAATAATGATTCAAAAGTTAGTGGTCAATTGCAGGGCTCAACTCAATCATGATTAAAATAATATAATCTGCATGTGGAGGTTTAGTCCGAGACACGAAGGGTGATTGGATTGTCGGATTTCAAAGTCATTTGGGCGCTGCTTCAACAGGTGCTGAATTACTAGAGATACTGACCGAACTATAGTTATGTAAGCATTTTAACTTTCGGAAGGTTCATGTGTACACAAACTTAGTGGAGGCTCACCAATTAGTGATGTGGTATGGTGGCGAGCCCCACCCTCTTCAAATGGAGATTTAGGTTGTTCGTGCTCTACTTTTTTCAGATTGGGAGATTGAACTTCATCACGTCTCCAGAGACGTTGCTCGATGTGCTGACTATTTGTCGAGAGATGCCCAATATATAGTGGGTGATATAGTGGTGTGACCGATGTTGCATCCTGGTTCTCGAGAACACATGAGGGTTGACCTTCATTCCTATCGTGATGTCTAATATCCTAGACTAGTCACCTACCAAGCTTTGCCTTGGCCTTTTGTGTTCAAAATAATAATAATAATAATAATATAATTTTTTTAAATATAAAAGTTTTCATATATAACCCTAAAAAAAGTAATATTTAAATAAAAAGGATATTAATCCACGAATAAATAGAATATTTATATATAAACTATATATAATCCAATAAACACAAAGTTACTAAAGTACAAATTTAATAAGTATTTTTTTAAACTCAAAACAACGTTTTTTTTAACTGAAAAACTGCAATCTATATCATGAAAAGAAAAACATACAAAAACAAAACAAGTAACTTAAAGCCATAGTTTACCAGTTTTAATGGCAGAAATAAAAAATTTAAAACCCAATCCAGCGGATGCGGTTCTAAACTCTTCACCAAATTGGTTAGCAAGCTGGTTCATTAGCTTGTTGCTCTAACCGATCGACTCAGATTGAATTTAATGCAGGCAGTAATTCTAACTTAGTTTTTATTAGGTGTGAGCTCTGCACACTAGACCGCCCTTTAAGGATAATTAATCTATAAGTCTTTAAAGTTTCAACCAATTTTTAATTAGGTTCCTACAGTTTTTTTTCTTTTTATCAGGTTTTTATACTTTTACCTATATTTAATTAGGCTGTTGTAGTTTTGTTTTCCTTTTATCAGGTCCTTATTGTTTCACTAAATATTTAATCAAGTCCTTGTAGGTTTTTTGAATTTTAATTTCTTAATTGAATTGAAAATTAAATAAACGAATAATATTAAAATGTAATTTACTGATAAAAAATTTAATTAATAATTATATAATTTGTAAGATAATTAATATAAGGCCAAAGTATACTTTTAGTCCCTTAAGTTCTACATGAGGTATACTTCTAGTTTTTTAACTTTATAAAGTATATTTTTGATCCCATAATTCTAACATGATTAATGTTGCTAACGGAAAACGCTATCATAACAAGCTTAAGTGATGACTAAGCAGCTAACAAAGCATATTTTGTAACCCCCTTCACGATTAAGGCCGAGATTAGTTCGTAAAAATGTAATTAATGTGGAATTAGAAACCGTAATAGATTTTGGGACTTAAACAAAGTCAATATTCCCAAAATCATGGCTTACAAAAACTTTTACAAAATTTGTTCATGACGGTCTCATATTCACATTTCAATACTAAATGGCCTGTACAAGTTGATTTCATTCACCAATATCAGAGTATAAAGCAAATTCCCGACACACTTGGGTTCCATTCATTACTAAGGGATTTACAAAGGCTCAAAGCCCACGATTCAATACCCTTAACTTGGGGATTACACAAAACTATACTATCAATCCCAATATACACAATTGTTTCCCAAAATTATCCCAAAAGATATACATATATGATAACCAATAAAACCAAAATATACAACTAAACCGGAGCACTATCCGCTCTTCGTCGCCCGCTTTCCCTTTGATCCTTCTGCCCTATCTAAAACATGGTTTTTGGGAGAGTGAGATTCTAAGGAATCCCCGTAGTAACAAGACAATCATATAATGTACAATAATAATGCATGTAATCAAATCATTATCCATACAATCAATTACAACGGCAGTTACAACGGCAATGGTTAGTATGACACATGTCATCCCTGACGATTGCTCACGCTGTATTGCATCACAACAATCCACACAATATAATTCACCACAGCTGGGATCCATATAATGCATTTCATCACACAAGCCATTCAGGCAAAATTCACACAGCCCACGGCTGGTTTCACAAACGCCGCCCCACGGGTCGGATTCACAAAGATTCATGTCGATTACGACGGCAGTCCAACGGCCGACCTAGAGATGACCACTGTCACTCTCTATACGGCTCACGTTGACCTGCTCGCGCCGTAATGGACCATGGCACACAATTTACTAGTTCAATGATAAGATATGCATACCAAAACATCATAGAAGATATGAGAGAAAAGTCACTACCTTGATCCTTCCGGGCGTGTCCTAGCGCCGGTCTCTCCCGAGGAAGGCAAATGTCAAATCCTATATTCATAATTAGGGACGAAGAGTTATATTCTATTCCAAGACTTAATTAACTTGAAACACTTAGTTTTGGTTATCATAATTGACTCTTAAGAGGCCCCAAATGCCTCTAATAAAAGCCCTAAAAGGTTGGGAAACAATAGGTTAAAGATCCCCTTTCGATAACACAAAGTGCCAAAACACAGGGTTGGGCCGCGGCCCACCATTCCTTGGGCTGCGGCCCAAACATGGTCAGAAGGTCTTGGGCTGTGGCCCGCTACTCATGGGCCGCGGCCCAAAACAGGCCAGAAAGGTTTGGGCCGTGGCCCAGAAATTTCCTGACTTTGGGCTGAACTTCAAAAAAACATAACTAATTCTAGAAAAATCGAAACGGAGTGATTCCAAAGCCAAATGAAAGGTATATGAGTCCTATTTCAAGGAAAAATACATCCCTTCACTGGGAATCACTACAAAATTACAGAATCACCAAAAACTAACCACTACTCCAAAACAGAGTTCTGTTTCAATCCCAAACTTTGGACAACCATATCTCACAGAATTCTAAACGAAATGACACAAAATATATGTCCATTTTGAAGCTTGGGATGTGAAATTTAAGAATGGAAAGTTTCATAATTTTCCAATACCATTTGGTCACTCAAAACGCTCGTGTAAGCTGACAGCGAAAAACAGAGCTTAACCAAAACAGATTTTCCAACTTTTCCCAAATGATCCAAATGAATCCCAAAATCAACAACCAAGCTTATTCCCACACAAAATCACTCAAGGAATCCAATGGAATTGTCAAAATCACCAAAATCCTATTCCATTATCATGCTTTGGTTTTGGGTAACATTAAACACTAAACTTTCAAAATCTCCAAACTTAACAATTTCCAACCCAAACAATTCTATCTATCCAAAATGAATTCCAAACATACAAATTTCATACCAAACACATTCCAAACTCCTAATGGCCCTCATTTTCGAAAATGGCCCCAAAATTTCAGAAAATTCAAAGTATTTCAAATGGTATGAAACTTAGATAGAAAGATAGGTCTCACTCACCTTATCAACTTCTCCAAAGAGAGTTCTTGATTCACTTCCTCCCAAAATTTCGTGTGGCCACAAACCACAACCAATGGACAAACTACAACCATAGAAATGTTGCTCTTAACTCAAGGATCAACTTTAATGAAGGGAGTTTGAGCAATAGAGATCATTTACCTACACAAATCACAAGCTCTCTTCCTTCCTTTGCCTTCAACAATGGCGCCCAAGAGAGAGAGAAGAGAGAGAACGAGAGATGGAGAGAGAAGATGAGAGAAATGAGAGGGAGGAGTGTGAGGTAGTAAAGAATGATTATACTCCCTCCATTTCAGTTTTCCAAAGAAAAGAGAGGAGAGGAAGAGAGAGAAATGAAATAAAATATTGAAAGTTTGACTTCTCCCACACTCTCTTGCTTCCTCTCAAATTGCCATGTGTCATAGTCTCATTGGTTCTCATAAAGCAACCACCTAATTAGTCACTTTAATCCCTCCATTAGCCATTTAAATCACACATCTCATTTTCTCTTAGTTAGTAATTAATTTCTCCATTAATTACCACTTATGGCCAATATTTCCATTATTCCAATTTTTCAGTAATTATGACATATTAATTAATATTGCCATAAAACACATAATAATTCCAATTAAATTCATAATTATCCACAATAATCATGATTATCCCTTAATCAAAAATTGGGATGTTACATATTTAATTTTTAATTTTCTAATATTAAAAAGTAGAAATAAAAATTAAAAATTAAAAAATTAAAAAATTAAAAATCAAATAATTTTTAATATTAAAAAAATTAAAGCTTAAATATGGTTTGTTAGCTGCACAGTCACCACTTGAGTTTGTTGTGTCAGCGTTTTCCGTTAACAACACTAACAATGTTAGAATTATCAGACTAAAAATATACTTTATAAATTAAGGGACCGAAAGTATACCTCATGTAAATTTAAGGGACTAAAATATACTTTAGCCTTAATATAATTAAGGAAAAATCCTAGAAAAATTTGTTTAACATAGGGAAAAGACAAATCAGTGAGTCCAATGTAACAAATATCAAATCAGACCTATGGGAGAAATCTAGGATTTGCAAATATTTTCAAATGACCAATTTGCCATTGACAGTATTTGAAAAGCTCAAGTTATCAATATGCACACTGAAGTTGTTAATTACGATTCTTAAATTGTTATTCTCTTTATCCAAGTAGTCAGTGACGCTTGACATGTGTGGTTTCAAAATATTACCTGTAAGGTTATTGGTATTTGGGGAGGTTAAGATGTGAATATGTATATTGAAATTGTTAATTGCGATGTGTAAGTTGTTGTTTTCTATACCTTAGTAGTCATTGACGCTTGACGATATTTGGGGAGTTCAAGTTGTTAATATGGATATTGAAATTGTTAATTGTGATTTTTAAATTGTCATTTTCTATACCAAAATAGTCAAGGGCATGTAGCACCCGGAATTTTGAAAAACATGGAGCCACCACCAAAATTTTTGAGCTAGGATAATTTTGGAAACCTTTTTTGAAAACAGAAAACTGGTCTAAGAAAACATTTAGGGTTCGGGAGTCGATTGTGTATGAGAAATGTGTTAGGCACCCCATAACACCCATTCATAAGAACGGTTACCCTAAGTTAATTATTTAAAAATATTATGGCCTTTAACTTTATTATAATTACCCAAACAAAAAAAAAGAATATTTACAAAACTAAATGAAATGAAAACTAAAGAGGAAAAAAACACTTATTTACAACAAGAAAAAATATATTTATTTAAAAAAAATTATTTACAACAAGAAAATAAGAAAAAAATATATATTTATTTACAAAATTGGACTTGACCTATGATGAAAACCTAGGGCCTACGTACCCTTCAGAGGGATCAAAGCCCACGTAGTTTAGGGGGTAGAAATGCGTGTCACTTTGTTTGTGTTTTTTAAAAAAATGCTGATTTCATTTATTTGAGAAAAATAATTTTTTTTATTTGGTTTGTATTTTTTATTATTATTTTTTTAAAAAAACATTTTTTATTTATGAAAGAACTTTTATTTTTCATGAAAGAGAGCTTTTCCATTTTATTTTCATTTATAAAAGTGTGTTAAAATATTTTTTCTTCTTTTTTTGAAAGAGGACATAAGAAAGGGATGAAGAAAAAAAGGAAGAAAAAATAGCACAAGTTAAACAAAATGGAAGTCAAAGGTGAGGAGATTTATACGTACATTTTATCCTTTGAACCCACTACAACAAGAGATAGGGTGATAGAGCCACACATACCTCTTGATCCAAATGCCACACATTCAGCAACAATACATAAGACAATTCAATGAGGCAATGGAAAGCAAGTCCACATAGTTCTTGATCCCAGATTTGAAACGTCCAGCAAGGCCAACATATATGAGAGTAGGTGATTCATGTAAATGTTGAGTTATCAAGATAAACACAAAGCCAAGTACAAAGTCATAAAACATTACAGTGGCGGGGAGAGTTAGTCAAATTTATCATCTTGCACATATGGCTAAATATTATCAAAAAGAAGAGCATGCAAATTTAATCACAATCAAAGAGTAGTGAGCAAAATAAGATGGGCTCTTATGTTAACTACTCTTCCCCATGAGAATTATGTATGAGCAATAAAATTAACTCTCTACCTTGCCTCCCTCTTTCTCCCAAAATGTTTGTCTCTTTGCTTCAACCCTTGCACTCCTATTTATAGTCTTAAAGTAGGGTTTTCTTCATAAATGCTCCTTTTTTTTTTAATTTTCGCTTTTTGAATTTTTTGTATTTTATGTTAAGAACTACCTAACTTGACCTAATCACCATCAATGGAGATTTTGTTTTTTTAATTTTTTTTTTGTATTTTCTATTGATAAAACTTCCTAACTTGACCTAATTACCATTAGTGGAGATATTTTTTTCATTATTCTCCCCACAAGTAACTTCCTAATTTAAACCTATCAACATAAATGAGAATTTTTTTTATTTTTTTATTTTTCATTTTTTCTTTATTATTTTTCCTTAATGAATGACAATGCCAATCATATCAATAAGGGAATTTATTTTAATTTTTGTTTTTAATTTTGTTTCCTTTTAATGATGATCACCAATTTAGACATCGATCATCATTAATAGGAGGATTTTCTTATTTTTTTTCTTGCTTTCATTTTTTATTTCCTTTTTTTTTCTTCCAATGATGATTGCCAATTTGGATACTAATCATCATCAATTATTTTTGTATTTTTGAGTGGGGCCCGGATAAAATAGGGTGTTCACAGTTGCCCCTTTTTACCTGTTTTGTAGCTGAGAAAAGTGAGATTCTTGTCTATGAAGCAAGTAAAGATAGGAACACGTATTTTTTCCGGCCAAAGAATAAGGTGCCCCCTTGGAACCAAAGAGGCTTTGGACAAAATAGAGTGCCCCTGCCCCTATTTACTTGGTTCATGGGGGAAAAGAACACAAGTGGAGATAGATGATTACCTGGAGTAGAAGTGAAGCGCCTAGTTGTATAGGACTTTGGTGGGGTGTAAAAGAATTGTGCCAGCCAGTACTAGGTTTTGAGAGTGCCTGCTAATACAGGGCTTTAAAAGAATAGTGCCTGCCGTTATAGGGCTTTAAAAGAATTGTGCAGCTGTTACTGGGCTTTGAGGGTGCCTGTTGGTACAGGGCTTTGAAAGAATAGTGCTTGCCGGTACAGGGCTTTAAAAAAATTGTGCTAAGCGTTATTGGGCTTTAAAAGAATTGTGCTAGCCGTTACTGGGCTTTGAGAGTGCCTGTCGGTACAGGGCTTTGAAAGGGTGCTAGCCGTTACTAGGTTTTGAGGGTGCCTGCCGGTACAGGGCTTTGAAAAGGGTGCAAGCCGTTACTGGGCTTTGAGGGTGCCTGCCGGTACAGGGCTTTAGAGGGGTGTCATCCGTTACTGGCCTTTGAGAGTGCTTGCAGGTACAGGGCTTTGGAGGGGTGTCAGTCGTTATTGGGCTTTGAGGGTGCTTGCCGGTACAGGGCTTTGGAGGGGTGCCAGCCGTTACTGGGCTTTGAGGGTGCCTGCCGGTACAGGGCTTTAGAAATAGTGCTATAAACATATGATGCCCCTTGGAGTAGTGCTTATGAAGATGATGGCATTGATAATGATGATAACAGTGATGATGAAATCCTAATGATGATGAAGAGGATGATAATGGCCATAATAATGAGGGGAATATCAAAATGGTGAATTCATGATAATGGTGATGACAGTGATGATAGAATCATAATGATAATGCTGATGCTGCTACTGATGATTTTGATAGTAGTGATGATGATGGTGTTAATGGTGATGTTGATAATGGAGGTGATGACATGCTAATAAGAATGACTGCAATAATGGTGGTGTTAAAGAATAGCCTAGCAGGTGATATTGCTCCTTCTTCGTCCAGGTGCCTAACCAGTACCCCCTACTCTTGTAGTCTTGTCGAATGTATGAAGATGTGTATAATGAGATTCACATAGATGCCATGTAATATCTCAAAAAGCGATTAAGGTCTAATGACTTCAAAAGTAAATGTAATTATTGTTGAATAAACACTTTTAGAGAATGGATGATGGGAATTTAGATGTTTTAATGATTCCAATGGCTTCCTTATAAAAATTCGTGTGGGGAGAGTGTTTATTGTGAAATTGGAACCATTGGGAACAATAGTGCAAAAGTTGGAAACTCTGTCCATTGAAATTCTGTATAGGGCAGTCAATTTGTATGGACATTTTAAATAGGAAAATGGTGTCTAACAATTCTAAAATTTTGCAATCTTAAATTTCACATGCCAAGCTTCAAAATGGACATATAATTTGTGTCATTTCAATTTGTGAGCTAAGAGTTATGATTTTCCAAAGTTTGGGATGAAAACTGGAATCTGTTTTGGAGCAGTATGGACTTTTGTTCAATTCTATATTTTTGAGGTTATTAAATGCAGTGATCCATATTTTTCCAATAAATAGGACTTAAATAGCTTTCCATTGGCTTTGGGATCACCCCATTTTTACTTTTCTAGAATTAGTTATGATTTTTAAAAGTTTGGGCAGAAATCTGCCAGAATTTTGTAAAAATCCAAAATTGATGGAAATTTAGTAAATAATTAGAAAAATAATATTATATCATATTAAATCATTATCCACCTCTTCCATCAGCCCAAAACCGTGACATTCAGCTGCAACAAGAGAGAGAAGGTGTGATAAATTCTAGAGAGAAAAGGAAAAGAGAGCTTGTACGGTAAGTTGATTTCACGCGTATAGATCCGCTCCTAAGCTATTCTTCTCTGTTATTCAAGGTTTGTGGAGCACAAATTTGGGTGTTATAAGGATAGGGTTTTCAGCCACCTTGAGGAAAAGCTAGTGGGAGCTTGAGGTAACTTCCAAACTTTCGTATATTGCTTATTCTGGCTGCTGTGGGCATTTTAATCAGTGAAATTTCGCCGGATTGCCATTGGTTTTAAATTTTAGAAATGATATGGCCTAGGGGTTATGCTGCCCAAATTGGGTCTTAATGTTAGTTGTAACCTAATGTAATGGTTAATAAAGTGATTAGGAGTAGAAAGAAACACGTCTGTGGAGCCGAAACCAAAAAACCCCAATTTTTCCCAGGGAACTGAGAATTTTGGCCAAGGCTAGTTTGGAGGGGTTAGAGTTGGATTTTCAATGATTTGATGGTTCCATTGAGTTCAAGAGCAAAAATTAGGTGGGGTTACAGTTGGTCACTTTTTTGGAAAAGGCCGAAAAAGCATAATTACGAAAACGCCCCTGAAACCCTTAAAGTAGGGCTGCCAAGGGTAAATTTGATAATTCTGAGTCCGGAAATGGATTTCTTGGGTGGAAATATGTTAGGATAGCCCATATTAGAATTTCGGGAAAAGTGCAACCGGACTGGGTACGGCGGGCCCGGGCCGGGTCCCTGGGGGCATTTTTGTAAATTTTCATTATAGACTCATATAACCCCAAGAAATACTATGGAAGTTTCTAAATAGTGCATTTGAAATTTAGGATTCGATATTTGCCCTGTTCGTGATCCACCTGCGCTAGAGCACAATCGGAAAGAACAAGGTAGTGACTCTTTTCCCTTATACTATATGTGATACATGGTATGTTTGTTTGATCATTGTTTTTGAGTCTATCACCTACGGCCCATTGGTGTTGATGGTGGGAGGATCGTACCTTTGGGGCGGTGGAATCCGGAGGATGAGACTATGTGAAAGCCGTAAGGCTATATGTGAAAGCCGAAAGGCTATTTGTGAAACCTTCACCTGCGGCCAATCAGTGTTGACGGTAGGAGGACGTGCCTTCGGGGTGGTGGAATACGGGGGATGAGATTATGTGATTATGTGCATATGTGGCAGCCTGCGTGCTGTGCTTTATGTTGTGATGCTGCTTGATGATTTTCTTGCATGCTTTGTGATTACATGTGGTATGAGTGATTGGTTACAATTGGGATTCTTTTGAATCTCATTCTTTCCATTGACAAACCTTCAGACAGGGTAAGTGACTCTAAGGGAAAGGAGATGACCAAGGGCGGATAGGGCTCCTTAGGGAGATTTATATTTTGGTGTTGGATATCATGTTTTGTTGGGAGATCACCGTATATCTTATAAATGTTGTTTCGGAGACAGTGGTATAATCCCTTAATGGGAATTTATAAACCTTTAGTTTATGTATGAAACCCGGGGGTTGCCGGGATTTTGTTGTACACTCTGATATGTAAATGTGATGTAACTACATAGGGTAATTATATTCAAGTTATGGAATTTGAGACCAGAGTAAGGCAGAAAATTTGAAAATATTTGTGAAAACCCTTCCGTAAGGAAGGGATTGTAAATGAGTTTGATTATTATTCGTCTCTATTTCATTTTAAAATAAGTATTTCAAATCATAATTACGAAGGGGGTTACATTTTTGGAATCAGAGCTGTAGTTCTTGGCAAGGGTAGAGTTGCTAGATAGATACCTTAGTTGGCTTTAGGGATAGAAAATCATTTGTGAATAATTGTTGTGTATGCACATGTACGTGCTATTGATATGGATATATACGAGACTTATGAATATATGTGCATACTATTTCTGCTATATTAATGGGTAAGTTATTTGTAGAATGAAGAAAACTAGAGGACGCCCCAATACTCAGTGTGTAGATCCTGAGGTGGAGATGGTCAATGACAATCCATCGGACCCTATGCAAGAATTGATGGGTCTAATTAAAGATCAAAGGGACATGATTGATAAGCTGAGAGAGCGGCTCAGAGAAGATAAGGCTAAAAGAAATAAGGGACAGGGTCTGTCTACACAGGAAGAGACCTAGGAGGGGACCCATAGAGAAGAAATTACTGAAGGTTCGGCACGACCATTGGAGTCGCCACCTCATGCTGTTTCGAACCAAGAATCACATAGGGTGCTAGCTGGAGAAGTAAGAGATCTGCAATTTTGGGTTTCAAGATTCTGTAAGCACTTGCCTCTGGCGTTCAGAGGAGGTTTGATCCCCAAGCAGCTGAAGATTGGTTGAACAGGCTGGAAAAGATATTTGAGGTCCTTGGGTGCCCGGATGAGGTGAAGTCAAGACTGGCAGTTTATAAGCTTGAGGGGGATGCAGATCGTTGGTGGCGGAATATTGCCTTAACATTGAAAAGAAAAAATGTACCGTTGACTTAGGAATTGTTTCAACAAGAATTCAATGAGAAATACTTTCCCAAATCAATGCGGCTCGAGAAGGAAACTGAATTTCTGAACATCAGACAAGGGGACACAGAGACCTTTGATGACTATTTGTCCCGTTTTATCCGTTTGTCTCAGCATTCTTCTTATCTTCAGAAGGCGGATAATGAAGAGTTGAGTGCAGACATGCTTATTCGTGGTCTGCGATGAGAGCTGAGGAAGAGGTTAGCTACACACTTGTTCACCAACTTTAACAAGGTGGTGGAAGAGTGTAGAATCACATAAATTAATTTAAGGGAATTGTATCCTGCCAAAGCTCCTGGTAATCACAGTGAACCCAGTAAGGGTAATACTTCATGGATCTTTGCCATAATCTTGTGCGCCTCCCTCATGTCTACACAGTGAAGCAATGTCCTATCAAAGCACCTCTTATACAGGACGTTATTACTAATGAAAAGCCCATGGTCAATTGCTGGATAGTCTTCTTTTCATTGTGTGTCACATCTGGAGGGTAAGTACCATGTTCCATATACACCTTGATACTATAGTACCAATCGTTGTGTCTCTTCCAATATTGAAGTAAAATGCAGGCGATTTTCTAGTCTCAATTTGTATTGGTTGAACTTGGACCCCACAATCCAGTTGGATCATAGCTGCTAAAGTAGCTAATGTATCAGCGAAGCGATTCTTTTCTCTGGCTATGTGATGGAAATTGATTACTTTAAATTTTTTTATCAACTCTATCAAATACTCTTGATAAGGGATCAACTTTGGGTCTTTAGTATGCCATTCATCAGTCACCTGATAAATTATGAGAGCTGAGTCACCATAGCCTTTTAGGTTTTTTATTCCAAGATCTATGGCAGTTTAGAGACCATTAATACAAGCTTCATATTCTGTCATGTTATTGGTGCAGTCAAACCCTAACCTTATAGCAATTGGAAATTGCTTTCTGTCTGGGGATATGATTACTGCCCCTATACCATTGCCATGCATGTTTACTGCCCCATCAAAATACATTTCCTACTCCTTCGATTTGCTTTCCTCAATCAGATCATCTGTAGCACATATGTCTTCATCTGGGAATTTGAAATCTAGTGGCTGGCATTCATCTATAGGATTTTCCGCTAAGTGATCTACTATCGTAGCACCTTGATGGATTTTTGAGTGACGTATCTTATATCATATTCAGACAATATTACATGATTTTAGAGACTCTTCCAGCTACATGCGGGCTTTCAAAGATGTACTTGAGTGGGTCTACTCTAGAAATTAACCAAGTGGTGTAGTAAAGCATGTATTGCCTCAACCTCCTTGTAGCCCAGACTAAACCACAACAAGTCTGTTCGATCATCTGGTAATGTGACTCACAATCATTAAACTTCTTGCTCAAGTAATAGATCGCTTGTTCTCTTCGCTTAGATGAGTCGTGTTGCCCCAGCATGGCTCCCATAGAGTTTGGTCGTATTGTCAAATACAAAATTAAAGTTCGTCCAGGTGAAGGAGGAACCAAAATTGGGGGATTTAGCAAATAATCCTTGATTCTATCAATTGCCTGTTGGCAATCTTCATCCTACTTCCTTGTGCAATTCTTCTTTAAAAGCTTGAATATGGGTTCACAAGTTGCAGTCAGGTTGGCGATGAATCGTGCAAAGTAATTCAACCGCCCCAAAAATTTTGAACTTCCTTTTCTGTTTCAGGAGGGGGCATTTCCTGTATTGCTTTTACTTTGTCTGGATCTACTGTAATCCCTTTTTGGCTTACAATGAAGCCCAACAATTTCCTAGATAAAGCCTCAAAGACAATTTTGTTAGGATTTAGCCATAACTTGTACTTGCGTAGCCTTTTAAACAGCTTTCTTAACACCCCAACATGGCTTTCTCCCTCGAAAGATTTAGCTACCATATCATCCACATATACTTCAAGTTCTTTGTGCATCATATCATGGAAGAGTGTCACCGTAGCTCGCTTATAAGTTGCCCCAGTATTCTTTAGCGCGAATGGCATGATGCAGTAACATTAAGTGCCTCATTATGTAAAAAATGTAGTTTTTTCTTTGTCCTCTTCATCCATAGGGATTTGGTTATACCCTGAGTACCCATCTATGAACAAGTACCTATAGCTACGGGCCGTATTATCAACTAGGACATCAATATGAGGCAATGGAAAATCATCTTTTGGGCTAGCTTTATTCAAATCTCGATAATCCACACACATTCAAATTCTGTCATCCTTCTTTGGGACAAGAATGACATTTTCTATCTATTGTGGGTATTTAGTTACTTCCAGGAAACCCGCTTCTAATTGCTTCATCACCTCATCTCGAACCACTAAGGACATATCGGAAGTGAGCCTCCTCAATTTCTGCTTTTTAGCCTTGGTGTCTGGGAATAAGAGAATCTTGTGAGAGGCAATCCCTGGATCAAGGCCTGGCATGTCTTGATAGGACCATGTGAACACATCCATGAATTCTTTGAAGAGTTCAACCATTTGCTCTCTTTCAGGGTTATCTACTATCTTTAGTTCTCTCTTTTCTTCCTCTATGCCTATATTTATTACTTCAATTATATCTTCATTTGGGCACATTCTATTGTCGTTAGATTCGAGGATTTTTTGTATACTTGAATGATCTCATCATCATCACACTCATAATCATGCATAGCAATGGCAATAAGCGAATCATCATTCAGGGACTCAGAAATCTCTGCGTTGGACAAGAGTTCCGAGGAAATCAATTTCCTGGAAGGCGAAAAATGAACAATGAATGAATAGAAGGAAAAACAAGGAAGAATGGATATAAATAAGTGAATTTTATTCGCATATCATTCTTTATTCATGATTCATATAAGAGCTTGCCTAAAGGCGCATATAAAACATAAAAGGACAACTTTTTAGCTAGAAATGTTGCTCTAAAATAATAAAATTGAAGGTATCCTCAAACTCCCAATCTTCCAGAGCTCTTCTAGAATCATCAGTTGAAATCCATGTGCAGTTCTTTTTGGCTATTGTTGCAACCATTACAACAATCGACTTGTTTAGTACTTTAGAGAACATCAAGAATTTCTTCCTTATATGGGGATTTTAGAGTGCTAATCTTCCCTCCCTATCCAATGATTCATATTTGATTCGGCTTCATTTCTACTGCTGGCTGCCATTTAATGACTACGTGAGTGTGTGTTGTATGAATGCTTAGGGGGTAGCTGGTTAGGACATTTTGATGGAATAATATTGCATCACATGCTTATAAAGGAACAAAATATCATTAGTTTATTTGAACTCACAATTTCAAGAGGGCATAGTGAGTTATCTATGGTGTATTGGCTTAAAGGTATTCTGGAACAAGCATCCTCTAGCTTCCTCAGGTAATCTATTATTCCATAGGGAGAACTAGAGTTGATTATTAGATAGGAGGGACCCTGAGTCCCATCCTAGCCAAGATCTTGTCATTAACCATAGTGATAAGCATGCAATACATCTTTTCTAAAGGAACTTGATTTAAACCTGGTTCTTTTGCCATTTAACCTTTGTGCCAAATTTTTAGTTGTTAGATAACTTACTTGTCCTCTATTAAAGGAAATAGAAGGAAGAGTCAGCAAGTATTTTTGAATGCATGCTATACAAATGATTACAAGTGCTTTCTAGCCTTGATATGGGTGATAAACATTGAGAAAAAGAATTTCACCTCCTCAAGAGATCTAATACCCCATAGGGAGGATGAAGTGCCCATTAACCTATGAATGGCCCAAGCTATTATGTGGCTAAGGGTTTTGTTAAATGTTTATTACATCCAAGGCCTATATCAAATGAAGCTAAATTCCAATAGATGAAGCAAGGATACCTCATGAGACATGAAAGAGTGATGACTTATACTCTAAGTTTTGATATGGGTGATGGACATTAAGAAAAAGAACTTCACCTCATCAAGAGATCCAATACCCCATAGGGAGGATGGAGTGCACATTAACCTGTGAACGGCCCAAGCTATTACACGGCTAAGGGTTTTGTTAAATGTTTATTACGTCTAAGGCCCATATCAAATGAAGCTAAATTCCAATAGATGAAGCAAGGATACCTCATGAGACATGAAAGAGTGATGACTTATACTTTAAGTTTTGATATGGGTGATGGGCATTAAGAAAAAAAACTTCACCTTCTCAAGAGATCCAATACCCCATAGGGAGGATGAAGCGCCCTTTAACCTGCAAATGACCCAAACTATTATGCGGCTGAGGGTTTTGTTAAATGTTTATTATGGTCAAGCCTCATATCAAATGAAGCTAAATGTCAATGGATGATGCAAGGATACCTCATGAGATATGAAAGAATGATGACTTATACTTCAAGTTTTGATATGGGTGATGGACATTAAGGAAAATAACTTTACCTCCTCAAGAGATCTATTACCTCATAGGTAAAATGAAGTGCCTATTAACCTACGAACGGCCCAAGCTATTACCCGGCTAAGGATTTTGTAAAATGATTATTATGTCCAAGGCCCATATCAAAATGAAGCTAAAATGCCTATGAATGATGTGATGAGTCCTAAAGGAACATCTCTCATTGAGATATTTTCTAACATGATTGATGTGATAAGATCGTGGTCTTTTAGGGTCATAGACCCTTAGACTAAGGTTGGCTATCTAATGCATACACTGTCATTGTGATGTATCTTTATGTGGAGTGATGCTAGATGTTAGAACTAGTTGACACCCAAGAGGGGGGTGAATTGGATGTGAGATAATTATCTTAAGAACTTTGATAATCTTTTTGCATCTTAGAGGAAGCAATAAATATGAAAGTAATGAATCATAAATCAACAGTTTAAATATGCTGGAAATATAAGAGTTTAAGGAAGAGAGTGTGCAAACTGTGACTTATCCTGGTTCGGTCCAATCTGCGATGGCCTACGTCCAATCCCCAGGCTCCTCCTGAGATTTTCAAATCCACTATCTTCTTGTTTAATCCAGGCACAAGAAAAGCCTTTACAACACACAAGTTTAGCTGGGCACTTGTGAAGCCGTTTACAAATCTCTCACTGAGTTACTCCCCCTTACTTGAGTGATGCTTCACTGTGCATCTTTTCTTCCTTCATTGCTAGCTGGGCACTTGCAGTGTTGTCTCAAGTAATACCTTCTTTTGCACATTCAAAAATGAAGCTTCAATGTCCAACTTCCCTAAGATTTGAATTAAATCCTATGTATTCATAATCTTGAGATGAAGCTCTTCCTTTCTTCTTCCTACAAAACCATATAGACCTTTTTCTTCCTTTGGTGTCCAGTTTTACTTGGATCCACGCATAGTTAGCTTGTAGGAATTATAATTCACATGCTCTAAGAATATAGTTAATTCGAGATAATTGAGCATAATGAATTAAACATGTCTTTATGCATAAGAGAAATATTTTCTTTTCAAATTATACATGCATAAAGAATTAACCTGTTGAGCATTACAATCCCTTTATAAATAAATCTATTAAATGGCTTTTTAAGGGATGCGGAAACATAATTTCAAAATCATTTGCAATGCTTAATCATAAAGTTCCAAAATATAAAACCTCAATAAATATTATAGATAATAGTATAGGAGGTTTTATCATTATGTACCTTTGCCTTAGATATTTGGAGGATTGATTTTGCTTACCCATTGCATCTTTTTATGATGTTGATACTTTGAATATTTTGCTTTGGGTGCTAGCAATTGTCTCTCAAAATACATAGACTCTAGGAGTCTTTTACTTGATGCTTGAGAGATCCTCCTTTTCTTGTTCTCCTTAAGATAGTTGAACGATATTCTATGGTAGTCCATTCTTGAGGTGGAACATACTACTTTTCTCCATTTCCTTTCTTTGTGATTAAACTTTGCAATTCCAGCAGTGGGTGATCTAAGAGTTCTCCTAATTGATGTGAATCTCCATTTAGGTGCATTAGGAACTCTTGGAATCTTCTTCATTTTCTCAGTACCCTTTTGTCCATTTTTTCTAGGGTCAATCTGCACACATGAAACACCAGATGGACATTTTGGTACCCACTTTGCTTTAGGTCCTTGAACGTTAGCATTTGAACTTACTTGCGTTTTAGGAATCCAAACAAATTTATTTCTCACATTAGAATTTCTTCTAATATAGCATGTGTGAGAAATTTGACATGATTTACCACAATAATTGCAAATAATATAATAATATGCATTATGAGATTTTATGCAAGTATTGTGTCGGTCAAGAGAGTAAAAACCTGAATAAATTTCATTTGAACATTCTTTCTTTCCAATAAACTTTCCAGCATGATTGAAAACATTTTTGCTTTCTAGAATATAATCAATACTTGGTTGAGAAACAATTTTATGCAAACTTTGAAAAGCAGTTTTCAAAATAACTCCAGAAGAATTGGAATTGTTTACCATATGTGCATCTTGAGCTCTAGAGGATGATCCATCAAATTTATCGGTAGTGAGCTCTTCTTGGGAATCATCTTCCTCTTGTTCTTCTATGTTGACAGGATCATGGAAGTGTTCTATGATTTCTCCTTTTTCATCATTAACTTCCAATTGTTCATGCACCGTAGATATGCAACTTATAGTTTCACTTGAACTGTCAATGCTTTCAACTTCAACACAATTGTTAGAAGTATAAATAGAATCAAGAGTATCCCAAATATCTCTAGCAGTAGAGTAAAATCTAATTTTCTCAAAATCATTTTCAGTTAAAGCACTAAACAAAATTTTCATTGCTATAATGTTCAACGAAAACATTTTCTTTTCTCTTTCTGTCCAATTCTTTCTCGGTCTGAAATCAAAGACATTTGTAAAAACATTCCACATATCAAAATCATATGCTTTTATAAAACTAGTCATTCTAGCTTTCCAAAACCAAAAATCAATATCTTTCAGCATAGGTGGAATTGTATAGTCAAAACCTTCGGAAAGCATATTACACCCAAAATCAGCCATTATAAACACTTGAGATGGTTAAGTCCTTTAAACAAGAGTCCAGCTCTGATACCAAAGGTTAGAACTGGCTGATACCCAAGAGGGGGGGTGAATTGGGTGTAAGATAATTATCTTAAGAACTTTGATAATCTTTTTGCATCTTAGAGGAAGCAATAAATATGAAAGTAATGAATCATAAATCAACAGTTTATATATGCTGGAAATATAAGAGTTTAAGGAAGAGAGTGTGCAAACTGTGATTTATCTTAGTTCGGTCCAATCTGCGATGGCCTACGTTCAGTCCCCAGGCTCCTCCTGAGATTTTCAAATCCACTATCTTCTTGTTTAATCCAGGCACAAGAAAAGCCTTTACAACCCACAAGTTTAGCCGGGCACTTGCGAAGCCGTTTACAAATCTCTCACCGAGTTACTCCCCCATACACACCGTAAGGTTACAACCGAGTTACTCTCCTTACACACCCCGTAAGGATACAACTTTGATGATGAAAGATTACAGTCAATCTTCTCTCTCAGAAGTGAATATATGAATACTGAAGCACAATGAAAATAATCTCTCTCTCAAATATACATGATATAGAAAATGGATAAGAACAGAGAGTAGTTGGGTTGGAGTAGATGATTCATGATCTTTGCATGTTTCTCGTTGGTGTGTCTTCGTTCGTTGTTCTGAACTCTGAATGCTCTTCTATTTATAGTTGATGAAGGTTGATGACCGTTTGAGCATTTCAATATATCCGTTGGAGTGCGGCTTCTTCAATTTGAAAACTAGCCGTTATAACGTTGATGCTCCGCTTCCATAAATTCACCTTTTGACTCTTCACATCATATCTTTATTGTATTCTTGGAGAAATACATTAAACACTAATACAATGAAGTGTTAGAGTGATTAGAAGTAAGAAGAATGAGTTATATGATCATTTCATTGATTTCCAAAATCTTCAGGATGTTGTTCTGTTTTCCTGGGAAGCATTACTCGAGTGGACATCAAGTTTCTTCACAGGTTACTCGAGTGGCCTTCCATTTTTTGCATAGTTTACTTGGGTAGTGACTTGAAGTTCTCTTCTAAATAACTCTGCATACTCAGGTAGTGACTTGAAGTTCTCTTCTAAATAACTCTGCATACTCGGGTGGTGCCTCGAGTGAAGTGTGATAATAACATTGCAGATTAATCGAGTAATCGAGTGTTACCTTCAAGTTTTGCTTATCATAGTGCTTTTACTCGAGTGGCTTCTCGAGTAACATTGGCAGGATTGAAAATACCGAGAGCAACTGGAAGTGATTTCCTTGATTACTCAAGTACGTACTCAAGTAACGTTGGCAGGCCAAGAGCAACTGGAAGTTCTCTATCTGATTACTCGAGTACCTACTTGAGTATGGAACAATTTTCTTTATAGGTTACTCGAGTGGCTACTTCAAGTGAATTCTTGATTTTGATTTGAAACATGGCAAATTATATATCATCGGAAAGCTCTCATCGTTTACATTCCAACGCAACAAGAATTAGCTCTAAACACGTTGTATACTGAAAGTTATGATTCAAAGAGTATCTACTGTTCTTAGACCATTTCTGAACTCATGAACCATCACGAGCAGCAACTTCCATAAGTTATAGCTCTTAGGATATAGCTTCAAATGTGACAAATTATATATCCATGAAATATCTTTGAGTCTACTTTGATATGGAACTAGTTTCGTTGCAATCCGATCTGTAGTTTGGGAGTTATGTCCAAAATACCAAAGCTGTCCAGGAATATGACGCTGATTCATGTGTCAACTTTCGAAGCTTATATCTCTCTCATCTGAACTCCTTTGAATGTGATCTTGGTGTCAAAAGTTCGTGTTGGAAGTTTAGTTTCATATGCCACCGGTTTCAGTTCGATCTAACATGTGGTTGGAGAGATATAATCAAAATACCAAACCTCTGTTTTACCGCGCGAAAACAGAGTGCCCATTACTTCAAGTGTCGCCTCGAGTGATTCATCAAGTAACCCGTCAGATTACTCAAGTAGCTACTCGAGTAATCACCTCCAAAATGAGGCAGTGCCTTATTA
The DNA here is from genome assembly GCA_963242795.1 of Inga leiocalycina. Lineage (NCBI taxonomy): Eukaryota > Viridiplantae > Streptophyta > Magnoliopsida > Fabales > Fabaceae > Inga > Inga leiocalycina. The sequence goes on from OY725328.1 coordinate 33,170,146, forward strand.
CTCGAGTAATTACTTGAGTAATCATCCCCGGAGGCACCATAACTTCCGTATACATCATTTTAGCTTCGTATTGACCCATTCCAACTTTCGTTTGACCATAGAAACCTCCGATATCACTTCTAACAGCTTGGATCTTGATATTCTCATGTGATCTTGCAAGTTCTTCTTTCTTTAATCTCTTTCTTCAATATCTTTCATCTTGTTTTGCCACTTGATGATCATTCTTCATAACCCAACTAGATATCTTCTTGAATTAATGATCGTTCTTCATAAACCAACTAGATATTTTCTTGAATATCTTCAATCTTCTTCTTTCTTTGTTTTGACCAATCTTTCTTCTTGATATTTCATTAGTTCTTGCAATGCCTTCTTTCTTCAATCCCTTGCCTCTTGATGATCATTCTCCATATATGAGGCATTATAACATCAACCCACAATCAGGTTGATAACTAATCTATAAGATATACAACATTAAGTATGGTAGTTAGTCGATGTAGAAGATAAGTATATTATACAAACTTTTTGCTCATATTTAACATCTAATTTGACATCATCAAAACTATTCATATCGAACACTAGATACATACTCTGGTGAAGTGATAGTTAGTCACTTGATCCTTAGGGTTTCATTGATTATATATGGATGACAATAATGATTATTAACAATAAATAAATATATGCCCTCCAGTGTCCTATTTTAGGAATAACCCTAGGTTGGGGGAAGTCTACCCTAAGAAAGGCAGGTACTAATTAATTGGGTAGGTCGATAATTTCCACTAATAACTGATATAGCGGGAATACGAGCCAGCCCGCAGGTTGCGGGGTGGCTCGCACCAACCAGCGGCCTGAGCGGTGCGGGCCTGTACAGCCCGCACTTCTACGGGTTGGCAAAATGCCAACCCTAACTCACAGTGTGCGGGTTGCAGGCCAGCTCGTAGGCCCGCTTTTTTTTTTTGAAAAAAGAAAATTCCTATTTTTTAAAAAGAATTGAAAATGTGAAACATATATATATATATATATATATATATGAGTAATTAAATTTATGTTCATAGTATCAATCATTTCTCTTATAAAAATTTAAAAACGTAATCTACAATTTAAGAGTTAAAGTTATCAAATTTGTTAAAGTTTATAAACAAAACATAAACTCATCCTCAAGAACCTAAGATATAATAATTTTGTTTAAAGAAGAAGGGAAGAGGTTAAGATTTTTTCTCTTTGGATTAGGAGGTACCAAGATAGGAGTGAAAAACTTATAAGTTTTGTAAAATTATTATATGTAAATAAAAAATAAAAAATTTTGCAGGCTAACCCGCCAACCAGTGGGCTGGCCCGCATCAACCCGCGGATTATGCGGTGCGGGCCTGTGCGGCCCGCGTTTTTACTGGTTGGGATTTTCCCAACCCTAACCCGTCAAAACCCGCAGGCTCACGGGTTGAGCCTGCGGGTTGAGCCCATATTACCGGCTCTAATAAGTGCAATGGTTTCAAGGTGGTTCTAATTCTCACATATAAGGGCCTCCTAATTGCCCCCATCGTAAAGATGAAGACCCTATTTAACGAAATTGACCTTCAGGGGGTTCTAAAAACCCCACAGGGATCAACCTTGTCAAATGAGTAACAGCTAAGATGAAGTCTTCATAGTAGCCTCAGGGGGTTCTGAAAACCCCACAGGGAGACCGCTAGAAACTTCCACTCACCTAAGGAACTCACAAACCCAGGTATAGGGCCCAAAATGTGTGTGAGGAGAATAATGTATGTGTTCAGTGTGTGTGGAGAGCATACCAACCTATGGGCCTAGGTTCTACCCAACCCTCATATGCTAACCAGATCACAAGATAGATAGAAAAAATGGAAAAAAAGCAAACAAATAGATGAATAAGGAATTTAATAAATAAAAACAACTATTCACAAAAAAAAAACAAATAAGAAAAGGGTAATTAAAATAAAATTAAGGCCAAATTATTTTTAAACACTTAACTTAAATGGGCTTGACTCTCAAACTCTCCCCAGTGGAGTTGCCAAGCCGTAGCGCCTGGAATTTTGAAAAACATGGAGCCGCAACCAAAATTTTTGAGATAGGATAATTTTGGAAACCTTTTTTGAAAACGAAAAACTGGTATAAAAAAAACATTTAGGGTTCGGGAGTCGATTGTGTATGGGGAAGGTGTTAGGCACCCCACAACACCCATGCATAAGAACGGTTAACCTAAGTTAATTATTTAAAAATATTATGGCATTTAACTTTATTATAATTACCAAAATAAAAAAAAGAATATTTACAAAACTAAATGAAATGAAAACTAAAGAGGAAAAAAAACACTTATTTACAACAAGAAAAAATATATTTATTTAAAAAAACATTTATTTACAACAAGAGAATAAGAAAAAAATATATATTTATTTACAAAATTAGACTTGACTTAGGATGAAAACCTAGGGCCTACGTACCCTTTAGAGGAATTAAAGCCCACGTAGTTCAGGGGGTAGAAATGCGTGTCACTTTATTTGTGTTTTTTAGAAAAATGCTGATTTCATTTATTTGAGAAAAATAATTTTTTTTATTTGGTTTGTATTTTTTTTATTATTTTTTTTTAAAACATTTTTTTTTATTTATGAAAGAACTTTTATTTTTCATGAAAAAGAGCTTTTCCATTTTATTTTCATTTATAAAAGTGTGTTAAAATATTTTCTTCTTCTTTTTTTGAAAGAGGACCTAAGAAAGGGATGAAGGAAAAAAAGAAGAAAAAATAGCACAAGTTAAACAAAATGAAAGTCAAAGGTGAGGAGATTTATACGTACATTTTATCCTTTGAACCCACTACAACAAGAGATAGGGTGATAGAGCCACACATACCTCTTGATCCAAATGCCACACATCCAGTAACAATACATCAGACAATTCAATGAGGCAATGGAAAGCAAGTCCACATAGTTCTTGATCCCAGATTTGAAACATCCAGCAAGGCCAACATATATTAGAGTAGGTGATTCCCATATTTGAAACGTCCAGCAAGGCCAACATATATGAGAGTAGGTGATTCATGCAACTGTTGAGTCATCAAGATAAACACAAAGCCAAGTACAAAGTCATAAAACATTACAGTGGCGGGGAGGGTTAGTCAAATTCATCATCTTGCACATATGGCTAAATATTATCATATCAATGAGCTCATTGATATTATTTTCCCTTAATGAATGATAATGCCAATCATATCAATGAGGGAATTTATTTTAATTTTCGGTTTTTAATTTTTTTCTTTTTAATGATGATCGCCAATTTGGACATCGATAATTATTAATAGGAGGGTTTTCTTATTTTTTTTCTTGCTTTCATTTTTTATTTCCTTTTTTGTTCTTCCAATGATGATTGCCAATTTGGATACCAATCATCATCAATTATTTTTGTATTTTGAGTAGGGCCTGAACAAAATAGGGTGTTCACAAGGGCATATTGATTATTGGAAGCATTTGCAAATCTTAGATTTCTCCCACAGGTTTGACTTAAGATTTGTAATATTGGACTCCCTGATTTATCTTATTTTCCCTATTTTAAATGATTTTTTCTAAAATTTTCCCCATAACTAGTTAGTAATTCATCATTAATTAATTAATTATTCTATTCCATTTTTAGACAAATTTATTATTATAATTCAAATTTTATAATTATAAAAGAATAAAAAATTAGAATTAAAAAATAATAAATATAAATATATGTTTAATTAACAAATTACGAAGAATATTAAAATATTACATAAAAAAGAATGCTAAAATAATTAAAACTATCATAATAATTTATTATTTATAGCGTATTAGTATGTATAGAATAATATTTAATAATACTATACATAATAACATTATATTTTCTATTTAAATAATATTGTTAGAATTGTTATAAAAAAGGAATATTATTAGAATCTGTTAAATAAATAATAAAAAAAGTACATGAACCTAATTAAAAAATCATGTGAAACTATAAGAATCTAATATTAGAAAAATAACTATAAGGAACTGATAAAAAAACAAGGGAAAATCCCTATAAAATACCCTCGAAATCGCTAAATTCCGTTTTAGTGCAATGAATTCCAAAAACCCGAATCAGTCATGTGTCAGTACGGAATGAACAGTGCAGGGGTGCCAAAAGACGATTTTGCCCTTCAGCCCTCATTCTCACCACTTTCAGAATAACAACACGAGCCTCTTAATTAACAACTTCTTCTTCTTGATTAACAACTTCAGTTTCATCTTTTTACTTTCACAATAACAATACCGGTCTTGTTATTAACAACATCATATTCTACATTAACAACTCTCATTTCTTATTTCACAACATCGTAATTTAAGTTTCAGGGTCAATAACAACACCTCTTTCTTTATTAACAACACCATTTTTACATTAACAACACTATATTTTGAAGATGTGAATAAGTGAAAGAATAAAGCAGAGTTGTTAATCAAGAACTCGAAGTTGTTAATTAAAAGGCTCGTGTTGTTATTCTGAAAGTGGCGAGAATGAGGGATGAAGGGTAAAATCGTCTTTTGGCACCCCTGCACTGTTCATTCCGTACTGACATATGACTGATTTGGGTTTTTGAAATTCGTTGCACTGAAACGGAATTTAGCGATTTCCAGGATAGTTTATAGGGATTTTCCCAAAAAACAAAGTGGAAGTATGAAGACCTGCTAAAAAAATTTTTTTTTAGAGATCTAATTAAAGAAATAGTTGAAACTATAAGGACCTACAGACTAATTATCCCTATTATTTATAAAATTTGAACTTGAGATAAAATCAAAAGACTAAGATCCATGTTACTCAAATCCAATGTAGTCTTTGGTGATCTTGGAGTCGGTGGGTTTTATGCGGAATACGTCACATAAACGTGAATGTGTTAAGTTACCAATGACACATACGTAGGTTTATAGGGTTGACCTTAACGGCGTGTTTGGACGTTCATCTTGGGCATTTATGATTTTAAGTTGCATAGTCAAGGGGGGAAATGCCACGTCCAGACGAAGACTTATGGACAAGAACAAAAGGGACGATTCAGTCTTGTTGGGGGCATTAAATTCATACACCGACATTTTGCCTTCCTTTTATAGTTCACAACAGGCCAATAACTATAGCTATAAACTATGTAAATATATGTACATGTTCTACTTTATTTAGGTTCAATGAAAATAAATACTATAATTTTTTGTAAGGAAGGAGTATATTTGTTCCTAGACGAGTAATTTGGATTTGACACATTAATTTGTAGGTAAGCCTTTCCATATGAGATTTACTTGATTTAGACCTTTTATTTGGTTTTTTTAAAAATTCATTATATTAATTTTTAAAATATAGCAATAGTTATAAAATTTTTATTATTTTATTAATTTTTAAAAATCCAGATTAGATGTCAAACTTGATAGGCTAACGAGTCTTGATTTTTATGGTTCAACTGCTTAAACTGACACTTAATTGATGATATAATAATTAAATAAAAAATTTAATTATATACATATATATACATACATATGTGTTTGTATATAAATATAAAATAAATTCATAATAACTTTAATAGTCAAAAAATAACACCACAAGTTTTAAGGAAGAACACCATATATTTAAAATTGATCTGAAAATGTGTTGAGCTTTCTAAGAAGGTCAATTTTTCATAGTTTTATTAATTTTTCCTTTTTTTTTTTTGTCAAACTCAAAATTCATCCAGATTTTAAAATCATTTCAGTTCTTTGTCTATTCCCGATTCCTGCTCAATGGCGGCTCAATTTCAGTCCGACCCCCGCCTGACCATAAATGTGGTTTTCTGATTTAAACCAATCTGTTAATGCGCCCAATCGACGTCAAACTGTTTGGATCTTTAATAATTGTATTTTGTAGTTTGTTATATCAAAAATAAAAAATTATAAATATTATCAAAAATAAAAAAATAAAAAATTCATAATTAAATAAATATTAAATTCAGAAGGTTTAAATCTATCCAATGTTTTAAATGGGGCACATCATCAAAATGAGAAATATTCATATACTCTAGGAGTATTATGTTATCTGAACTTTGTCAAATAAAAACATAACAACTTAAATCATTTTGATTCTAGTTGGCTGATGACTTATTTGAAAAAATTCAAATTTTATCTTATTTTTAAGAAAAACATTGGTTGATCATTTTGTTTTATTTTATTTTTTCAAATTAAGATGTTTTTTTCTTAAAAACAAGATAAAATTTGAATTTTTTTTTTCAAATGAGTCATCAGCCAATTAGGATTAATATAGTTTGATTTGTTATGTTTTCATTGGATAGAATTCAGATGATGTGATACTCCTGAAGTATATAAGCATTTCTCTATTAAAACATGTTTTATTGTTGGAATTTATTAGTTTACTCTTGGTGGATTCGGGTCCAAGCCCGATTCAAGAGGGTTAATTATGGAGAGACACGGGTTATAAAAGAGATATCCTTTGTGGTTTAAAAGTAAAATTTATTGCAATATAACCATACGTTTAAGGGTTGCATTTATTCCTATGTGACTGTATGTATACTATATATATAGGATGTGAGATTAAGGGAGAAGGCTATGGAAGATATATAACACACACTGAATATTATTATTTTCCCTCTAAAAGATTCTCTTATAAAAATATTCTCTTCTCTTACTCTCTTTGATGTATTTGCTATGTAACGTGATCGGGGTCTGCATCGATGCTCCGGTTTCGTGTGAATACTTTAGCAAGTCAGTTAGATTCCAGGTACGCCCAAAATTCTTACATTTATAGATATGCTTCATCATATCCAATTTCGTATAGTGACCGGCGGTGGGTGATCTATACAAGGCATGATACACAAGGTATTTATTACCTGTTCTTTAATTGGTATGAAATTATAAACTTTTTAGTGTTTATAGTGCTATTCATAAATAAATTCATTTAAAAACTATATGGATAATAGGACGGGCTCACTAGTATGATTTATGACATATGGATTGCATGGTTTGATGTATCGTCTTCTTTGTATTTAATAATTAGATTGATCGTTTTTATAATCAATAGAAAGAGTATGTAGAGTGTAGACAAAAGCATACGCTTACATAATACAATAGAAGAGGACATGTGACTAATTCTGATAGTTTCAAATTACAAATACAATTATTTTAAAAATATTGGATCACTACTACAAAAAAGCAAAGCTGTGGCGCTTATAAATTGATTATCTGTGGCGCTTATAAATTGAAACTAATATGGATATTCCAAAAGTTGTTGTTCATGTCTCTCCTATTGAAGTGTTGACTCTTACTGATGAGAGTCAAGTGGATTTTGTGGGATGTCTAAAATTTTGGAAACTCCTAAATCTATTTGCAAATACATGCATGTTGTGCTTTATTTGAATTCAGTAAATAATTGTACTCTAAAATTTTCTATGATTGAAGAAGTACAATTAGTTACTTTGAATGATCATTTCTTGTGTCTGAAACATTGTTGCTTGAAAAGAAATGAAGATAAGGTAATCATGGTGTTTGATACTTTTGATAAGTAGTTTGTTTGGAAAGTCTGGCTGAAAACTATAAATTTAGTGCTGCTTGGAAGGCAACCCAAGGTTTGGTTTGATGTTTTGTTGTGATTTTGTAGGACTTCTGGTAGCCTCTGATGATGTATTCCACTTTGGTAGTTACAAATAAAAAACTTAAAAAAAAAAAAAAAAAAAAATTAATTAAAAAAAATTGGTTTGGTCTTTGTCTAGCTAAAGACGTTAAAGAAGGGCGGCTATTTGGGAGGCAACCCAAGACTTTTTTCCTACTTTTTAAAACTTCTTTCCTACTCTCTCAAACTCTTTTCTACTCTCTCATTTTCTTTCCTACTTACGAACCACACTATACTGGGTTGAGAATTTTAGTTTTCATCAGTTTTATTTTAAGTTACCATGGAGGAATCTCTTGTAAAACTTAAGAACAGGTTCCCCACTCTTCCCAAAGATGTGCTCAGGAAGATCTATAACAGCTGACTTGAAAGGATGAAGATATTCAAGCGTTTAGGCCTTCCTATGGACATATGCTTGATCATTGAAGCTAAGGTACATTTAGCAGGTGAGATTCATAAATCATTTGTTAAACTTTTGTTAGGAATGGGAAGAAGTTCTTACTCCAAAAAGAGAAGAGCTAAAAGAATGAATGTCTGCCATAAATGTGCAAGGCGGAATTGTGATCAGCGCTGTAGGAATAAAAGTATGGTTTCTATAAATCAGGAAGATAAAATTAAATTTATAAAGGATGAACTGAGTAAGGATTCACTAGATGATATCATTCAAACTCTTGAGACGCATCCGATTGGTGTTGTTCATCATATTCTTCTTGATTTAGCAGACATATTAACAGAGAAAATTTCCTTAAGACAAGAGTTATAAGTTTCGAGCTTACCTAAACAAATGGGATGAATACTCTACCATGCTCAAGCTTTCATCGCTCTACCTAGTGGTTTGGAGACGTTGGATGACAATTCTAGCATTGCATATTGGGCAAAGTTAAACTTTTATAAAAAGTCATTAGGATTGTTAAATGTTAATGGTTTTTATGATAATCTGTTGTTTTTTTGTCATGCTATGGACATAGGATTTATACCTCAAGCGACTCACAATTCTATAATTTCTGACCCAACTGTTGATCGGCTGCTTGATAAATTGCAAACCTATGAACCTAAACCAGATATACTAGTCAAGCAAATAGGTGGGCAATCTTCAGATAGCAGTCAAAAGCAAGATCCAGATACCACTCTTCGGTTGTAACTTTCCTTAATCTCTTGGTTTTTACTCTTAGCATTTTGGTTTTACTTTATTGTGTGTTTATGTTTTTTTTAAAAAAACTTTCTCTAAGTTCTAGAAGACATTGGAGACAATGTCTGATTTAGGTTAGGGGAGGAGAAATTTTTTTTAGTTAGTTAGTAAAACCATTAGATGCATGGGGTGTGGAAAAAAATGACAGAGTAAGGAATTATTCTTAACTCCTGAGATGCATTTTATTAGTTGCATATTTTTATCTAAAAAAAAAGAGTAAAAGAAAAAAAAAAGAAGTCATCCTGTTTAAGTGCTTTATAATAATCTTAAGAAGTATATAAGTTTTGAGTATGGATCAATTAAATTTAGAGATTTCATAGCATGAATGAATAACTGATTTTTGCGATTGATGATGAATTTTGAGATTGAATAAGCTGAGTTTGAAAGCCCTTAACCGTGAGCTTTTAAGCCTATAATGATTTTTTCTCTTGTTGTGATATTCACCTATTAAGTTGTCACTCTAGAACTTACTTTATATTTGGTTGAGATTACATTTCACATGCACATTCAAAGATGATAAAGGCATTCATTTTTTTAGCCAGAGTCAAATAGTCAACCTTGCAATTATATTGTTGATAAGCCCCTTTGAGCCTAATTGACTGTTTCTTTGTTCTCAACCTATTAACATGTGCGTTAATGATATATCAAGTGCTTTTACCTAATTTGGAAGATTAGCAGAGCATTTGAAATTTTTGTGAAATGGGCTTTTGACAAATGTGGGGGTGTATATATCATCAACTTTAGAATTGCAAGAAAAAAAAAGATGAAGGAAAAGAGGAAAAAAAAGAAGAAAAATGAAAAAAAATGTGAGTATTCAAATTATGGGTTGTTGTAAAATAGATTTATTTAGAAACTGACCCATTTTTCAATTGTTCTATTAATTTCTTAAATTTAGCCCTTTATATCTTGTTTTACATTCTTTTTACCTTAACCCCATTACAACTCTTAATAAGTTCTTTTGATTTGAATTATGCATGTGAGTTAGGTAGTGCAGATTGAGATTTTTAGCAAGCCTATGGTAGTGCAATTTTTTTTGCTGAATTTGAGTGAAACACTTACCCTAAACACTTGAGAGATTGAGAGAATGAGTAGTAATTACGAACTCGGTTTATTCATTTTCAAATATAGTTACCATTTTATACTTTCGTTGATTTATGAATACTATGATTTCTTTATTTTTCAATTGTATTCTTGCTTATGACTTGACACTTCTGATTTTATTAAAAGCACTTAATGGTCACTTCTTGTCTGAGGACGTCCAAGAGCTAAGTGTGGGGGAATTTGATAAGTAAAATATTTGTATATTTATTTTTCCTTATATGATGATTTTGTGGATAATATTTAAGTTCAATTTAATAAATTTGGGTGTAATTAATAAATAAATAATGATTTTTGCATAAAATAGAATTTCTTGAAAAATACTGAATTAGACCTTCTTTTAGTTTTTAGGCAATATTTGGAGCTCTAGATGTTGGATTGGGACGTTCAATATATGGATAAAAACCTAAAAAAGAGCACTACAACTTTTATTTTGAGACCAAAATCCAGTTCTATCTTTAAGGATTTTGAATTTTGTTTGGAAGCTGAGAGCGGAAATTATCTACTATTTCACCAACCATTCCACCTACTACTTCATCTTCCTTTTCACTACTACTTCATCTACCACATTTTATCTACCACTTCATCTTCCTTTTCATCCACCACATTTTATCTACCACTTTATCTACCTTACTCCATTCTTCCCTATATATAGCCACCGTCTCCTTCACATTTAACACAACCATTTCATATCCATTTCTTTCCTCTCTTCTCCACATACACCATCTTAGAGTAGTTTCATGCATTGTATTTAATTCCTGCATGCCACCTATATGGAAAGCTTAGGTAGTCTTCCTTTATGGATGGTATAGGTTGCCACCTACATGAAAGGTTTTACCTCCTAAAGGGACGGCTAGATTTTCTCCATTTTCATGCATCTAGTTGTTATATATTTATGTTTTAGAATTTAATAACTGAGTTTTATGCAATGTTAATTTATTTTGGTTTTGTTTTTAATTTCATCATATGTTAGATTTCTATTTTCCTAGGGTAATGACGTAACTTACTAATGATGGATTGAATCTTAACTTATTAAATCTAGTTTGAATTTCTCCTTCATGATTGAGTTTTAATGATTATTCTTAATGGTTTTGATTGATTAGCCATCTTTTGAATGATTTCAATATGCATATTGAGACCGGAAGGAGATATATATGTATAGATCCTATAATTAAAACCATGACTTGCATATGAAATAGAAATATATTCATATGAGTTGTGTAATCTTATTGAGTTCCATAAATCTTAATGCATAATTAATTCTTAAATTCATATAAGAATATATTGGATTAGGAATTAATCATAGAATTGCTTAACCTTGGAAGAGGCTAGTAATTAAATTAGAGAAACTCGACTATCAATCATATAGAATAAATTGGGCTAGAATAGATAAGTAATTCAATTTGAAATTTGTTAAATAAAATATGACCCCGAGGACTTTTTCTCATAGTTCTTTCATATCATTTGCATCATATTTAATCATCTTTTATTTTGTACTCTCAATCACCAACTAATCGATCGACTAAATAGAATTAAAATTACTCATTTTAGTACTTAGTGATCAATCTTGGTGGGAATGATACTCTACTCACTTCTGTATTACTTGATTATGATAGTGTACACTTGCACATTCTAAATTGGTTTCGTAACATTGTTCAAGTCACATTTATACTTGTGTCACATTTTTTTCCCATTTTCTCATGAATATGAACATTTATAAAATTCATAAATTCCAAATTCATGAATATTCACCATTTTATTGAATTTCCCAAATAATTACAATATATTTGGTGAATATAAAATTTGGGGTGTTACATCAGGTCCTCAGGGGTATTTTGGTTATTTTGGCAGTTGTAGACAAAGATAACCAACACAATGAGTTTATAATGAATTATGAGTGAATAATAACTCATTTATCCTAAATTTGGAATTTTAGGATATACCGATAACCCAGGCCAGATATAGTATTGGACTGACAATCAGTCAAGAGAAGGGTGATCCAGATAGTGAACTTACCTTATTTGTATATAATTGATATTTCTACTTATGTAGTGATGTATGTGATTGCTTTATTTGATTGTGTAGAGCATAATTGAATAATGAAGCTCTCTGTTTCTGTTTATACTGTGGCCATAGTTTTGTTGCATGAAACATTGAGTATGCAAAAATGTCATTATGAGGCATGCATCTAGTTAAAGCTAACATGTCATGCACAGAGCATCTATCATGCATGCATTATGGTAACTATTTCCTACTGAGATTCTTTTGAATCTCACTCCCCCCAACCGAACATACAGGTGTGATGAAGTACAGAAGAGTTTTGTAGGGAATTGCACAAGAGGGAACTATGGCAAAGAAGTAAAGATTGATCTGTTGTGTATTATATTAGACACTCTGGTAGCCCTATATAGCTACACTGTCTGTATAAATATACAAATGAATAAACTAAGAATGAGTAAAGAAATAATATGGCTAGATAAATGATCACTGAATCACTCTGATTGAATTAAATAAAGGTGAGAGTTGATGACTAGTAATGAAGTTGCAGACCACTGATTGACACTTCAGCAAGATTTTGAAAATTATTATGAAAAACCTACTCAACTACAGGTTCAAACCTATCTCGAGATTGAGAATTTAAAACGATTTTACAAAAGTGGTTCGGACTTATTGTGTATAAGCTCATTCTATTGATTACGAGAATAAGGCGTTATATATAAGACTGCCACATCTAGACCTCTATAGGAAGAAAAGATTTAAAAAGTATGACTAATGACTTTTTTATAAATATTGATATAACTCAAAATAATATTTTCTAGACAGGATGTAACTTAATGCAGTTTCAATAATTATTAAGTATTATGAAAATTCAAAAATTTTATTTTGTTTAGATTAGACACTTGTACATTCGGTTTAAATATCCTTTTAGAAGCCATCGTTTCTTTGTACCCAATCTTAAATATTTTAGAGTTTTTTTAGCTTCCAAGGTAAATTTTGTAACTACGCGTCTCTTCGAAATTTGAAGCACTTCAATAAAAGTAACCTTCATCCGTCTTGTCTATTTAAACTCCTCATTCCTTTTGTTTCATCAGACCTAACTCCCTCATTGTCTCTCCTCTCTTGAATATCAATATGGCGAGATGATGAGTGTTATGCCCTTATTTTAATTTCACCTTTTCAGAGTATTCCCGGAAAATGATATGAGGTTTGGTGGACAACACAGGAATAGCATAAATATACTGATAATATGATCATGATTACAGAAATTTCCCATATGGGTTCATATATAATAATTACCATTAATGTAGCCGCATAGGGCTACCCGGGTGTCTAAACCCGTCCGAGTGAGATGGAGACATCTTCTCGTTTTCGTTCTATCACCGTAATCCCCTTGTACAGTTCTTTTCTTTGTTCTCAATGTATCTTCTATCTCCTCCTGACTAAATTGTTGGTAGGGGAGGGTAAGATTCAAGAAATTTTAGTAGGAAGATAGTACCAATATACATGCAAGATAAGTGCTTAATGCATGATATGCTTGTATTACATAAACTTATGCTAACACAATGACATATCCGCGTGCTCAATGTTTCATGCAATAAAACTATAGCCACAGTATAAACAAAAACAGAGCTTCAATCATTCATTTATGTTTCATATAATCAAGCAAAGCAATAACATGGATCAATACACTAGCATAAATATCAAATACATGCATAAGAGGTAAATTCCCTACCTTAAACCTTTTCCACCTTGAACTGTGTGCTTCGATTACCGTGCCAATCCCTCGGGCTTTCAACTTGGTCTTAAAATGTCAAATGTACCATTTTAGAGACTTCCATAGTATTTCTAGTGGTTATACGAGTCTACCGTAAAAATTTATCAAAATTCCCCAGAGACCTGGCCTGGCCTGGCCTCGCCTTACCTGATTTGACTGTACTTTTACTGAAATTTGGACATGGGCTATTCTTACATATTTTCACCCAAGGAATTCATTTTCAAACTCAGAATTATCAAATTCATTGTCAAATTACAAAAGTACCCTTGATAACCCTTATTTTAGGGTTTTAGGGGCGTTTTCATAATTATGCTTTTTCAAGCTTTTCTGAAAAAGTGACCAACTGTAACCCCACCTAATTTTTGCTCCTAAAATCAATGGAACCATCAAATCAATGAGAATCCAACTCCAAGACCCTTTAACAACCATGGCCAAAATTCTCAGGTCCTCCAAGGAAAATTGGGGTTTTGCGATTTCGGCTCCTTAAACGCGTTCCTTTATACTCCTAACCACTTTTTTTACTATTCCATTAGGTTACAACTACCATTACGACCCAATTTGGGCAGCATAATCCCTAGGCCATTTCATTTCCAAAAATTCAAACCAAAGACAATTCGGCAAAATTTCACTGGTTAAATTTTTCACAACAACCAAAACAAGCAATATACTAAGGTTTGGAAGTTACCTTTCGCTTCCTTCTGGCTTTTCCAAGAATGGCTGAAAATCCTAGCCTTCACACACCTAGAGATAGCTTCCAAACCTTAAATCACATAGAAGAGTAGCTTAGGAACGGAGTTATCCCGTTAGGAACTGATTTCCCAAAGAAATCACTTATCTTTACAAGCTTTTTCCTCCTTCTTTCTCTAAAAATCTCAACTCTTCTCTATCTCTAAAACTGAACTTCACATCAGTTATAGCTGAAAGAAGGAGGATGAAGTGCTTTTATGATATATTTTATTGTATTTTATTCATTTGTCCATTTTTCCAAAATTTGGATTTTTACAAAATTTTTCCAGATTTCTACCCGAAATTTGAAAAATCATAACTGATTCTAGAAAAATTGAATTGGAGTGATTCTAAAGCCTATAGAACCCTTATTGAGTCTAGTATCAAGGAAAAATATAGAATCTTGCCAATTGGAATCACATAATTCCCAAATTGTTAATCTTTAGAAGCCGTTCCAGAAACTTTTCAGTTTTGCTGGGGTAACTTCAAAAATTCATAACTTTTTGTATATAGATTTAAATAATTCATATGACCCATTAATTTAAATCTTAGGATGTCTACTTTCACTCTGTAAAATTTCATAATTTTTTATCATCATTTGTTCTTCCAAAACCTCATGACAAGCTCAGTGCCTCGTAAGAAATTTCACTGGAATCATAATCACTTTCTTCAAAATTCACCATTTTATTTTCTTTAATGCCCCAAAGATATAAGAAACATTAGAGAATAGATTTGGGACATTTAATAAATTGGGGCTTAGCAGTCCACTTAATTTAGACTTATTTCCAAGCTTCCAATCCCAAAATTTGAGGTATTACAATGAGGACTGCTTCAGTTCATCCTCATTTTCTTCCTCCTCCTCTATAGCGTGCACTCCCTCCTCCGCAACCGTCAGCGTGGCAACTTTTTGACAACCTCAATGCTAGGATGGCTTGCATTGAAAGAAACCTTAGAATGCTATTCACCTTGTTGCACAATATCAACAACAAGTTGATCCTTGTGCTCGACGCCAATGACATCAAGTACAATCTTTCGGAGGACCTTTCTTCCCCTTCCTCCTCATCCTCCTCCTCTGCCTCTGGCCATAACAAGGAAGATATGGATTTTTTTATTATGTAAAATATTTTTTTAATATAATCTACATATTAATGAATTTTTTTACTTCTACTCTTGATCTTGAACATCTCTTGTATCTTTGTTACGTTGTTGTTTTTGTCTCTGGCTTGATAAGTTAATTTTATGATAGATATAATTTATTAGTAAGTTATATTATCTAGGATATTGTTAAATATTTATTTTAATTATATTTAGATCGGTTGTAGTTGCATAATATCTAAATATGTTAATATGAACCGTCGTTTAACTCTTGGCTAGTCTAAATGTCGTTTATTTTTCTAACGTTCAATTTTTGTTTAGACCAGATAAAATGTGCATCTAGTCTCATAATTATTATTTTTCCTGCTTTTTCAAAGACAACTTGTCTAAATACGTAACATTTCAACTTCTAACGCATAGCATCATGTCTCATTGTATTATCTGAAGTTTTTGGCCATCAATCCCAATTATAAATACCAAGGTGCCTTTAGTTCTAAAAGTTCAAATTCAAAAGTTCCTTTCTAGTTGTCTCTTTCTTCTTTGAGCGGCAAGACTTCCAATTGCAAGATCAAAGAGGCAAGTTCCCCTTCTCTTGCTCTGATGGTAGCTACCGGCAATTCCTCTTCGTAGCCCCATCCACTTTCGACCTTGAAGGAAATCATTGACGCCATCTTTTACATCTAAGGCACCGTTTTGGCGATCATGGCAAGGCAAGATTGCTTCTCTGAATGACTGGAGAAGTTAGCGGTGATGTTGAACAACATTGTCGATCGTTTGGACTAGGGGTGGTTGTCTCCTGGAATTATGAGGATCATTTATGAGGATCATTTGAAGGCATGGATTTCAATAACCCCCATTGTTATCATATTTTGATGATGTAATGCTAATTTTGTGCCTGATCTTCAACATATATAAAATTTTGGTGTAATTTTGATTTCATGTATGTATATGCCAGCTTTCATTAATTAGGGCGATTATTATCAATGAAAAAGTTTCAATATTTTAGTCTTTTAAGTTCTTGTTGATTATCATCTTGTGTAATTAATCTATTTTTATTATATCTTATTGATGATCATCTCATGTTATAAGAGCTTTCAGATAGTTGAAGTTCTTGTAAATCTATGAATTTTGTTTCTAACATTTTATTTCTCTATTTTTAAGAATCACATTTTAGACTGGTTGATTTAAAAAATAGTCATGTTATGAATTAAAAATATTTTTTACATATTGAGACTGATCTTTAATATGGACCAGTCTAGAAAAAGGTTGCCATAATATATATACTTGCTTTCATGCTTAGTCTTCATCTCTAGCATCTCTTAGTCTTGCATGTGCGCTCTTCTACTCTTTTGTTAGTGTTATGTTTCATTGTCTTTGCTTGCTCACTCCTTTTATTTCTTTGTTGAAACACTAATACTTAAGCCTTTTCACTCATATAGCCTTTGTGCTATGTATGCATATCTTATATCCTCCAACCACCACATATATCACTAGGTTCGGCCTACAATGGAAATGGAAACAAGCCATGCATAAATACCACAGAGTCTAGACGAGTTCCCTTTGTCGAAACACTGATCCTTACTCCTTTTCCTTCTTTGTCGAAATCTCGATTGAAAGTTTAGTTTTTTTTGTCTTACATCCACATAAAAAAAGTGTTTTGCTTGATCAATATTCTCTCTAGTTGATTATTAAAAATATTTGCAATTTCACATGGCAGGTGATCTTGTGATGTATGTGGTGGTGCTAATTGGGGTATATGCCCTAATCACTTGGTTGTGATTAATTCAGGCCTACCAACACCACCACATATGTCACAAGGTTCATCTTGTGATGGAAATCTGCACAAGAGATGCATATATAGCACAGAGGCTGGATGGGCGCCAAACAGATGATATATTCATGTCTTGAGAAGTATTCGATATGTGTTGTATGCGTTGGTATGGGTAGGCCAGTATAATTTGCTGCTTGCTTCAAGTTCAATGTAGCTCATGAATATATGTATGTAATACATTGAATTTGAAGAAAGTAATGATAATTCTAGCCAATCAAGACCACCACACAGCACAAACATACGTAGTACATTCCCCTACACTTAGACCTTTGTACTCCTGAACAAAGGCAATTAAGCACAATTTTCTAAATTTAAATCACTAATATATTTGAAAGATGAACAATTTCATAATTGGAAAGCAATGTATCAATTAATCAAATTTCTCAAGTCAACACTAATCATAGTCAAGTAATGCAAAGAAATTAGCTAACCACGCAATCCAAAATATTAGAATGAAGCACAAGAGAACTCTCAAGAAAATAGTGTTTAACTCATCTCACCTCATTGTGGTCATTTCACTCTAATTCACTTAATCAACACCTTACCATAGGCTTGTAATAACTCTAATATCTTCACAACTAATAGCACTTAATGCAATGAATCAAGAGGGCTTTAAAGGCTTGTAATGATGGATGAAAGCTAGATGAAATGAATTAAACAGAAGAAGGAATTGTTGAAATGCAAGTCTAAGTTAATGAATAAACTCATAGCATCTAAATAACTTGAAAACTCTTACCAATTCTTTTTTAAATTCATGAACAAATACCTTCTTGATATTTCTTTTGCTTTTCTCTTTCTCTTTTTTTTTCCTATTCAATTTTTCTTCTTTTTTTTTCAATTCCTTTTTTTTTTCAATACTTTTCTTCTTTCTTTTGCAATACTTTCTTTTTTTTTTTTCAAAACCACACTCACTCTTTTCTTTTTCAATACCCTTTCTTTTCCAAACAAATTTTTTTTTAAAACTATACACACATTTTTTTTCCTTTTTTTTCTTCTTTCTTTTTTTTTCTAATACATGGAATTTCAATATATATAATGTTTAACTTCCTATTGGCAAACCACTTTGATTTTAGAATACTATGAGAACTATGAATAAATGACATGCATACAACATAAGAATGGCTCAAAGGGGTAAACAAATGGTGATGAATGTAGGATTGTGTTTGGGTGAAAGGGTTTAGAATTGAATGCCTCTTTCATTTCCATTACACTAATGTAAATGCCGCTTTGACAAAGAGTAGAAACAAGTTCTAGAAGGTGAAAGACTAAATGAACATGCACACATGGAAAGAATTCAAGGCTCAATTAACCTTCCAACAAGGTTTCTATCTAATGCTCACTCTAACACAATCAATTGCATAGGAAACTAACCACAATGCATTTACTTCACTATTCTTAATGCTAACCTTACAAACATAATCAATCAAAACATTGCAATCAATTATAAGAATGCTCAACTCTTAAAAGCACTAATGATATAGAAACTTTCTTTTTTGAAAACAAGGAGTAAGTAAAAATCCAATTGTGGGTTCATTTCTCTCACCATTCACTTGAAAAGAACAAAACATGGTTTCAACAAGTTGCCAAAACACTAGAAATCATGAAAGTTCAAAGAATTTCTCACAAATCACATTCCAAAGTGGCAAATGCGACCCTTTACCACTTAGGACATGCATCAAAGCAAGTCATTTTTTGAAAAAAATTTTTGAAAAATTTTCTAGTTTAAGGCATTTCTCATTTGAAAACAACCAATTCATGGGATTTAAAATGTATTTCCCTCCCCCACACTTAATTAACACATTGTCCTCAATGTGTAAAGCAATTCTAAAGAGAGTGCTTAGCAAATAGAATTTCAAGGCACAATGGTAATTAAGTTGGGTAGTGGCCACAAATGCAAAGCATACAAAGGGGATTCTTATTATATCTATTAAACTAAGCAACTTCTACCTTTTTCTACTGGTTTGTGTCCCTCCCCCACACTTATCTTCCTCACATAACAATTAAGCTCAAAGAATAATAGGAATTAGGAAGAAAACAAGTGAAGAAAGAGACAACCTGTGTTAGAGAATCTTCAGTCGCTTGAAGGAGAAGTTCTCATCTTTGATGAGAATCATGCTTGTATCATTGAAAACATCTTCTCCCGTATTGAAATTCCTTGGTAGAGGTAGCTCAGGATCAATTGGAAGAGGTCCAAGGATGAATAGTGGATGTTGGCTCCTCCAATGACTTTTCCAAGAATGTGTCTGTAAAGGAGACAGGCAACCAGCAGTATACCATCCAAAAATAGAAACATGGAGAGATTTCAAGTGAAGTAAAGGCATATTAAGTTCCAAACTCTCTAAGTAACTATCACATCCAAGGAAATAAATGGTACTCCCATCAGTAGGAGCCAAACAAACAGTTAAATTCTCTTGTGTTTGCAAAGTGGAAGGTGTGGAATCCAACTTAGTGTTGGGGTACACCACATCATCATTGCAATCACAAGAGATGGAAGGGAAAAGAGTGGAAGAAGAAGGAGAATTTTTCAAATCATTACCACCCAAAACTTTTGAACTTTCAAAATAATCATTTTTCTTTTCTATGTCGGGTGGTAAATCACAAGAAAGAATCATATGGAAAGAATCATTTTCATTTGTAATATTATCAATCAAAACAGTTGAATCTTCCCTTATGATACTATCAAACAATTCATTGGAATCAAAAGAAAGATCTTTTTCTAGGCAATGGTCTTTCTCATTCACAATAACCACATTAGCATCTACACAAGATTCAACATTTGCACAAGTGTCATGCTTTGAAACATCAATAGTACAAGGAGATGTATCAAGATGAACGGTAGAATCAACCACTTTGCTTAATGATTTCTTTCGAATCTCAACAAGAAGGTGGCATTTTTCATGATAACAATCAACACATATTTGATCTACCGCACAAGAACATGAAGATATATCATTCAATTGACCACAATCATCCCTAGTACTATGAAGAGAAGCATTTTCAATAATAGAAGCATCACATAAAGAAGTAGAAGCACAGTCATTGACAAGTACAATCGAATTACTACTACTTGAACTAATGGGTTGAGCAATTACATTTTCAAACAATTGAGGGGATTCAACAATGATTTCCTCAACCACCTCATTATCACTCAAATCATTAATTGCTTCATTAGTTAAGGTAGTAGGAGAGTCTACTTTTATAAGGATAGGATCACCGAATGGTAGAGAAGCCTCTTCAATGTTCTTTTGTACTCGTTGCACTTCTTTTACTTGTGTGGGAATAGGCAACAGAGATCCGAAATCTTCCACTTGTGAAGTGGCATGTGACTCTTGAGCTTGGACTCCTTGTTCCTCCTCCACAGGAAGGGAAGACTCCTCTGGAAGTTGAAATCTCACCTTTTTGACTTCTTGACTTGAATAGGTGGATTACATGCAGGCAATGGAGGAAGAGTCTCTTGTGGAGTGATGCACTTAGAAATCTTTTGTGACAGCAACTCCATATTTTTCTTAAATTGTTCAACATCTTTCTTCCATCCCTCTGCTTCTTTTGATGGTTGAGTGAGACGCTCAAAGTCCTTGGCCAAACTTGCACGCTCTTTATCTCTTTGCTCCATTGATCTCATTATAGAGGCCATGCAATTGGAAAAGGTGTCCTTGTGTGACTGCTCCTCATTTATAGTACAAGTCATTGGTTTCTGGAATTCTCCAATAACTCCACCAATAGAAGGTTCTTGGAGAGGCACACATGGTTGAGAATGATGTCCATAAGATGGTTGAAATGGTGGGAATAGAGGCTCATGAGGTGGATAGCATGGTTGGAAAGGGAAATGGAATGAAGGAGAAGGGTCATGATATGGCATGTGGTTATATGATGGAAGATTAGAGTGAGGCTCATGATATGGGTTGTATGGTGGCAGAGAAGGTTCATGGTATGATCTATAGGGTGGGTGTGGTGGGTAATAAGATTGGAATGAAGGTTGAAATGAAGGTTGTTGGTAGGGTTTATGGTATGGAGGGTGGAATAAACCTTGGCATTCTTGACCAATTGGACTATCTTGATATCCCAACTTGGCTTGAAAAAGCTGCAATGTTTGTTGAATTGCATGGATGCTTTCAGAGATAGATTCTTTCCTTCCAGTTGAATCTCCTACAGAAGAGTGAGATTGAAAGGATAAACCTTGATTACCATTAAACCAAGCCATGAAATCCAATCACAATAAATTCCAATGAATCACAAAGAGGATTATCTAACAAAAAACTATAAAAACTAGGGGGAAAAAAATCTAAGAGAACACAAATGCAAATGAAAAAGGGGAAAAGGAATTCAAAATGACAAAAGATGCAATATGCTTTGAAAAACATGCAAAACTATCTAAACTAACTAAAATGCAACCTAAAGGCTCAAGGTACCAATTAATCAAAGATTGACACTTAGATACTAAGGAACCAATTACTTGGCTCCCCGGCAACGGCGCCACTTGAAGAAATAGGCTTTGTCGGCTTTTATGCCTTGGTAACCTCTTCAAAATTTAAACCAAGGATTGCAATATAGGGTACAATCCCGAATCGTCTCTCGAAGAGCCTTTTATTAATTACCTAGAAACTAAGTGCAATGATTGACATGAAATGAGTTAAAAATGATCTTTGAGCTTTTTATCTAACAACTAAATTGCAATTAAACTAAAATGCTTTTAAAACTAATATTTTTGGATTTTCGGAATAAAATTGATATGGAATGGAAATGGGTTAAGAATGCAAATTATGAAAATGCTCTTGGAAATGATTTTTTTAATGACTATCCTTGCTCAATTAAGATATTCGAGGAGTTAATACACTAAACTTCTAATATAGTAAACCTCATTAACTAATGAGTCTAGTATCACAAGAGAGGAACCCCTACTCTTGAAATGCTATTAAGCACTCTTAGTGTAATGAGTTTCTCTAAGTTTTCTAATATATCAAACCCCAATTACCATTGAGTCTAATGCTTAAACTCATGAACCCATTTATTTAATCATTATTAAAACCCCTTAGAGAGTGACTGTGGAATAAGCAATGCATTTAGGTTCAACTACAATTCCAAGTCAATCAAACTATTCAACAATATCATGTTAAATAGATAGAAAGCAATAGAATCATAGACAAACATATATATAACCATATATATTGATGAGCACAAATCCTCATTACAAATTCCAAATAACAACAACTCAATCTATAGCAATTATAACTCAAATCATAGTCTCAATATATAAATGAATTCTTACACCTAAGAAATAAAAAATACAATGATCTATAGATAAAATAAACTCCCTTTGAAGCTTATGTGAGCTCAAGTCATCTCCAAATCATTTCCATGATCACAAAATTGCCTAGCTACTCATAAAAATAGCTTCACCAAATAAGTTCAAAATTCCAGACATTGAAGACCACCAACACCCAGCCATTGAGTCACTGATTAAATAACCAATTAACACTAATTCAACTTGACTTGGGGCTGCAATTAAATTCAGAACAGAACAGAGAGTCACTATTGAAATTAAAACCCAGACTATCAAAGGAAAGGAAACCACTGCTGGACGAGTTCAAATCAGGGGAAGCTCGCCAGAATCTGGAAAAGTTTCACCGGCAAATGCAAAGCCTCGCCGGCAAACTCATACGCTTGCTGTAAAGCACAGAATCTGTCGGGTTTGATAGAGGAAGACCGAAAGTGGTGTTCTGATGGTGGTGACTCGATCTCTGAAGCTCTGAAGCCAAAACCAAACAGTGACGGCGAGATGCAACAATGATGGCGCTGACTCGGATTTTCAGCTTGCGTCTCAGCATTCCAACTCCACTTACACTGCTTCTCCAGTACTGAGGTTTCCGGAAATAGAAATATAGAGAGGAGGGAGGTCCTTGACGGTGGTGGTGACTCTCTCCATCTCTTTCCCTCTCAAGCTCTCTCTCAGTCTCAATCAGCGCCGCACCTCTCTATTTCCATTCTGTTCTTTTTTTATTTCTCCACAGCTCCAGCTCGGGTCTGCAATAAGGGGTCCGTCTGCTGAACCTAATTACTCCCTGGTCAAAACGCATGTTTTGACCAGGAACCAATCTGAAAGGATTAAAAGCTTGGTTGAGGGAATTAAATGTAAAGTTTTGAAATGTTGGCATCATTAAATGTAATTTTTGAAACATCTGGGTTCTTTACTGTGATTTTTCCAGGGCCCTTTTTTACACATTTTTGTAATTTTCACAAAATCTTGGGACATTTTCTGTAATTTTTTCTAACCCTCAAAATATTAATTTTGACCCTTTAAAGTCTCCACTTTCCTTCCATAAAACCAACAATGCAAAATTAAGCACAAAGTAGTATTAAAAGTTCAAGGGACAATATAAAAATAATAATTAATGAATTTTGACCATTTTTGCCCCTAATTACCATTAATTCAAAACAATTGTCCCTAACCAAAATTAATGCTTAATAATGCAATGATGTCCCAGAAAATACATTAAAATACCAAATTAATCATGAAAAATTCATATAAAAATATGGTTCAATCACACAAACATACGTAGTACATTACATTTGCATAGAGGTTGGATGAGCATCAAACAGACTATATATTCATGAGCAAGTTAAAAAATTTATTTTCATTACAATGGATATTTAGTTTGCTTATTACAAATTTATTCATTTTAATTACATAAAGGAGTATGAAGAGCACCAAAAAGACATGTGAAAAGTGCCAAGTTGAGTGGTTTTTGTTAACTATCACTTATATTTTTGTAGACACATGAAGATCATTAAATAATATGATTTAATATGTAACTCTGTGTAATTGAAAATAGGGGTTGAACACAATTGAAGGTTGCAGATACATGCAAGCTCTTCCTTCAAGACTTGGAAAACAAAAAAAAAGGCATCTTTTGAAAGTATAAATATGATATATATATATATATATTTCTTTTGTACTTGTTGCCTTCTTGTATGTTCACTTGAGTATGTGAAAGTTTATGATACATGAAAGTTTAGATTTTTTTGCTTCCTCAATACTATTTGTGGTGTTATAGTTAGTGAATGCAAATTGTAATATCCCAAATTTTGGGATTGGAGGCTTAAGAATAAGCCTGAATTAAGTAGAGTGCTAAGCCCTGGTTTAGCAAGTGCCCCAAATCTATTCCCTAATGTTTCTTATATCTTTAGGGTATTAAAGAAAGTAAAATGGTGAATTTTAGAGAATGTGATTATGCTTCCAGTGAAATTTTCTGGGAGGCAGTGAGCTTGTCATGTGATTTTATATAACCAAATGATGAGTAAAAATTATGAAATTTTTCAAAATGAAAGTAGATATTCTAAACTTTAATTTGATTGGTATATAAATCATTTGAAGCTATATGCAAAAAGTTATGAATTTTTGAAGTTAGCCCAAAAAACTGTTGATTTTCTGGAACAACATTCAAATAAATTAATTCTAGAAATTTTGTGCTTCCAATTGCAAAAGAATATATTTTTCCTTGAAACTAGACTCAATAAGGGTTCTATAGCATTTAAAATCACTTCAATACGATGTTTATAGATTTAGTTAGGAGTTTTCAAATGTTGGGAAGAAAATCTGCCAGAATTTCCAATAAATCTGAAAATGGAAGAAAGTTGTGATGACAATCTTGTAATTATGAGATAGTTGATATCAGCCCATTTTGGCACTAATTTGGACCCTAGATGTGAAATGTGGCTGACCAAGAGAGGGAAGAAAATTGTTACATGTTAATTGGCTTTGTGACAACATTATATGTACATAAATGTTAAAATTTTGATTTTTGGGAAAATAGAAAATTATGACATAAGCTAGCTATTACCATGACATAAGCAAGCATATTATAAAAACACCTTTTGCTTCATCTGCCCCCTCTATTCCCAACGGTTTTTGAAACAAGAGAGAGAGAGAGAGAGTTGTAAGAAATTGTAGAGAGAAGGAGGAGAAATTTTACCAGGTAAGCTTGATTTCTTCATTGAATTAGCTCTTAACTTGTATGATCCTTCTTCTAAGCTTCTCTTTTAATTGATTCAAGGTATTTGAGAAGCAAAATTTCATTTTGAAAGGGGCTAGGGTTTTTGGCCAAGAGGGAAAAGCCAGAAGGAAGAAAAGGTAACTTCCTAAACTTCAAATATTGGTTGTTTTGGCTATTGTGGATAATTTAATCGGTGAATTTATGGTCAAATAGTGTGATTGTAAATTTAGGAAAAGTTGTGTTCTCGGTGTTATGCTGCCAAAATTGAGTTTAAAATGTAGTTTTAACGTAATTAAATAGTTAATAATGTGGTTAGGAGTAAAAAAAAGCAAGTCTGCAGAGTCAGATTTGAAAAACCCCAATTTTTTTTCCAGAAAATTGTAGATTTTGGCCAGTGCTGGTTTAGGGGGTTAGGGCTGGATTTTTGATGTTGTGATGATTCTATTGAATTCAGGAGGGAAAATTAGGTAGGGTTACAGTTGATCACTTTTTCAGAAAATCCCAGAAAAGTATAATTACTAAAGCACCCCTGAAACCCTGAAGTCGGGGCTGCCAAGGGCATTTCTGTCTTTTGACAGTGAATTTGGTAATTCTGAGTTCATAAAAGGATTCCTTGAGTGAAAATATGTTAGAATAGCTCAAGTCAGAATTTCGAAAAAAGTACGGTTGGACCGGGTAAGTCAGGGTCGGCCAGGGTCTTGGGGGTATTTTGATAAATTTTCACAATAAACTCATAACCACAAGAAACACTATGGAAGTGCCTGAAATAATACATGAATGTGTTTTAACCTAATTCTTGTACATTTGATATTTTAGGACTTAGTTGGGAGTCTAAGTTTGGCACGCTTTATGAGGCACACAAATCGAGAAGAAAAAGACTTGAGGTAGTGACTATATCCTTTATGCATGATGCCATGGTTCATATGTTTTGCTGTTACCATTGTTTTGCTTAATTAATCAACATGGTCTGCCGAGTAGGGGCAATCTGCCGAAAGGGGCAGTTAGTGCGAGAAGTACACTTACACTTGGGGGTTGGGTGTCAATCCAACCAGTGTATGAATAGTGGGCTGGAAGCCCTATACATGTATACATGTCGATGTTTTTATATTGTTAATTAATTTATGCACACATGGTGCATACCATATTTACTTTCTGTATTTTACATAAAAGATAATATGTTGATACTAGGATTCCTTGGAATCTCATTCTTTCTCATAAACAAAAATGTGCCAGCGGGAACTAGCGGATTCAAAGGAAAGGTCATAGACATGGGGAACTGATAAGCACGGATTTTGAGGCAAGGATAGATGGTTATATGTAGTCGTTATTTTGGATATTTTGTATAAAATTGTAAATATTATCAAACCCTGTGGGGTAAACCTGTGATGTAATCAAGTATCCTGTATTAATATATTAGTATTTTACACTATTCCTGTGTTACTTACCAGACTACGCGCAAATACTCTGAAAATGGTAAAAATAAGATAAGGGTATGACACAAATTTTGTCCATGAAATTTGTTATGGTTGGGATCGTGAAACTTGTGATTATGATAATGATACAATTTCATTATATCATTTTCATAATGACAAGTTCTAGAAATCCAATTATCATGTATTCTATGGACAAAAGTTTGCATACATGTGATATTTGATAGCTCTTTAACAATGAACTATTATATATTCTTCAAGAATACTTAACAATAAAAAATTATTTGACAATACATTATGGTTCTTCACAAATAACCATTAATTATTATTTAATATAAATAAGGGTAAGATTTTGAAAGATACCATATATAAGTGAGTAGGATCCGGAAAAATATATTCTGACAATACATTATGGTTCTTTACAAATAATCGTTAAGTACTACTTAATAAAAATAAAAGTGGGATTCTTAAAGATATCATATATAAGGAGACATGATCTTGAAAAATAAATTGACAATACATTATGGTTCTTTACAAAGAAACGTTAAGTATTTTTTAATATAAATAAAGGTGAGATTCTGAAAGATATCAAATATAAGAAGGCGGGGCCTAAAAAAAATATTTAACAATACATTGCAATTCTTCACTAAGAATTGTTAAGTATTTTGACAATACGTTACAAATATTCACTAAGAATTGTTAAGTATTCTTTAATATAAACAAAGGCGTGATTCAAAAAAGAATATTTGATAATATGTTATGGTTCTTCACTAAGAACTGTCAAACCCCTTAACATTTTGATATGCACAGGGAGATAAAGGCACAGTTCCACTGACATATAGAAATTGCACAAATATACTTATAAGAAGTACTTGTTTACATACAGGAGTCTCCTTGCAGGTTTTAATAGAATTAGTAGAATTTTGTCCAAAATATCAAAAATAAATTGAATATAACCAATAGCTCCGTTCTCTTGGCCTGCACACCTCAATTGCCAGAATTTACCCTTTTGCCCTTGGAGCCGCTAGCATCTACTGGAATATTTTTAATTTTGAAAAAAGGGTAAGAATCAAACAAATCTCAGTAATAACATACAACCAATTATATAAAACACAAAAAATTAAATATGTCATGCTCCATGTTATGCAACACATTAATAACAATATCACATCACAACATGTATACATGAGTTAGGGGCTCAATCCCCCACTATCTGTGTACCTCGGTTGGGTTCTTACTCAATAATCAGGTAAGTGTGCCTCCACACACTAATTGCCCTCTTCAGTAAAACCATGTTCATTAATTATATCATAGAAGATGGCATACATAAACATATAAAACATTCATATAGTTTATGAAAGATAGAGTTACTACCTTATCTCCCTTTTTGCAACACAATTCAGTTCCTAATTTGATCCAGCTCGGGCTCAAATGAATGATCCTAAAAATCCAAATTTACAAGAATTAGGTTAATACCCATTCATGTATCACTCTAGACTCTTCCAAATTACTTTTTTTTTTGGTTATGTTAGTCTAAAACTACAAAATTACCAAAATGCCTATCGGGACCCGGTTTAAGCCCCTTTTACTAGATCCGACCGTACTTTTTCAGAAATTTTACCCCAAGCTATTCCTACATAGTTTTGGGTGTAGAATCCAATTTTGACCTCGGTTTTCACAAAATTACTGCCAAGTGATTGTTTTACCCTTGATAGCCCTTATTTAGGGTTTTAGGGGTATTTCCATAATTTTACTTTCTAGGGCTTAATTCACAAAGTGATCAACATCAACCTTACACAATTTTCCCTCCTGAATAGCATGCTAGCTGAAACTTACACACATAAAAGGGAAAATGTGATTTTTGAGTTTTATCTTTTAAAGCTTGCTCATTTTCACTCATAACTACTTGTTAAACCATGTAAACACTTATTAAATATGATTTGAGGAAATTTAGGCAGTATAACCCTTTAGGGTTTCAACATCCCAACTTAACAATATCAACAACCCAAACCACAAATCATGACAAGAACCACAACAACAATAACAATAGACTAAGAGAATTGAAGTTCTTGAGGTTACCTCTTGATCCTCACACTTTCTCTCTCTAGGCGTCCCCCCTCTCTCTCTTCAACCTTAAAGATTTGCTTGCTACACATGATTATTCATAGAGATCAAGAGCTTAGGGAAGCTATACACAAGTTAGGAGGCATAAACACTTAAAAACACAAGTCTTACCTTTGATTTTTGCCTCTTGAACTTCCTCTCTCTAAGTTTTCCCAAAGTTTCTCTCTCTCTATTTTGGTGTGTATGCATGAAATGGGAAGAGAAAAGATGAAGGTGGAGCTTAATAAAATATCTCTTCATCTTTCTTGTTAATAAATAATTAATTATGGGTTTATGACATAAGTTGCACTAAGCTTTATCTCTTCATAATTGGTGTCATAAACCTCCATCACATTTGAACCAATTTTTCCTTCCCTTTACTTGGTCCAAAATGATGCCTAAAGGGGTCCTTCATAAACCAATTTGGGCTTCATTTCATTAGCCTAACCACATGTACAAGATTTATTATTTTAATCTTAATTAACATGTGCTCATACTTTAACAAACCGTTATTTAATCCCTTGGCTTGGATTGCTGACACTTGGTATATTGATGATTCAAACAATTATTTTCCCCTCCTATTTTCTTTTAATAGGCGAAAGTCATAAGGAATAAGGGAAATAATAATTGCTCCAATATTTCCTACAATCTCTTTAATTAATTTGTGGACATGTCCAACTTTGACTTTTCAAACCTTGATTTATTTGACTAAGAATATTCCAAATATATATTTACCCTTTATTTTTATTAATTAATTGGAAAATAACTTCAAATTTACGATTTTTCCATTACATTTCTTAGATTTAATTTGAAGCTTATTTCTTTTCTTCATTCATGGTCAAAATTAATGTTAATATTGGGCTAAATAATATGCTTTACTATTCCTCTATCTTGGACTTCAATTTGGGCCTTTTGGAAAACCCAAAATTTAATTTCATGACTTGTTCTAGCCCAAATCTCATAAAAATCGAAATTTACTAGCTTCTTTAAATTCCAAGCTCATAAATATTCACCATTCCATTTCATTGAATACATCGAACAATTACAAGGCATATTGATGAATAAAAATTGGGGTGTTACAAGAAACGTTAAGCATTCTTTAATAAAAAGGTAGGTTTTTAAAAAATATCAAATATAAGGAGGCGGGATTGTAAAAATATTTTATTTGACTCAACTCTTTAAACTCCGTCTCAAGCGTTTTTTGAGCTTCCCTAGTGGGTCTTACACTCTTTTTTCACAAGTTTTGTTCTAACGTTGTAGGTCTTATTTTCCACCACTACCATAAGTCTTCACTTTGCAGCTCCTTCCTCTTGTGATTCTTCTTAGTGTAGGCTTTCATTTTGTTTGTTAACATTTTTAGTTTCATTTTGTTCTTTTTATATAATAAGAGCTCGCTAGTTGATGCTCAAGGTAGTTAGTCGGGATTACGCTATCTAATCTAATGATGGCCATCGGTTTGAAGATTGAAAGAAAGGAAAAAATGCAAGAAAGTAGAGAACACAAAAAAAAAAAAAAGATGAGGTAAAATGCAAGATTTTTTTTATTGTTTAGCTTCTTACGTTCTTAAACTTTAGCAACCCAAACTATAAGTTGAAATCAGGTTTGTTGAATTTGGTTCCGAGATTTGTTTAAGTTTTTATATTTCCTTATTTTTATTATATGTATTATTATTTTTATATTTATATGATCCTTTTGCAGTTAAATGATATGTAATGGGAACTCTTACAGTGCACTAATACGTGATCTATGGATAATCTACAATAAAGGCATTAGAGAATATTATGGGATTTTTTATTAATTGATTTTCTTTTAGAATTCAAAACTTTAAAAGATAATGTTTTATTGTGAGAGTGTTTAAGTTATTAATTTTTTAAATTGTATGATGTTTATCTATAATGTATTGAATTTTGAATCCTATAAATATAATTTTTTTTTATTTAATATTATTATCTTTTTTTTATCAATGATTATATTGTGTCTTATATAATAATTATTAATAGTAAAAATAAATAAGATCAAATAATAAAAAATAAAGCTAATATATTACATTAATTACTAAAGAACTATTATATATGCCCTTAATATATCATGGTTTGAAATTGTTATTGTCCGTGTGGAGCATATATAATGCTAGTATTTATGATGGCTCAGAACTGTCATATATGGTCGATAATAACCATCATAAAAGACCTTTTCTGTAGTCGTGTAGAAATCTCCAAAATCCCTTGCTATTTATTCAAATTGAAGATTTGTCGCTCCTAGATTATCAAATTCAGGAGTTAGATCTCCTTCAAGCACCCAAAAGTCTAATTTATCAATTGATTCATAATCAGTGGGGTCATAATCATCTTTCTTCTTCTTCAATTGATTCCTTTAATGCCAACATGAAAGAAGATCATCAACATTAATGAAATGTATATTACTATATTTAATAAAACTATAAAACAACCATTCATAAGTCATAACTTTTAAGATTACCTATACTTTAACCTCATATTATAGTTTGTGAAAACCAAATCATTGAGCCTTTGATACTCCAATACATTTCTTCTTTTACTAAGGATATACTCAAATAAGCTCAAATATCTTTCACAGCTATAAGAATAAGATGTTTGGCTAAGAACATGTATAGCAATTTATTACAATTCTGGTAGTGAACCCCCATAGTATAGCCACCACTCATTTGCAAAATAAAATAAAATACATTTAGTATGATTAATAATGATAATATGTGCTTTCAAATATGAAATTTAATATACTTACGAGGGACTAGTTTTTGGATTACTTTTTCACATGAAACATTATCAAAGGATTCTTTATGTTCATGGTAGATACCAATTTACTACATTATTGTAACATAATGATCAGCATTGTCAAGTGCATTTGCCTCAAACAAATCGACCACAACATCCATTAGTCTATGCCTTCTAATAAAGTAAGGACTATACAAGAATCCAAGATTCAACTATTTGTTCAAGCCTTTCATCATTCTCTCAACCAAGTACTTAAACATAATTGAAATATGTAAGCTGCTATTTGAGTCCTTAGAGCGCCTATGAGATTTTCACTATAGCTTCAAAGATTTAGTGGGTTTTTGACACCTCAGTACATAACAAGTTCCTTCACCGGACACTCACTCCCCCTTACATAATGTAATCCAATACCCTACTTAAGGTCCCACTACCTTAAGTTATCTTAATAAGAATTATTGGGTGTTTTATGTAACTCTCTCTAAGAGTGAATAAATAATCACTGAAGTACAAGATACAACAAGAATGATGAAATAAATATAGCACTAATAATAGACTTAAATATTTTACAAATCAGCAGTTGCTCCACTTTGAATGCTTCTGTATTTTATAGTTAGAGTGTATTTAATGACCATTATGAGCATTTCATTTGTCCATTACAATGCTGTTGCTTCTTTGGATATTCTTTATGTGGAGGAAAATAGTCGTTGGTGTAGAGAGAATGTCTTGGTTGAAGTTCTACTTGCATTTAATGCTTCTAACACAAAATTTGCTTTTTGTGATATTCAAATCTTCTGATGTTGGAAATCCCTGAAACTTGCTTAAGAAAGATAGTAATCTTGCAAAAGAACAATAACAAGTAAGTTTAAAGAATTTAACATTGTTTTCTTTGATTTCCAAAAACTTAGGTATCATGCTCTATTTTTCTGGATAGTTAGTTATTCGAATATGATAATTTGTATTTGAATAGAAGATCTCTTTTCTTGTTGTGGTATATTCGAATATACTTCTCTTTATTTGAATAATATTTAGGCTATTTGGAATAAAGTGTATTGGAATAATCTTGACCTTTATTCAAATAGCCTCTTTTAAAAATAAGTGAACTTATTCAAATACAACATCCTATATTTGAATACACTTTTATGATAATAAGTATTCAAATACATCATTTCTTATTCAAATACATTTTCAAATCTTGAAGTGTATTAAAATAATCTGTCATCTATTTGAATATCCTTTTCAGAAAGCAAGTGAATTTATTCTAATACATTATCTTGTTATTTGAATAAGATTTCTTTGAGTACTCTTATTTGAATACATTAGTCTTTATTCGAATAAGAGTTTGGAATTTAAATATGAGTAAATGAACTTCTTATTCGAATAACTTTCTCTTTATTTGAATAAACTTTATTTTTATCTTTTAAAAACTATCTCAACTTTTTTGAATAATTAATTTATTATCTGAATAACATTTTAGAAACAGAATTGAAATATGTAAGTTGCTATTCGAATAACTAATTCCTTATTCGTATAAGTTTTGCCATAAGTCAAATTGAAAAACAGGCAAGGCTTAACTCTATAGTGCCTTGTGTATTCAAATAATTGTCTTCTTAAACTGTGTATCCTTTTTTGAATAACACTCTGCTTATTTGAATAAGCCAAAGTTTACTTGAATAGCTCTAAATTGCAAATAAGTCCATTTATTCAAATAAGACAATTCCTTTTTGAATAAGTCATAGTGTTAATGAATTTCCTTATGCTAGAAATTGAATCACTGTTTGAGTAAACCTAAGATACGTTATCAACAAAACCCTGAATCTAGCATTCTCACCCTTTTTGATGATGACAAAACTTAGTATACTCAAGTATAAACATAAAAGTAGATAAGATCACACAAAAGTAGATAATCACTTGGAGCTTAGTATTATATCAAGCAGAGATTACAAAAGCAGTAAATTCAAAGTAAAAGCAGTAAAAAAAACATAATCTCAAAGTCTTTGTCTTGATTCAAAATAACTCTCACTTCTCTTACCTGCTTAAATTGTTCAGGAATAGCTCTCACTACTTCTCCCTATTTTTTGGCATCAAAAAAAATTGGGAGGAGTTGAAAGAGAAAATTCAGATATGGATTGTAACACCCTTACCTCCATGGCCAACTGATGGGTTTAAATGCATAGCAAATTGAACCGTTAAGCCAGGAATTCAGTCCTGGAATAAATATACTTTAGAAAATAGTTATAAATCCCAACTTCAAATCAAGGTTAAAACATGTAATTGAATGAATTTTTCTGATGAATTTCAAACTTTTCAAAACAGTTTCATAATGGTTCACAATTCCATCTTAATTCACCAGTTCTTAATTTCTTTTATCAGAGTATTTATGCATCTCTCCGCTTAAGTGTTATGTTTCATAAATCTGTTAATGATCTATTATCATATGAAAGTGTCATTCAACTAAGTTACCTAAGCATTAATTACTGCTGGTTCTACCATTGTGCTGTAGTTGTTATAGGAAAAGAGTGAGATTTAAAAGAATCTTAGTAGTAATAGGCATTCAATCACATATATAGAAGAACACAGAGCATGCCACACAATCATCATATAACATGGAAATAGCAATTAGCATTCAAAACACATCATGCAACATATCATATTACCATAGTGTTAGATTCCATATGTTTTAATGATAACAAAGATTGGACTAATGATAAAAGAGGATATGATAATAAACAAATAAATTTGAACAAAGTAAATAAATGATAGACAAAGCTTTACTTGAAGAAAGCATTGGAGTAATGAAGAAGATATGAGAGATAGAGCAAAGGAAGAACATCACTGGCAGATTCTTTAAAGGTTTACATGAGTGAGCACTCAAGTAAGGAACATTGTTACTCGAGTGAGCACTCGAGTAATGTTGGAGAAAATGTTTCAGAGAGGCACTGCAAAAATTTGGAAGAAGTTACTCGAGGGACCACTCAAGTAATCTGCAAAGTTATATGAACCATTACTCGAGTAGCCACTCGAGTAACAACATGAGCACAAGGCATTACTCGAGTAGCCACTCGAGTAACCAGGGCAAATATCTTCCAGTAGCTCTCAGCCAAGAAATGCAACAATTTACTTGAGTAGCCACTCGAGTAACCAGGTGAGAAAAAGGCATTACTCAAGGGAGAAATCGAGTAATCTGCAGAGTTATTTGAAGCATTACTTGAGGGGTCACTCAAGTAATCAGGTAAGCAAAGAACATGTACTCTCGGTGAAGAATATGATGCTATTACTCGATGGAGTAATCGAGTAATCTACAAACTTATTTGAAATTTACTCGAGGGCTCACTCGAGTAACTTGTGAAGAAAAGACATGGTCACTCGAGTAACCACTTGAGTAATATGGTATTTCCAAGGTTTATGATGTATCTTACTCCATGTCTTACTCGAGTAATATATTGAATTACTCTTTGCCATGTTTTTGATAGGTTTACTCAAGGGACTACTCAAGTAATGAGAATGATCACTTGAGTAGCCACTCTAGTAAGGCAGTCCAGAAATCATGTTTTTAATCGAATATTTATTGAGTTGTTATCTATATGATTAACTCTTCATTGTACTAGTAATCTTAGTATGTTTACAGAGAAACAATGAAGAAACCATGATATAAGAGAAAAGTCAAATAAAACATCTGAGATCTCACCTACCGCTACCTACCACAAACGAATAGTTTTTAAATTAGAAGAACAGTTAACCATTGCTGCGCGACTCTAATGGACATGTTTGAATTGCATCCAACAGACACTATAAATCATCTATATATATATGGAGCATTCAAAGAATAGA
This sequence comes from Inga leiocalycina, assembly GCA_963242795.1. Lineage (NCBI taxonomy): Eukaryota > Viridiplantae > Streptophyta > Magnoliopsida > Fabales > Fabaceae > Inga > Inga leiocalycina. The sequence continues at coordinate 33,205,597 of OY725328.1, forward strand.
GAAAAAAATGAACAAGTAATCACACATCGATCAATATACTCTTTGTGCTCTATTTTTCTATACTCATTCATTATACTTTAGTGATTATATATTTGCTCTATGAGAGAGTTTTTCATTACAAACCCAATATTTGTTATTGAGACAACTTAAGGTTCTGGAACCTTGAGTTAGGGATTTGATTACAACGTGTAAGGGGGAGCGAGTGTCCAGGTGAAGGAACTTGCTGTGACTGAGGTGCCAAGAACCCACTGAATCTTGGAGAATATAGTGAAAATCTCAGAGACGCTCTGAGGACTGGATGTAGGTCAAAATTGTTGTGACCGGACCAGTATAACTCCCGGTGTACACTTCGGTGGTATTTCTTCTTGCTCTAAACTGCTTTTAATTCTCTCTTAATTTTCTTATACGCCACAAAACATTTGGTATCACCCAATTCAACCCCCTTCTTAGGTGAAACGCTTGCACTAACACATAGCGCTAGGTATATAAATCACTTGGCCCCTAGTGTTTACCTGCGCAATAAGCCCCGGGATTCCACTTGTACATAACAATAATTTTCATAGCCCAAGCATCTACTTGCGCAACAGGCCTTGGGCGACCACCTCATAAATTATGAATGCTTTCAAAACTTATGATGATACCATAAACATACAACGTATCTCATAACATATGAAATAAAGAGTTACTACCTGGTCGCTTTCCTTGAAGGGTATCCAATTGTTTCTCCAAGCTTAGGTAGGTCATAGATCCCAGGTAGCTATCAGGTCCTATAACCAAAATTCATGGATGACATGTTATTACTTAGTCTAATTCTGTCATAAATCATTCTCTTATATTGGTTATCATTAGGGTCATCATGGTCATTTACCAAGTCAACCAATGAGTTTAAATTATCCTTAGGGACTAATTCCTATCCTCAGAGTTCAAAGAAATTACAATGTACCATTACATTTTGCAATTTATGCACATTGATCAAAACTAGCAGAATTTGTCAACTAACTTTAAAAATTCTTATCTCTTTACAAAATTGTCCAACTGTAGTGGTTCAAAAGCCTATGTGATTCTTATTATGTCCAGTTTATAGGAAAAATATTGTCCTTAGCCAATTGGACACACAGCAATCCAGAATTGCCTTTATTGAACACTGTTCCGAAACATGCTAGTTTTCATATGACCAACTTAAAAAATACACAACTCCTGGTGTACAACTCCAAATAACCTATATTACCTATTAAATTAAAACTTATTAAGTATACTTTTATTTTGGAAAATATCAAAGCCATTGGATGTCATTTAGGTAGCCAAAACTAAGTCACAATTAAATCTGCCTTAAAACTGGCGGTGGCTAACCTTAGCTAACATTGATTTCCAACTTTCATATTTTCTATCCTATTAATCCAAAATTACAATCACAAGCTATCCCCACTCAATTCTCCATTTAGAATCCATTGGTGACCTTAAATTCACCAATATCACACTCCTCCTATATGTCCTGCATCTAACCGAAATTTCACATCCAAAGCAACAATAATCAAGTTTACAATTTTACCACAACAATAGCCTATAATCATCATTATACACCATAAATCAATAATTATATCATCATATAAACATGAAACCCTAAGAACCACATAGCCACCAAAATTATGGCAGCATACAAAATCCACGACACTCAACTAAACCACAAGATATGGGGTTCAAATTGAAGTTTATACTTGCCTCTTCCCCTTTCTAGTGCTTGTTTCTTGATTCTCCAACTTTAGCTCTTACTAAAAGATTCAAAACACCTCCTATTGAAAATCTAAAATCATCGAAATGAAGCTCTCATCAAGAGGAACAAGGTTTATGAAGATCATTTGAGCCATAGGAGTGATTTAGGAGGTCAAAATCCAAGTTGAAAGCTCACATTTGAAGTTTCTCTTCCTTTTTCTATTTCTTCAAGCTCTTGGCTGACTTTATGTAAGTTAGAGAGAGATATGGTCTGAAAATTCTCTTCCTTAGCCACTTAAACACTTGACCAAAAGTTGAGCTAGGAAATAAGAGAGGAAAATTAACATGTGGCCACAATTTAGTCTTCTTGTAAAAGTTGATGGTTAACTAACCATGTGTAATTACTTCCATTTTGTGTGAGCTTTATCTCTTTCCTCTTCTCTTCCTCTTTTTGGCCAAAATTTTACTCTTCAAATGGAGAAGGAAATGTTGACCAATTTTACTCACTTTGTCTTGCCTTTTGGTCAATTTTTTCCTAGTTGAGATTGTTGACTATTTGACCTAGCTTTTCTCTTTTGTGCTTAGCCTGCCTTCCTTGTATAAAAGGTGAAGAGATCATTTGATTAAATTCTCTCTCTTTCCCTCATGATTTTGACTTCTAAGATGAATAAGGTGACGTAAGTATATTAATTAAATCCTAGCCACTTTTGTTGACTTACAAGGTAATAATATATCAAATAAACTCTCTTCCTTTCCTTTCGCAAAGCTTGGACAAAAATTTGACATAAGGGGAGGGAGTGATTTGTTTTTTGAACCTTCATTATTGTTCTTGCTTTTCAAGAGCAAATCCTAGCCCTTAATCTTGTCTTCTAACTTTAACTTCAAGATCAAGTGACAATTATCTCTTTTGCCCTTGATCATGGCAACATTATTTCATGTGCCATTAGTTCTTTTATTTTTTTACATTTCTCTTTGTTTCTTCTTTCTAGACACCATTTCCCTTTCTTTTAGATTCGAGTCAGGTTCTATGTCATTCTGACACATCCTAAAGAAATCATGTATTTTCTTTTGACTAATTCGCACTGAAATTCATATTCTATTTCAGGTGCGGTTTCTAATAGGCATTCTATTTTTTATGCATTCCTAGGACTCTTGCTAAACTGGTCTTAATAGTCTATTTGATTCAAGGTTATTCTCAACCCTCTAGTCCTAAAATTTGGGATATTACAATTCTCCCCCGTTCAATTAATTTCATTCTTGAAATTTTGAACATCTATACCATGGGGATCATTCTAGACACTCAGTTTCTCCCTCTTATGTGCAAGCTCAGTAAGCATGTGACACAAATTGTTATTCAATCTATCTCGATGAGTATTCAACATAATCCTTATATTTTCATTAAAGATCTCTGATAGTATTCAGCAATCATTATGCAACATTCTCATTCATTCAGTAAACAATATCTAGCATAGAACATAGGACTTATTGGTCCATACAATTGGGTTCTCAGGCCACACAGCATCTTTGAGACTCTACCCGGATCATACTGTGTGCATACTAGGACTTACAGCCTCTTTGGGACTCCGCTTGGATTACACTGTAAGCATATCAAGCCTTAACGGCTCGTTTTACTCCCATAGTGCTGGGTATTCTGGTCTTACCTCCTAAGGACACAGCCCTGTGCTTTATACACTTACAGGTCTTACTGCTACATGTTGTAGCCTGGTACAGTCTGAATGGCCTGCCAACCTCAAGATAGACTCTGTACACATTGGTCTAATGTCATCGCGCTAGGCAATAACCACAGCGCTAGGCACGTAGGTCATATGGCCTAGGGACACCGCCCCATCAAACTTGCACACCGGTCTTACTGTCTCAAGCCTCCACTCGCAACAATTCTCAAATACATAACATTTTGCCATCTTAAGGACATACTAGTCCCTCAGGCCTTATGGCTTTAGGACTTTCGGTCCATCTTCTTTGCTGAATACCTATCAAAACTAGCTACCTTAGGACATACAGTCCATTTAACTCTTGCTACTCAAACCCTTCATATACCTATGCAATATTCGTGAAGCATGTAAAATAAACCATCTAACCACCATCATCCAGTGAGCATTCAAATATTATAACAAATCATATGTTCCTCGGGCATCCACCAGTGCAAAACAAATCATATGGCCCCGGGCGATCACCTGCGCAATAGGCTCCAACAATCCTTTGGTGCATAAAAGAAATCTCCATGGCTTGAGTGTCCATCCATGTAATAGGCCCCTGGTGACCATCCCGCACATTCTGAATGCTTATTAGATCTTACTGCCTAGGGGATCACCCTTATGCCATAGGCATTATGGGCATAAAAGTCTTGTAAAAGAACTTACTTTCCCTTCTTTCTTAACTGAAACATATTTCCAACTAGGATCCACTTTTTTCATACTCTATGATGATATCTATGGTTAGGGTATACTATTGTTAGAACTAGGAGGATTAGTAAACTTGGTAATGGAGGTGGTTTCTTTCTCAACTCCTTCATTATTTCCTTCTATTAACAAATTAGAACCAAACCAATCTCATCCTTCAAGTTTCAATAAGCAAGCTAAAAGCACTTTGTTGGATTAATAATCAGAGCTACAATGAAAGAAAAAACCAACAACACCAACAAGACAAAAAAGAGAGCATCAACCATAGACAAACGATTTTGAAGCAAACCAACATAATGAAAGTAGGAAATAGAAATAAAGGTGAAGGAATATAGAAAGAAAACTAAAAATTTAAAGAAAAAGGCTAGGAAGAAGAGGAGTGCTCAAGCATTATTTTGACCAAACCCTTCGGTGAAGAAGAAAAACACTAGGAAATGATGGCATGAACATGGTAATGGTGATTCAGTGAAGAAGAAGAGTGAATTTGACTGAGAAACAATGAAAGGGCAAAGTCAACTTATGACCCCAAAGCTCAGACCTAGCAACTAGCCATGGTGTCTTAGAGCGAAAAGAAGAAAATGGAGTCTAAACATGATGGAGCAATAGAGAAGAGTAACAGCAAAGGCGAATTTGAGTGAGGAATATAGAGACTAAACACTAGCAGATTAGGGCTCATACAGAGCAACTGGCTATAACAACCGAGGGCAAGAAGAAGAAGAGTAATTGTGGGTCGTGGCATCAAATGCTTCTGAATTAAGCTTTCAGTTTCACTTTTCAAATTCTATATTCAAATGAAAAGAAAGAAAAAAGGACGAAACAACTTACTCGAGTTATAACCAAGTCACACTGAGTCAGTTGAGTTAGCGTGACCTGGGTTTAAGAGCTCACCTGGACCAGTTAATTGGCCGATTCACTAATATATGGGCCAATCCGGTGTGAATTTAATAACCATGGTTGGAACCCTCTAACTTGATGGTGTCAAAGCCTTTAGTAATTAAGCTAAGATTAATTTATGAAATTCAAATACGCTATATGTGTGTGTGGATGTGTGTATAATTCACATCATAAACACAAAATATAAATATATTGTTTTTATCTTATACATTTTTTGCCAACACATTGTTTTATATTTAAAACACACACACACACACACACAAGTGTATATATATATAATTTTATACACTATTAAATATTTCCATTTAATTTTTTATTTCGTGTACATATATATTAATAATTAATAATTTTTATTAAAAATATATGGTAAAAATATTTATATTATATTTTTTGGTATAATATATTATATATTTTTTATTGTATTTTTTGTTTATATATAATCTATTTAAAAGTTCACATATGTTAAGTTGTAGTTATAACCATAAATATAATATATTTATATTACTATTTTGATTATACTTTTTTATTTTGATAAAAATATTTTAATATAATTTTAATGACAAAGGAAATTATTTTTAAATTTATTTTTATATTTTAAATAAAAATAATTAATTTTATAATTTGTATACACACAAGTGTTTTATATTAAAATATGTTATATTGTTTTCTATGAATGATATTTTTTTAAAAAATAAATAATATTTTTAAATATTATAAATTTATGATTATTTTAATAAATGTAAATTTAAAAAAAAAGCTAATTTCATAATTCAGTACATTCAAGATGTTTCAATATGTAAATTTAACAAAAAAATAGATATTTATTACTAATTAATTATAAATCAATATCAATATAGAAAAGCATGTTCATGCCCCATAACTATACTTATATCAATGGTGGGTGACAACCTCAATAATAATCTTTCAAGATTCTAACATAAATCAAAATTATAAAGTATAACTATTGATATCTCTCATCATTAGAATTCAAATTTGGACTATACTTAAGTCAAGTACCTTAGGTCCACTCAGTCTAAGAAATCAATAAGATATTGCCGCAAGGATTATTTTTACACATAAGCATTTAACTCCATTTAGCCACTCTTGGCCCCTAAAATATCTTGAAAAAAATTACTTAAAAAAACAAAGAAAGCCGCATCACTTGCCATCAAATCTCCTTCCTTTCCTCTTCTTCCTTTTTATGGTTTCATCAACCTCATATACACCCTCTCACCCTTTTGTGTTTTGTAATTTGAGCCTTTTCTCCGAAAATCCTCGCTACTGTTTCACTTGAATAACATTTTTGTCTAGGGTCTTCAATCTCTTTATGTTCCTCTTTTTCACTCTAATTCCTTGTGTCAGATTGCGCTTCGCAAAAACATGCCACCAAGGGTGAAAAATGGCTTGACAAGGTTTTCATTGTGTTAACCATGGTCCTTCTCTTGGTTTCACTTGTAGGACTAGTAGGCACTTCCTACTTATTTCCTTTCTCCTTTGGAAGTTTTATTTGGCAAAGAAGCCAATCACACTACAATTCAAAAGAGAAATGTTGGGAGTCAAATGAGTGGATTAATATCAAAGCCAAGCTTGGGTTGATGTGGGTTAATATGCTAGTGAGCATGCTAGACCCGTAGGAGGTAGAGTGTGAAGTCCCATATCAGCCGGTATTGACTCCCCATTTTTAATAGATTTAAAGGATATTTGAGTAATTTAGGGAGTTATCAATGCAAAAATTTGAATTGTATTCATGAGTTTATTGACCAAAAGCATCAAATGAGTATAACGGTAATATTATTAAGATATTGATGTAAGATTATTAGAAATTGAAGTAAACAAGTTTTTCCACTCATGTGTTAGTTTTGATAGGAAATCATATATATTCTAATCAAGGATGAAAGGAGATTATGAATGTGGAAGTCAAGTTAGGAAGATTTGGGGATACTATGACACATTTGTTGAGTGTCATAACACTTTCTACAAAATTGATATAGTGCTTTTGGTGCCAGACACCTTAGAGAAGTGTTGTGATACTTGGTTTAGAGACATAAAATAATGCTTTGGTTGCCACGGTACTATAGTAGAAGCGTCATGAAACTCTGTACGGAGAAAAGAAATAAACTCTCAAGTGACACAACACAGCCATAGGAGCACCATGGCACCCTAACGGAAAAAAAATTCACAGTTTTTCTTTTTACTGATCAATGATGTAGGGAATCCAATTTTCTTCATTCTTGGACATTATTTTCAGCCTAGAAACATAGAAAGCAACCCGAAAACACGTTTTGTGAGAAAAGTGGTGTTAGGGTTTGAGATTTTGAATTAGAGATTAGGATTGAGAAGATCAAATTGTTAGATTCCAGTGTTTTTGTAGCCCCCTGCCTTATTAACCATAATTATGATTAAAAAATGCGTAATTAAAAGGGATTAGAGACCAACAAATAGTAAAAGACTCATTTTTAATCCCATCTTCAAGATAGGGTTTTTAAAAATTTCTTTCAAAAGCCCTTTCTAATCTGGTCTCAAATTTCTCATTTCAAATATAATTGCCCTGCGCAGTTAAATCACATTTATATATACCAGATTGTACAACCAAAATCTTGGCAACCCCCAGGTTTCATACATTCACTAAGGGTTTACAGGGTGCGTTCGCCCATTTACAGTTTTCCATATGGGAATTACACAAAATCATACCAACATTTATATCCCAAATTTATATACAGTAATCCCATTCAAAATTTGAAAACCAACAACTATTAATACATCCCAACAAAAGTCCTAGCCGCCCTTATTTGTCTTCTTTCCTTTGGAGCTACTTGCTCTGGCTGTAGGTTAGTCAATAGAAAGAATGAGCTTCAAGAGAATCCCAGTAGTTACAAATCACTCACACAATATATAAGCATATAGCATGTAAGTAAATCATCAGTAGCAACAACTGTAGCAGCACAGCAATGCATGGCTTTCACCACAAACGACAGCACTCATGACTATATACACAGTATAATAGCTTTTTCTTTAATCACAATAACGATAGCTTGCACTGTATTCACAATAACGACAGCTTTCACTGTAATCACAATAACGATAGCTTTCGCTATATTCATAATAACGACAGCTTTCGCTCTATTCACAATAATGATAGCTTTCGTTGTATTCGTAGTTGCATCCAAACTCATCACAAACCATGATAAACATACATACAAAGTCTTACATATAGGATAAGGGAAAGCATCACTACCTTGTTCTTTACAAGCGTGCTTTGTCATAGGCTGCTCTCAAGCAAGGTAAATATCAAATCCTATAAACCAAAATTAAGGACGACAGATTAATCCCTATTCCAAGTTCTTAATTCCATAATACCTAAAGTTGGTTATCATTTGAAACCTTTAGATGGCTATTAGAAGCCTAAACACATGCCTCAAGGGTTTGGGAGGAACCGTATCAAAACCACTTTTAAAAGTTCTAAAAGGCTGATTTTTTTGAGTTGGCAACGGCCAAGAAGTATTTAATGATAGGCAAAAACAAGTCAGAAACTATTTGGCTGCAGCATAAGATTTTGGCTTCGCCCAAAAAGAGGTCAGAAAGTTTTTGGTTGCGGCCAAGAGTCTTTGGCTGTGGTAAAAAACAAGTTAGAAACTTTTGGGCTGCGGCTAGGAATTTTTGGCTACAGCCAAGAAAATTCTATTTCTTGGCTAAACTTCAAAAAATCATAACTAATTCTAAAAAAATTGAAATGAGGTGATCCAAAAGTATATTGAAAGATATTTAAGTCCTCTATGCAGGAAAAATATGAACTACTACCAGCCACCATGACACAAATAAAGCATTACACAAAATTCCACACTGCTCCAAAACAGATTCTAGTTTCAATCCCAAACTTTGGAAAATCATAACTCACAGTTCACAAATCAAAATAACATGAATTATTTGTCTATTCTGAAGCTTGGCATGTGAACTTTAAGACTGGAAATTTTCAGAATTTTTAGCCACCATTTGCCCATTCAAAAGATCCACTCAAACAAACTGCCCAGCATAGATTGTCAATGGATAGAATTCCAAGTTTTGTAGAATTATTCCTAATGGTTTCAATTTCACAACAAACACTCTCCCCATACAAATTTTCACAAGGATCCATTAGAAACACCAAATCAACCTAATTCACATCACATTGACATGTTTCCCCAATGACCTCAACATGTCACACAATATCACAACACATAACTCACATTGAAATTCCTTTCCATTCATAGTTTCAAACCAATCCCAACCAATTTCATTGCTCAAGACATATAACAAAATATCAATTCCACCACTAAAACACCATGCAATATTCATGACCCTAATAATACGAAAGTTTGGGCTAAGATCCAGAAATTCTAAAGTTCCACCAATGGTCACAATATATATATATATTAAAAGGAAGCAATTTCTCACCTCCTTCACTTCCTCATGCTTATTTCTTGATTCCACCACTGTCAACTTTTCTCAAGCTCTTCAACACTTTCTTTCAAAAATCTAAAATCATAGAGATGAAGCTGTCATCAACATGAAAAATATTAAAGAAGAGCATTTGAGCATACAAGGTCATCTCTAGGGTCTAAAACTCACCTTTTCTATTCTCTTTCCTTCCTTCACTGACGATAATGGAGTCTTAGAGAGATAAAGATGGGCTGAAGATGATGATAAAGATTTTTGGTCTCTCTCACTCCTCTTTGGACAAAATTAATGAGGGAAGAGGGAAGAGAGTTAGTGTTGACACTTTGACCATGATCCCATGGCTCAAATGTTACCAAGTGTCAAGATCTTGAGCATGTTCTCAAATCTTTCCATGCACATGCAAACATGGGATAATTCCCTCTATAATACTTAGACAATTGTCATACTTCTTAATCTCTTATGTTACTAATGAGTTCCTTCTTTGGTTGCTAACTATTTGGTTAATAGCTTTTCCTTTTCCTCGTTTTTGCCCTTGACTACGGTAATTTTTTTTTGTTGAATCACCATTTAAAACATTCTATCTTTCCATTACACCTTACTATGTGCCCTCCCTTCATCTAATTTCAATTTAGATTTTAATTTACAATTGAACTTAAATACAGGGTTTAGGCACTAATTACTACACATTCGGGTCACAATTCACATCATATTCTCCAAAAGTGTTTATTTAAGAGTAATTACATTCACTTTTGAAGTTATTAGCCCTTAATCACATTTTAGGGCATTACAGTTTTGATAATAACAAATCTTAGATGTATTGTTTTTCATGAGTTTTATTTTGAAAAACTTAGAAAATTTTGAAAAGAATTGTTGAGACTAATCACTTTAGTGAAAACTTGAGTGATATGAAAATACTTGTTAAGAAAAGTCACTCGGGTGATAACTCAAGTGATGTGTCTAATTTCTCATTGCTAGCCAGCAATCAATTGTTTTGGAAAATTCTAATAGATCAATTATGCGAGAACTTGAGTGATACCTTATGAAAATTTGATCACTAGACATTCACTCGATAGCGATCTACTATTAAAAAGGATTACTCAAGTGATGACTCATTTCTCAAGGATCATTAGCAAGGCATTGGACAGTGACATAGTGAATAGTTTATCAATGAGCAGATACTGGATAGTGGTGAATTTTTTTTGAAAATTTTCAAAGATCACTCGAGTGATAACTCGAGTTACATAGTTAGATTGTTTATCACTAGGCAGTCATTCACCATTGATCCACTGTACATTTTGTCACTAAGTCGAGATCACTTAAGTGATAAAATGAGTGTTTCTAATCACTAGAAAAAACTAGATAGTGATGCATTATAGCTTTTGAAAATTCTAAAAGAGTACTTGAGTAAGCACTTGATTAACACAGTCAGTTTGCACATCACTAGCTAGTCATTGGACAATGATCTATTGTGCATATACCTTAGAAAATTCACTATCTAGTACCTCCTTAGTGACATAGTCTCAAAGAATATATCACTCAAGTAATAGTCTCTTTGAGCTTGAAACATCATCTAAGATTTTTAGAAACTCATTCAAATCAATGTAAAACTCTTTTTCTTCAATTTTAATTAATCTTATATACTACTAATCATGTTTATGAACAATTTTCAAGTACTTAAACATATTTTAAAGTTGAAAAGACAAAAAGCACTTATTTGTTAGAAGCATTTAATGCATAAAGAGCCTCGACCAATCAAATGTTCTATGATCCCCAACAGTAGTATCGGTGCTTTAATGGCTATAATCAAGCTCCAATGGTCACCCTACCTATAAATAGAAGAACATTCAAGATGGAGCCAACAACTAGGGGTAGAAACAGGCCGGTTAGGCCAGACTTTTGCCTTAACAGGCCAAGCTGGTTAGAGACTTTTTTTAAGGCCTAATCCTGGCCTGTACACAAGCCTAGCCTAGCCTAGCTTGTGGCTTGTTAAGGGGCTTAGAATTTTAATTATCTTCATGAATTTTTATCAAGTAAGATGCAGTGAGCAATGAAGTTTTACAAACAATCTTGAAGATCTAATTATTGAGTACGTCTCCTAGTAATGAATGGCCTGTGATCCTAGAAGTATAGGAACTAATGCTATAACTATACACTTTTTGTTGTGAAGAAATAAATATAAAAGAGTCTTACTCATGAATATTAACGGACAATTTCTATCGATCAAATTAGATCCAAATTAATGAAAAACTTTTGCAATTGGAGTAAAGGGGGAAAACTGTTCATAGCATAAGGATACTGACATAAGAACATGTATGAATAGCAAAATCATCAATAAGAGACCTAAAAACTCTAAAATCTGATGATAAATTCCATTAACTGTAGGGAAATAATGCACGAAGTGGAGCATCAATGATTTATTTGTCACTGAGAGAGAATAGAAATAGCAGGAAGCATCAAAAGTCACCGAAATAGAAACTCACCGATAAAATTACAGAATCAAGATTTGTAAAAATAGATCGTGGAAAAAATTTATACAAAATCAAGAACATAGTTTAAAAGCAGCTACATGAAGAATGATAGATCCTAAATAGAGTTTAAACGATACAAAATCTGTAAAAATAGATCCTAGAAAATTCCATTGATATTCGACTAAATGTGTAAAAAGCAGCTAAATCCCAAAGGGGATCGATGAGATATCTCGTCGTTTTCTTTCTGATGAAACTTGGGCTTCTTCAAAGGCTTGGCTATTCCACCTACACTCCCAAATATAAAGGATGGCCAACTCAGTATGGTATTGGATAAGGCTTAGGAAGGAGAGGACGGACGATGTCGAAGAAGGCTTAGGCGCTTAGGGCTGTTGAGTAGTGTGTGTGTCTTAGCTTCTGGACAAACAGCTAACAGGGGACTCAATATAGTCACTCTCGCATGAGTTGTGAGGGTGTGTGGTAGAGTAATTACAATTTTACCCTTAATTTTTTTAATCTTAATAGGCCAGCCTAATAGGCCTAAAAGGCTTACTATTAGGCATAGACCTGGCCTGTTAAGTAAAACAGGCTTGGCCTTGGCGTGGCCTTTTATTTTGATATGCTAGGCCTGATTAGACCTAGAACAAGCTAAGCCGTAGGCCCCTAACAGGCCAGCCAACCTATTTCCCCTTCGTTCATTAATGTATTCATTAATGTAAGACTTGTGCTATGTGTTTGAGACTTTGTACTTCAGTTATAGTCATTTATACTCTTTGAGAGATATTGAGAAACTTTATTTATTACACTCTTAGTGAGTTACTCAAGATAGTAGGATCTTGAGTGGACATTTGATTACAAAGTGTGACCTCTCTTAATTTCTCCATTGATTGCATCAACCCATTGGTGAAAAGCCTACACTAAGGTTAGTTTTCATTTTTTTAAAAATTTATATAAAAAACTAAGTTGTTGCTAATGTCCTTTTAGCTTAGTGAGCATGTATACCATTGCCTACTTGCCATGTCAAGCTTGATTGCACCATATCCCATTTACTTCTTATATGCTTCCAAATCAATGAGCTGGCACCGTTATATTAATCTTCGAAAGTATATTATCTCAACACCAATATTGTTTGTGTGTCAATTGAACCCAAAGTGCATCTCTTTGTTTGCAATACCCCAACCAATATTCATCTTGAAAGTATCATTTTAGAGTCTAACCTAACGTATATCTAAAGCCCCTTTACTTTTTTTACACACATATCATTCAAAGACACTAGATGCACCTTCTTATTGACTGTCTTTTCCCCATAAAAACCAGCGACAATGCTTCTCAATATATGTGTACATAGAGATTGGAAGCTATGAGGATTGCATGGTATATGCTAGTAAAGATGTGATACCGATGATACCAGTGTGTCACGTATTGAAAGAGAAAGATTTATTGCCTTCTATGAAGACAATTTGGCATCTATTTTATCTAAGATGAACTAAAAAGCTTTTCTTGAGACTTGTTTTTATGGATAGGTACTCCCAAATATTTTCCTAGATCCGCTAGAGGTGCAAACCTCAGGAATTTGCTCATCTCAAGTCTGTGAGTATGGCAGACCTTAGAGGAGAAAAATATGTGAGACTTCACGCCATTGACCCTCTCCCTATATTCTTCACAAAAGTCATCTAAACATTCTTTAAAGAATCCTACCTAATTGGAAGAGGCTTATGCAAATAACAGCCAACAACCAGTGAAAAACAAATGAAAGATGACTGTACCATTTTTCTTAAGTCTGAATGGTGCCTAGTTCTCTATAGTTACTTTTCTCTAATTAGGTAAGGAAGCTTTTCCATTACTAGGACAAACAAGAAAGGTGAGAGGGGGTTGCCTTGTCTTAAACCATGCGTAAGGGAGAAGCTCTCACCTGGTATCCCACTCCACGTTACTCTCTCTTCTAGCATCCTACTCCTCATTACTTGCATATTTTCCAAACTCATACAAAATGTATAAATTTAATCACATTATGGGGAATGTTCAACTCTTTTAAACATCTCTCTTCATGAAGGACCATTTGACATAATCATAATATTTTTGCAAGCCAATTTTAAGAGCCATGAAACCTTTCTGTATATTCTTGGTTCACATGGAATCAAAAATCTCTAGAGCTAGAATTATATTATCACAAGCCTGCTTGCTAGGGACAGAACTATGTTGATTAAGGATGACAATATGTGACATCATTTGATTAAACTTATCAGTGATAACTCCCATCAAAACTTTATTTATCACATTGAAGAGGCTGATAGGGTGAAAATCTTCAATACATTTTAGGTGGTTTACCTTCAGAATGAGAACAATATTCATGCTATTTATCTTTTTAATATCCTCTAGGAATGAGAACAACTATTGAACCATCTTTACCAACAAGTTACCTACAATATCCCGTTGACTTTGAAAAAATAATGGATTAAGAATATTTGGCCCCCAGTGCCATAAGATTGCTCATTGCAAACATAAAAGCTTTGTTCCTTACCAATCACAAAAAGGGAATCATCATCTAGTATGGGAAAATTGCAACCGAAACTGACCATGTCTACCCCATTATTATCATATGTATATAAAGCTTTATAGAAGTGAGTACCAATTTGCTTTATCTCTTCATGGTCATATGTCCCCTCGCCATCCTCTTTCTTAAGAGCCTCGATCCAATTACAATGATGCCAACTATTAGCCATGTGATGAAAAAACTTGGTATTCTTGTCATCATCAAAACACCAATTGCAACATGACATCTAGAGCTATATCACCTCCTTTTAAACCAAAATTTGCATTAAATATCTCTCGGCCTCAAGTTGAAGTACTCCTAACAATCTCATCTGTTGGTTTACACTCTCTAAGAGTCTGATAAGACAACTTTTCCTTTTATTCACATCACCGAAAACATCTTTTTTCCATTATAAGACATTCAAAATTAAAGCGTTCACCTTCTCATGATAGCCTTGTTGGGGAACCAAGATTGCTTAACAAGATCATGGAAACCATCATGAGCCCCCTAAGGTGTGAAAAAATGAAAGACCATATTCATTTTCTTATTTAGTCGATACCCATCCAAGTAAAGAAGAACAGGGGCATGATCAAATTAAACTTTAAGAGGTAAGTCAAGGAAGTCTAAGAGAATGAACTGAACCAACCTGCTTTAACCAATGTACGATCAAGCCTGCTATAACTCCCACCTTGGAAACCTAGTTTCTAAAGTTTCTATTTGCAGGGGCTTTACCACTACCTATTGAAATATAGTTTTCATTCCTCAGAGTTGTGTTAAAGTCTCCACACACACCACTTGCTCAAAACATTCTTTGGAACACAAGAAAGTTGTGACCAGAGAGCATGAAAAGACTATTTCTCATAAACAATCAATTCACCTTACTGATTTAGTTTAAAAAAATTAATTAAAACCAAACAAGTGAAAATATAATCTTCTAAGAAACATATCGGGCTCTAATATACAAAACCCGCCCACAAACCCACACATAAATTGACGACTTTGGGCACAAATAATTAGAAATGAGAAACCACAGCCCATAAGTGATATCCATAACACTAAACCCCACAAAAATGGTTTACACAAAGTTTCTTCTCAATGTCAATAAAACACGGTGTTAGGCCGCCAATATTGAAATAGTGATTTGATGAAATAAACATAGTATTTCAAATCATAAGGGCCATAGAATGGCAATATAGATGATAACTATTGCAAACCAACAAAATAGGAGGCTTACAGATGCTACCAACACCTATGCCTCAAGCTGCTTCTATTTGTCCTTGTAAGAATTAGAGGGCTCACCGAAAAAATGTTAAATCAATGATGTGAGATGTAAAGTCCCAGTAACTAAAATCAAATTACAAAATATCCAAGAAAGGGATATAAGTCAATAAAGATAAACAAAGTCATATAAATAAGAAATATAATTAACATAACATATGCTCTTATAAAAAAATATGCATGCCTGGTTATCCCCTCTAACATAACTCCTCCTTATTACACCTTGATGTGGACCAAGCCTCAAGTATAGTATGACTTGGCCAAAGATAACATAACACCTCAGGCCCTAGCCCCTTCCTTGTCGCCCACCTGGCTCTAGACTTAGAAGTCATTTGGCCTCTTACTTGGGCATAGGGCAGCTCTATGCTTGGGTCTAAGCTTATAAGTTACTAACCACTATAAGCAATAGTGGAGGCTTGTCGTGGACTTAGCATATCACAACCTTTATTTCCAATCCCCTTCTTCTACATGTGCTTACACAACACAACTCCATAATATAACAAACCTCATTATAACATTACACATATATGCATGCTGTAACCCCCTGCCTCAAAAACCGTAATTATGATTCAAAATACGTGATTAAAATGAAATAGAGACCAATAATAATCAAACTCATTTATTATCCCTTCCTTAAGGTAGGGTTTTTATAAATTCTTTCAAAATGTTTTGCCTTATTCTGGTCTCAAAATTTCACAATCTGAATATAATCACCTTGTGCATTTAAATCACAATAATATATCAGAGTGTACAACAAAATCTGGTAACCCCTGGGTTTCTTATATAAATATATATACTAAGGGTTCATACACTCCCCTTTAGGGAATTACACAGCAGTATCCAAAATAATATTTACATCCCAACAATATACAGTAATCCCCAATTCAAATTAGATAACCTACAACCAAAATAAAAATCTCCTTAAGGAGCCTTATCCGCCCTTGGTTGTCTCCTGCCCTTTAGAGCCGCTTGCCTTATCTGATGGTTAGTTAAAGGAAAGAATGAGATTCAAAAGAATCCCAGTAGTAACAAATTACTCCTACCACATGTAATCACATAGCATACAAGTAAATGATCAAGCAGCAGCAGCAATGGATATAGCACCCTACCCTCATCCCCTTTTACCATCGGGAAGGCACGCAGTCTTTACCCAAATTGTTGTTAGTGGCTCAGGGACTGTTGGCATGGCGGTACATACACATAGCCTTACGACTCACATAGCCTTTTGGCTTCAAAAATAGCCTTTCGGCCCACAAATAGCCTTTCAAATTTCATAATTAGCCTTTTAGCTTTCATAAATAGCCTTTTGGCCTACTAATAGCCTTTCAACTTTCACAAATAGCCTTTCGACTCATATCTAAGAGCTTTGCAGCATATGAAGTCTTCACAAATCAATGATAAATCAAACATACAATATATCACATATAGTATTAGGAAAAACGTCACTACCTTGTTCTTTCCTAGTGTGCTCTGGCATAGATGGCTCACGAGCAGGCAAAATATCAAACCCTATAAACAAAATCAAGTACGATAGGTTATTTTCTATTCCAAATTCTTATCTTTATAACACTTAAGGTTGGTTATCATTTGAATTCTTTAGGTGGCCACTAGAAGCCTAGACATATGCCTAAAGGTTGGAAAGAACTTAACTAAACACCCCTTTTCCAAACATATAACACTGATTTTCAGCTCTTACACTCGAGTGGTAGATGATGCACTCGAGTAATGAGATGGTTTGCACTTGAGTGAGGTTGGCTCACTTGTGCGAGTGCTTGGCCAAGAGTAACCACAGTGACAAAAAATGATCACAGCATTCGAGTCCTGACCTTAACACTCGAGTGATGCCCTTATGCTCACTTGAGTACAACCTAGTGAGGCACAGAAGTGACTATCCAAGAGTAACAGAAACCGTAAAACTGGGAGTGCATTAGAGCACCGGCTTTGGCACATGAGTGATAGCTCGATACTTGCGAGTGCTAGCCCACACACTTGACAATTTGGTCATGAGTGACAACCTGAGAAACGGCCTGAAGGTGCAAAATACATACTCACTTGAGTGAGACCCGAAGTACTTGAGTGATAACCCATATCACTCACAGGTGAGGAAGTGCACTTCTACTTCCTTCCTAAGGAAGTGTGACCATAATTGAAAGAATAGGGAAACAGAATGTTGTACTCGAGTGACACCCTGGTGCACTTGAGTGAGGCATATCAGAAGCCAAAACTATAGCAATTGAGAAAATTTTCCTAGATTTTGCCAAACTGTACAATAACTTCCCAATCTCCCAAACAACCTTTCCCCACACAAATTCACATAAAGAACTCTTTGGACACTCCTAAACAACCAAATTCCCATCGCAATGTCATATTCTACATTTCTAACAACATTGAACCCCAAAACCACAAAATGATTAATTTGGTTTCCAAAATTTCAAACTAATACTAATGGCTTAAAGACACAATATGCCATTAATTCTACCACCATACATTAACCAATTCATGCATTCCAAAATTATACCAAAATCAAGGAAAAATCACAAATTTCCAAAACTCAATCAATGCTCACAATGATTGTGTTAAAAGAGAGCTTTTTCTTACCTCTTCCTCTTTCCAAAGTTGGTTCCTTGATGCCTTAACTTTTGAATTTCTTCAAGTACTTAAACACCTCCTTTCAAAAATCTAAAACCATGAAGATGTAGCTCTCATCACCACAATCTGGATTAATGAAGAGGTTTAGAGCATTTGAGGTCAAGCACAAAGTCAAAACATTATCTTTCACCTTTTCTTTCCTTCCTTCGTTGGCCGAAAATGGAGAATGGAGAGGGAAAATATGAGATGATGATGAAGTGTAGATGTTTTTTTCTTTCCCTATGTTAACAACCGACTAGGAGGGAGAGAGGAGAGAGGGAAATGGTTTGAAAAGTTGACCTTAATCCCGTGGTCCATATAATGCCACTGGTTAAGATCTTAGGTCTTATTACATGGAAACACATGAACTCTAAGCACATGATTCCACCTTATTAATCACTTAATCGTAGCCATTGATCCTTAAATTACCAAAGAGTTTCCTCTTCGATAACTAACCAATCGGTCAATAACTTTTCATTTTCCCATTTTGCCTTTGATTATGGTAATTCCACTTGAACTACCACTAAACTCATTTCTATTATTCATATCATCTTACCATGCCCCCTCACTCTTATTTGATTCAATTTAGATGTTATTCCACCATTGAACTTAAATACAGAGTTTAGGCACTGATTATAACACATTCGAATCGTAATTTCATATTATATTCTTCAAAAGTATTTATTTAACAATAATTACATTCACTTCCGAAGTCATTAGCCCTTAAGCCCAAGTTAGGGCATTACACATGCCTTCAAAAGTCAATACCAGGTATACATTCCACATATGAACACATATCATTACAATAATATCACTCATGGCTTCATTACAGAGGCTCAAGGAAAAGCTACATAAGTATACTTTGTTCCAACATACTCCAGAATATATATTTATAAGAAAAAAATATAGTAAGAAAAAACTTTCAGTCCCAAGCATGCATATAAAGTAATTTAACCCCGGATACTTGAACTTCAAACTATACCTCACTTAAGGAGCAGGGTGCAAGTGATCACTGGTCACACGAGAGCTTTACATAACAATGTATATTTACAATCAATCACAACACAAGGCAAGGAATTAAACAGTACTTCTTAATTTCCAACTCTACACTTACATCTCACTACCCAATCTCTTCATCAATTCTTAACCTCAACATCCCAAGCTCAAAAATCATGTCCCAGGAGTTCATTTCACTTATTTAAGTACTTTGATAACCTTAACATCATCCTCTTACATCAACCAATCAATTTCATAACTTAAAGTTTTACCTCTAACATAGCCACATTAACAAATTCATCAATATCAATATTCTAAACCAATTAAACCTCTTTTCTAACTCTTAACATAACCTAATCATCAAACAACTCCTCAAACCATTAGATCTTGAAAATCATCAAAAACCCTAACTCAAATATCAAACCTTAACTCAAAATCCCATATAACATAAAATCTAATAAACTAAACTAATCAAACCTTTAAGTTACTCCATGTAACAAATTTAAACTAAAAAGATTTAGTGAGCACTTTCAACATTCCAAAACTACGAAATTCTAAGACAAGATGTATAAAAATGAGTTTGAAACACTTACCTAAGTGTTTTGAGCCTTAAGAATGCTTCCCTAACTTAAAAACATTGAAGCCTACTAGAACAAATTGGTTCCTAGCACAGAAAACCCTAATTTTTAAATGCTATTTGTGATAATAATATTTATATGAGGATTATCAAGCATACTTAGCAGGTATCACTTACTCACCCCAACGAATGAATTACTTGCCCCTACTAGGTATTGCCTTAATGAGTGAATTGCTCAACTTGGCAGGTGGCACAACAAGCACCTATTATTTTCTGCATCACTCACCCAAGTCACTGGCGCAAAGAGAAAGGGCCTGTTCTTAAAAATTCATAACTAATTCCACATATCTCCTAAAATTACATATTAGGGCTCTATGGAATGCTTGAGAAGTCTTCTTTCTAATGCAACAAGATTCATTCAAAAATATCATCATTTGAATCTCAAAAATTCCAAAATTCCAAAAATATTCAAAAAGTCAAAAGATATGACTTCCAATCATTATTCTTAGTATTCCTAATCATCAAACATCTCAATTAAACAACTGAATACCTCAGTTACCTCAATAATCAAATCTTAATTAAATCAAAACCTTAATATTAAAAATTAGGATGCTACAAAGCAAGTGATTTACTTGAATCAGGATGCACGTACTCTATTAATAGTTACCATTCCTGTGACATACCTTCATGGAAAACCCCATGTAAGACTTGATTAAGCTTACTTAGAACCTTAAAACAAATTGTTATGATCGGTAGGCACAACAGAAGAATTTAAAATTTTGACCGATCCTAATAGAGGATCTATCAACGACATTTAAATCGGGTTAGAAAGAACTCGTACTTTTTTAACTTAGGGTTTTCACGATCTCTAGGAGCCAACATATTAGGTTTGCTCCCTCTACCAGTATCCACATGAATGCTCTTCAACCGAGACTACGTGCTAGCACCTCCAAATGTCTCCTAGGATTTTCCTTGCGGCTCTAAATTCTCATGTGCGTATGAGTATATCTGCTCTATCAAGTTTATAACCTGTGAGGGCTATATTCAAATTTCAAAATTAATCATCATTAATTTTGAAATTAATCAACAATTAATTATCTTGATGAGCTAATTAAATAAATTCAGTTTAAAATAAATCTGTCCAACAATTTTAATTTAACCTATTTATTTAATCCAAATAAAGAGCCATTAGATTTAATTTATCTTCATAAATTAAATTTAAAACTAACACAATATAATAATATAATATATATATATATATATAATATAATATAATATAATATATGTATTTCAAAAATATATATCTATATAATATTATTAAAGAATTTTATATTATATATATATAAATATAAAATTCGTCCATCCGAAATTAAACATTATCTCGTGTTGGGCCATTCTTGTGTGCGACCCTGTAGGCCTATATGAAGTTGGCAGTGGGCCAATAACTGTACTAACCCAAAAGTCGCAAGCAGCCTCTAGCAAGACATTACGACTATGCAATTCATATGAGGATCGTTATCACGATGCAACCTGTCATACAACCATGCCATGTCCCTTTTGTAATACGATATATCAATCAAGGATAAGGCATGGATAATGTCATCCTCTTGTTCCTGACCATTACTTTCTTGATTCCTAAGTAGGCTAACAATAGAAATGGAAACTCCTTTCCATTGTAGTGTGGCCATACATTTCTTAGACTCACTCATCGAGGGGCCCAGTAATATCTCTCTACGAATGTGAGGGACAAATTCCACCTTGATCATTCATATTCCTTTGCATGAAAAACCACCAAGCCCGATCATAGCCTTTATCATTACTTGGTCAAAAGTGACTTTTGACTAGTTTAAAGCTTAGCGACTCATGTAGGAATCCATGATGACCTCAGGTCTAAAGGAATTATGATGTGGTTATACATGAGAAAAGCTTAGGTCTTAATCCATGTAGCTTTCTCATAGTGGGTCGGTCCAGCACCTTGTACTCTTACAAGTGCCTAAGACTCTGATTTGTATCTCCATATCATATCAAAGTCAAACTGGTCTTGTTTCATCTCTGCTCCCGCATAGATGAACGACCAAGGACATTTTAGGACAATCTTTATGAATTATCCAAGGATACAATTATGATAGTTAACATGCAAATAATATGATAACAGAATGGAGAAATTTCATTAAAATAATAATGTTCAAAGTACAATGATTGGCTCTTAGGGCATAATTTCCAACACAAACATCATTTATCTAGTAGTATTAGATGCCTTTGTTATTGCTCCTACATCTACCACATCTATTGAGTAAAAACCTATACATCTGCTAAATAAGTTGCTTTTCCCTTCTTTGACAAGGTTTTGAGTAAGGGTAAGAAGCTTAGGTTGTATCATCGGCACAAGTCCCTCATTAATTGCGTAAAACCTTTACTACTGGTGCCCGAAGAATTCTATATGAGAAGATTAATCATAAGAAACAAATAGAATAATAGAATAGCATAGAAAGATTTAGTTAATACTCAACTTCAATATCACACGACGACATAGATTGCATGGTAAGGTCAAGATTGTCTTCGAGTGGGTTCTATTGAACTTAGAATTAGGCATCATTTTGTGAGCTTGGATAATTAGTTTATCATCACCATTCCTCAAGGAGATTAAAAAGATAGCACCAAGGGTTGGAGCCACATCTAGGTCCATGTGTTTTCCATCACCAAAGTTTTCTATTGGGCTCAATGGTAAGGGGTCCCTGATGCCCACATTTTAAAATTCATTGAGAGATAAAAATCCATTCGATCATAAGACTCCTTTATCTTTAGAACTTGATTGGTTTCTTGGGCCCAATAGTGACCTAACTATTGAATTTTTAGTTTCTTTTTTAAACCCATGATATCCTGCTGTGAAGCCTTAAAAGATGCTCGTGAGTCATTTTGTCCTGAGAATGTCTCCCTAACCTCCTCCTTCAAATCCTCTTCAGGTGTGGTAAATCAAGAACCAAAGATTTTTGCCCCATGATTGTGCACATGTTGATGAGAATCTCACCCTTTCTTATCTTTTCTAACAACTTGTTTCCTTCCCATTGTCGTTGCACCACCATCCAACTACCATATTGTAGATCTAATACAACCGTCTCCATCACAGAACCATTATGTTAGCTCGTGTGTACCATATTTGTTTTGGGTTTGGTAATTGAATAGTACTCAGCATCATGGTCATAGTTGCCACAATTGAAGCATAATAGATGGAGCCGGTCATATTCAATCTTCTTTTATTTCTCTTTCACCATTACACATAGTTGTAGGGACTTTGTCATATCAAGTTGAACACAAAGGTGTATGAATCACCGCGGCCAAGAAATCCTTTATTCTTGGCTAAATTTAAAAAAAATTATAACTAAATCTATAAAAATTGAGATGGAGTGGTTCAAAGTTTTATGGAAAGCTCTTTAAGTCATATATACACAGGAAAAATATGAACCACCACCATCTTTAACCATAAAATTACAGAATAACATAAATTCCCACACTGATCTAGAATCAAGTTCAGAAATAGGGCACAACTTCAAAAATCCATAACTTTCAATCCACTTGTCCAAATTGCTTATAATACTTATCAAATTAATCCAATGACGTCTCCTTTAATCCTAAAAAGTTTAATAGCATTTAGACCAGTCTGACTAATCAAAATTTCATCACAAATAGACTGCCTCCCAGAAAATTCAACCTAGCAATCAACATTTTTACAATTTTACTATCAAATTAGTCTAATATCATCATTAATCCTCATAGATAATCATTTTCATGATTAAAATAAAATATAGCCCTAAAATCATAGCTTGGACAAAATCATAGGGCAGCCTAAGAAATGCTGAAAGCTCAACAAAATCGCAAATCAATTGGTTCAAATCGAAGCTTACCTCAACTGATTCTATAACTGGTTCTTGATTTTGGCAGCATTTTCCCTAGGTAAATGGCTCCAAACACCTTTGATCAAGAATCTAAAACCATAGAAAGAAAGCTCTCGTCGAGTAGAGCAATGTTAGAGAGTACTCCGAAAGCTGGAAATGCCGTATCAAAGATGAAATCGGCTTCAGAACTCAAGAATTTTCACTATTCACCTTCCTTCTCTCCTCTTTCTTTTTACTACCTATTTTCCCCTCTATTTTCAGGTGCTACACGAAAATGTGCCTAAGATGGAGATGAAAGAGCTAAAATATCATCATCATTATCTCTTCTCTTATCTTTCTTACTTTTGGGAAATGTTATTTTAATGGAATTTGCACATGTTCTTTTACTTATACTTATCTCTAACTAATTAGGCTTAATTCTTTCTCTTTCTGCTTGATAAAATGATGCCATGGAAGGGGTCTCGACTGGACTAAATCTGCTTCTTCAATTGCCTCTTGAAATTACCATGTACTTAGCCCTTACATTTATTTTAATTTTTGCACTTGTTAGAAAACTTGGCACAACCCATAAGGTATTCTGAATTCATTCCAGGCTCTACCTCTTACTACTCAAGCCCTTCAGATACTTATGTAATGTTTATGAAGCATGATAAACAAACCATCGCATAACAAGCATACGGACATCGCAGGACACATTGTCCCAAACAACATAACTTAACAATTTGAATGCATCTGGTAGCTTAAGAACATATTGCCCACTAGGTCTTAGGGTGTTTCATAACATTTGTAACATACTTAACATTCATAACATACTTTACATTTGTAACATACTTGACATTCATAACATACTTTACATTTGTAACAATTTCGTATATTCATGAAACGAATCCACGTGTTGGTAAACACATACATGCAAAGCCATTACATAAGATACAAGAGCAAGAGTTGCTTTCCTTTATATTGTTGAGCCTGTTCTTTCTTAATTCCTTTCTTCTATCTTTCTTTCAACACATAGTACTAAAGCAACCTATGGCAATTCACTAGGTCAAATAAACCCTTCTTCTATGAAACCCATCCAATATGGGACTTATTACAATGCACCACCTTTGAGAGTCGACGTCTCGGTAGCTCTACTTTATGGTTTGATGTCATGTCAACTCTACTCTATAATACTTTCCTCAGTGCTTTACTTAGTCCACTTTAACTGGCCAGCTCCTTCGTTCTTAACCCTCTGTAGGTATCCCATTTCAATCAAAACCCCCCGTAAGTATCTCTCTCCAGTTGACCATCTCTGAATGGAAGTACCATTGTAACGGGAAACCCAGATCTTATAAGGTCCCTCTTTTCTAGGAATTATGTACTTTGTTTTCCTTAATTTTGCCATCTCATCTAAGGTCATTCTATATGAACTTTCGATATTGGTCCGGCTCTAGGCATAATTCTACTTCCCTTACCGGGATAATCTGCCCATATCGTACAGGGAATTCATAAGTCACTAGCATAACTTCTATTATCTGCCTCAGCTATGAGACCATAACTCAAGACTTTTTTCAATCTTTCTATTACTTTGTTCTATCAGGGAATAAACTCTTAATCGTCCTTCTATAGGAAGATTATATAATAATGATCTTTCCCTATACTAGATCGGCAACTAGCAACCTTAAGAAAACCTCATACATATTTTTCATAGATTCTAGTACCTCAAAACATCCAGGTTAATTCAAATTCCTAAAGAATCAATTATACTATTATTTGATTCTTAGGTTACAATTCATTGGGTAATAACTCTCAGAATATTCACCCAATCTTCTAAATTCATAACTGAATCTAGAACCTTAACATTACACAGATCAGAAATCACTTCCTAAATTATACCCATTAGGCATGCTAAGATCAGGACTAATAGTGCCTAGTCTATCCTTCACAGTATTTGGGTAATATCCTCAAAATATTACTAAAGGTTCAATATTATCTACAAGGTTCAACTTTCATCATGAAATAGAACCATAGTGCAACCTGATTCACATTTCGACTTAAGCACAATTTTAGCTTAAATCTGATTCAAACCTATCCTTAAACTTTAGTATTATAAGATCAGATTCTCTAGGATCGTTATACAGTAAATTCATCACTCATCATGCATCACCGTATATAATGTCTACATACCTTTAATACTACAGTGTTACTAAGGCTCATTACCTAGCACTGAGAAACCCCAAAACAATCACTATGCCTTGAGTTTCCATATTCTCATCAAATGAACTTTTTTGGGCAATACTAACTGCAACATAAATGGTTCAGATTAAAAATCAATACTTACCTCATCATCTCCATACCTCTAATCATTCCTTATGTCATTTAAGAACTTCTAATCGGAATTCCATACCTTTAATCAAAAGGCTTCAAATTCCCAAGGTACTTCCCTGGGGTCACTCATCTCGAGATTTCTCTTGCTTGAGCACGCTTAACCATGGAGTTATAATGTTATCCGGGGCATTAGTGCTTTTATTAACCCATATATCTCTAGGCATCGGTATCGTACATATACCTCGATCCTAGTATACCATGCTATCATACACAGAAATGCTAGGTATTGTCCCCTCAGGGAAACAGAAGTAGTACCAGCTTCTTGGTATAGACCCACTATGTGTTCTCATAACACTGGGAAAAATCTGGGTCATACTTTAACTTCAAATCAAGAGCCATAGTGTTAGCAATAAAATTTGAACCTTGCGCTTCCACTTCTATCCTTAGGATGTCATTGTCATTATCTCTAGTAGAGGAATCCTCATTGGGACTGGGTGTTGGAAATTATGCCCTAAGGGCCAATCATTGTACTTTAAACATTATTATTTTAATGAAATTTCTCCATTCTGTTATCATATTATTTGCATGTTAACTGTGATAATTGTATCCTTGGATAATTCATAAAGATTGTCCTAAAATGTCCCTGGTCGGTCATCTATGCGGGAGCAGAGATGAAACAAGACCAGTATGTCTTTGATAAGATATGGAGATACGAATCAAATTCTTAGGCACTTGTAAGAGTACAAGGTGCTGGACCGACCTACTATGCGAAAGCTACATGGATCAAGTCATAAGCTTTTCTCATGTATAACCACGTCACAATGCCCTTAGACCTGAGGTCATCATGGATTCCTACATGAGAGTTGCTAAGCTTTGAACTAGTCAAAAGTCACTTTTGACCAAGTAATGATAAAGGCTATGATCGGGCTTGGTGGTTTTTCATGCAAAGGAATATGAATGATCAAGATGGAATTTGTCCCTCACATTAGTAGAGAGATATTATTGGGCCCCTCGATGAGTGAGTCTAAGAAATGTATGGCCATACTACAATGGAAAGGAGTTTCCATTTCTATTGTTAGCCTACTTAGGAATCAAGAAAGTAATGGTCAGGAACAAGAGGATGACATTATCCATGCCTTATCCTTGATCGATATATCGTGTGACAAAAGGGACGTGACATGGTTGTATGACAGGTTGCATCGTGATAACGATCCTCATATGAATTGGGTTGTCGTAATGTCTTGCTAGAGGCCGCTTGCGACTTTTGGGTTAGTGTAGTTATTGGCCCATGCCAACTTCATATGGGCCTACAGGATCGCACACAAGAATGGCCTAACACGAGATAATGTTTGATTTAGGGTGGATGAATTTTATATTTATATATATAATATAAATTCATTAATAATATTATATAGATATATATATATTTTTGAAATATATTCTTATATATATATTATATTATATTATTATATTTAATAATATTATATAGATATATATATTTTCAAAATATATTATATATATATGTATATATATGTATGTATATATATATTATATGATATTATTATATTGTGTTGGTTTTAAATTTAATTTATTAAGATATATTAAATTTAATAACTAACATGATAGAGATATAGTATCTCAGATTTAATTTATGAAGATAAATTAAATCTAATGGCTCTTTATTTAGATTAAATAAATATGTTAAATTAAAACTGTTGGACAGATTTAATTTAAACTGAATTTATTTAATTAGCTCATGAAGATAATTAATTATTAATTAATTTCAAAATTAATGATGATTAATTTTGAAATTTGAAAATAACCCTCATGGGTTATAAACTTGATAGAGCTGATAGACTCAGGACACATCAGAATTGAGAGCCGCAAGTTTAACCCTTGGAGACATTAGAGGCGCTAGCACGCAGTCTCGGTTAGAGAGCATTCGTGTGGATACCGGTAGAGGGAGCGGACCTGACGTGTTGGCTCCTAAAGATCGTGAAAACTTTGAATCATCAAAAAGGTATGAATCCTTCCAACTTGGTTTAAACGCCGTTGATAGATCCTCGATTAGGATCGGTGAAAATTTTTTTTTAAATTCTTCCGCTGTGATTATCGATCCTACACTGGGTACCGCTAACATCCCTGTCAAGTGGAGCTACTTCCTGTATATAGATCATTTCCCTTTCCTTCAGTAAACTGATTAACATATAGGGGTGGTATAATTCCTTAGGTTCCCTAGCTATGTGTAACTCCCAATTATAGTAGCTCTAACAGGGAGTCACTATACTATTCACATGATCACAAAATGTAACTTATAGTCAAAACCCTTGGTTCTAACTAGACCTAATCTCTGAGCAGATAATTCCATTATTAGAATTACTACTCTTATACCAAACTATAATGCCCTTACCTTTATGGTGATCTGATGAGTTTTACGTGATGCATTGAACCACTCATCACTATTCATTTATAAAAACTCTTTCAATTCCTAACCTCAAGATAGGACTCGAACCTGTAGTTGAGTGGGTTTTTCAGAATAATTTTCAAAATCTTGCCGAAGCCTCATTTAGTAGTTTGCAACTTCATCACTACTCATAAATTCTTATCTTTATTTAAAAGGATCAAAGTGATTAATTGCTCATTTATCTAGCCATATTATTATTCCTTTGCTCATTCTTAGTTCATTCATTTATATATTTATACAGACAGTGTAGCTATATAAGGCTACCAGAGTGTCTAATATAATACATAGTTGGTCAATCTTTACTTCTTTGCCATATTTCCCTCTCGTGCAACTTCCTGCAGTACTCTTCTGTACTTCATCACACCTGTATGGTTGGTTGAGGGTGTTAGATACAATTAGTTTTGATGATATCAAATATATATGTTAAATATTGAGAGCAAAAAGTTTGCTTAATGTATTTATTTCCTATATTGACTAACTACTGTGTTTAATGTAATATATTTTGTAGATTAGTTAAGCAAAGAAAGAAGATATCAAGTTGGGTTGAAAAGATTCATGTGATTTAATACTGCAGATTATTCGAATAGTCAAATTGTTATTCAAATAATAAAACTTGTTTTCAATAAAGATATATTCAAATAACTCTTACTTCATCCGACTAAACAAATTATTATTTGAATAATGAATATGCTATTCGAATAGAGAAGAACTGTTAACTGTTGAAAGTATTCGAATAAGCACATTAGTATTTGAATAGTATGCTTAACAAATTTTTCTGACAATAATTCAAGTGAAAAAGTATTCGAATAGTCAAGGCACTATCCGAATAGTCATTGTGATTTCAAACTCAATTTCTAAATATGTTATCCGGATAGTAGGATAACTATTCGAATAGTAAGGGTACTATTCTAATAGTGTAATGATTATCCAAATAAGTTTTTGATAAATTTCAGCATCCAATATCATAAGACTATCAGGATAGTAAAGTTACTGTCATAATAGTAAGATTACTCCAGGATAGTAAGGAGACTATCAAAATAGTATTTGACATATTTCAAAGAGGACTATTCGAATAGTAAAGGAACTATCAGAATAGTCTCTGTGCAAAATTATCAAATACTATTTGAATAGTAAAATGACTATTCGAATACTACAAGACTATCAGGATAGTAATGGAACTATCAAAATAGTTTCAGTGCAAAATAATCAAATACTATTCGAATAGTGAAGTGATTATTTGAATAATCACAAGACTATCAGGATAGTAAGGTGACTATCAGAATAGTCTCAGTGCAAAAAAAATCAAATATTATTCAAATAATGAAGTGATATTCGAATAGTCCATAACTAAAAAAGGGTGATTTTATTCGCATAGAAGTAGTACTATTCGAATAACAGCAGTAAACTCTGTTTTCGATTGGCAGGATAGAGGTTCAGTATTTTGGTGATATCTCTCTAACCACATGTCGGATTGAACTAAAACCAGCGGCGTATGAAAGTAGACTCCTAACATAAACTATGGATAGCAAGATCACATTAAAAGGAGTTCAGATGAGAGAGATATGATCTGTTGAAGTTGATATATGAATCAGCGTCTTTTTCCAGAACAGTTTTAGTATTTTGGACATAACTCTCAAATTACTCATCGGATTGAGATGAAACTGGTGCCATATGAAACTAGACTTAAAGAACTTTCTATGGATAGGTTATGGGTCATATTTAGAGTTATTTTCAAAGAGATATGCTTTCTGGAAGTTGGTGATCGAAATCAAGCTCTGTTCTGCTACAGACCAATCGATACACATTGAATCATAACTTATAAAATACAAAGAATTTGTGAATTGATTCTAGTTATTGTGCATAGAAGACTTAAAGAGCTTTAGTTTATTTGCCATGGATTTTTATCCAAAGAGTGACACCCTTATAAGCTTATTCAAATATAGAGGTTGCAGTATTCGTTTGAGAAGATTCATTATCAAAGGTGCACTATTCGAATATAACAAGTACTATTCGAATAATATCATATATTTTGTGTAAGAGGCTATTCAAATAAGGGTTGGTCTATTCGAATATGAAAGTTTATTATGAGAGAATATTATTCGAATACAAATGGCACTATTCGAATAGGATCATTTATTTTACAAGGTAGCTATTCGAATAAGAAATTCACTATTTGAATACACTTCAAGTTCTAAAAGAATATTCGAATAGAGGATAAAGTATTCGAATAAAGATTACTCATTATCAAAGAAGGCTATTCAAATACAATAGATGTTAACCAAATAACTGATTCTCCAGAAAACAGAGTATCACCTTGAAACTTCTGAAAATCATTGAAATTTTGTGGACTTGTTCTTATTGATTCTATTCAATCTAACACTTCATTATATTGTGATTAAGCATTTTCCAGGTGATCAAACAAGGATTAATAAATAAGATGGAGAAAGCACTTTTGTGTTAGAAGCTTCTAATGGCTAGTTCAACAGTAGTATTTTAATCCTTAACGGGAAGAAGAAAAGCTCAAATGGTGAAATGCTCTTCATCAACTATAAAAGGAGAGTCATTCAAAATGAATAGACATGAGAGTCCATACCTATAATGTTGATATGCTATTACTCTGAATCTTACTTGACCAAAGCTCAGTAATAATACTCCCACCATGTACTTCAGTGTTAATCATTATCTAGTTCATATAGGAAGAAGTAATCTTTCATTGTAATCATTCTATATTTGTTAGAGTTACTCAAGATTGGGGAATCTTGAGTGGGAAACAAATTGTATCCTTATAGTGTGTAAGGGGTAGCTCTTATCTCAGTAAGAGAATTGTAAAGGCTTTACAAGTGCCTAGATCAAACTTGTGAGATTGTAGTGGTTCTCAAGTACCTGGTTAAACTTGAGGCAGATAGTGGATTGAACTGAATCAGGATAAATCAGCCATAACCACTTGGACCTACGTCCAGTCCTTAGAGCGTCTCTGAGAGTTTCACTATATTCTCCAAGATTCAGTGGGTTCTTGGCACCTCAGTACACAGCAAGTTCCTTTACCTGACACTCGCTCCCCTCTACACATTGCAATCAAATCCCCAACTCAAGGTTCCACAACCTTAAGTTGTCTCAATAACAAAAATTGAGTTTGTAATGAAAAGCTCTCTCACAGAGAAAATATATAATCACTGAAGTACAATGAATGAGTATAAGAAAAGAAAGCATTAAGAGTGTGTTGATCAGTGTATGTTCGTGTGTTCTCAGTTGTTGTACTCTGTTCTTTGAATGCTCCATATATATAGATGATTTGTAGTGTCTGTTGGAAGCAATTCAAACATGTCTGCTAGAGTCATGCAGCAATGGTTGATCATTCTTCTAGTTTGAAAACTATATGTTTACGGTAGGTAGCAGTAGGTGAGTGTTTGGACCTTTTATTTGACTTTTCACTCCTGGCATGATCTCTTCTTTGTTTCTCTGTAAATGTACTTAGGATACTATTGTAATGAAGAGTTAATTATATGGACAACAAATCAATAAACATTTGATTAAAAAATGATTTCTGGACTGCCTTACTCGAGTGGCTACTCGAGTAATCATGCTCATTACTTGAGTAGTCCCTCGAGTAAACCTAAATGGAAGAGAGTAGGGCACAAAAATCTAAGTAATCTAGGAGGTTTTTCAAGGTAGAAATCAAAGGGTTTTGTCAGAAATGAAGTGAAGAGGATTCTATAAAAAGTTTGTGAGAGCATTAGGAGAATCACTCAAGGTGATTTTGTGAGAAATGTCCTAGTATCGACTGAAATAACCCTAAACCCCGATATCACTTGAGGGCTTACTTGAGTGATCATCAGCTTCACTCGAGTAACCACTCAAGTGATCATACCAAAAATTTCAAAATACTGTGAATTCAAGTGCGTACTTGGCATGAATAATATTGTAATTACTCATGTATATTCCCTCGATCATTTGATGGCTCTTTAGGACAAATTTGAGCTAAAACTCAACAAATGTGAGATCTGCACCGAGGTTCACTCAAGGCCTTACTCGAGTAACCTTTAAGATTCACTCGAGGCCTCCCTCGGGTAATTTGTCTCTTCACCTCTTGACTATTAATTTCCAAACGTTGTGCCATTTCATTTGAAATTAATGCTTCACTGGCACATTTCCAAGTTCATTACTCGAGTGGCTACTCAAGTAATTCATTTATTACTTTAAGGTGTCACTCCAGTAATGCTCGTCACTTGAAGTTGTCCCTCCAGTAATGTTATCCTCTGTTAACCTCTACTTTTCATACTCCAAAATAGAATATCATGTCTTGCAAAACAAATTGCTAGAAACTCTGATGCTTAAGTTAGTAATCATCAAAACATCAATAAATAACATTATCTAACATTTTGTAAACACTAAAAAACTTACAATTCATTGGGATTTACCATTTCTAATTCTCGTCTAATATACAAAAATTGATCATTTACAAGAGGTTTTGTGAAGATATCTGCTAGTTGAAGATGAGTTGGAATGAATATCACTTTGACATCTTTCTTTTGGACATGATCTTTGATGAAGTGATGTCTAACATCAATATGCTTGGTTCTAGAATGTTGAACAGGATTCTTTGCCAAGCTTATTGTGCTAGTGTTGTCACAATATATTGGTAACTCCTTCAAATAAATACCAAGATCTTGGAGTTGTTGCTTTAGCTATATTACTTGTGCACAACAACTTGATGCAATGTGGTTAAACTTTCGAAATCACCGGTCATATGTCTAGAGCATCCATTGTCTATGTACCATTTGTTGTTTTTGGATGCTTTAAGACATATCTGCAATCAAATATGATTAAGTCTTAAGTACCTACATCTTTTTGGGTCCTTTTGGGTTTGTATAGATGACTTTTTGACCGTATGAACCTTTACGTACCCATTTGTAGGTTCCTATCTTTCGTTTCTTCTTATGAATGCATGATGATGTATAATGACCTTTTCTATTACAATAATTATAATATGCAAACGGATTTGATGTATGCACAGAATACTAAAAATAATTCAAATATGACTTACTTCCTGCTTTCTTTCTTCCTTTTCTTCGACATGATTTTGGATCATATCCAAGACCAGATCGATCATTTACAAAACATTGAGCTTTTAAAATCACATTTAGCATCTCACTTCCTTTTGTGAATTTAATACCAGAATGCTGAAAATTATTCAAATATGACTTACCTCCTGCTTTCTTTCTTCCTTTTCTTCTATCTGATTTTGTATCATATCCAAGACTAGATCGATCATTTACAAAAGGTTGAGCTTTTAAAATCACATTTAGCATCTCACTTCCTTTCGTGAATTTTTCAAGAGTTTTCGTTAGATCAACATTTTTCTTTTTCAAAGAAGAACAATTTTCACAATCTTTCTCTAAATTCTCTTTTAGTTCTATTTCAAGAGCTTTGTTTTTCTTTTTGAAAATAACTAGTTCTTTAACTACTTTGATGAATTCAGAATGTAAAGCATTATATTCGGAAAGTAAATCATCATAGGTAGGATCAGAATCAGTTACCTCTTCTTCTGTTTCTTCTTAAGCAACAAGACAGATATTGGCTACTTCCTCTTCATCGCTTTCTTCGTCAGAAGAGCTATCTCCCTATATGGCATATATAAAGGCATTCTTCTTCTTGTAGAATTTTCCTTTTCTCTTTTCTTTATTCTTCTGAATCAGTTCTTGACATTCTAATTTGAAATGTTCTGGCTTTCCACATTCATAGTAGATGATGTGTTCTTTGTTGCTTGTTCCTCCTTTCTGAAAGTTTTTGAATCCTTGGCCTTTCTTGGAAAACTTTCTGAATCATTTTATGATTGGGCCCATTTCATCATCGTCAAGCTCTTCATCTTCATCTTGTTCTTCTTCTTTTTCTTTCAGTGCTAGACCTCTTTTCTTCTTGTCACCAATATCATCTAGTTCTTGTTTGAACTTTAATTTATTTTCATATTCAGAAAGGCTTCCGAATAAAGAAGCAACCGATCACATTGATTCACTTTTTGCTTCCTAAATTGTAGTGACTTTTGCCTCCAGTCTTTAGAAAGAATATTCAGAATCTTTTGTACTTAGGTGTGTTGATCATGGACTTTTCCAAGTGCTACAAGTTGATTAACAAGGTGAGTATATCTAAGTTCAAGTTCAGTAACCAGAGTATTGAAAGTGTGCAGATTCTGAAGTATTCATTTTGACTCAAGGAACTTTGAATCATCAGAATTGCCTTGCTGTTGAGTTTGATGAGTTTCTTATCATTCTCATCATATTTGCTGGTGTCTTGGGAACTCTCTGTGAATCTACACTCTTTTCATGTTTATAGTTTCCACTCTCAATCACATCCCACAGACCATATTTAGTAGCCATTATGAAGACTTTAAACTTTGCTTTCCAGAATGAGAAGTGTTCGCTATTAAAACCTAGAGGTCTTGTGATAGAAGCTCCTTCGGGAAGAATGCCTTCACCCATGCTTGCCATTGGATCCTTCTTAGGCTGTTAAACCTTAACAAGAAGACCTTCGCTTTGATACCAAATGTTATTACAAGCATTTCACCTAAGAGGGGGGTGAATTGGGTGATACCAGAAATTTAGTTGCGTATAAGAAAATTAATAGAATATTTAAACTAGTTGAGAGCAAAGAGAAATATCACTGAAGTGTACACCGGGAGTTATATTGGTTCAGCCACAACCACTTTGACCTGTGTCTAGTCCTCAGAGTGTCCATGAGAGTTTCACTATATTCTCCAAGATTCTGTGGGTTCTTGGAACCTCAGTACACAGCAAGTTCCTTTACTTGGACACTCGCTCCCCCTTACACGTTGCAATCAAATCCCCAACTCAAGGTTCCACAACCTTAGTTGTCTCAATAACAAAAATTTAGTTTGTAATGAAAAGCTCTCTCATAGAGCAAATATATAATCACTGAAGTACAATGAATGAGTATAAGAAAAGAAGGACTAAGAGTGTGTTGATCAGTGTATGTTCATGTGTTCTCAGTTGTTGTACTATGCTCTTTGAATGCTTCGTATATATAGATGATTTGTAGTGTCTGTTGTAAGCAATTCAAACATGTCTGTTAGAGTCACGCAGCAATGGTTAACCATTCTTCTAATTTGAAAACTATCCATTTACGGTAGGTAGCTGTAGGTGAGTGTTCGAACCTTTTATTTGACTTTTCACTCCTGGCATGATCTCTTCATTATTTCTCTACAAACATACTTAGGATACTATTGCAATGAAGAGTTAATCATAGAGACAACAAATCAATAAACATTAGATTAAAAAATGATTTTTGGACTGCCTTACTCGAGTGGCTACTCGAGTGATCATGCTCATTACTCGAGTAGTCCCTCGAGTAAACCTATTTTGGCAGAGAGTAATTCAGTATATTTCATAAAATATTACTCGGATAAGACATGGAGTAAGACTCATGACAAACCTTGAAAATCCTGATTACTCGAGTGGTTACTCGAGTGAGCCCTCGAGTAATTTTCAAATATGTTTGCAGATTACTCGATTACTCCCTCAAGTAATATCATTTAAATCTCGGCCAAGAGCTACTGGAAGATTTTTGACCTGGTTACTCTAGTGGCTACTCGAGTAATGCCTTTTCTCATGTGTTACTGGAGTAGCTACTCGAGTAATAGTTCATATAACTTTGCAGATTACTCGAGTGGCCCCTCGAGTAACTTCTTCCAGATTTTGGTAGTGCCTTCGAAAACATTTTCTTTCAACCCTACTCGAGTGCCTACTCAAGTAATAGTATTTCTTACTTGATTGATCACTTGAGTAAACATAAACAACTACTAGTGATGTTCTTCCTTTGCTCTTCCTCTCAGATCTTCTTCATTACTCCAATGCTTACTTCAAGAAAAGCTTTGTTTGCCATTTATTTACTTTGTTCAAATTCATTTGTTATCATATCCTCTTTTATCATTAGTCCAATCTTTGTTATCATCAAAACATATGGGATCTAACACTATAAAATTAAACCCAAGGATGTCTACTTTAATCCTAAAAATTTTAATAACATTTGGACTAGTTTTACTAATCAAAATTTCTTCACAAACAGGCTGCCTCCCAGAAACTTGAACCTAGCAATCAACAATTTTGCAATTTTACTATCCAATTAGTCTAATATTATCATTTTAATGATTAAAACAACATATAGCCCTAAAATCATAGATTGGATGAAATCATAGGGCAGCACAAGAAATTCTCAATGATCAACAAAATCGCAAATCAATCGGCTCAAATGAAAGCTTGTATGTACCTCTACTCGATTCTACAACTTGTTCTTGATTTTGGCAACACTTTCCCTAGGTAGATGGCTCCAAACACCTTTGATCAAGAATCCAAAACCATAGAAAGAAAGCTCTCATCTAGTATAGCAACATTAGAGAAGACTCTGAAAACTGGAATCATCAAATTGAAGGTGAAATCGGTTCCGAAACTTAGGAATTTTCACTATTCACCTTCCTTCTCTCCTCTTTCTTTTTCCCAGCTATTTTTCCCTCTATTTTTAGGTGCTGCACAAAAATGAGCCCAAGATGGAGATGAAAGAGGTAAAATATCATCATCCTTATCTCTTCTCTTATCTTTCTTACTTTTGGGAAATATTATTTTAATGGAATTTGCACATGTTCTTTTGCTTAGACTTATCTATAACTAATTGGGCTTAATTCTTTCTCTTTCTCCTTGACTAAATGATGCCATGGTAGGGGTCCTAACTGGACTAAATTGGCTTATTCAATTGCCCATTGAAATTACCATGTACTTTGCCCTTACATTTATTTCAATTTTCGCACTTGCTGGAAATTTGGGCAGAATTTTCATCAAACTTTGAAAATTCATATATTTATTTATAGAGATATAATTAGTGTGATTCCAAAGACTATGTAACCCTTATTAAGTCTATTTTCAAGGAGAAATATAGCTTTCTACCAACTGGAAGCTTACGATTCCCAAAAATAATGTTTTTGGACGCTACCGGTGAAAATCGTCAGTATCATTAGGCTAAATTCAAAATACATAAATCTTTGTGTACAACTCCAAATGACATATCGGAACTATCAAATTAAAGCTTTGTAAGTCTACTTTCATTCTAAAAAATATCATAGGCATTGGATGTCATTTCCCTATATAAAAATGTCACACAACTAGACTGCCATGCTGGAAAAATACACTGGTAGCAAATCCTTATTCTTAGGACTCTTGCTAAACTGGGGCTTAGCAATCCATTTGCTTTAGGCTTATTCTCAAGCCTCTAGTCCTAAAATTTGAGATATTTCACCAGACGTGAACTTGGGTTTACGTGGGTTTTTCAGAAGAAATTAAAACTTTTCAAAACGTTTTTGCAAAAGTTCATTGTTTTGCTAAGTCTCATTGGCTTTTAATTCTTTTCATAAGAGTATGTGAGCGTTTCTCTGCTTAAATATTATTTTTCATAGATTTGTTAATGATTCATTATCGTACAGAAGCGTCAGTCTACAAGTTACCTAAGGATTGGTTACTATTGGTTCTACCATTGTATTATCGTTATGTTTACCAAGTTATAAACATCATATACAGTACCAAAATAGACAACTAATAGGAAGTAAAAGCTCTCAGCTTTATCCTCTAGTTGCCCAGGTTTACCTTCTTGCCTCTTGAGTAGCTAGCCTGTGTTGTTGTTTTAGGAAAAGAGTGAGATTCAAAAGAATCTCAGTAGTAACATGCATTCAATCACTTATATACAAGAACATAGAGCATGCCATACAGTCATCATATAACACAGAAATAGCAACTAGCATTCAAAGCACATTATGCATCATATCACATTAGCATAGCGTTAGGTATATAAATCACATGGCCTTGAGTGTTCACCCTTGTAGTAGGCCCCAGGATTTTACCCGTGCATAACAGTAATTTTCATAGCCCATGTATCCATCCGCAATAGGCTCCAGGCGACCACCCTGCAAAGTATGAATGCTTCCAATACTTATAATGAAACTACTCACATTCAACATGTCTCATAATATATGAAAGAAAGAGTTACTACCTGGGTGCTTTCTCAGAAGGGTGTCCAGCTATTTCTCCATGCTCGGGTAGGTCTTAGATCCCAGACAGCTCTGAGGTCCTATAATGTAGAGTTCACAAAGATTAGGTCATCACTCAGTTTAGTGTTTTTAGTATATTGAACTATGTACTGCTCTTTACCCGCCATTAACCTTGTCCTCAATTTAGTCATGCCAGTTATCTATAAGACTCCTGTATTATATAACACAGTGTCTATTCTAAGACATATTATATGTTTTTTGACCCATCTTGGGTGTCTAAGGTGACCCCATAGCTCTCTAGGTTGTCTCTCTATTTCATATGTCCCTCTTATCTTAACTTAAGTCAAATTCTGTCAATTCGCAAGTTAAACTTGATCTACTAGTTTTGATTAGTCAACTTTGAAAAATCATAACTTAATCTAAAACTTCAAAATGCAATGTTTTAAAGTCCTATTTAAAGATCTCTAAGTCCTCTGTAAAGGAAAAATATTAGCCATTACAACTTGAAACCATAGAAATACAGAATTCCATGAATTGCCACACTATTCCAGAATCCAGTCCAATTTCAAACCTCAAACTTTAACAATTAATACATCCCAAAGTGCAGACCCAAATTGAACATATTATTTATCAGCTTAAATCTTATAACATATATTACTATTCTTTAAAATATCAAAGCCATCGACAACATTTGTCTAATCAAATTCATTCTACAAGCAATTTTGTTCGAGACTGGCAGCAACTAAACACAAGTACTATGAATCCAAATTTTGGTTTCTCATTCCTACAGATTAAAATTTACAGTCAGGACCTATTTCCACATAGTCTTTCATGTAGGACATAATGAAAGCCTTAAAAACACCAAAATCACACTCCTTCCCTTCCTACCAGGTCTAGCCGAACAGACCCTTAAAACCACCACTTACATCTACATGTTTCTACAACCGGTTTTGAAATCCTGTAGTATTTCATCCAGCAAGATATCACCAAACACCTCCAAACAAAATTCTGAAAACTGAATGGATCAAGTCATAAGCTTATCTTATGTACAACTGATTAAGTAGTGTTTTAGGGGATTAAACTCATGAACGTTTACTATTCACACGTTCTTTTTCCTTTTTCAATTTCATATGAATTTTCTTATTTGTCCTCTTGATTTAATAAGCTTAGACACTTGTAAGAGTACAGGGTACTGGATCAACCCACTATAGAAAAGCTGCATGTATCAAGTCATAAGCTTATCTCATGTATAACCACGTCAATAAGCCCTTCGACTTTAGATCATCATGGATTTCTACATGAGAGTACCTTTAACCAGTTGATGATAAAGGCTACAATCAAGTTTGGTGGTTTTTATGCAGAGGAATGTGAATGGTCAAGATGGAATTTGTCCCTTATATTTTAGAGAGATTTTACTAGGCCCCTTTATGAGTGAGTCTGAGAAATGTATGGCCATACTACGATGGAAAAGAGTTTCTATTTCTACTGTCAGATTACTCAGGAATTGGAGAAAGTAATGGTCAGGAATAAGTGGATGACATTATTCGTAACTCATCCTTAGCTGAAATATCATGTGACAAAAAAGACGTGACATGGTTGTATGATAGGTTGTGATGTTGGGTAGATGGTGCGAACCTACAAGGGAAGATCCCATTAACCTACAACTAATCTGAAATGCACACACCTTCAAGGATTCAACACAGATCAATGATCTACTTGAATCCTTGAACACGAAAGAACAAGGACCCAATGTGTTGGAAGATGCCACAAGGTTGATCAAGCCTTGATAAGTTTATTAGTTCTAAGAAGAATCCTAGAGAAAATCCACTCTCAAGAAACAAAGTGTAGAAGTGCATTTTCATTTATTATTCAAATCTAAAGTTTGTCAAGTATAAAACTTGATCAACATCTCCATTTATAGCCCGTATGAAACTAGTGGCATTTTCAGCATCTTTGTCAAGAGTTGTTGATCTAATTGGCATTTGATTTGCAACAACCTCTTGAACCAGCCTAATCAATGCTTCCTTGAATATTTT
This sequence comes from Inga leiocalycina, assembly GCA_963242795.1. NCBI lineage: Eukaryota > Viridiplantae > Streptophyta > Magnoliopsida > Fabales > Fabaceae > Inga > Inga leiocalycina. The sequence goes on from OY725328.1 coordinate 33,246,277, forward strand.
AGCTTCTGCTCTTATGATTCTTCTAGCTGGAATTTGTAAATAATCATTTAAAGTTGAAGAGTTGTCACTTGAATTTGAAGAGACAACTTGTTGATTCTAGACCGCATCATTCCCTCTCTCTTCAAAAGGGAATCCTTGAATCTCCACTTTAGAGAACCAGAATGTTTTTCAATGCCACTTGAAGGAAATTAAAGTTCAATCTTCTTGAAGATAAGAATCCATTGGGTGGCTTCTTAGGAATCAAATCTAAGAACACCTACAATACATCAAAATCATAAGGCAATAATGATTAAGATCATTAGTAATCAAAATAATATCCTTGCAGTCACTCCTAACCTCACTTTTCTCACAACTCTTTTCATCTTTCTTTTCATTGAATTCTTCACTCTCTTTTTTACTCTCTTTATTTTGACAACACTCTATGCTCTCAATATCTTTTTCTCTCTCGAACTGAATTTTTCTTCTCTATAACAGTCTAACAAAAATCACTTTCACTCATATTTTCACTTTTCTTTTCATGATGAGAAGAACTTCTTCAACCACAAGATTGGTATTTGGACTAATGAGGTTTTCTTCCACACATTGGTTAGGAAAACTTTCAACATTCAATACTTCTTCCTCCTTAGTTAGTACTTTCTCATTATTAGGAACAGTAACAATGAAGCTTTCAATTTTCTTTGCATTAGAGCTACTTTTTGAACATCTTTGTTGCTTGATGTTTTGTTCATGCTCAGCAACAAATTGAACTAAAATTTCAATGTTTAAGAAGCTTAAAGTCTTTGCAAAAGAAGCTAATTCAAGATTAAGCCCATTCACAAAATGATCCTTTATGGCTTCTGAAGTTTCTTTTAATCTAACTCAAGTCATAGCTAATTCTGACTCTTGAAAATATTCATAGACAGTCATAGAACCTTGTTTCAACTCTTACAAATTTCTTTGTAATTCTCTGTTTAACTTGGAGTTGGGACTAGACATCCATTACTCTGCTTCATCATTAAACATTTGAAGTCCTTTTAGTAAGGAATCAAAAAATTGAAGTCCTTTTTTAATCATGCATATTGATGATACTTGAAAAGTTAGATTTAGAGAAAAAGGGACCTCACCACTCTACTCCCATGTTTCACTCTAACAATTTAGTGTCACTCGTGTTTTACTCAAATTTGGCTTTTAAATTGATGTATATCACTCTTGCCTTTTTCCACTCTTAGATCCTTATTGAGGCTCTTTAAAGAACTAAGCAATTTTAATCAATGCAACATTAACTTGCAGAAATCAACGCAACATTAACTTGTAAAAATATGAAATATCAAAGTAAGTATTAGAAAAGGAAATTCAAGGAAATCTGTTAGTGAAAGTATTTCACCCATGAGGGGGGAGAATTGGGTGATACTAGAAAATTTCGTTGCGTATAAGAAAATTAACAGAATATTTAAAGTAGTTGAGAGCAAAGGGAAATATCACCAAAATATACACTGGGAGTTATACTGGTTCGGCCATAACCAGTTTGACCTACTTCCAGTCCTCAAAGCGTCTCTGAGAGTTTCACTATATTCTCCAAGATTTAGTGGGTTCTTGGCACCTTAGTACACAGCAAGTCCCTTCACTTGGACACTCGCTCCCCCTTACACATTGTAATCAAATCCCAACTTAAAGTTCCATAACCTTAAGTTGTCTCAATAACAAATATTGAGTTTGTAATGAAATTCTCTCTTAGAGCAAATATATAATCACTGAAATACAATAAATGAATATAAGAAAACAGAGCACAAAGAGTATGTTGATCGATGTATGATTGCTTGTTCTCAGTTATTGTTGTTGTTCTTTGAATGCTCCATATATATAAATGATTTGTGGTGTCCATTGGAAGCATTTCAAATATGTTTGTTAGAGTCGCGCAGCAACAGTTGATCATTCTTCTAATTTGAAAACTATCCGTTTATGGTAGGTAGTGGTAGGTGAGCGTTCGGACCTTTTATGTGACTTTTCACTTCTGGCATAATCTCTTCATTGTTTCTCTATAAATGTTCTTAGGATACTAATACAATGAATGGTTAATCATATAGAAAACAATTTCATAAACATTGGATTAAAAGAGGTTTTTTTTAGACTTCATTACTCGAGTGGCTACTTGAGTGATCATGCTCATTACTCGAGTAGTCCCTCGAGTAATCCTATCAAAAATATGGCAGAGAAAAATTCAATATATTTTATAAAATATTACTCGGGTAAGACATGAAGTAAGATACATTACAAACCTTGGAAATACCTAATTACTCAAGTGGATAATCAAGTGGCCATGTCTTTTCTTCACAAATTACTCGAGTGATCCCTCGAGTAAGATATCAAATAAGTTTGTAGATTGCTCGAGTGGTCCCTTGAGTAATGTCATTCAAATCTTGGCCGAGAGTTTGGTTACTTGATTACTCAAGTGACCCCTCGAGTAATGCTTCAAATAGCTCTACAGATTACTTGAGTGTCCCCTGGAGTAATGCCTTTTTCTCCTTGGTTACTCGAGTGGCTACTCGAGTAAATTATTGCATTTATTGGCTGAGAGCTACTGGAAGATATTGGACCAGGTTACTAGAGTGGCTACTCGAGTAAAGCCTTTTCTTATGTGTTACTTGAGTGGTTACTCGAGTAATGTTTCATATAACTTTGTAGATTACTCGAGTGACCCCTCGAGTAACTTCTTCCAAATTTTGGCAGTGCCTCTCAGGAATATTTTCACCAATATTACTCGAGTACTCACTCGAGTAAGAGTGTTCTTTACTCGAGTGCTCACTCGAGTAAACATAGACAAAAATTGCCAGTGAGGTTTTTCCTGTGCTCTATGTCTCAGATTTTTTTCATTACTCCAGTGCTTACTTCAAGTAATGCTCCATTTATTTACTTTATTCAAATTCATTTATTATCATATCTTCTTTTATCATTAGTCCAATCTTTGTTATCATCAAAACATAATGGATCTAACAAAATCAAGAGTTCAAATGACATAGACTTCACAGATTAAAACAAATCCTAGGTATGACAATATTGTTCAATGCACTTTTAGCACAACACTTGTTTTTCCTTTCTTTTGAGTATTTTTTCCGTTTTTTTCAAATACTTTTTTATTTTTATTTTTCTGATGCTCTCTTTTTTTTTCCTGGTTTTCTCCCCTACTGAAATATAAAGAGAATGAAGAACCTACACAAACAATACAACACCAAAAATCTGAACCCAAAAATTCTAGAAAGCGTCTGTTTTGAAAAGACTATAACTCTATGTGGAAATTTTGGACTGAGATGCAATCAAAAGGACTAGAAAGAAGAGATTCCAAACAATAAAAATGACCTATTGAATGATGGAAAACACAAAGTAAATGTGGTCAAATAAGGACAGAATATTTGGAGATGTTGTGGAAAAATGAAGATGAATAAGACAGAAATTCTCTAGAAAACACAACTAGATTAAAATGGATAGAACTCACACATGAAAAATCGGATTGAAATGATTCCGAAACGAAATGAAAGAAGAGATTTTGACCTATGAAAATGACTTATAAATATTGGAAAACACAAATAAAAGCTTAATCAATAGAAGCAACAAATCTGGACGCGGACAGACATAACAAGAACAAAGCAAAAAACTTAAAATGAAAATAGAAACAATGAATAGATAGATATGAGTTGAGTTGAGATCCGAAGCTTTGATAGTAAGATGCTGTGAACCTATAAGGGAAGATCCCATAAACCCACAACCAATCTAAAATATACACACCCCAAGAAAGCTAAACACAGATCGAAGATCCACTCAAACTCTTGAACACGAAAGGGCAAGGACCCGAAGTGTTGGAAGACATTACAAGGTTGATCAAGCCTCGATAAGTTTGTTAGTTCTAAGAAGAACCCTAAAGAGAATCTACTCTCAAGAAACAAAGTGCAGAAGTGCAACTTTCATTTATCATTCAAATCTGAAGTATGTCTCAAGTCTTTTTTACAAATGAAGAAGCACCAAGTATTGAAAGAAAAATATGACCTAATTGCAATAATTGCAACTTAGAAAATAGCAATTACAAAGTCTAATACCATATGCTATAAAACCCAGAAGTCTAATACAATGAACCCAAAAGTTTAATACAATGTTCTAGAAATCCCAAAAGTATAATGCAATGTTAGATGTTGTGAACCCAAAGGGAAGATCCCACGAACCCATAACCAATCTAAAATATATACACTCCAAGAAAGCTAAATACAGATTGATGATCCACTTGAACCCTTGAACACGAAAGAATAAGGACCTAAAGTGTTGGAAGAAGCCACAAGGTTGATCAAGCCTTGATAAGTCTGTTAGTTCTAAGAAAAACCTTAGAGAGAATCCACTCTCAAGAAACAAAGTAAAGAAGTGCAACTTTCATTTATCATTCAAATTTGAAGTATGTCTCAAGTCTATTTTACAAATGAAGAAGCACCAAGTATTTAAAGAAAAATATGACCTAATTGCAATAATTGCAACTTAGAAAATAGCAACTACAAAGTCAATACCATGTGCAAGGAAACCTAAAGGTCTAATACAATGTTCTAGAAATCCCAAAAGTCAAATATGCCAACTACTTACTAATTTTCACACAAATAAAAGCAATAAAATGTAATAAGCATTTAAAGCTCAAAATGTGCTTATTTAGGCCTAAATAAGTCCTTCCATGTGTAGTACTTGTTAGATCCCAAGTTTTGATGATAACAATAATTCAATTGTGTGTAAGATATGCTTTCAGAAGATTTAGAAAAGATTCCAAGTTACCAAATGCATGTTTTGAGTTTGCTGATATCTGCTGTGAAAATGCACTTGAGTGCTCGAGCATGAATCTGCACTCGAGCACAAATCTCTTCTGTACTCGAGCAGGTGTGAGAGAAAGCCAGGAAGTGAGTACCCGAGAGGCTTTCTCCCTTTGTATTCAATGGATCACTCGAAGCACAAGTATACACTCGAGCAGAGAAGTCATTCTCACTCGAGCACGTATGCGAGTGAGGGCATGCGAGTGCTTGGCCGAGAGCAAGTAATGGGATGCTTCCTCCATTCACTCGAGAAGAGGCATGCGAGTGCTTGCCCGAGAGCAAGTTATAGCATGCTTCCATCTTTCACTCGAGAAAGGCACTGCGAGTACTTGGCCGAGAGTAAAAGTGATGGCATGCTTCCTATATTCACTCGAGCAAGAGACGCGAGCACTTGGCCGAGAGTCTTGAATTTCAGAAATGTGCAAGTGTGCTCGAGCACACCCATCCATGCTTGGAGTGACACGTCCATGCTTGCGAGTAATATTTCCATCCCTCTCAAGATCAGTTGCGAGTGCCTGTTCAAGAGAGCATATTCCCTGAGAATATGCTTCTCACTCGAGCAGAGGTAAGTGTGCTCGAGTGAGGGCCAAAATCACTCGCGAGTGAAAATTCTATCCCTCTGAAATTCTGATGCGAGTGATGGTTTAGAGAGCATATTCCCTAAGAATATGCTTCTCACTCGAGCAGAGGTAAGTGTGCTCGAGTGAGGGTCCATATCACCCGCGAGTGCAAATTCTCACTCTTGTCAAAATGGTATGCGAGTGATAACCCAAGAAGACACTCCCAGTGTAAAATGCCAAGATCACTCGAGCAGAGATATTGTGCTCGAGTGAGACCTCTCTTCACTCGCGAGTGAAGATCTTTTCTCTCTGATATTCCATGCAAGCACAACCCGATAACAGAGGTATATGAAGAAAAATAGGAGATCACTCGAGGTGAGCCTTTCATGCTCGAAGTGATGCCCTGTTGACCACAGAATATGATAAGTCTCATAACGTTCATTACGAATATGGTTTATTGTTATTAATTCATATCATCATTACTTATTATTCTTATCTAACATTGTTTTGATTATTTTAAAAGTATAATACAGGAAGATGAACTTTTCAAATTTGTTGTTATAGAGAAAAGTCAAACATTGGCAGACAGCATAATTACAGACACGTTCGCACCAACCACATTCAGATTATTCAAACATGCGCGTGTTCTTCTACAGTTGCAAATGTCCAGCTCCTCCAATGATGATTTCTCAAACGGGCAAAAACTGAAGCAACTATATATACAGAGATTCAAGGATAATCAAAAAAGGCAACGAAGCACAAGAATTCACAAGCTTATACCAATTCTCTGCTATTCATCTGTTTTCTCTGTATACACTTTGATCTTCAGTGTTTATTCATTTGCTCTATAAGAGAGTCCTCATACAAACTCAAAATTCTGTGTTTATGTGATCTCAAGGTATTGGGACCTTGAGAGGGTAGTTATTCCTTACGAGAGAAGCAGTTGAGAGAATTCCTTATATTATCTTCCACTCATGAGTCTTGTAAACATAAGCAAGTGAGAAGGTTCATAGGTTGTTTCTCTGCACATAAGACTTGTCGTAAGGGGGAGAGAAGTTTCTTGTTGAGAGAATATTTCTGCTCATAGTCCATTCAAGGACGATTGTTGTTTTGTGGCGTTCTAAGAGCCCATTGAATCTTGGAAGTATAGTGAAAAGCTCAGTAGGTCTTGATCTCTGAGGACTGGACGTAGGCATTGTTGTTAAGCCGAACCAGTATAAATCTCTGTGTTTAAATCTTCTCTACTCTACTCTATTTACATATTATCATCTCAAACGAAAAATTTATAACATCACCCAATTCACCCCCCTCTTGGGTGAAGCTTGCCCCTTTCATTTGGTATCAGAGCCTCGTCTTCTCCGAAGAGCCTAACAGCTTGAGAAGGATCCTATCAATGGCAACAATGGGTGAAAATATCCTTCCAGATGGTGCTTCAATCACTAGACCTCCTGGATTTGCTGGAGAACATTTTTCGTTCTGGAAAGCCAAATTCAGAGTGTTCGTGATGGCCAACGAGTATGGGTTATGGAATGTTATACAAGATGGTGACTATGTTCCAGTGAAGAAAATCGAAGATAGAGCAGTCAAAAAGACTCCAGATGAGTTTGACGAAAATGACAAGAGGTTAGTAACGTTAAATAGCAAAGCCATTTTAATGATACAGAGTGCTCTTAGTCAAAAAGAATATTTTCGTATATGTACTCTACCTACTGCCAAAGATATGTGGGATGCCCTTGAAATTGCTCACGAAGGTACATCTGGAATCAAAGAGAATAGGATCAATACTTTAATTACAGAGTATGATTTATTTCGTATGAAATCTGGAGAGAGTATATCAGAATTTGAACTAAGGTATACTCATCTTGTTAATCAATTATCTGCTCTTGGAAAGTCGTTTGATCAAAATTCCCAGGTAAGAAAGATTCTTAATATTCTTACGAAAGAATGGGAAGCAAAGGTGACAGCCATCGAAGAAGCCAAAGGAGAGTCTATGAGATCCGTAGCTGCTCTCTTTGGAAGTCTTTCTGAATATGAAGGTAAGTTGAAATTCAAAAAGGAACTTGAAGAATTCGATGATAAAAAGAAAAAGGGAGTTGCATTTAAAGTTATTCAAGAAGAAGAAGGAACTTCCGAAAATGAAAATGTTCCTAGTGATGATGAAATGGGAATGATCGTGAGAAAGTTCAAGAAATTCTACAGAAGAGGACAAAGGAATTTCAAGAATTATCAAGGTGGACCAAGCAAGAAAGAAAACAAGGAACACCAAATAGTATGCTATGAATGTGGAAAACCAGGACACATCAAATCTGAATGCTTCAAAAACAAAGACAAAAAGAAACAGAAAAAGAAAGCATATATATCATCTATTTGGGGTGATAGTTCGTCAGACGAAGAAAATGACAATGACGAAGTAGCCAATCTATGCTTGGTAGCTAAGGAAGAAGAATCAGACTCTGAGGTAAGTGACTCTGAACCCTCTTATAATGAATTATTATCTGAATATAATGCATTGCATACAGAGTTCATTAAAGTTGCTAAAGAAATGGTTAGTTATAAGAAGAAAGTAAAAGAATTAGAAAGTAATGTCATATCATCATATGAAATGTGTAAAGAGAAAGATAAGAAAATAGAGGACTTAACAAAGATTGTTGAAAAATTTACTAAAGGAAGTGAAACTCTCAAGGTTATCTTAAGCTCTCAGAAAGTTTCTTTTGATAAAACTGGAATTGGATATAATGCTGTGCATGATAAGAATAAGAAGAATAGTAGAAACTATCTTAATTATTTCAGGAATTCTGTGCATATATCAAATCCATTTGTATCATGCAATTTTTGTAATAGAAAAGGACATTATACTTCATCGTGTTATTTCAAAAAGGGAAAGGTCGGTGGAACATATAAATGGGTTCCGAAAGGGACACATATTCCAAATACTAACCACAAAGGACCCAAGAAAGTGTGGGTACCTAAAACTTGATCATCTTATTCTAGGTATGTCTCAAAGCATCTCGAGCGAACAAATGGTATATTGATAGTGGATGTTCGAGACACATGACTGGTGACAAAAATAAGTTCACCATGTTTGAACCTAGAGAAGGAGGAAATGTGACTTTTGGAGGAAATCAATCCGGACGTATTGCTGGAATTGGAGAAGTGGGAAGAACAGATGGCTTTCAAATCAACGGAGTATATTATGTTGAAGGTTTATGCCACAATCTCTTAAGCGTAAGCCAAAGCACTGACAAAGATAACTGGGTGATTTTCGATTCAAAAGAATGCTTGATAGTAAGTAAGAAAGATCTACTTCTAAACAAAGAAACTATCAAGGCAAAAATCCGAGCTCAAAGGGACGGTAATTGTTATACAATTGATTTAAATTCAAACTCTTCTGAAAACTGTTTTCTTAGTCGATCAGAGGAAAGTTGGTTATGGCATAAGCGTTTGGCTCATGTCAATATGAATCAACTTGACAAATTGATCAGAAAAGATTTAGTTGTTGGCCTTCCCAAACTTAAATTCAAAGATAACATGATTTGTGATGCATGTCAAAAAGGCAAACAAACTAAATCTTCTTTTAAAACAAAATATGAAATTTCTACTTCAAAACCTTTACAATTACTTCATATGGATTTGGTAGGACCTGCAAGAGTAAAAAGTTTTGGAGGAAATTTATATACGTTAGTAATTGTAGATGATTTTACAAGATTTGCTTGGACTATATTCATTGCCTCAAAAGATGAAACTTTTGCTGAATTTATTATGTTTGCCAAAAAGGTTCAAAATGAGAAAGGTATTTCTATTGTCTCTATTAGAACAGATCATGGAGGAGAATTTGATAACCAATTGTTTGAAGAGTACTGCAACAACGAGGGGATAGATCACAACTTCTCAGCTCCTAGAACACCTCAACAAAATGGAGTAGTGGAAAGGAAGAACAGAGTGCTTACAGAAATGGCAAGAGCTTTACTTAATGAAAAAGAAATGTCACAAGTGTTCTGGGCAGATGCAATGAGTACTGCATGCTATATCTCAAACAGAGCATATATTCGCAAATCTCTTGGAAAGACACCATATGAACTCTACAAAGGAAGAAAGCCAAATATTGCTCATCTTCATATCTTCGGGTGTAAGTGTTTCATTCACAACAATGGTAAGGAAAATTTAGGAAAATTTGATTCAAAGTCTGATGAAGGTATTTTTCTAGGATATTCTAATAGAAGTAAAGCTTATAGAGTTTTCAATAAAAGAACATGTACTATTGAAGAATCTATTCATGTTGTGTTTGATGAAATTGAATCTCAGACAAAACTTAATGATGAAGAAGAAATGGATTCAATCAAGAAAAACAAATCTATTTCAAAGCAGGATGATTTTGAAACAAATGATTTTCAAAATTTAGAAGATGTTGATGATCATGATCAACCTAAAGCATGGAGACATATGAAGGATCATCCAATTGATCAAGTTATAGGAGATATTCATGAAGGTGTCAAAACCAGAAATAGAATCCTCAATGAGGTAACATTTTCTGCTTTTATTTCTGAGATTGAACCTTCTAATATAGATGAAGCTTTATCTGACAATGATTGGGTGATTGCTATGCAAGAAGAACTAAATCAATTTCAAAGAAATCAAGTTTGGGATTTGGTTCCTCGACCTAAAGACCATACGGTTATAGGGACCAAATGGGTTTTCAAAAACAAACTTGATGAATCTGCAATCATTGTGAGAAATAAAGCAAGATTGGTTGCCAAAGGCTATAATCAAGAAGAAGGTATTGATTATGAGGAAACATATGCTCCAGTAGCAAGATTGGAAGCAATACGAGTACTCTTAGCCTTTGCTTGCATCAAAAGTTTTAAACTTTATCAAATGGATGTAAAAAGCGCTTTTCTAAATGGTTATATTATGGAGGAAGTTTATGTCGAACAACCTCCTGGTTTTGAAGATGAAACAAAACCTGATTATGTCTTCAAACTTAAGAAAGCATTATATGGTTTGAAACAAGCACCCAGAGCTTGGTATGAAAGACTAAGCAAATTTCTTCTTGATCAAGGTTTTGTCAGAGGGAAAGTTGATACAACTTTATTCATCAAACATAACAAAAATGATATTCTAATAGTTCAAATTTATGTTGATGATATTATTTTCGGTGCCACTAACGAATCTATGTGTCAAGATTTCTCTAAGATTATGCAGGGAGAATTTGAAATGTCTATGATGGGAGAATTGAACTTCTTCCTTGGACTTCAGATCAAACAAAAGAAGAATGGAATATTTATATCTCAGACAAAATATTTGAAAGAGTTGTTAAAGAAATATGGACTAGATAATGCTAACGGAGCTGATACTCCAATGAGTTCTACAACATTGCTGGATGCTGATGTAAAGGGACCTAGCTTCAACATCACAAAGTATAGAGGAATGATTGGTTCATTACTCTATCTTACAGCAAGCAGGCCAGATATTCAGTTCAGCGTAGGAATGTGTGCAAGGTATCAATCCAATCCTAAAGTATCTCATGCAGAGACAGTAAAAAGAATTTTCAAATATCTAGGAGATACTTCAGAGCTTGGACTTTGGTATCCAAAGAGAGGGAACGAGTACTTAATGGCTTATTCAGATTCAGATCACGGTGGATATAAAACTGACAGAAAGAGTACTAGTGGACAATGTCAATTTCTCGGAGGTTCTCTAGTGTCATGGTTCAGCAAGAAGCAGAACACAGTCTCATTATCTTCGACTGAAGCTGAATATATAGCTGTGGCAAGTTGTTGTTCTCAAGTGCTGTGGTTAAAACAACAACTTCAAGATTTGGGAATTTATTTAAAAGAAATCCCAATCTATTGTGATAATACTAGCACGATAAGCTTGGCAAAGAATCCTGTACAACATTCAAGAACCAAGCATATAGACATTCGACATCATTTCATTCGAGATCATGTTCAAAAGAAAGATGTCAAAGTGGAATTCATACCAACTCATCTTCAACTTGCGGATATTTTCACAAAACCAATTGCAAAAGAGCAATTTCTCTATATTCGAAGAGAATTGGGAATGGTTAATCCCAATGAGTTGTAAGATTCCTTGTTGAAAAGCTTAATTAAATGTTTGTTTTGATGATAACCATATTAACTTTGGCATCGGAGTGGCCAAAATTTGTTTTTGCAGGAGTCTCACTCGAAGCACAGGAGGTGCTGCTCGAGTGAGGAGCTGTGTCACTCGAAGCACAAAAAGCTCTGCTCGAGCACAGCACTATTTTTGATACTCTGCTTCCTAACATGGAAAACAGAGGTTAACAGAGGAGTTATTAATACCAAGGGAATATATCATAAACTACAGTGAAAATTGAGCTCACTCGCGAGTGAGGAATTTTCACTCGAAGCATGGTATGAACATGCTTGAAGTGAGGAATGCCTACTCGAGTGAGGAAGAAGAATTTATTTGCAAAAATGATCAAACTCATGGTTACTCAAATGATCTTGGAGGATTTGAGTACAAAGGTGCAAAAATATGTCAGGGAATCAACAATCCAGGTACGTTCTACTTGTTTCTTTATTTTTCCAGAACATCACTCGAGCACAGATAGAACACTCGCAAGCACAGTATGAACATCACTCGAGCACTAGGGATCATGCTCGAGCACTGTCACTTATATCAATTACTGGGGAGCTCAGAACGTCGCACTTCCTCCTCTCACTCGAAGTGCTCTCTCACTCGAAAGTCACAACCTTTCATCTTCAACCGCTCTCTCATCATTTAATCACATCCTTCTGCTTCAAATCGATGTTACAACCTCTCAATCTTCTATAAGAGGTGATTCTTGTTTTCTGCATTCTTCACTTGTGCCCTAATTTCCTCTTCGTGTGTCTATTTTTTTTTTTCAAAAACAAGATTTCTTGTTTCTCTTCCATTTTTCAAATGGCAAGAACAAAGTTACCTTCTGTTCCTCAAAAATCTCATTCTCCTTCTTCCACTCACTCTGCTGCCAGTGAATCTGCAACCCCTGAACTTACTCCTCCATCTCCCAAAAACTCTCCCTCACCTTCACCGCCTCCAAAGCCTAAGACCAAAAAGAGAACCCCTGCTAAGAAACATCACCCAAAGCCTCAAGTTTCCAAGAAAGACCAACCACCTCCAAAGAAATCAAAAGGTGTGGTCTTCAAGGAACCCATAATCACTCGGTCTCAATCCAAAGAGGTACAAGGAAAGGGAAAGAAGAAGGATTTAGAGCAATCCCAATCATCCTCTTCTTCTGGGGATATTCTCAGTAATCAACTCAGGGAAGCAATAGAAAAATCCAAATTGGACAAGATAGTTGGGAAGATCACATCTCAGGCTGGTGTCTCAAGTTCACATCAAGTTAAGCACCCAAGTGCTTCTGCTTCAGGAGCACCTTCTGCCTCTCAAGCACCAGTGGATGACCAACTCACTAGTCCTCCTGAGGGATTCAATGTGACAGAGCTTAAGGCTTTACCACAGAAGGTATATGATGATGAATTTAAGCATAGACATTTCTGCCCTGTAGTATATGTTGATTTGGATTATCTGAAAGAGAATTGTCATTTGGACTTATACCCTTATCTTCAATACTATGCTCCTTGGTTAGAAATTCATTTGCCATATTCCCCCACTGTTGTAAAGACATTTTATTCCAACATGAAAACTCATAATATCATGTCTAGATCCGGGGATTTGATTGAAGAAGCTGTGTCTACAACCATTAGAGGGAAATTCATTATGATTTCTGCCAAAATCATAAATGATTTACTTGGTTATGTGGCACCTCCTACTGACCCACCTTCATTTTCTGTCAATGAAACCTTTAACATTTTGAGACCAAAAGATCCAATTGGCCCCCTCACTTTCAAGCCTATTGATATGCCTGATAAACACAGAGTCCTTCATTACATTTATTCCCGGAGCATAGTTAATAAATCCAGAAACTTTACTCACTTTGCACAAAGGGATTACTATCTATTGGCTTCATTGGTTGCTGGGCAACAAAGGAATGTAGGGGAGATCATTTTTAGTGAGATGAGAAGGTTTCGTTTTTCTTCAACAAGATCCACAACCATACCTTACCCTCAACTAGTTTCCTTTATTTTGATGAAAAACAAAATCTGGTATTTGGAAGGAAAAGAAAGGGTTCTCATCTCAAGGTTTGGAAAGACTCAATTAACTCACATGGGTATCAATCTTCCAGTGAGTCGGACCAAAGCCACATCAAAGAGGGAAGCCACTCCATCTAGAGGAGATGAGGCACAATCATCTGCACAAGGCCCTATTCCCCCTCCTTCATTTCTCAATGCCTCTCTGTCCAATCATCTGTCTGAGGTAATTAATCAAGCTGTATCAAGTTTGAAGAAGGAGTTAGTGACTGAGTATGAGAAGCTTGTGGAGAAGATGGAAACACAAGTCATTAAATTGGTAGACCAGGCCAATCTTAATTTTGAACTGATGTTCAAAACACAAGATGAGATGTCACAGAGGATCACTAATATGGAGACCTTCTTGCATTCACATTTTCCCTCCTCATCTTCCGGGGTGCCTCCAGAGACCACTCATACCTCACCCCCTCATCCACAGACTCATGTGCTTTTCACTGATCCTGAGTCTAATGTAGATGTTACATTTGTCCCTCAACCACCATCTCCTGACCAGCCCATTGACCCTCTCTCTGCAATGATATCTTTTGTTCCACCTCCAGAACCCCCTCCTGATGTTGACAAAACGGGGGAGAAGGATGTGTGATGTTTTCTGAGCTGTAGGGTGTATATGGGTGTATGGGTAGATTTCTGTAATGGATAGGAATTGAAATGTATGTCATTTTGGGTTTCAAGTTATTATGTTATGAAATGTTGTTCAAGTTTTTCTTTCAATAATGTTTCAAGTTATTAAGTTTACTATACTTACCTTGGCTGTTAAAGTGTCCAGAGGAACCATTGCAGGAAAAATTGAATTTGAAACTTAAACTTGATATGTATTTGGAAACATTGAAGAAATTTCAAAAATTTTCAATCACAATCAATTTCTAATAAATCTTCATCACAAAGAGTTTTGTCATCATCAAAAAGGGGGAGAATGTTAGATCCCAAGTTTTGATGATAACAATAATTCAATTGTGTGTAAGATATGCTTTCAGAAGATTTAGAAAAGATTCCAAGTTACCAAATGCATGTTTTGAGTTTGCTGATATCTGCTGTGAAAATGCACTTGAGTGCTCGAGCATGAATCTGCACTCGAGCACAAATCTCTTCTGTACTCGAGCAGGTGTGAGAGAAAGCCAGGAAGTGAGTACCCGAGAGGCTTTCTCCCTTTGTATTCAATGGATCACTCGAAGCACAAGTATACACTCGAGCAGAGAAGTCATTCTCACTCGAGCACGTATGCGAGTGAGGGCATGCGAGTGCTTGGCCGAGAGCAAGTAATGGGATGCTTCCTCCATTCACTCGAGAAGAGGCATGCGAGTGCTTGCCCGAGAGCAAGTTATAGCATGCTTCCATCTTTCACTCGAGAAAGGCACTGCGAGTACTTGGCCGAGAGTAAAAGTGATGGCATGCTTCCTATATTCACTCGAGCAAGAGACGCGAGCACTTGGCCGAGAGTCTTGAATTTCAGAAATGTGCAAGTGTGCTCGAGCACACCCATCCATGCTTGGAGTGACACGTCCATGCTTGCGAGTAATATTTCCATCCCTCTCAAGATCAGTTGCGAGTGCCTGTTCAAGAGAGCATATTCCCTGAGAATATGCTTCTCACTCGAGCAGAGGTAAGTGTGCTCGAGTGAGGGCCAAAATCACTCGCGAGTGAAAATTCTATCCCTCTGAAATTCTGATGCGAGTGATGGTTTAGAGAGCATATTCCCTAAGAATATGCTTCTCACTCGAGCAGAGGTAAGTGTGCTCGAGTGAGGGTCCATATCACCCGCGAGTGCAAATTCTCACTCTTGTCAAAATGGTATGCGAGTGATAACCCAAGAAGACACTCCCAGTGTAAAATGCCAAGATCACTCGAGCAGAGATATTGTGCTCGAGTGAGACCTCTCTTCACTCGCGAGTGAAGATCTTTTCTCTCTGATATTCCATGCAAGCACAACCCGATAACAGAGGTATATGAAGAAAAATAGGAGATCACTCGAGGTGAGCCTTTCATGCTCGAAGTGATGCCCTGTTGACCACAGAATATGATAAGTCTCATAACGTTCATTACGAATATGGTTTATTGTTATTAATTCATATCATCATTACTTATTATTCTTATCTAACATTGTTTTGATTATTTTAAAAGTATAATACAGGAAGATGAACTTTTCAAATTTGTTGTTATAGAGAAAAGTCAAACATTGGCAGACAGCATAATTACAGACACGTTCGCACCAACCACATTCAGATTATTCAAACATGCGCGTGTTCTTCTACAGTTGCAAATGTCCAGCTCCTCCAATGATGATTTCTCAAACGGGCAAAAACTGAAGCAACTATATATACAGAGATTCAAGGATAATCAAAAAAGGCAACGAAGCACAAGAATTCACAAGCTTATACCAATTCTCTGCTATTCATCTGTTTTCTCTGTATACACTTTGATCTTCAGTGTTTATTCATTTGCTCTATAAGAGAGTCCTCATACAAACTCAAAATTCTGTGTTTATGTGATCTCAAGGTATTGGGACCTTGAGAGGGTAGTTATTCCTTACGAGAGAAGCAGTTGAGAGAATTCCTTATATTATCTTCCACTCATGAGTCTTGTAAACATAAGCAAGTGAGAAGGTTCATAGGTTGTTTCTCTGCACATAAGACTTGTCGTAAGGGGGAGAGAAGTTTCTTGTTGAGAGAATATTTCTGCTCATAGTCCATTCAAGGACGATTGTTGTTTTGTGGCGTTCTAAGAGCCCATTGAATCTTGGAAGTATAGTGAAAAGCTCAGTAGGTCTTGATCTCTGAGGACTGGACGTAGGCATTGTTGTTAAGCCGAACCAGTATAAATCTCTGTGTTTAAATCTTCTCTACTCTACTCTATTTACATATTATCATCTCAAACGAAAAATTTATAACATCACCCAATTCACCCCCCTCTTGGGTGAAGCTTGCCCCTTTCAGTACTAAGTCCAAACTCTCTGTATTGAAGTTTCTAAGCCCAAAACTTGATCAGTTTCTCTATTTGTAACCCATTTAAAACTAGTGACATTTTCAACATCTTTGTTAAGAATTATTGATCCAATTGCCATTTGATTTGCAACAAACTCTTGAACCAACCTAATCAATGCTTCCTTGAATATTTTAGCTTGTGCTCTTATGATTCTTCTAGCAGGAATTGAAAATGATTATTGGAAGTTGAAGAGTTGTCACTTGAATTTGAAGAGACAACTTGTTGGTTTTGGGTCGCAGCGAGTTGTATCTTGTTAATGATCCTTATATGAATTGGGTAGTCATAATGTCTTGCTTTAGGCCACTTGCAACTTGTGTGTTAGTATAGTTATTGGCCTACTGCCAACTTCGTATGGGCCTACAAGGTCACACACAAGAATAACCTAACATGAGCTATAATGTCCAGGTTTATTGAATCTAAGGTGTGTTTAAGATTCAATGGATACAATATTTAATCTAGGGTGGACGAATTTTATATATACATATATATATATGATATAAAATTTGTGAAAAGAATAATAATAATAATAATATTATTATGTGGTGTTAGTTTCATATTTAATTTTATTTGATAAATTAAATGACAAACATTGATAGAAATATAATATCTCATATTTAGTTTATAAAAGATAAATTAAATCTAATTCTATTTGTACTTTATTCGGATTAAATAAATAGGTTAAATTAAAACTATTGGATCGATTTAATTAAACCAAATTTATTTAATTAGCTCATCAAAACAATTAAGTGTTAATTGATTTAAAATGAATTAAGATTAATTTTGAAGATTCAATATAGCCCTTATTAGTTATAAAAACAAAGGGTAGGATAATCCTAGTATGGATGAGAAATAAGGAGAGACAAGAAAACCCTAGAGAGGCATTGGCAGCACTAGCACGTAGTCTATGTTGGAGTCATATTTGTGTGGATACCGGTAGAGGGAGCTAATATGAGGTGTTGGCTCCTAGTGATCGAAAATCCAAAACGTAAAAGGTATGATTCTTTCTAACTCAATTTAAATGCCATTGATAGATCTGCAATTGGGATTGCTATAATTTTGCAATTTTAAAATCTTTTTCTGTGCTTGCCAATCCTAATAGGGAGGAGAGAGGGAGTATTACATGATTGCTTCATCTAATCACAATTATTTAGCCTAAATTGTGCCAAGTGTCAAAAGCATATGGTTCCTTAAAAAGGTAAGTAACTAATTAGTTACTATAACTAGTTTAGTTAGCCATCTAGTCTTCCTTTCTTTTTTTTCCTTTGACCAATTTCTTTTTCCAAAAGGAGGGGGAAATTGATGACTAATTGACCAATAATTCCTTTCTTCCCTTTTTTTCCCTTGACTATGGCAATGCCATTTGGTGTTTTATCCAATTCCTTTTTCCCATTCTACACGCCATTCCCTTTTCTTTTTAATTCAAAATTAGAATTTGCATCATAATTGAATTTAGATAAAGGGTTTAGCCATTTTCTACAACTAATTCCGATCATAATTCACACTTCATTTCCAAAAGTGATTTCTAACATTTTTTACATTTTCTTTTGAGTCATTGAGCCCTTGCATATATTTTAGCATATTAAAATTCTCCCCCCGTACAATAAATTTTATCCCTAAAATTTGCTACAAGTCTTAAAACCTAAATTCCAGGAATCACTTCTATAGGTCTTCCTCCACCTCCTAAGTTGCCTCTCTGGGTGATAGTCCCTTCTAGACCACCTTCATGAATGGAATGCTTTTATGCTTGAGCCGTCTTTCCTGTCAGTTGATAACTTGCACCGGCTCAACCTTATGCGTGAGATTATCTTGCATATCCACATCCTTATACTTTATTGCATCCTCAGGGTCTAGTTGGTACTTCTTTAGTTTTGATATATGGAAGACGTCATGCAATCTGCTCAGGTTTAGGGGTAGAGGGTAGAGCTATCTGTTATGCCCCTGACCTAATTCTAGATAAAACTTAAAAAGACCAATGTATCTAGGGCTTAGTTTCTTTGTCTTCAGTGCTCTTTTAATATCAGTAATAGGTGAAACCTTTAGGAACATGTGATCACCAACTTCAAATTCTATGGGTTTTCTCGCCTATCAACATATCTCTTTTGCCTTCTCTGTGCTTTTAATAGTCTCTTTTTAATGATCTTGATTTGCTCAGCAGTCTGATCCACTAGAATTGGCCCATACAACATTCTCTCTAATAGAGAGGGGATTGACACTTCCTTCCGTATCGCACTTCATACGGAGCCATCAGAATACTTGCATGATCGCTATTGTTATAACGATTTCCGTAAGTAGAAGGTAGTGAACCCATCTTCCTTTAAAATCTATTACACACGCTCTTAACATGCCTTCCAATGTCTGTATGGTCCTCTCTGACTGTCCATCCTTCTGAGGGTGATAGGTTGTACGAAATTTCAGCTTAGTGCCTAATATGAAGCGAGGATCTTTGTCAGAAATGATATTCTTTGGCATACTGCGAAGTCTTACTATCTCCTTGATGTATATCTCTACCAGTCTATTAGGAGAACAACTGGCATTGATTGGTATAAAATGTGCCAATTTATTAAATCGATCTACAATCACTCATATCGTATTAGATTTTTTGATTTTGGTCAACCCCACCATGAGATCCATGGTCACACTCTCCTATTTCAATTCTGGAATCTTAGGGCTCTGAAGGTGTCCTGGGGGTCTCTGGTGTTCAATCCTTACCTTCTGACAGATAAGACAACAGGCTCATACTTGGTCACATCCTTCTTCAACCCGGGCCTCCAGTACATAGACTTCAGATCATAGTACATATTTACCATTCCTAGGTGAAGAGTGTATTGACTCTTGTGAGCGTCATCCAGGATTTTCTGCCTCAAGTAAGAATTTCGTGGAACATAGATTCTCTTCTTATGTCAAAATAGTCTATTGGGCGTAAGATCATAATGTTGAGTTTGTCCCTGTTTTATCATGATTTTGATGGATTCTGGTCATTCGTCTTATTTCTGCACTTCCTTGATCTAAACTCTTAGATCACTTTCCCTTTAGGTAAGACCATAGTTGGAATATAAGATCTGATATGAGAGATTCAGATCTTAGAAGTCTTCTATCAATTTCCATTTATGTACTATCATAGCTACCACTTGTACTGCCTTCCGACTAAGAGCATTAACAATGACATTAGCTTTGCCCAGATGATAATTGATCTCCAGGATGTAATGTTTTAGCAACTCCATCCATATGTATTGTCTCATATTTAACTCTTTCTGGTCATACAGATGCTTTAGACTCTTGTGGTCATAGTACAGTTCCACAGTCACACCATAAAGGTAGTGTAACCATATTTTCAGTGCAAACATGATTGGCGTAAGCTCCAGATGATGAATAGGATAGTTCATCTCTTGAGGCTTTAGTTGTCGAGAGGTGTAGGCTACTACTCAACCCTATTACATAAGGACACATCTCAATCCCTGCTTACTAGCTCACTGTAGGCCACATAGGTCAAACTTGGGCCGAGGATAATCCATATTAGTGCAGTTATCAACCTCACCTTTAGCTCAGTGAAACTCTCCTCACATTTGTCATCCCACTTAAATGATTGATCCTTTTGCTTAAGCTTGGTCATTGGCAAGGCAATCTAAGGAAAATTTTGAGTGAATCTTCGATAATAACAAGAAAGACCTAGAAGATTGCATATCTTAACAACCGTTTCTGGCCTCTTCTAGTTTAGTACTGCTTTTACCTTATTGGGATTCATTGAGGCCCTTTCTTGTGAGATAACGTGGCCCACAAGTTTAACTTTTGGAAACCAAAACTCATATTTGCTCATCTTGACATAAAGTTTCTTTTCTTTTAAAATTCCCATAACTATACTCAAATGCTCCTCATGCTCATTTCAGCTCTTGGAGTATATCAAAATTTTGTCGATAAAGACTACCATGAACTAATCTAAATACTGGGAGAAGATGTGGTTTATGCAGTCCATACATATAACAGGTGCATTGGTTAGACTAAAGGGCATGACCAAAAACTCATAGTGCCTACTTTCACTCGTAGCTGACAGTAACCCAACCTTATATCAATTTTTGAGAACATGCAAGAACCAGACAACTGATCTAAAAGGTCATCAATTTTGGGAAGTGGGTACTTGTTCTTGACAGTTCCTCATTTAGCTCTCTGTAGTCTATACATGGCCTCAAGCTCCCGTCCTTCTTCTTAACGAATAATACTGGAGCTCCTCATGGTGAGACACTGGGTTGGATGACCCTTTCTTGAGTAATACCTCAATCTACTTTTTTAGCTTTGCCATCTTATTTGGAGCCATTCTATATAGGGCTTTTGATATGGATCCAGCTCCAAGCATATTTTGATTGTGAATTCCACTTCCCTTTTTAGAAGTAATCCACTAAGGTCGTCCAAAAACACTTTAGGAGATTCCTTAACTACTACGGGTACATTTTCAAGGGTCACTGTTATCTTTACTTGAATGGAAAAGAACACTATATACCACTAACATCCCCTTTTTAGGCATTTCACAGCTTCAGCCCCTGAGATGAAGTTTAAAAGTAGTATCTATGTTGTCATTCTATCATAGAGTGGAATATACTATCTTTTGGCTTTACAGTCCAGTATCACATTATTTGCCATCACCAATCAAAACCTAATATAACCTCATGTTGATGGAGCGGTAGGTAAATTAAATCAACTGTAGACTGATACCCCTCAACATTTATCACACAATTCAGACAAGTATCAGCAGTCACAGTTTTGACACTATTAGTGTCAACATAATCAAATGAAATTGTAGTTTATGAACATGCAGTCCTAGGTGATTAACACAGTCATAAACAGTGAAGAAATGACTAGCACCTGAATCAAACAAAGCTTGCAGTGAACTACCATTGAGAAGGATTTTACCTTGAATCAATCAAGGGACTTCTGTGCCTCTACATGTGTCAAGGAAAACACTCTGCCTTGATTCCTAGGTTTGGGCTGGGCTGCTTGTTAGGGACAATTTATGGCCATTTGGCTTGGCTTTCGGCAGGTATAGGAGATTATCTGGTTGTTGGGCATATTGCAGAGTCAGCCATGATACGACTTACTACATTGAAGGCATGGTAGAAGTGTCAGGGGTTTCTGGTGGCCACGATCCTCAGGTCAGTAGAGTTTCTTATAGTCTCCCTTCAGTAAGAATCCTTGCCCATTATGTTTCTGGGAGGTATCTCTATAACCAGATCCATGTTGGTTGTTTGCATTTTTACTTTCAGGTACACTTAACTGGTTACCTTTCGTTAGTAAGCAAACTTTGACCGCCTTGTTGAATTTCGTGAGCTATTAGGAAACTAACTTTTCTTCCATTTTGGGCTTTAGTCCCTAAACTAACATATCAGAACTCCTTTACTTATTGTCTTTAAACTTCATATAGGAGGAATAATGAGGACAAGAAGATGAACCGAGATAAGTATTCATCAAAGCTTTCATCATTACCTTGCTATATGGCTAAAAATTCTCTCCTTCTCGACCCTCACCGACCTCAGGAAATATTTCTTATTAAAATTTTCTTTAAAAAACTTCCAGGTCAGCGAAATGTTTCAACCCCATAGAACTATGTTGTATTCCTCCACCAGAGATCAGCATCTCCCTCCAGTTTGTATATGGCCATTTGGGCCTTCATCCAACTAGTCCTTAGCAACTGTAGATAAAATCTTCCTTTGAATGCTGGAGGTTGACATTTATAGAATTTGGACATCCAGTACTGAGGATTTTCCCTTTCACAGGCCACTACATGAAGAGGCTCTTGATTCAGTTCGGGCTGCTGTGATTGCTCATTAGACTAAGGCTATTCTCCTTCTTGACTTACCTCAGTATTTTTAGGTTGTGCCTTATCTTCATTCTACTTTTCCTTCACTTCTCAAAGTTCCTTTCACAAGTCTTGAATCATAGCTTGTTGTGTGGTTAGCATACTGAGAATTTGTTGCATAGGGTTGGGTCTTGAGTTGTTCTCAAGTTTTACATTTTATGGTAGTTCCTTTGTCTAAGTCACACTATTGTTCCTTTTCACTATTAAAAAGGAATCACAAGATTAATATCATATTGGACATATATATATATTCCTTAAAACTTATATACCAACAAATAACATGAACATATATATATATATATATATCACTACAAACATTTATATTTACCATAAGAGGCTTAATATTTACACCAAAAGAAGCCTGTACTACATTATCTTAACATAACAGGTTCATATTAATAGTACATCTCATACATATACTTTCCTATATGATCAAACATAAGGTCTATGAAAGGAGGAAACCCACAAGGACCCCTGCTATATTATATCATTCTTCTTTCGAATCCAAAAAACTGTATGGGGAAAATAGGCCAAAGTGGTTTTGATCCATACGTCATTGGTCATCTACGACTTATATATATCCCGCTTACTATACAATAGTTCTAAGTCAAACAAGAACCTATTATACTTTGCTTGGATGGTACCATACTCCTCATAACTATTGAGGTATAACACCTTCATATACCTCTAATATTCATCATTAGGATGAGCTTCATAAGGTAGCTTGACCTCTGGAGCCTTAGAGTCATCCTTGTCTCCAATGGAAGATTCTCCACTCGAACTAGGCCCCACGTAAACCATTACTAGGATAGGAACCTTTTTCATAGTAGTACAAATCATCCTTACCCTTCCCTTAGTCCTATACACCACTATGCGTTCCCCTTCTGAAATACGCCTCTTCTCCGATGACTGGTTTGTTAGAACTGGCTGACACCCAAGAGGGGGTGAATTGGGTGTAGGATAAAATCTTAAGAACTTTGAAAATCTTTTCGCGTCTGGGTGAAAGCAATAAGTATGAAAGTAATGAATCATAAATCAACAGTTCAATTTAATAATATATGCTAGAATTATAAGAGTTTAGGGAAGAGAATATGCAAATTGTGATTTATCCTGGTGATGACTTACGTCTAGTCCCCAGGCTCCTCTTGAGATTTTGAAATCCTCTATCTTCTTATTTAATCTAGGTACAAGAAAAGCCTCTACAATCCCACAAGTTTAGCTGGGCACTTGCGAAGCCTTTTACAATTTTCTCACTGAGTTGCTTTCCCTTACACACCATAATGATACAAATGATTACTCCCTCATACACACTATAAGGATACAACTTTAATGATAAAAGATGACAATCAATCTTCTCTTTCAGAAGTGAATAAGATGAATACTGAAGTACAATACAAATAATCTCTCTTTCAAATATACATGATATAGAAAATAGATAAGAACAGAGAGTATTCAGGTGAAGTGGATGATTCATAATCTTAGCATGTTTTACGTTGTTGTCGTCTGCTTGAATCTCCGGTATTTATGGTTGAGTAGGATATGACTGTTGCAGGTATTTCAGCTTTCCTATTGAGTCTCATTACTTCATTTGACCATTTGCTTGAATTTAAAAACTAACCATTACTAACGTTGACGCTTCACTTCCGTAAGGTCACCTATTGTCTCTTCACATCATATCTTCATTTTATTCCTGGAGAAATACATTAAACACTAATATAATGAAGTGTTAGAATGTTGAAAGCAAAAAGAGTGAGTTTCATAATTATTCCATTGATTTTTAGAAGCTACGGATATATTGTCTATTGCATTACTTGAGTGGTTACTTGAGTAATCCTGGGTCATTACTCTAGTGATCACTCGAGTAATCCCCTTCAAAATATGGCTGAGAGCATTTTCAACTTCATTACTTGAGTGATCACTTACGTAATCTTGGGACATTACTCGAGTGATCTCTTGATCTTGATTTGAAACATAGAAAATTACATATCATCGGAAAGCTCTCATCATCTACATTCCAAAGCAACAAGAATGACCTCCAAACTCATTGTTTACAGAAGGTTATGATCCAAAAAGTATCTACTATTTTTAGACAATATTTGAAATCATGAGCATCAAATTCCAGAAGGTATAAATCTTAATATATAACTTGAAATATGACAAATTACTTATCCATGGAAAGGTCTTTGAATCTTGTTTCATATAGCACTAGTTTTGTCTCAATCCGATATGTAGTTTGAGAGCTATGTTAAAATACTGAAGATGTTCTAGAATATGACTCTGATTTGAGTGGCAACTTCAATAGATCATATCTCCCTCATCTAAACTCCTTTGAATGTGATCTTGGTATCTATGTTTCTTGTTGGGAGTCTGGTTTCATATGAAACTAGTTTTAGCCCATTTTGACATGTGGTTAGAGAGATATCACCAAAATACTGAACCACTGTCCTACTACTTGAAAATAGAGCACATCAGAATTCTCATTACTCTAGTGATCACTAAGTAATTCTGGGTCATTACTCGAGGGAGCCCTCAAGTAATCACCTCCAAAATGAGGCACTAGTATATTACTCAAGGGATTACTTGAGTAATCACCTCTAGAGGTATCATAACTTCGGTGTGCATCATTTTAGCTTTGTATTGACCCATTCCAACCTTCGGTATCACTTCTAAGAGCTTGAATCTTGATATTTTCATTCGATCTTGCAAGTTTTCTTTCTTCAATCTCATTCTTCTTATTTTTCCTCTTAATGATCATTCTTCATAACCCAACTTGATATCTTCTTGAATTGATGATCATTCTTCATAACCAATTAGATGTCTTCTGGAATATCTTCAATCTTCTTCTTTCTTTGCTTGACTAATCTTTCTTCTTGATATTTCCATTAGTTCTTACAATTTCTTCTTTCTTCATTTTCTTGCTTCTTGATTTTTTCCTTGATGATCATTCTCCATTAATGAGTAATCTACAAGATATAGAACATTAAATATAATAGTTAGTCAATATAAAAGATCAATATATTATGTAAACTTTTTACTCTTAATACTTGACATCATTAAAACTAATCATATCTAATATGGTTAATTGAGGAGAGTGATCGACTCCTTTGTCTTCTCCCACTATCCATGATCCTTAACACAAAGTTACTAGTCAAGGTTTAACAACATCAACAGAAGCAGATAACTCTAGTAACAAACTAACATTGCTAGAATCCACTCTCTGATACCAACTAGTAATATCTTATACTTTATAAGCTTAGATGAGTACAAAAGCGCAATGAATTGAATCGTTAAACCTAGAGTTAGTCCTGGAATAGACAAACTTTTGAAAATGTTTCCTAATCCCAAATTCAAACACTAGACGTGAACCCAGGTTTATGTGGATTTTTTTGAAGAAATTAAAACTTAAAGTTTTCACAAAGATTCATTACTTCGCTAAGTCTTATTGGCTCTTAATTCTTTTAATTAGAGCATGCGAGTGTTTCTCAGCTTAAGTGTTACGACACCGTACAAAAGTGTCATTCAACTAAGTTGCCTAAGCATTAGTTACTATTCATTCTACCCTTGTACTATCGTTATGTCTACCAAGTTATATATATCATATATAGTACCAAAATAGACAAGCAACAGGAAATAAAATCTCTCAGCTTTGTCCTCTAGTTGCCTGAGTTTATCTTCTTGCCCTTTGAGCTGCTAGCTTGTGTTGTAGTTGTTATAGGAAAAGAGTGAGATTTAAAAGAATCCCAGTAGTAATAGTCATTCAATCACATATATACAAGAACACAGAGCATGCCACACAGTCATCATATAACACGAAAATAGCAATTAGCATTTAAAACACATCATGCAGCATATCGCATTACTATAGCGTTAGGTATATAAATCACATGGTCCTGAGCGTTCACCCAAGCAATAGGCCTCGGGATTCCACTCGTACATAACATTAATTTTCATGGTCCAGGTGTCCACCCTCGTAATAGGCCCTGGACCAACCTGCAAATTGTAAATACTTCCAAAACTCATGATGAAACCACTCACATGCAACATGCCTCATAACATATGAAAGAAAGAGTTATTACCTGGTCGCTTTCCTAAAGGGTGTTTAACTATTTCTCCAAGCTCGGGCAGAGATCCTGGACACCTACTGTATTATACCACATAGTGTCTATTCTAAGACATATTATGTGTTTTTTGACTCCTAGGACTTGGGTATCCAAGGTGATCCCATAGCTCCCTAGAAATAGAGGATTCCAAGAATTGCCACACTGTTCTAAAATCCAGTTCAATTTCAAACCTCAAACTTTAACAATTAATACATTCCAAAGCACAAACCCAAATTGAACATATTATGTATCAATTTAAATCTTATAATGTCTATTATTATGTTGGAAATATCATAGTCATGAAACAACATTTGACTAATCAAATTCATTCCACAAGCAATCTGGTTCCAGACTAGTAGCAACTAACCACAAGTACTAAAAATCCAAATTTTGGTTTTTCATTCCTACCGATTAAAATTCATAGTCAGGACCTATTTCTATACATTCTTTCTTGTAGAACACAATACAAGCCTCAAAAACACCAAAATCACACTCCTTCCCTTCCTATTAGGTCTGGCCAAACAGACCCTTAAAACCACCACCAACCAAAATGCAATTTCAACCATCAAATTAGTTCAATATCATCATAAATCATCATTTAACCACAAACACGTTGTCAAAACATAATTATTCATTCAAAATCCCAACATGGCCAAACCCTAGCCGCACTCCCCCACAAAACTCATGAAAACTACAAAATAATCGGTTCAAATTAAAGCTTACACTTGCCTCTACACGTTTCTACAAGTCGTTATGAAATTTGGCAGTATTTCGTCCAACAAGATATCACCAAACACCTCCAAACAAAATTCTGAAATAGTAGAAATGAAGCTTAAGATGAGGAGGAGGAGATTATAGAAGGGTTTTTAAGGTGAAAACGTTGATTCGGTAGTGTTTCAGGGGATTGAATTCAAGAACAGTTACTATTCACACTTTCTTTTTCCTTTTTTGATTTCATATGAATTTTCTGATTGTTTCCCCTTGATTTAATGAGCTTGGCCAAATTTGAGAGAAGAGAGGGAGTATTAGATGATTGTCTTCATCTAATCACAATTACTTAGCCCAAATTGTGCCAAGTGTCAAAAGCCTATGGTTCCTTAAAAAGGTAAGTAACTAATTAGTTACTATAACTAGTTTAGTTAGCCATCTAGTCTTCCTTTCTTTTTTTTCTTTGACTTATTTCTTTTTCTAAGAGGAGGGGAAATTCTTGACTAATTGGCCAATAATTCCTTTCTTTCCCTTTTTTCCCTTAACTATGACAATATTAATTAAATTGACATTTGGTGTTTTATCATATTCCTTTTTCCCTTTCCATAGGCCATTCCCTTTTGTTTTTAATTCTAAATTAGACTTTGTATCATAATTTAGTTTAGATAAAGGGTTTGAGCATTTTCTACAACTAATTTGGATCATAATTCACACTTTATTACCAAAAATGATTTCTAACATTATTTACCTTTTCTTTTGAATCATTGAGCCCTTGCATATACTTTGGGATATTGCACTTATTTATATACTTTTATATAAAATTATAATAATAGTTTGGTAAAATATTAAACCTGAATTGTTATAATTATAGTTGTAACACCCTAAATTTTATATTCTCCAAATATATTGTAATTATTTGGGAAATTCAATAAATGGTGAATATTTATGAATTTGGAATCTATGAATTTTTGAAATGTTCATATTTATGAGAAAATGGGTGAAATAATTGTGGAATTACTTTGGGTAATTTAAAAAGCCCAATATTAAGGTCCAAAAATGGAGAAATAATAGAGACAATATTTGATCCAAAAATAGATGAGAATTGGCCAAATTAATTCAAGAAAAGAAATTATATTACAAAGGTAATGATAAAATTGTAATTTGGCCAATTTAGCACAATATTAATTATTTTCCTATTAATTGAAGTTAATTTCAATTAATTAAGGAAAATAAAGGAGAATGTATATTTGGAATATTCTTGGTGGAATAAATCAAGATTTGTGAAATTGGAAGGAACTTGTGCATATTCAATTAAAGGAATTATGGAAAATGTTGTAAGAATTTTGATATATCTTTTCCTTGATTAATTTTTCCTAGCCTAAGGAAATGGGAGGGAAAAATAATTATTGAGATTAAGATATGCCACGTGTCATTAATCCAAGTCAAGAAGAATAAATAATGATTGTTGAAAATGAACACATGGGCAAATACCTTAAGATATTGTTTTATGGAACAAGAATATTAAGACAAATCAAAGAGGCCCATTTGTTTCTCAAGCACCCCTTAAGGAAGTTAGGGCTAGAGGGGAAAAGAGAATGGAATTGGTTCAAATCCAAGTGGACTTATGGCACAAGTTTGAAGTAGATAAGGGTGAGTACAAGTGCGATGTCATAAAACAATTTATGAAACCACTTCCTTCATCTTTCCTTGCCATTTTCATCCAAAGCCAAAGAAAGAGAAGAGAGAGAGAGAGAGAGAGCTTAAGAAAATCCTAAGCTTAGATAGAAGGAAGAAGAGAATGCTTAAGGTAAGAATTGTGATTTCTTGAGTTTTTCTTGTAATATTGCATAAGATCTTCTCTAAACCTTTCTCCTTCATGGAATCCATGGTTTAGCAAGCAAATCTTGAGCTCAACGAGAGAGAAAGGAGGACACCTAGAGAGAGAAAGTTCAAGAACTCAAGAGGTAACTTCACAAATCTCAACTCCAAACTAGTATATTGTTGTTGTTGATGTTTATGGTTGGATTTGGTGATTTTTGATCGAGTTTGTAAATTTGGAAAGTCCTAACCCTAAGGGGTTATGCTGCCCAAATGTCTTTAAATCATGGTTAGAAAATGTTAAAATGGATTAAAAATGGATTAGAAGTGGAAATGCATAAGCTTTAGAGGTTAAAACAGAAAAGTGCAATTTTCCCTTTTCTTGGCATATATTTTGGCCATTACTGTTCTAGGGGGAAGGAGTTGGATTTTAAATGATTTGATAATTCCATTAGGTTCAGGACGCAAAATTAGGTGGGGTTATAGTTGGTCACTCTTTCGGAAAAGCCCGAAAAAGCATAATTACGAAAATGCCCATAAAACCCTAAAAGTAGGGCTGTTAAGGGCAATTTCATAATTTGACATTGAATTTGATAATTTCAAGCTAGGAAATGGATTCCTTGGGTGAAAATACATTAGGATAGCTCTAGTCAAAATTTTGGAAAAAGTGCATTCGGACCTAGTACAGCGAGGTCGAGCCAGGGTCCCGGGGGTAATTTGGTAAATTTTCACCATATGCTAATATAACCACAAGAAACACTATGGAAGTGTCTAAAATGATACATGGATAGGTTATGATCTATTTCTTGTACATTTAATAGTTTAGGACCGAGTTGAAAGCCGAAAGAGACACATTTTACGTGGCACACAAAAAGGGGTTGCTTGAACTTTGAGGTAGGGACTGCTATCTCTCATATACTATGTGATTAATTGTATGTTATGTGTTACTATTTTTTATGATATGAATGCGTGCTAGAGGCACAGTATCTGGTTGTGGTTCGGTGCCCAGCCAAGGTATATCGAAAATCCTAAAAGTGGTCAGTGACTCGGCTAAAGTACATGTAGGGGTTCTAACTCGGTGTTTGGCCCTGAAAATTGTATATACATATGAATCGAAGTGAACTTTCATTTTACTTGATATGGCGCATTACATATTTAATTCTCACATTTTATATGTCGATAGTATGTTTTTATTGGGATTCTTTGGGAACTCATCCCTTTTTCTAAACAAACATCTCAGCAGGTGCTAGTGGATCAAAAGACAAAGATGTAGACACAGAGAAGTGATTGGCTTGTGTCTCGAGGCAAAGTCAAATTTCATGGTTATAGTTAATTTATGTTTAGAATACTTTTAGAATATCCTGTAAATATTGGAAATACTGTTGGATTCTGTATTTTGTCTATGGACAACTCTGGATTGTAAACAAATATTTTTATCAGTATATATATGCTTTTCTGTATACTTGTGGAACTTGATCTCTATTACTTTGCGAATATCGAAATGGAAATGAGTGTTGATAATAATCAATTAATGGTGATGAGAAGGGTAAATTAAGGAGGAGGAAATGAGATAAAGGTAATGGAGAGAAGCCAATTTCAAATTTTGTATACTGAACATGTGAGGAAGCTACATATATCATCCCAATACCATTATGCCAACAATGTCTTTTATGCAAAGGAATTTATATGTTACTTCCTATAAAAGCCCCTTCTAGAGCACGAAAATCAAATTTAAAGAGCATGAAAATCAAACTTAAATTGATAATTCAGACCAACTCTATTTGTCATAAAGATTGACACACAAGCTCTTTATGATCTGAGGTTTCTAAGTAAAATAATTTCTTAGCAAACAATATTTGGATATTCCTCATAACGAAAATGCCTAAAACATTCACAATAGTTTGTTCATTAATAGAAAAAATAGAAAAATTACCCAAAACTTGAATTTCAACCACAAAATTAAGTTTCAAAAAAACTTTTTTAAGTTACCCATAGCAAGAAATTGAAGTTTCAAGCAAGGATTAACTCCAATTTTTGAAATCCCTCTTTTGAAGCTTAGGGTTTGAGCAAATAATCAAAATCTCAACATTTTAATTGATTAAATTCATTCAGGAAATTTTTTAAGCAAAAAAAGTGACACAAAAGGTATCATAATTAAATATGGGGTCCGCCTCACCACTTTGTCTTTATCTCTTTAGGAAGGCATATTTACCATTCATGATTTTTTTTGTTCAAAACCATTCATGATTTCATTTCATAAATATCGGGCATTGGCCAAAACTTAATACTTTTTCACATACATTACACATAGACTAAGGCAAGTGGCATTGTCCATAACTTATAAACAATGTGATTTATTATAATTTTTTTTATGTTTTATGTTGATAATTTATTTATTTATTTGGTCATATTATATTGATCATTTAAGATAAATAGAAAAGACACCAAACTTAAATTTTGGGAAAATGACGGAAAAATGCTCCAAAGATTTGAAAATGACAGATAGGTGATTTCGCAAATCCAGAAGTTAGAAATTCTTTATCATGTTTTGATATTTCCTAATCATCTTTTGATAAAAAAAACTCATGTCATTTCCAAATCTTTGGAGTATTTTTCCGTCATTTTCCCCTTAAATTTTTTAGCATAGACAATAAACTTAATTTAATGTGAAATACTTGATAAAAAAATTAATGTGAAATATAAAGTGCTCACCGCTCTATTTTTATCTCCTTCGTTTCTTCTTCATGAAGCCTTCGTTATATAGTTCAACCGTCAAGTTAATGATCATTTAATAATGGCTTCCTCTGAATGTGCATATTTGCTTTAACAACAAGAAACCAGTGATTTTCAAAGCTTCTAATTAATCCATAATTATAGCTACCACTTTATGATTTCATATTGAAAAATCTTTCTCTAGATGCAAGAAAACTCACAAATCTTCAACATATATGCAATATCTTCATTGCATGACTTCAATTACAAATAGTTTCATTCATAAAACATTTGAATAAATTAATTTATAATTTAAAAAAATTTCTATAAAATTATTTCACATAATCGGAATATTTATAAATTTACTATAAAATTATCCCTAACATTAATGTAATTTATTCACTGGCTCGCTTCAATCACGCTATTTTTCATCCATAAAACATTTGGCTTAACTAATTCATGTTTTAAAAAAATTTCACAAAATTATTCCATATAATCCAAATCTTCATTATTGACATGATCGACTTAATCCATTTGACAAAAATTAATTCAATAATGTAACATTTTTTTTAAAAAAAAATTGTCTAAAATAACGATCGTAGCCCTAGCCGCCCTTCTAGAGAGAGAGAGAGTGTGTGTGTAATATAATTGTGTAGCATTTTTATATTTTAGAAAGGGGTTGCATGGCACATGTGAGGGATATTTTTTTTTGGGGGATTTCTATGCGTTGAAATTAAAAAAAAAAAGGAAGAAGTGGGTTTAAAATTTTTTAATTAATTTTTCTTACTCCTTATTTTACATATTTCTTTATCAAAATTCTATAACCCTACTCCTCAAATTCTTAAGAATTTGATTGAAAATCTAATTTATTCATTGAATTTAACTTTATATTTTATGTTTTGATTCTGTTTCATTCTTATTTGATCACTAATTTTATAGCTACTAAATTTTTTTGCCTCCTGAAGTTGTTAAGTTAAAATGCTTTATGTAAAAGCTCTATGAATTGAAACCAAATAAAATTAAGGAATGAAATGAAACTTAAAAATAAAATTACTTGGCTAAACCAAAGTTGAACAGTTTTAAGAGACAAATGGGGGGTGTGTGTGTGTATAGATATATTAATGTTCAAAATTAAAAGTAAACAAAAATAACGGACAAAAGTGAAATATGAAAATAAACCACCTATACATACATACATACATACATACATACATATAGTTGATTTTAAGTTTTAACTTACAAAAATTTATTAGTTAATTTAATTTGGATAAGAGTTTTAAGAAAAGTAAAAAATGAATTTAGACTTATTATTTAAAACTAGGTAGACACACTCGTATAGCATGGACTTTGAAGTGAGTTACAATATTATTTTTTATGAATAAACAATTTGTCATGGACTTTGTATTTTATATTAAAATTTATAATTTTAAAGTGACAAGAGTGTACTATATTTTATTCACTCCCATTTCTATTTAATAAAAGATATTTTATTTGATATTGTGATGGTAGTCATCAATGTGTTAGATTTTGAGGATTCATTGCTCATTTATGTTTAAGTGAGAAAAGTTGGAGAACCGCATGAACGTTTCCAAATTTAAATTAGTTTTTTGTTCCCCACGTTGACTCGCCTTCCCATAGTGCACATGTTGGTGGTTGGCTTCTTTTTTTTCTTTTTATGGTAGGTAGGTTTAGTGCTGTGGGTAATCCCACATTGTTCCTCATGATTGCCCTATCAAGTTATGATGTGTGTCAACCAAAATTTGAATTATAAAGGGGCAAAGAAAGAAAGATTAGATTAAATATAAGAACCACGCAAAGAATTTTGAAATATTCTCTCAAAGTGACTTCAATTCTATAAAGTTCTTATGAAATATATGGAATGAAGTTCTTTTTATGAAATGTCTTAACTGCCCTCAAGGAAATTGTAACGCGGTAGTCTTTGGAGGGATGTTACAACATTAGTTGTAACTGTTTTTATTAGTTGTTGTTGTTATTTGATAAGTTAAAATTATTACTTGTTAAATTATGTTAGAGTTAGCGTTTCACCCAAGAGGGGGAGTGAATTGGGTGATACTAAAATTTCGTTGTAAATATAGAAACTTGACGGTGAATATAAAGTAGTAAAGAGTAAGAAGAAATATCACCGAAGTGTACACTGTGAGTTATACTGGTTCGGCCACAACCACTTTGACCTACGTCCAGTCCTCAGAGCTTCTCTGAGAGTTTCACTATAACTTCCAAGATTCAGTCGGTTCTTGGCACCTCAGTACAAGCAAGTTCCTTCGTCTGGACACTCGCTCCCCTTTACAAGTTGTAATCCAATCCCAACTCAAGGTTCCACAACCTTAAGTTACCTCAATAACAAATATTGAGTTTGAATGAAATATCTCTCTCACAGAGTGAATAAGAATCACTGAAGTACAGAATTACAAATATGTGTAAAACAGAGTAGTGAACTTGATAATACGTTCGTGTGTGTGTTCTTGTTGTTCTTCTCTGTTTGGATGTTCCCATATATATAGATGTGTTGATAGTAACCGTTGGAACATTTTCTTCATGTCCGTTAGAGTGTGCACAGCCACTGTTGACTTTTCCAGTATTTGAAAAATATCCGTTTGCGGTAGGTGGCGGTAGGTAGTGTTTGAACGTTGCTTTTGGCTTTCCTTATTTGGTAAGATCTTTTCATTGTTTATCTGTAGATATGCTAAGAATACTAATGCAATGAAAGATTAATCACATAGGAAACAAATCAATGAACGTTGGAATTAATTCTGAATTTCTGGACTTGCATACTCGAGTATTCATTAAGTTTTACTCGAGTACTTACTCGAGTATCATCGTGAGAGTATTGATAAACTGCAAGTTAATAAATGAACATTGCTTTACTCGGGTAGTGCATGGAGTAAACAAAATTACAAACCTTTGGAAATACCTGTTTACTCGGATACTTACTCGGGTATGACAAACTTTTCTTCATAGGTTACTCGAGTAGCAACTCGAGTAAACTCTCAAATAAACTTTATGTTACTCGATGCTTCACTCCAGTAATGTTGGCAGGATTTCAAGGCCGAGAGCAATTCAAGTTTGATTACCTTGTTACTCGAGTACTTACTCGAGTAAACATAAATTTTCTGCATAGCTTACTCGGGTAGTGACTTGAAGTTCTGTGTAAATAACTCTGCATATTACTTGATTACTTACTCGGTTAATCCAGTTTAAATAAGTGATTGAATACCTGCATACTTGAGTAGTGACTCGAGTGATGTGTAACAAAAGCAGATCAAGTTATTCTAGTATTACCTGCAAGTTTTGCTTTCACAGTGAGTTACTCGAGTAACTCCTCGAGTAACATTGGTAGGATAGAAATTGCCGAGAGCAACATATTTCTTGAAATAGAGGACTCGAGTACATACTCGAGTATCATTGGCAGGGCAAGAATAATTGGAAGTCTTTTACATGGTTACTCGTGTACTTACTCGAGTAACATTGGCAGGCCGAGAGCAACTGCAAGTGATTTACCTAGTTACTCAAGTAACTACTCGAGTAACATTGGCAGGCCGAGAGCAACTGGTAGTCATTTACCTTATTACTCGAGTGCTTACTCGAGGAACGTTGGTAGGTTACTTGAAGGTTGACTCTGTTTACTTCAAGTTTCTGTCCATTACTCGAGTACCTACTCGAGTAACCCTTTAGAAAACTTGCCAGTAATGAAGTTTCTCAGCTTTTTCTCTTGGCCTTTCTTCATTATTCCAATGCTTACTTCAAGTAATGATTTGCCCTGTTATTACTTTGTTCAAACTTATTGTATTTATATGATAAATTAAACGTTTTACTTATTAAATGGGACAATTAGAATGAAGGGTCTGGAGGGAAAAATATTTATTGAGATTGACCTTAAAAATAATAATTATTTATAAGGATTATAAACACCTTATTTTGTCTTAGCCCAACTCAAAAGTAATAAAAAAATAAAAAAAGGAAAAAATCCTCTTTAATCCTGACACATCTAAATTAATAAGCAAATGATATTTATGATGATTGGATTGTAATTGAAATTTAAAAAATGATTATCAGTAATGGTAATTGTCTTGAACTTGAGGTTTTGTAGTATATGGAAACAAATTTCAAAATAATTCATCTCATTGATGTTATTTGATATTCAGATTAGAAAATTTAGTGTGAAGTCATTACGGAGAAAAAATAAATATAAATTAAAAAATAAAAAAAATATCTCACATTCATGTTTGTTAGTTCAAACGTTTCACCCAGGGGGTGTGTAACCCCCTCCGTAATTATATCCGAAATACACGATTAAAGTGAAATAGAGACCAATAATAATCAAAACTCATTTAAAATCCCATCCTTGAGATAGGGTTTTCACAAATACCTTTTAAAATCTAATAAACTTGATATCATATTCACATTTCGAATACAATTACTACGCGAAGATAAATCACATTCATATAAATATCAAAGAGCACAACATAATCATCCCGGCAATCCCAGGTACATACCTTCGCTAAAGATACACAGGGCACAATTGCCCGTTATAATTCTTCAAAATGGGGATTACACAATCTCATCTCAAATTTATAACCCTATATTCAACCGAATCATATACAACCTTCACAACTCATTGATAACCAACTACCAACTCTCATCTCAAAGGAGTCCTAGTCGCTCCCTCTATGAGCCACTTGCCCTATCTAAATTGTTGGTAGGGGAGGGTGAGATTCAAGAGAATCTCAGTAGGGAAACATTATAAATATGTAGGCATGATAAGTGTTTAATGCATGACATGCTTGCATCACATAACTCATGCACACATACAATGACAAATCTATAAGCTCAATGATTCGAACAATACACATATTGCCATAGCATATATTGAAACATAGCTACAAATCATTCATAGATGTTCTATATAATCAAGCAAAGCAATAACATGCATCAACACATTAATACAGTTATCAGAGCATGCAGGAGAGATAAGTTCCTAACCTCCAATCTTTTCTCCTCGATTTGCGTGCCAGCAACTTGGGGCTTCACATTCGATCCTACAATGTCAAATGTTCTATTTAGACACTTCCATAGTGTTTTTGGGGGGTTATATGAGGCTATATTGAAAATTTACTTAAAAACCCACGGGGACCCGGTCCGGCCCCGCCGAACCCGGTCCGGCTGTACTTTTCTTGAAATTTTGACATGGGCTATTCTGACATATTTTCACCCAAGGAATCCATTTCCGGACTCAGAATTATCAAATTCAATGTCAATTTACAAATTTACCCTTGGCAGCCCTACTTTAAGGGTTTCAGGGGCGTTTTTGTAATTATTCTTTTTCGGCCTTTTCCGAAAAAGTGACCAACTGTAACCCCACCTAATTTTCGCTCCTGAACTCAATGGAATAATCAAATCATTGAAAATCCAACTCTAAGACAAATTTATAGTCATAACCGAAATATACAAGTACTTCGGAGAAAATTGGGGTTTTTCGGTTTCGGCTCCATAAACGTGTTTCTTTCTTCTCCTAACCACTTTATTAACCGTTACATTGGGTTGAAACTACCATTTAGTACAAATTTTGGCAGCATAACACTACTAACACAACATTTCCAAATTTTACAAACAAAGACAATCCGGCAAAATTTCACCGATTAAATTGTCCACAGCAGCCAGAATAGTCAATATACGAAAGTTTGGAAGTTACCTCAAGCTCCTAATAGCTTCTCCTTGACTTGGTTGAAAACCCTAGCCTCTTGAACAACAAATTTTCTTTTCAAACACCTTAAATAATATAGAAGAGAAGCTTAGGAACAAGGTTATACGCATTAGGTACGAATTCACTGAAGAAATCAACCTACCTTGTAAGTTCTCTTCTCTTTCTCTCTCTAAAAGCTCTCAAACTTTCTCTGTCTCTTGGCTTCTGGTTCAACACGAAAATGAGAGCTGAAGATGATGAGAAAATGTTTTAATTTCCATGCTGATGTCATCTTTTATTTTGATGATGTCATAATTCTCATTTTCGGATTTTCTGGCAGATTTTCTGTCCAAACTTTGAAAAATCATAACTAATTCTAGAAAACTCAAAATGAGTTGATTCCAAAGCCAAATGAAAGATATTTAAGTCCTCTTCATAGGAAAAATATTGGCCATTACTAAAAATCACCACACAATTCTATAATTACATAAAAATCATCACTACCCCAAAACAGAGTTCAGTTTCCATCCCAAACTTTAGACAGTCATATCTCCTAGTTCACAAAACGAAATGGCATAAATTATATGTCCATTTTGAAGCTTGAGATGTGAACTATAAGACTGGAAAGTTTCATAATTTTTAGACACCATTTGGTCCTTCAAAACGTTCACACAAACTGACTGCCCAGAATAGAGTTCCATTGGACAGAATTTCAGATTTTGCATCTTTGCTTCAATTGGTTCCATTTCATACCAAACATCATTCCTGTTGGAAATTGTGCCCTAAGGGCCAATCATTATACTTTAAACATTATTATTTTAATAAAATTTCTCCATTCTGTTATCATATTATTTGCATGTTAACTGTGATAATTGTATCCTTGGATAATTCATAAAGATTGTCCTAAAATGTCCCTGGTCGTTCATCTATGCGGGAGCAGAGATGAAACAAGACCAATATGACTTTGATAAGATATGAAGATACGAATCAAAGTCTTAGGCACTTGTAAGAGTACAAGGTGCTGGACCGACCCACTATGAGAAGGCTACATGGATCAAGTCATAAGCTTTTCTCATGTATAACCACGTCACAATGCTCTTAGACCTGAGGTCATCATGGATTCCTACATGAGAGTTGCTAAGCTTTGAACTAGTCAAAAGTCACTTTTGACCGGGTGATGATAAAGGCTATGATCGGGCTTCGTGGTTTTTCATGTAGAGGAATATGAATGATCAAGATGGAATTTGTCCCTCACATTAGTAGAGAGATATTACTAGGCCCCTTGATGAGTGAGTCTGAGAAATGTATGGCCATACTATGATGAAAGGAGTTTCTGTCTCTGTTATCAGGCTACTCAGGAATCGAGAAAGTAATGGTTAGGAACAAGAGGATGACATTTTCCATGCCTTATCCTTGATCGATATATCGTGTGACAAAAGGGACGTGAGATGGTTGTATGACAGGTTGCATCGTGATAACGATCCTCATATGAATTGGGTAGTCGTAATGTCTTGCTAGAGGCCGCTTGCGACTTTTGGGTTAGTGTAGTTATTGGCCCACTGCCAACTTCATATGGGCCTACAGGGTCGCACACAAGAATGGCCCAACACGAGATAATGTTTGATTTAGGGTGGATGAATTTTATATTTATATATATAATATAAAATTCATTAATAATATTATATAGATATATATATATATTTTCGAAATATATATCTTATATATATATATATATTATATTATATTATTATATTTAATAATATTATATAGATATATATATTTTCGAAATATATTATATATATGTATATATGTATATATATTATATGATATTATTATATTGTGTTGGTTTTAAATTTAATTTATTAAGATATATTAAATTTAATAATTAACATGATAGAGATATAGTATCTCAGATTTAATTTATGAAGATAGATTAAATCTAATGGCTCTTTATTTATATTAAATAAATAGGTTAAATTAAAACTGTTGGACAGATTTAATTTAAACTGAATTTATTTAATTAGCTCATCAAGATAATTAATTGTTAATTAATTTCGAAATTAATTATGATTAATTTTGAAATTTGAAAATAACCCTCATGGGTTATAAACTTGATCGAACTGATAGGCTCAGGGTACATCAGAATTGAGAGCCGCAAGTTAAACCCTTGGAGACATTAGAGGTGCTAGCACGCAGTCTCGGTTGGAGAGCATTCGTGTGGATACCAGTAGAGGGAGCGGACCTGACGTGTTGGCTCCTAGAGATCGTGAAAACTCTGAATCATCGAAAAGGTATGAATCCTTCCAACTTGGTTTAAACGCTGTTGATAGATCCTCGATTAGGATCAGTGAAAATTTTTCAAATTCTTCCGCTGTGCTTACCAATCCTACATTTCCCACATAAATTTTCACAAGGAATCCATTGGAAACACCAAATCCATCAAATTCACATCACATTGACATATTTTCACAATAATCTCAACATGTCAACACAATTCACATTCAATTCTTCCCTCTATTCTAAGTCAATTTGGATGTTAATCCATAATTGAACTCAAATACAGGGTTTCAGCGCTGCTCACAACACACACGAATCACATTCGAGTGCCAAATCACATCATCTTATCCAAAAGGGTTATTTATCTCTAACCACATCTACTTTTGAAGTTATTAAGCCTTAATCACAATTTAGGATCTTGCTAAACTGGGGCTTAGCAATCCAATAATCTCAAGCTTATTCTATAGCCTCGAGTCTCAAAAGCTGGGGTATTACATTTCTTCCCCCGTTCAATAAATTTCGTCCTCAAAATTTGACGAACCACTTAATGCACAAACTACGGATGCTTCTTCACAATAGCTTCCGTTTCACAATTCATTTCATATAGGATGGTCCCTTCTAGACCACACAGACAACCGGTGCACCACAAATCTAATTCTTGGAAGAATCTTAAACAAATTAATGTGTCATGCATGGTTGCTCATACAAATACTAGGGATTCTCATAATCACCATACAATCTTGCTATCACCCCTTACTAGTAATAGCGCCATATCTTCGGCACGAACACAAATGCAACATCATTGCCATAAAACTGCAATCGGCCCACTTCACGATTACCACACAAACCCAATCACCATACATTTTACCAAACAGATACAATTGCTTCCATATACGATTGCCACAACCCCATCATCACATAACCACAATCGTCGCAAACCCCCCAATTCATGAGTGGCTAGTGCATCTGAATATCCGAAGTCTCTAAATCATGAGCCATATCATAAGATTTTGGCAGTTGGGCAGCATAGGCCACCACTCTGCTCAACTCAATCTAGTTACCCCTTCCGGGAGTAACCCCAAAACACCACAACCTCAATACATCAAACGACAGCCTCAGCTGTATACACAAACATTCCAACTTTCACTATATCCACTTTCACAGCTTTACCCTCACCCGTACACCCACCAGTAACTCCGCTAGTGGTAACCGGGACTTTTAGGAGTCCACAACATCACATTATCAGGTCACTCCGGTATCTCAATCTCTTCTATCCGAAGCAACTTACGATATCGGCTTACCTAGAGTCTCACTCTCCCATCACCACCCTCATCCTCTTTCTCTGTCGGGGATGCACACTACACACCCGAATCGTTGTTAAGTACTCGAGGACTATTGGCGTGGTCACATACCATCCTCACCCTCTTTCTTCATCGGGGTGCACATTGCAACACCCGAACCGTTGTTAGCTACTCAAGGGCTATTAGAATGGCAGTGCATACAATAACAACAGCTTTCGCTGTAATCTCTATGCTCAATTTATTCACAATGCCAACTTTCACTGTAAACACCCCACATAGGTGCCTTTCTATAGTCACACCCCTCCGATGGGTGCCCACGCTCCACTGCATGGCTAGCTCCCATATCACACCCGTCCGATGGGTATCCGTGGGTTACCAGACTCACAATTTTATTGTCACACCCACCCCGGTTTTACCCCCTCTAGGGATGCCCCGTGCTAGTGGTGCCTACTCCGGTTTTACCCCCACTGGGGATGCCCCGCGACGGTGGCTGGGTTACTCACATTTCACCCAGGACTCACAAGAAAATCCATTTCCTTATCAAATGTACATCACAGACTCTAATTTTACGCACCGCCTTTCGGCCTTGGGTCAACACCAGTGCAACCAATGTGGTGGCTAGCCAGGCTGGCCATGCCAAGGTAGTGCCCTCAGAATAGAGAACCCCTGATCATGTAGTCGAATTAGCCATCAGCTGAATTAGCTCTGCTCTGCTACACAACTATACCCCAGTCTCAGCTTGTTCACAACTGTCATAAATTCACAATCACACTCCACCCTCATCCCCTTTTACCTTTGGGAAGACACATAGTCTTTACCCGAACCGTTGTTAGCGACTCAGGGACTATTGGTGTGGTAGTGCACACACATAGCCATTCTAGCTCACAAATAGTAGACCCACAATCACACCCTACCCTCATCCCCTTTTACCGTTGGGAAGACATACAGTCTTTACCCGAACCGTTACTAGCGTCTCAGGGACTATTGGAGTAGTGGTGCTTACACATAGCTTTTCGGCTTCCACAAATAGTCAATGCCCCGTAAACTACCACCCCGAAGGCACGATCCTCACACCAGAATCACCCGATAGGCCGTAGGTGAAAGACTCACAAATATCCGTCACATCCTGAGCCTATGCCTACTAGGCGCAGCCTACCGAACCAACCCGATCCAGCCCAACCAGGGAGATGGACTCACAATACACAATCAAAACACGCTAGAACCAGGTATCTTAACAACTTCACCTTCAACATCACAAATTCTTTTCATATACTGGGATCCTTCAAGACCCTTTCTCACAAATTAATCTGGACTTCGAAGTTTTATTTCCCGTAGCCATCACTAACACATTGCACTTTCTGCAAACTCGAGCTTCTGCTTAATGCTGTACTCAAACACATAACATTATCACGCTTCCGCTGCACACTCTGAGGTCTTTCTCCTCATATGTGCTTTAACAATGTCAAGTTGATTTAACAGGAGTCCCATAGGAATCTCCTACTACAACTGACAACATTCACAATTTGTGCCAGACCTTGGTCCCATTCAACTTAAATCAATTAGAGCCATAACCAGCACTTCGTTGAGATCCCATACTCCCAACGTTCCCAGAGCTCTATTCTACGATTCAACGTCATGGCGAGTGCACACTAAGGTTCATCCTCACGGCAGCTGCACACTAGGGTTTGTCATCACGATGGCTGTCATAAAATTTGTTTTATATATTGTCACACCCCGGTTTTACCCCCTCAGGGGATGCCCCGCGCCGGTGCCTACCCCGCTCACGTACATGGGGCTGCCAGGTGGCTGGGCTGGTTGGTCTCACCCCTCCTGGGCTAACCCACCACCCAGGACTCACACATACCCCCGTATCTCCACCACCCCGAAGGCACGGTCCTCCTATTATGTGCCATACACTCCCCCAGTGGGCCGCAGGTGATAAACACACAAATAGCCGCTCCGATCTGACGTCACAGTAGGTAGCCCTCTCCGATCAGAACTCCCCGTAGGTTGCCTTCTCCACTCCGAATCCTCGTAGTTAACTCTTTCAAATTCAAATTCTCTGCAGAATAACTTTTCCCTGTGCTAGATTAACACTAGCAACCTCAGGATACCTGATACATATTTCAATTCCAATCTAGTACCACATCCTGGTACCACAGACCATATAGGTCATATCAACCTCCTAAGGACCAGCTTGACTATTGAGTCTGATCCTTGGATCACAATTCATCTTTCAAACCTTCAACTTCAGTTGAACCGGGAAATCACTTCCCTCAAATCCATGGAGCATCATCCACTCCAGCCTAAACTCAAACATCTCCGCCAGCCTAAGGCATATCGGCCCCCTAGGTTTTAAGACCTTTAAACACACAAATTCAGGATAACCAAATAATGTATACACATAATCCACAAATCTCCGATATCCACAACACTAGGGATATAAATGTGTATACCATAAACAACCAAAATCACAAATCATTGCCTATTCCTTAGGCAATCATAACTCATCACTCATTCCCTAGCTTGGCCCAAGGGAAATATCCTATCAAAATCCATCTTTGCCAGGAACTGCAGCTCTGATACCAAAAATGTAACCCCCTCAATAATTATATCCAAAATACACGATTAAAGTGAAATAGAGACAAACTGACTGCCCAGAATAGAGTTCCATTGGACAGAATTTCAGATTTTGCATCTTTACTTCAATTGGTTCCATTTTCATACCAAACATCATTCCCACATAAATTTTCACAAGGAATTCATTGGAAACACCAAATCAATCAAATTCGCATCACATTGACATATTTTCATAATAATCTCAACATGTCAACACAATTCACATTCAATTCTTCCCTCTATTCTAAGTCAATTTGGATGTTAATCCACAATTGAACTCAAATACATGGTTTCGGTGCTGCTCACAACACACACGAATCACATTTGAGTGCCAAATCACATCATATTATCCAAAAGGGTTATTTATCACTAACCACATCTACTTTTGAAGTCATTAACCCTTAATCACAATTTGGGATCATGCTAAACTGGGGCTTAGCAATCCAATAATCTCAGGCTTATTCTCTAGCCTCAAGTTTCAAAAGTTGGGGTATTATAGGGTGAATCGGGTGATTTATATATTTCAAAAATTATAAATGAATTCTGACTAATTAAAAACAAAGATAAGAAAAATAACACCAAAGTGTATACTAAGAGTATACTGGTTTGACCACAACCACTTTGACCTATGTCTAGTCTTCAGAGATTCTTTGAGAGTTTCACTATATCCTCCAAGATTCAGTGGGTTCTTGGCACCTCAGTACATTGCAAGTTCCTTCATTTGGACAATCGCTCCCCCTTAGACATTGTAATCAAATTGCCTAAGGTTCCACAACCTTAGGTTATCTCAATGATGAATATTGAGTTTTGTATAGAAACACTCTCTTACAAACGAAATATATGATCACTGAAGTATAAATCATGAAATATGAGAAACTAAACAAGTATGAATATGTTAATTGTATTTGTGATAGCTCAAGATTGATGTTTCTCTTTTGTTGAATGTTCCATATTTATAGATGAGTTGTTGATAGTCATTTGAAATATTTTCAACTTGTCCGTTAGAGTGGTTAGAATGGCGTAGCTCCGTTTGACCAATCTTTAAATTTGTACACTAGCCGTTGTGGTAGGTGAGCATCTTGACCGTTTTGAGTTTTATATTTGATTTTCCTCTCAATGTATGATCTCTTCATTGTTATCCTGCAAGTATTCTTAGAATACTAACATAATGAAGGATTAGTCTTATAGATAACAAATTAATGAACAACATATCAAAAATAAGATTCTAGATATGTTAACTCGATTGGTTACTCGAGCAATCTAGCACCATTACTTAAGTAACCCCTCGAGTAACTGCC
This sequence comes from Inga leiocalycina, assembly GCA_963242795.1. Lineage (NCBI taxonomy): Eukaryota > Viridiplantae > Streptophyta > Magnoliopsida > Fabales > Fabaceae > Inga > Inga leiocalycina. The sequence continues at coordinate 33,291,180 of OY725328.1, forward strand.
TTTAGAATAAGCTAGAGAGTTAGCCAACATTTTCTGGCCAGATTACTCGGGTAATCCATCGAGTGATTTACTTCACAAAAACTTTTGCATACTTGGTTACTAGAGTGATCCCTTGAGTAAGTCTCTCTTTTCTTCTCTGGTTATTCGAGTGATCCCTCGATTAAAGTTTCAAATTCTTTTCTAATTACTTGGGTAATCCCTTGCGTAATGTCATCCAAGTCTTGGCTGAGAGCAACTACTTTTTTGCTTACCTGATTACTCGAGTGGTCCCTTGTGTAATGCAATCTTTTCATTTCAAATTACTCGAGTAATCCCTCGAGTAATGTCATTGATTTCTTTGCCGATAGTTGCTGCTTCATTTCTACTCTATTTACTCAAGTGGTCCCTCGAATAATGCTTCAATCTCTCTTCTGATTACTTGAGTGATCCCTCAAGTAATGCCATGCAATTTTTGACAGAGAGGTCCTAAAATAATTTCTCACATATTAGTTTAGTGATCCCTCGAGTAATGAAGGATCATTACCCAAGGGCTTACTCGAGTAATACCTTTAAACATTAGACATTGTTGATTTCTCCTGTTCTATGTCTTTTAGCTCTTCTTCGTTACTTGAGTAGCTACTCAAGTAATAGTCTTGCCTTCCACCAAGAACTTTATTCAAACCTTTTGTTTATTATCAAAGACTTTTTTAGCATTGTTCCAATCTTTGTTATCATCGAAACATACGAGATCTAACATTCTCCCCCTTTTTGATGGTGACAAAACTTGGTGATTTTGGACAAAGTTTTTGAAATCTAGTTTTTAATCATATGTTTTTTGATAATTTTTCATGTGGAATCTTTTGTTCAATTTTAACTTGAAAACTCTTTTGAAATAACTTGAAAAAGATCATTTTGAATCCAAATCTAATGATTTTGAGAAATTTAGTTTTTGAAATATTCTTGAATCCAATTTTAACGATTTTAAGATAAAAAAAATCATAACTTTGAAGGTATGTTGTAATTTTTCATTTGTTCACCTTACATACACAATCAAGAAACTCATTAGTCCACAACATAATATAACTTCAATTGAAATTGCAAAATGAGTTCAATACATAATCAAATTTAAAATAGAAACTAAAAAAAAGCTCCCTTAAACCCTATACACCCATATCCCTATACATCATTTTTCACAAAATCACACTAGTTTTTCTCCCCCTTTTTATCTTCATCTTAAGGGTGGGATCAATCAAGAGAAGGAGTGGGACTAGATGGTTGAGCTGTAGCAATGGGAGTGACAGGAAGAGGTGTGAAGTCAGAGCCATATGAGTCACATGAACTAGAGGAATCTGAAGATGATGGTACAAGTTATTGGAGATTCACTGGAGGTATTTGAAGACAATCCTCAGGAGGATTCTGTGGTTCTGGAATCTGAGAGGTAACCTCCACTTCTCTGTATCCTTTGTACCAGTAGGTGAAAGATGATCACTAGAGTACACAACTATGTCCACAATGCCTGCAGGTGATGCAATAGGTATGGGTACTTTCTGTGGCTGGACGGGATCATCAATGGTGATGTGAATAGTCTCAGAGCTGTCTGGGTCAGGATTAGGCATGGTGAAGAGAAGGTTTTTGAGGATTGTGATGGGTATGATAGGAAGAAGGATAGTGATGGGTATAAAGAGAAGGTTTCTGGGATAGTGTCTGGGTCAGGTCTAAGCTCAGAAGGTCTAGGCTTAGAAGCAGGTACTGGCTCAGGTATAGTAGTAGGCACAGATGGACCAGGGGTGGATAAGCTAGATGCCATAGCATCAAGTCTGTCATGTAGTGATCTTAGGAGCTTACCCTAAGCCCGCTGTTCTACCAATATCTCCTCATGTCTCTTATCCATACGCTATATAAGCTCTCCCGTCTTCACATTCATGTAGGTTATCAATTCAGGATTAGTATTTGCAATGTCAACACGAAAACCCTTCAGGAGGTTCTCCGAAAATGTTTGCAATATGCCACTAAAAAATGAAGGAGGAGTAGTAGAGGCAGGAGCAGAAGACTGTGTCTCATCTAATCGACTAGTTGCAGTCTCAAACTTCTTCTTTTTGGGACTTGACTCAAGTGGTTTCTTCAGGGGTAGTGCAATATGCAACTTCCTAATTTGGTTTTTTCCCACAGGAGCTAGCCTCTTAATAGGCTCATCCCTCTCCAAGTACCAAACCTTGTTCTTCTTAAGAAATAAGGATATAAGCTGAGGATAAGGCATTAGGGTAGTCATTTTTCCCTCAAATCTATATCTCTTAATCTCTTCAAATATGTATTCACCCAAGTCCTTTTTCTCTTGGAGGATAACTGAAGCAAATTTTCTGTAATTTCTCTTAATGAAATATGTGAAATTATTTTCTTTGTTCAATATGGCTTTAGAATAAATATACCATAGGACTCTGTGAAGATCACACATATCACTTGGGTTGAAATTGAGGGGTCCTACTATCTCACCAGGCCTTAGAATAGAGAACAGCTAATTTAGTTCAAGATTAGGATAGTTATCTTCAGGAGGATCATCTATTCCTAACCAGGTGTTGATTTTTGAAGGTGAGATTAAGATATTTTGCCCCTAACCTTAGAAACTATTTCTTCTTCCAAAGAATTTATAAGGGCATCATTAACAGGCTCTAAACCACAGTAGAAATGCCTGACTATTTTGGTACAAAATGGAAGTTTAATTGACAACCAGGGCATGTATGATTTCAAATAAGGGGAGAGGTCAAATTTCAATACCTCTTTGAGTAGGTTGAGATATATGTAGTGCATTTTGCACACTCTCTTTTGAGAGAAATGCCCCTTGTACTTATGAAATTCTTCCAATTTCTTCAAATTGAATCCTTTTAGAGGAAAAGTAATTTCCTCTTCCTCTTCTTCTGGCTTCTTTGAAGATTGACCCCCTTTTTTGCCTTTTGATTGAAGAGCCTCCTCAAGCATGTTTGCCATTGCTTTGGCAAGATTTTTATCAAGCTTTGTCCCTTTAGATGGCTTCTCAGAGAAGAGGAGTGTTAGAGTCTAAAGCAAAAAGCGATGTTGTCTTGGTCCGTTTGCCTCAACTAGGGGAATAGCCTTCTTAGATTGAGCTGTTGTTGCAACGGGTTCCTTGATTAAAACTCCCTTGACCTTAGGTTTGGCTTGTGGCTTGGATTTAGATTTTGATATGGAAGAGAGTTTATGTCTTTTGGCTGAGGAGATTCATGAGATTGTTGAGGATTAGAGGACTTATAAGGAGTAATGGCAAGGGAGTTTTGGTTCTAACCATTTTTGGTTGAGAGAAGAAGAATTTCTGGAACGGGTCTTACGGAAGTCGAAGGTTTAGAGTAGAGGATTTTCAGTGATTTGAAGAGGTTTTTCACAAGGATTGTTAATGGCTTTTGATAGAAATGGACTGAAGAAGTGTCTATGAAAAGTTTTTCTGGAAGGTTACTAGGAAAATCACTTGAAGTAATTTTGTGAAAATGATAGGACATGCAGTGGTGATATACCCTGTTGCCCGATAATACTCGAGGGCTCCCTCGAGTGATCTTGGGACATTACTCGAGGGCTCCCTCGAGTAAGCATTTCTGAAAATTCTAAATTAAAGCCATTAAAGTGTGTATCTATCATAAGTAATATTGTAATTGCCCATGCATACTCCCTAGACTATTTTATGATACTTCCAAAGAATTCTGAATGGAAATTGGATTAATTTTTTGATCTAGACTCATGATTACTCGAGGCCTTACTCGAGTAATGTTCATATGTTACTCGAGGACTCCCTTGAGTAATCTGTCTCTTCATTTCTAATTGTTACGCCATTTTTTTTTAATTAATGTTTCACTACCATTCTTTCCAAATCATTACTTGAGTGGTTACTCTAGTAATGTGTTCAATTACTTCAAGGTATTACTCAGGTAATGATGGTTACTTGAAGTTATCCCTCCAGTAATATTTTCCTCTGTTAACCTCTGCTTTTCATATCTCATAACAGAGTATCAAGACCTTGCAAAACAAATTGCTAGATACTCTGAAGCTTAAGTCAATAATCATCAAAACAAGATTAATCTATAATGCAAAAACAGCTTACAATTTATTGGGATTTACCATTCCCAATTCTCTTCTTATGAATAAAAATTGATCTTTTGAAAAAGGCTTTGTGAAGATATCATCTAATTGAAGATGAGTGGGAATAAATATTACTTTGACATCTTTCTTTTGAACATGATCTCTGATGAAATGATGTCTAATATCGATATGTTTGGTTCTTGAATGTTGAACTGGATTCTTTGCAAACTTATTGTACTAGTGTTGTCACAGAAGATAGGTATCTCTTTCAAGAATATACCTTATCTTGTAGTTGTTGTTTCAGCCATAATACTTGTGCACAATAACTTGATGCTGCAACATACTTAGCCTCCATTGACGAGAGTGACACTGTGTTTTTTTTCTTACTAAACCAAGATACAAGTGAGCCTCCAAGAAATTGACATTACACACTAGTAGTTTCTTTATCAGTCTTGTACCCTCTATGATCTGAGTCTGAATATGCAACGAAGTATTCATTTCTTCTTCTAGGATACCAGAGATCTAATTCTGCTATGTCAGTGAGATATCTAAAAATGTGTTTGACAGTTTTAGTATGTGATTCATTTGGTACTAATTGATATCTTGCACATATACCAACATTGAATTGGATGTTAGGCCTGCTTGCAGTGAGATAGAGTAATTGTAACCCCTTCCATAATTATTATCTGAAATACGTGATTAAAATGAAATAGAGACCAACAATAATAAAACCTCATTTACATTCCCATCCTTAAGATAAGGTTTTCACAAATTTCTTTCACAAATACTTTAACCTGGTCTCACAATCATATTTCGAATACAGTTACCTCGTGATGATAAATCACATTTATATAAATATCAGAGTGCACAATAATAATCCCGGCAATCCCAGGTTCATACCTTTACTAAAGATTCTTAGGGTACATATGCCCTTTATAATTTCTCAAATGGGGATTACACAATACTCATTCCAAATACATATTCCAACCTATCATCCGAACATATACATCCAATCATATATAGTTATCTTAACATATGATGATAACCAACTACTAAATCCAAATGCCCATAAGGAATTCTCGCTGCCCCTAGTTGCTTACTCCTTCCGTGAGCTACATGTCCAGTATAAGATGTTGGTAGGGTAGGGTGAGATTCGAGAGAATCCCATTAGGAAATAATACCAATATGCATGCAAGATAAGTGTTTAATGCATGACATGCTTGCATTACATTAACTCATAATCACATAATGACATATCTGCGTGCTCAATGTTTCAACAACATACTCATGGCCATAGTATAAATAGAAACAGAGCTTCAATCATTCATATATGTTTCACATTATCAAGCAAAGCAATAACATGCATCAATACACAAACACAAATATCAATACATGCAGAAGAGGTAAGTTCCCTACCCTTATTCTTTCCACGTATGCTCCAGCATCAGCTACTCACGATTCGAGCGGAAATCGAACCATAATCAGGGCGAATACCCAACCCTAGAACAAAATCAAGGACATAGGATTATGACTATTCCAAATCCTTACTTGAATAACACTTATCGTTAGTTATCATTCACAACCTTCAGGTGGCTAATCAAAGCCTAAACACATGCCTAAAGGGTTGGGAAATACTATCTCAAAGATCACCTTACGAAAGTGAAATTTTCTGAATTTTGGATGTTGGCCGCGGCCATAGATCTTTAACTGTGGCATAAAATAGGTCAGAAACTTTTGGGCTACGGCCAAATTCGAGTCAAAGAGTTTTTGGCTGCAAACAAGAATCTCTTGGCTGTGGCCAAAACTAGGTCAGAAGCTTTTGGGCGGGGGCCAAGGACTTTGGGTTGCGGCCATGAAAATTTCAGTTTCTAGGTTGAAATTCCAAAAATCATACCTAATTCTAGAAAAATTGAAATGAGGTGATCCTAAAGACTAATGAAAGCTATTTATGTTCTCTTCATAGTAAAAATATGGGCCACTACCAGAAATCACCACACAATTACATAATTGCCTAAAACCCAACACTGCTCCAAAACAGAGTCCAGTTTCCATCCCAAACTTTAGACAATCTTATCTCCTAGTTCATAAAATGAAATGACACAAATTATATGTCCATTTTGAAGCTTGGGATGTGATCTTTATGATTATAAAGTTTCATAAGTTTTAGACATCATTTGTTCATTCAAAACTTTCGCACTAACTTCCTAGAACAAAGTTCACACTTGACAACATTTCCAATTTTCTACTAAAATGTCCAATGGGTCTAAAATCAACAATCAAACCTATTCCCACATAAATCTTTACAAGGAATCCATTGGAAACATCAAATCAACCAATATTACATTGCTTCCACAAGATATAGCATGATCAACAACACAATGCCAATTTCCAAAATCCACAAACTTCACATATTAACCTCAAATCAGTTATATCTATCCAATACACACAACAACACACCATTTCCATGACCACCACATGCATACTCTCTAAGACCCTTATTTTTGAAAATAGGGCAGAAATTTCCAGAAAATTCAAACTCAATCAATGGCTATGAAACCTATATAAGAAGGTTTGTCATACTTATATCTACAACTTTTTCAAAGGAGTTCCTTGATTCACTAAACTCCAAAATTCCTTGAGAGCTTAAACAGCACCAAATAGGAAATCTAAAACCATGAAATTGAAGATCTCAACACAAGAAAATACTTAGTAGAAGGGAGTTTTCCATTAGAGGTCATTAAGAGGGTCAAAACTCACTTATTTCATAAGCTTTTCTTCCTTCCTTAGACAGTAATGGACAACACACAAGAAAGAGAAAATGAGAGAGAAGAGTGATTAGGATGAAGAATGATCACACTTCCCTTGCCCCTATGCCTTATGTTAGCTGAATGGGAGGGAAAGAGAGATAGGGAGAAACTAATTTTTTTATTGCAAATTTGACTTTCTACACACTCTTTCTTCATACAACTTCACACATGTTAGAATTTTATTGGCTCTGTAAAGTAAATAACCAAATTAGTTACTCTAACCCCTCCCTTAGCTATTTAGTTACACATCTCATTTCCCTCTTAGTTAGTAATTAATTTCTTCCATTAATTACTAACTTTTGACCATTTTTTCAATTTCTTACTGATTATGGCATATTAATTAAAATTTCCACCTAACACATAATCAAATTCTTTTCCTTCTTCCATGCTCCATTTGCCCCTATATTTAGCCAAAATAATTACTTTGTCACATAATTATGCTAAAATATAGGGTTTGGGCATTTCCAATAATAGTTCCGATCTCAAATCTATTTTAATTTACAAGATCATTCACAATAATTATCATTAGCCCTTAATCAAAATTTTGGGGGTTACAGTAATGATCTGATCATTCCTCTATATTTTGTGATATTATAATATTTTCCTTTGACATCTGCATCCAGCAACATGGTTGAACTCATTGGAGTGTCCATACCATTTGCTTCATCCATTCTGTATTTCTTCAATAGCTCTTTCAAATACTTTGTTTGAGATATGAAAACTCCATTCTATCTTTGTTTGATTTGAAATCCGAGAAAGAAAGTCAATTCTCCCATAATTGATATCTCAAACTCCCTTTGCATTATCTCAGAAAATTCCTTGCACAAACTTTCATTAATAGCATCGAAAATGATATTATCAACATACATTTGAACAATCAATATATCATTCCTTCTTCGTTTTATAAAAAGTGTTGTATTAACCTTTCCTTGTACAAAACCATGATCAATGAGAAATTTACTAAGTCTTTCGTACCAAGCTCTAGGCCCTTATTGAAAACCATATAATGCTTTTCTTAGCTTATAGACATGATCAGGTTTAGTTATATCTTCAAAACCTGGAGGTTATTTTACATATACTTCCTCCATAATATATCAGTTCAAAAATGCAGTTTTCATATCCATTTGATAGAGTTTGAATCCTTTGATGCATGCAAAGGCTAAGAGTACTCGTATTGCCTCCAATCTAGCCACTGGAGCATATGTTTCCTCATAATCAATGCCTTCTTCTTGATTATAGCCTTTGGCCACCAATCTTGCCTTGTTTTGACAATGATTGCGGATTCATCTCTTTTGTTTTTGAATACCCATTTAGTACTGATGATCGAATGATCTTTAGGTTGGGGTACCAAATACCAAATTTGATTTCTTTTAAATTGATTTAATTCTTCTTGCATTACTATAACCCAATCATTATCTGATAGGGCTTCACCAATTTTAGAAGGTTTAATTTCAAAAATAAATGCAGAAAAGCTAACTTCATTGATTATTTGGTTCCTCATTTTAACACCTTTATTTACATCTCTAATAACTTGATGTAATGGATGATTCTTGTTGTATTTCCAGGCTCTAGGTTCTTCTAATGGTTGAGTTTCTTCTTTGGATTGTTAATTTTCAGGAAGATAAGAAGAATTAGATTGATTTTTTTCCAGATTCATCATTATTTTTAATTCGTCAAATACAACATGAATTCACTCTTTAACAAGACATGTTCGTTTATTGAAAACTTTGTATACTTTACTTCTGTTAGAATATCCTATAAATATTCCTTCATCAGTTTCAAAATCAAATTTTCCAAGATTATCTTTACTATTATTATGAATGAAACACTTATAACTGAAGATGTGTACATAAGCAAGATTTGTCTTCTTTCCTTTGTATAGTTCATATGGTGTCTTTCCAAGCTTTGTTCTGATATGTGCCCTATTTGAGATGTAACATGCTGTCTCCATTGCATCTATCCAGAACACTGGAGAAACGTTCTTTTAATTTAGCATTGCTCTAGACATTTCAGTGACTACTCTGTTCTTTCGTTCTACAACTCTATTTTGTTGAGGTGTTCTTGGAACAGAGAATTTGTGATCAATACCATTTGTATCACAATAATCTCCAAAGGTTTGATTCTCAAATTCTCCATTATGATCTGTCCTGATGCCTACAATAGACATACCTTTCTCCTTTTGCACTTTCTTTGCAAAAACAATAAATTCACTAAAAGTTTCATCCTTTGATGATAGGAAAATAGTCCATGTAAATCTAGAAAAGTCATCAACTATAACTAATGAATATAGATTACTACCAAGACTTTTGACTCTTACTGGTCCAACTAAATCCTTATGTAACAATTAAAGTGGTCTGTTGGTTGTGATCTCATTTTTTATTTCAAAGATGATTTAGTTTGTTTATCCTTTTGACAAGTATCACAAATGAAATTATTTTTGAAACTTATTTAGGCAGACCAAGTACCAAATCCTTTTTGATTAACTTATCTAGTTTGTGCATATTGACATGTGCTAATCTCTTATGCCATAGCCAACTTTCATTTGAGTTACTTGGAAAACAAGTTTCAGAAGCATTTTTATTGATATCAAGAGTATAGAAATGACCTTCCCTTTTTGCTCTGAGTTTTGCTTTGAGAATCTTCTTATCTGATTGTAAATCATTTTTACTTACAATTAGACATTCTTCTGAATCAAATATCACCCAGTTGCCTTTATTTGCGCTTTAACTTACACTTAGTAGATTGTGACATAATCCTTTAACATAAAATATGTCTTTGATTTGTTTACCCTTTTCATTTCTTATTTCGCCAATCCCTTCTATCTTTCCAGATTGATTGCCTCCAAAAGTTACCTATCTACCTTTCTTAGGTTGTAATGTAGTGAAACTTTTGGAATCTCTAGTCATATGTTTGGAGCATCTACAGTCTATATACCATTTATTACCTTTGGATGCTTTAAGACACATATGCAATCAGATAGAATTAAGTCTAAGGTACCCACCTCTTATTGGGTCCTTTTAGATTAGTACAAAATAACTTCTTAATATAAGAGCCTTTAAGAATCCATTTGTAAGTTCTTATTCTTCCTTTCCTTTTATGAATGCATGATGATGTATAGTGTCCTTTTCTATTACAATAATTATTGTAGGAAAGTGGATTTGATGTATGTATGGAATGTTGAAAATAATTCAAATATGTCTTACCTCCTGATTATTTTCTATATTTTCTATTATCTGTGTTTTGGTTCATATTCAATGCTAGATCGATCATTCACAAATTGTTGAGCTTTTAGAAGAAAATTTAACATCTCACTTCCTTTAGTACATTTTTTAAGAGTTTGAGTGAAATCAATGTGTTTATCTTTCAATGAAGAGCAATTTTCACAATCTTTTTTAGAATTTTCTTTAAGTTTTTCTCAAGATTCTTGTTCTTTTTGAGCATAACTAACTCTAGCTACTTTGAAGAATTCAGAATGTAATGCATTATATTTGAAAGTAGTTCATCATACATTGGATCAAAATCAGTTACTTCTTCTTCTATTTCTTGAGCAACTAGACAAATATTGGCTATTTCTTCTTAATCACTTTCTTCATCAGAAGAACTATCTCCCCATACAGTGGAGACAAAAGCTGTCTTCTTGTTGAAGAACTTGCTCTTTCTTTTATCTCTATTCTTCTGGGCTAGTTTTGGACATTTAGATTTGATATGTCCTAGTTTTCGACATTAATAGCAGATGATAGGTTCTTTGCTACTTGTTCCTCCCTTTTGAGGATTTCTGAATCCCTATTTTTTCTTATAGAATTTTCTAAATTGTTTGATTATCAGCCCCATTTCGTTGTCATTGAGATCTTCATCTTCTTATTGAGTTTCTTCTTTTATGTTTAATGCGATGCTTTTCTTTTTCTTGTCGCCAATGTCTTCAAGCTCACGTTTGAACCTTAATTTGCTTTCATATTTAGAGAGACTTCCAAATAGAGAAGTAACTGATCGTATTGATTCACCTTTTACTTTATCTATTATATAACTTTGGCCTCCCATTCTTTAGATAGAATGTTTAATATCTTTCTTACTTGGGTATGTCGAACATATACTTTCCCAAGTGTTGCAAGTTGATTAACAAGGTAAGTATATCTTATTTCAAATTCAACTAATGACTCTCTTAACTTCATTCATAGTAAATCGAATTCCGTAACTAGAGTGTTGATTCGATTTTCTTTTATTCCTGAAGTTCCTTCTTGAGAATTCTCCAAGGCTTGCCATATTTCCTTGGAAGTTGGAAGTGTACAGATTCTGAAATACTCGCTCTGACTCAAAGCACTTTGTATCATCAAAATTGCTTTGCTGTTGATGGTGATAAGTTTCTTGTCATTCTTATCAAATTCTTCAGGTGTCTTGGGTACCTTATGTGAATCTATAATTTTTAATGGTTCATAGTTTCATTTTTCAAACACATCCTAAAGTCCATATTCGGTACCCATGAAAAATACTCTGAATTTTTCTTTCTAGAATGACAAGTGTTCACCACTAAAACCTAGTGGTTTGGTGATATATGCTCCTCAGGAAGAATTCCTTCACCTATGCTTGCCATTAAATCCTTCTTAGGTTGTTATACCTGAACAAGAAGACCTATTCTCTGATACCAAATCTTAGTTTAAGCATTTCACCCAAGAGGGGAATGAATTGGGTGATTTAGATATTTTAAAAATTATAAACGAATTCTGACTAATTAAAAATAGAGATAAGAAAAAAATCACTAAAGTGTACACCGAGAGCTATACTGGTTCGACTACCACTATTTTGACCTACATCCAGTCCCCAGAGATTCTCTGAGAGTTTCACTATACCTCCAAGATTCAGTGGGTTTTCGGCACCTTAGTACACTGCAAGTTCCTTCACTTGGACAATCGAAATCGCTCCCCCTTACACATTGTAATCAAATCCCCTACTCAAGGTTCCATAACCTTAAGTTATCTCAATGATGAATATTGAGTTTTGTATAGAAACACTCTCTCACAAAGGAAATATACAATCACTCAAGTACTGAAAATGAAATACAAGAAACTAAACAAGTACGAATGTGTTGATCATATTTGTGATAGCTCAAGATTGTTGTTTCTCTTTTGTTGAATGTTCCATATTTATAGATGATTTGATGATAGCCGTTTGAAACATTTTCAACTTGTCTGTTAGAGTAGTTAGAATGGCACAACTTCATTTGACCCTTCTTCAAATATGAAAACTAGCCATTGTGGTAGGTGAGCGTCTTGACCATTTCGAGCGTTACGTTTGATTTTCCACTCAATATATGGTCTCTTCATTGTTACCCTGTAAGTATGATTAGAATACGAACACAATGAAGGATTAGTCTTATAGATAACAAATTAATGAACAATTGATCAAAAACAAGATTTTTGATATGTTTACTTGAGTGGTTACTCGAGTAATCTAGCACCATTACTTGAGTAACCCCTCGAGTAACTTCCTTTAGAATAAGCCAAAGAGTAAGTCAACAATTTTTGACCAGATTACTTGGGAAATCCATTGAGTGATTTACTTCACAAAAACTTTTACATACATGGTTACTCGAGTGATCCCTCGAGTAAGTCTCTATTTTCTTCTCTGGTTACTCGAGTGATCTAAAGTTTCAAATTCTTTTCAGATTACTCCAGTAATCCCTTGAGTAATGCCATCCAAATCATGGCCGAGAGAAACTACTTCTTTGCTTACTTGATTACTCAAGTGATCCCTCACATAATGTAATCTTTTCGTTTTAAATTACTCGAGTAATCCTCAAGTAATGTCACTAATTTCTTGGCTGAGAGTTGCTGCTTCATTTCTTCTCTGTTTACTTGAGTTGTCCCTCAAGTAATGCTTCAGTTTCTCTTCTGATTACTTGAGTGATCCCTCGAGTAATGCTATGCAATTTTTGATAGAGAGCTCCTGGAATAATTTCTCACACATTACTTTAGTGATCCCTCGTGTAATGAAGGATCATTACCCGAAGGCTTACTCGGGTAATTTCTTCAAAAATCAAATAGTGTTCCTTTCTCCTGTTCTCTGTCTTTTAGTTCTTTTTTATTACTTGAGTAGCTACTCAAGTAATGGTCTTGCCTTCCACCAAGAACTTTATTCAAACCTTTTGTTTATTATCAAAACCTTTTGTAACATTATTCCAATATTTATTATCATCAAAACATATGGGATCTAACAATGTTGATAGGTTTAAATTAGGAAATTGCTTGTAGGGAAATTATAAAAAAATGAAAATTTAAAATAAAAATAATATCTCTCATTTATGTTGATAGGTTTAAATTAGGAAATTACATTTGGAAAAAATAATAAAAAATTAAAAACAAACATAAAAATAAATGTCTCATTGATGATGAATAGGTTAAGTTAGGAAGTTTTATTAATAGAAAGTGCAAAAATAAAAAAATGAAAATAAAAAAATCTCCCATTGATGGTGATTGGATTAAGTTAGGAAGTTTTATTAACATAAAATAAAAAAAAATTAAAAAAAAGAGGGAGTATTTATGAATAAAATCCTACTTTAAGATTATATATAATGGAGCAAGAGTTGAGAAAGACACAAAAAAATTGGGCAAGCAAAGACATAAAAGAATTGGGAGAGCAACGATAAAAGAAATGAGGAGAGTGAAATCTATTATGCTTCTTTATCTTGTTTTTCCTCATGCCCCCAAGGAAAGCCTATGCTCTTATTGTTGTTGTTACATATGTGATGCTTCAACACCAATGGCTAGAGGAAGAAATGCAATATGATGAGGATTAATTCATTTTCTTATTGTTTTTCATTTTCCTTCTCTCTTCTATTTTCCTTTTCTTATCTTTCTTTAAAAACCCAAGGATAGCTTATACTCTTGTGATGCTTATCATATATACAAGCTTAAGCATCAATAGCTAGAGGGTGAATCCAATATGAAATTTGAATTGATTTGTTTTCATAATATTCTTCATTTTCTCCCTCTTCTATTTTTATTGTTTTGTCTTTATGCCTATGGAAAGTATATGCTCTTATGATAGTTTTCATCTTTGTGAGCCACAACGCTAATTGCTAGAGGGTGCAATCCAATATGATTTAGATTATTTTATCTTGTTTTTCTTTTCCCTTCTTTTTCTCCATATATCTTTTCTCTCTATTCTTTTTTCTTTTCGTTATTTTTTCTATTTAATCTTTTTAGTCTCATGTGATTGAACCACTTATCCCTCTTTCTTTTTTATTTCTTTCACACAACCACCCCAACAATATTTATCCTGCTATCTTCTTGTTGGTATTCCGAGGCTATGCCCAATGATATTTGTGTGTTACTTGGACCATGCAAAAGGCACGCATCCTTCATTCATTGACTTTACATGTGATGGTTTTCTTCCACCACTTATGTTCACTGTTTGGATGTGTATTACCTATTTGTTATTTTCATATCTCCATCTAACATAAGTTTTCTATATAAAAAGGAAAAAGAAAAATGATTGTCACCTATTTTCGTAAATGAAAATAATAAAGAAGAAAGCTTCTCTTTTATCAAATTAAATGAAATTGATTTTAAACGGGATTGTTGTCATGTGAGGTTTTAAGAGCCTCGTCAGGTAAAAATCGAATATTCTTCCATGTGAGATTATGGGAATCTCCTCAAGAATTTCAGTCCAAGAGCCTTCCAAAAACATTTCTTTATTCAATAGAAATAGAACAGTTGTTTTCATAAAAAAAAAATTACCAAAAAAATAAAAAATCATTTTCTTGAATAAATTAAAGAAAAATTTTCCTTAAAAGATATAAACAAAATGACACGCATTTTTACTCCGAACTATGTGCGCTTTGATTCCTCTAAATGGTGCATAGGTCCTAGATTCTCTTCCTAGGTCAAGTCTTATTTTGTAAATAAATATATTTTTCCTTATTTTTTTGTAAATAAATGCTCAGTTTCTATTTATTTTTGTAAATATTCTTTTGTATTGGGGTAATTATAATAAAATTAAAGGCCATATTCATTTTTAAATAATTGACTTAGGGAAACCGTTCTTATGAATGGGTTCTGTGGGATGCCTAACACCTTCTCTACACACAATCGACTCCCAGACCTTATTAGGTTTTCTTTTTCCAAAAAAAAAAAAGATTTTTAAAATTATCTTTTTTAAAATTTTGGTGGTGGCTCTATATTTTCCAAATTTCGGGTGCAACAGTTTGGCAACTCCACTGGGGACGGTTTGAAAGTCAAGCCCATTTAAGTTAAGTGTTTAAAAATAATATGGCCTCATTGTTATTAAAATTATGATTTTTTATTTGTTTTTATTTATTAAATTCTTTATTTATTCATTTATTTATTCTTTTTCTCTATCTATCTTTTGATCTACTTAGCAAATGAGGGTTAGGTAGAACTTAAGCCTACAAGTTGATATGCTTTCCACACATACTAAACACATATACTATTCTCCTCATACATATTTTGGGGCCTATACCCTAGTCTGTGAGTTCCTTAGGTGAGCGGAAGTTTCTAGCATTCTCCCAATGGGCTTTCAGAACTCTCTAATGTTACTATGAAGACTTCATCCTAACTGTTACGCATTTGGTGAAGTTGATCCCTGTGGGATTTTTGGAACCCCCTGAAGGTCAATCTCATCAGATAGGGTCTTTATCTTTATGATGGGGGCAGTAGGAGACCTTTATCTGTAAGAATTAGAACCGCCTTGAAATTGTGACACATATTAGTAGACATAATTGACCTACCCAACTAATTATTACCTGCCTTTCTTATGGTGGATATTCCTCAACCTAGGGTTATTCCTAAAATAAGACACTAGAGGGCATTTATTTATTGTTGACAATATTATTTGTCTTCCATGCATAATCCAGGAGACCCTGAATCAAGTAACTAATTGTCACTTCACCTGAGTATATATCTAGCATCACTTCACATATAGATACATCACAAGGATAGTGTATGTATTAGATAACCAACCTTAGTCTAAGGGTTTATCACTATAAAAGACTATGAGTTCATTGCATCTATCATGTTAGAAAATATCTCAATGACAGATAACTTTTTTATGTCCTATGAGGGATCCTTACATCATTTATTAGTGTTTAGATTCATATATGGGCCATAGACATAATCATCATTTTAAAAACCCTTAGTCGTGTGATGGCCTGGGCCATTCGTAGGCTAATGGGTAATTGATTCTCCCTATGAGGTAATGAATCTTTTAAGGTGGTGGAGTTCTTCTTCTCAATGTTGATCACCCATATCAAAACTTGAAGTGCATGTCATCACTTTTTTAAGTCTCAAAAGGCGCTTTCATTATGGCATGTCAACTTAAACATCATTGAATAAGAAACCAAAGAAGGAGGGAAAATGAGCATGCAAATGAAAGTGAAAAAAATAAAGAATAAAAATAAAAATTCAGTAATATCTTTAGTTAATAATGCTTGCATAGAATATCTTTCCTTAAAAATGACTTCATTTACCCTTATCCAGGTCATGACCCTTCACATATATCCCAGAAATGGTTGTTCTTTATTACTGATGTGAGGCTAAGATTTTTGTCTCTCCTTTCACTTTTTAAGGGAATTATTCTTGATTAGAGGAAATTGTTGAGGGTCTAAAAACTTATTTTGTACAAGTTGCTTGTATAGAGGTGATATCAGACTATGGAAAAGCTTGGTTTTGAAAATGACTTGATCCACCTTAATGAGGCTAGTTTTAAAGGGTGAATTGTTTAACTTGGATGCAATGTGATGATGATTACACAAGCTATGTGAGGATTTGAGCCTATTGATTTGATTTCATTCCATATGTGTATCACTTATCCTTTACCCAATCTAGAACTTGGCATGTATCTTGTTTAAGGTCATATTTGATGTTCATTTGCTTGATATAGAGAGAACCAAGGCATTCATTTGTCATCCTTAATAAAAAGAAAGCCTAATAGCCGCCCTTACATGATAGCCATTTGAGCTTGTGTGATATTCCTTTCCTATCCCTTAGCATGCAGAAACTATAAATATGTTCCTTACCTCTTATTCAAATTTCTTTTCGCTTTCTAAGAGGACTCACTCTTCCTAATTAGAGGAGCATGTATAGACTCTAAATATTGTTAAGGCTATGAGGTGAATCTTGTTGAAAAATGAATAGTTGAGAGAAGAAGAGGAAAGAAGAAAAGAAAAAAAGGTCGCTAGGTTGAAAACCTGTAAGGGCAGCTTAGACAAAAGTTAGAGCATAAAAAAAACAAAAGAAAAATTGTTCGATAAGTTGAAAACCCGTAAGAGCAGCTTAAGCAAAAGTTAGAGCAGAAAAAAAAAAAAGAAAAGGCAAAAATCTCGCTAAATTGAAAACCCGAAAGGGCATCTTAAACAAAAGTTAGAAACAAAAACGAAAAGAAAATAGAAAAAATCAAAAGAAAGATGGGAAGATACTAAGGCAAATATAGAAAGAGCTTCCTTTACTTCTTCTTTTGTTTTAAGGCCTTTAGATTGTACACTTCCCTATTTGGTTCTTACTACTCTTAGTTATCATGAGTATTTACTTGAGTCCTTAGATATGATTCATCTTCTACTTACCTATTATTCAGGGTACTTTTTTTTCTAAGAGCACAAAATGTTCTTGGTTAGGCAAGTATGTGCATATTCCTACAATTTTTAAGGTCATCAAGGTAATCTAGTTGTAAGGCTACTCTGTTTTAGATATTTTAAAAAAAGAAAAAGAGAAAAAAGAAAAGAAAAGAGTCTAACTAAGTTGAAAACTTGAAAGGGAAACTTAGGTAAAAGTTATATCACCAAAAAAGAAAAGAAAATAGAAAAAAATAAAAAGAAAGGTGGGCAAGTACTAAGGGAAACATTAAAAGAGCTTCTTTTAGTTATTCTTTTACTTTAAGGCCTTTAGAATGTACACTTGCTTGACTCAATGTTTGACTCTTATTTCCCTTAGTTATCACGACTACCTACTTCAGTTTTTAGATATCCTTTATTTTTTTCTCAAGATCCCTTTTGTTTCTAGGAGCACCCTATCTTCTTGGTTAGGGGAGTATGTGTACATCCCAATAAATTTTGAGGTCGTTAGGGTAATCTGGTTGTAAGGCTGCTTTCTTGTGAATATTTTAAAATTCTGAAAAGTGGCTAAAAATAATGAAAATCAAAAGAAATAGTTGTAAGGCTGCTTTCTTTTGGATATTTTTAGGTTTTATGAGTTATGCTTAAAGGTCTTTGTTAGAACCGGCTGACACCAAAGAGGGGGTGAATTGGGTGTAAGATAAAAACCTAAGAGATTCTAAAATTCTCTTCGCATCTTAGTGGAAGCAATAAATATGAAAGTAATGAATCTGAAATCAACAGTTAATATATGCTGGAAATATGAGAGTTTAAGGAAGAAAGTATGTAAACTGTGATTTATCCTAGTTCGGTCTAATCTGTGATGACCTATGTCTAGTCCCTAGGCTCCTCCTGAGATTTTCAAATCCACTATCTTCTTGTTTAATCTAGACACAAGAATAGCCTTGACAACTCACAAGTTTAGTCGGGCACTTGTGAAAGCCTTTTACAAATCTTTCACAGAGTTACTCCCCCTTACACATCATAAGGTTACAACTGAGTTACTCCTACTTACACACCGTAAGGATTCAACCTTGATGATGAAAGATTACAATCAATCTTCTCTCTCATAAGTGAATAGATGAATACTGAAGTACAATACAATCAATAACTCTCTCAAATATACATATATAGAAAACAGATAAGAACATAGAGTGTTTGGGTAGAGATGGATTGCTTATGATATGAGCATGTTTGTGTCCTTGTGTTCTCATTGGTATTGTTGTTCTCTACCTGAATCTCTTATATTTATGTTGATGAAGATTGATGACTGTTTGAGCATTTTAACATATCCGTTGGAGTGCGGCTACTTCTTTTGTTCGTTTGCTTGAGTTTGAAAAACTAGCCATTAGAACGTTGGACTCTCCGCTTCCGTAAATCAACTTTCATCTCTTTGCATTATCTCTTCATTGTATTCCTGTAGAAACACATTAAACACTAATATAATGAAGTGTAAGAGTGATTGGAAGCAAGAAGAGTAAGTTTCATAATTAATCCCATGATTTTTGAAAGCTTCAGTATGTTATTCTGTTCTCCTGTGAAGCATTACTCTATTGGTCACTCAAGTAAGCTTGGGGTCATTACTCAAGTGATCCCTCGAGTAACGCTTTTTTTTCATTCCATGTTACTCGAGTGCTCCCTTGAGTAATGTCACTCATTTCTTGGCCGAGAGCTATAGGATGATTTCTTCTCTGATTACTCGAGTGGCCCCTCGAGTAATGTCTCAAATAACTCTACAGATTACTCGAGTGATCGCTTCAAGCACAACGATTTGTAAACGACCGATTTGGAATTGGATATGATCCAAAATCAGATAGAAGGAAAGGTATAAAGAAAGTAGGAGGTAAGTCATATTTGAATTATTTCCAGCATTCTGTGCATACATCAAATCCTTTTGCATTTTGTAATTACTGTAATAGAAAAGGTCATTATACCTCATCATGCATTTATAAGAAGAAAGGAATGATACGAACCTACAAATGGGTACCTAAAGGAACATATGTTTCGAAGATTTCCTGTACTAACCCAAAAGGACCCAAAAAGAAGTGGGTACCTAAGACTTAATCGTATTTAATTGCAGATATGTCTCAAAGCATCCAAAAACAACAAGTGGTACATAGACATGGATGCTCTAGACATATTGTTAGAGCAAGCGGTTCACCCAAGAGGGGGGGTGAATTGGGTGGTCTTAAAAATTTCGTTGCAAATATAAAATGTGACGTTGAAATTAAAACATGAAAGAGTAAGGAGAAATATCACCGAAGTGTACACCGGGAGTTATACTGGTTCAGCCACAACCACTTTGACCTACGTCCAGTCCTCAGAGCTTCTCTGAGAGTTTTACTATAACTTCCAAGATTCAGTGGGTTCTTGTCACCTCAGTACAAGCAAGTTCCTACACCTGAACACTCGCTCCCCCTTACAAGTTGTAATTCAATCCCAACTCAAGGTTCCACAACCTTAAGTTACCTCAATAACAAATATTGAGTTTGAATGAAATATCTCTCTTACAGAGTAAATAAGAATCACTGAAGCATAGAATCACAAGTACAATAGAAAACAGAGTAATGAACTTGATGATACGTTCATAAGTGTGTTCTTGTGTTTCTCTCTGTTCATATGTTCCCATATATATAGATACGTTGGTAATGATTGCTAGAACATATTTCTTCATGTCCGTTGGAGCGTGCGCAGCCACTATTGACTTTTCCAGTTTTTGAAAAACATACGTTTCGGTAGGTGATGGTCGGTGACATTTGAGCGTTGCTTTTGACTTTCCTTATTTGGTGAGATCTCTTTATTGTTTATCTGTTGAAATGCTAAGAATACTAATATAATGAAAGGTTAATCAAATAGGAAACAAAATAATGACCGTTGAAATGATTTCAAACTTTCTGGGTTTGCTTACTCGAGTAGCTACTCGAGTATCACATGAAGTTTACTCGAGTATTTACTCGAGTATCATCGGAAAATCTTAAATTAACTTCAAGTCAATGAACAAATATAAGAATACTCGGGTAGTGCATGGAATAACCAATTTTCAAACCTTTGAAAATATCTGTTTACTCGGGTACCTACTCGAGTAATGCACTCATAACTTTATGAGTTACTCGGGTACCAACTCCAGTAAACCTTCAAATAAACTTGTGGTTACTCGATGCTCTACTCCAGTAATGTTGGCAGGATTTCAAGGCCGAGAGAACTTACCTTGTTACTCGGGTATGGACTCGAGTAATGCACTTATTTTTGCATAGGTTACTCGGGTACCACCTCGAGTAAATGTACTTTTTGTGCATGACTTACCCTGGTAATGACTTGAAGTTTACCTTGGAAATATTTCTGCATACTCGGGTACTTACTCGAGGAATTCACTTAAAATAGAACATTAAACACTTGCATAGTAGAGTAAGGACTCGAGGAAAATGAGATAAAAAGAAATCACGTTAATTGGGTACCACCTTCAAGTTTTTACTTACTTCAGTGCGTTACTCGAGTAGCTCCTCGAGTAACATTGGTAGTAGTACAAAGTGCCGAGAGCTCCACATTTTCAGAAACAGAGTTACTCGAGTAGCTACTCGAGTATCATTGGCAACTTGAAACCAACTGGAAGTTTTTCACATGGTTACTCGAGTAACGCCTCGAGTAACATTGGCAGGCCGAGAGCAACTCCAAGTTTTTACTTGGTTACTCGAGTCGCTCCTCGAGTAACATTGGCAGGTCGAGAGCAACTTGAAAATACTTACACTATTACTCGAGTAACTACTCGAGTAACATTGGCAAGTTACTGGAAGGTGCCTTTGGTTACTTCAAGTTTTGTCTCATTACTCGAGTAGGTACTCGAGTAATGCCTTAGAAAACTTGCTTCTGATCAAGTTCCCCAGCATTTTCTCTTGGCCTTTCTTCATTACTCCAATGCTAACTTCAAGTGATGCTTATCCCTGTTATTCTTTTGTTCAAACTTGTTTATTAATCATTTCCTTTTCAAACCATTCTTTTGTTATCATCAAAACATGAGATCTAATACATATGACCGGTGATTTTGAAAGTTTTACTAAATTGCAACCTAAAAAAGGTGGAAAGGTAAAGTTTGGAGGAAATCAAACCGGAAGGATAGCAGGAATTAGTGAAATCAAAAATGACAAAGGCATACAAGTCAAAGACGTATACTATGTCGAAGGATTGTGCCACAACTTGCTGAGTATAAGTCAAAGTGTAGACAAGAACAACTGGGTAATATTTGACTTAGAGGAATGTCTAATTATCAACAAGAATGACTTACTACTTGATACGAAGAACATCAAGGCTAAGCTCAGAGCCAAAAGGGAAGGCAATTGTTATACTCTAGATATTAGTAGAAATAAATTTGAAAATTGTTTTATGAGTAATCCAATGAAAGTTGGCTATGGCATAAGAGATTGGCTCATGTCAATATGCATCAATTAGGCAAACTACTCAAAAAGGATTTAGTTCTTGGATTACCCAAAGTAAATTTCAAAAATGACTTGATTTGTGATGCATGTCAAAAGGTAAACAAACTAAATCATGTTTCAAATTGAAAAATGAGATTTCAACAAATAAACCACTACAATTATTGCATATGTATTTAGTTGGCCCAGCAACAGTAAAGAGTCTTGGTGGCAACTTATATTCATTGGTCATTGTTGATGACTTCTCCAGATTTACATGGGTTATTTTTCTATCGTCAAAAGATGAGATCTTTGAAGAATTTATTGTTTTTGCCAAGAAAGTGCAAAATGAGAAAGGTATGTCCATTACAAGTATTAGGACCGATCATGGTGGAGAATTTGAAAATCAAGCCTTTGAAGAATATTGTGACACTAATGGCATTTATCACAATTTCTCTGCTCCAAGGACACCTCAACAAAATGGAGTCGTGGAACGTAAAAATAGAGTGCTCACTGAAATGGCTAGAACAATGTTAAATGAAAAGAATGTGTCTCAAGTCTTCTAGGCTGATGCTATGAGTATAGCATGCTATATTTCAAATTGAGCCTATATTAGAACAAAACTTGGAAAGACACCATACGAGCTGTACAAAGGAAGGAAGCCAAACATTGCTCATCTACACATCTTCGGTTGTAAGTGTTTTATTCATAATAATGGTAAAGATAACTTAGGAAAATTTGATTCTAAATTTGATGAAGGAATTTTCCTAGGAATTCTAATCGAAGTAAAGCATATAGAGTTTTCAACAAAAGAACATGTGTTGTTGAAGAATCAATTCATACTGTATTTGATGAATTTGAATCCTCTGACAAAACCATTGATAAAGAGCAGGAAGTTGTTTTAAATCAAGAAAATGGTCAATCTATTTCTAAATCTCTTATTCCAGCAGTTGATGAAACCAAGGAAGAAGAGCAATCACTAGGACAAGCTAGAGCCTGGAAATACAATAAAAGTCATCCCTTAGATCAAGTCATAGGAGATGTGAATGAAAGGATCAAAACTAGAAATAGAATTTTTAGTGAAGTAAGTTTTTCTGCATTCATTTCTGAGATTGAACCTTTTAACATTGATGAAGCCTTATCAGACAATGATTGGGTTATAGCAATGCAAGAAGAGCTAAATCAATTTGAAAGAAATCAAGTTTGGGATTTGGTACTCCGACCCAAGGATCATCCGATCATTGGCACTGAATGGGTATTCAAAAAAAAACTCGATGAATATGCAATTATTGTCAGAAACAAGGCAAGATTGGTGGCCAAAGGCTATAATCAGGAAGAAGGAATTGATTATGAGGAAACGTATGCTCCAGTAGCTAGATTGGATGCAATACGTGTACTCTTAGCCTTTGCATGCATCAAAGCATTCAAACTCTATCAAATGGATGTAAATAGTGCATTTCTAAATGGCTACATCATGGAAGAAGTATACGTAGAACAACCTCCAGGTTTTGAAGATGTAACTAAACCTGACCATGTTTTCAAACTCAAAAAGGTTTTATATGGTTTAAAACAAGCTCCTAGAGCATGGTACGAAAGGCTCAGTAAATTTCTTATTGATCAAGGTTTTGTATAAGGAAAAGTTGATACAACACTTTTTACAAAACGAAAACGTGATGATATTTTAATTGTTCAAATATATGTAGATGATATTGTTTTTGGTGCTACTAATGAATCTCTGTGTAAGGAATTTTCTGAGATAATGCAGGGAGCTTTTGAGATGTCAATGATGGGAGAATTGAATTTCTTTCTTGGTTTGCAAATCAAACAAAGAAAGAATGGAATCTTCATATCTCAAACAAAGTATTTAAAAGAGTTATTGAAGAAGTATGGAATGGATGAAGCAAATGGAACGGACACACCTATGAGCTCAACTACGTTGCTTGATGTTGATGTCAAAGGGAAAGACTACAATCACAAAATATAGAGGAATGATTGGATCATTACTCTATCTCATGACAAGCAGACCAGACATCCAATTCAGTGTTGGCATATGTGCAAGATATCAATCAGCACCAAAGGAATCACATGCTGAAACTGTCAAACGAATCTTTAGATACCTCACTGACACACCAGAATTGGGTCTGTGGTATCCCAAAGAAAGAAATGAATATCTAGTTGCATATTCAAATTCAGGTCATGGAGGATACAAAACAGACAGAAAGAGCACCAGCGGACAAGGTCAATTTCTTGGAGGATCTCTTATATCATGGTTCAGCAAGAAATAAAATACAGTGTCTCTTTCATCAACGGAAGACGAATATGTTGCAGTCTCAAGTTGTTGTGCACAAGTGATATGGTTAAAACAACAACTTCAAGATCTTGGTATTTATCTCAAAGAAATACCAATCTATTGTGACAATACCAGTACAATATGCTTGGCAAAGAATCCAGTTCAACATTCTAGAACCAAGCATATCGATATCAGACATCACTTCATCAGAGATCATGTCCAAAAGAAAGATGTGAAAGTGATATTCATTCCTACTCATCTTCAACTACCTGACATCTTCACCAAACCTCTTGCAAAATAACAATTTCTATACATTAGAAGAGAATTGGGAATAGTAAATCCCAATGAATTGTAAGTTATTTCAGTTTCTCATAATGTTAGATAAAGATATTTGATAATGTTTTGATGATTACTAATTTAAGCATCGGAGTATGTAGAAACTTGTTTTACAGGAAGATTGAAACTTTGTTTTGAGAAATAAAAATAGAGGTTATCAGAGGACTCCATTACTAGAGTGCCAACTTCAAGTAATGTCTAACAATGCAGCATTACCCGAGGGACAACTTGAAGTAAAAGAGCACATTACTCGAGTAAGTATTCAAGTAATCGTCTTCCAAAACTAGAAGTAAAGTCTCAAGTCACCTGAAATTTAAATCAAACAGTTTATTTGGTGAGAAATAAACAGTTAAAAGTAGAAAAGACAGGTTACCCAAAGGAAACCTTGAGTAAACTTGAAGGTTACTCGAGTAAGGCCTTGAGTAACTGTAGGTCCAGATCACAAACTCGATGAGAATCAACTCAAATCTATTCTTAAATGGTTATCAAATGATCGAGGGAACATACATGGATAATTACAATATTATTCATGCCAGATACGCAATTTAAATGAATTATTTTAGAAATTTTCTATATGATCACTCGAGTAAACATGATATTTACTCGAGTAAGGCCTCGAGTAACGTCGGGTTCTAGGTCTTTATCTGTCGTAAACTTGGTCATTTCCACAAAATCTCCTTGAGTAAATCACCCAGTCCTCTCACAGAAAGTTTTCACAATCTCTTCCTTACTTGATTTCCGTCAAAACCAATCAAATCTGAGCTCCAAAAACTTCCTATTCTGTTCAGATTCTACTTGCCCTTATTGCAACTTTTCACTCTGTTTTTCTGATATTTCAAGTTTCTCTGAATCAAAATGGTTAGAACCACAAATCTTACTCCTACAAACTCTTCTGGATCTCCACAACTTACTGATCCTCTTTCTTCTCCTCCCAGAAAGAGACAAAAACTCACTCCTAGATCAAAAGCCAAAGTCCAACCGAAACTAAAGGAGAGAGGAGTTGTTATCAAAGAGCCAGTGGTCACAAGGGCTCAATCAAAGAAGAGCACCTCTACTGGGAGAGGCAAAAGTGCCAAGTCTTCTTCTCCTCCACTTTCTGATTCTTCCACTCCCTCCTTCACTCCAAAACCCTCCAAAAAACCCAAGTATGATGTAAATGTGGCTAAGGCAATGGCTGGAATTCTTGATCAACTAGAGAAGGGGCAATCATCCAAGAAGTCAGAATTGCTAGAAGAGGAGATCACTAAACTTCCAAAGGGGTTCAATGTCAACAAACTGGAGGAATCTCAGAAGTATCTCACATAATTTTCAAGAAGAAAAGTGTAACCCCCTGCCTTAAATAGCGTAATTATAATTCGATATTACGTAATTAAATTGGTTTAGAGACCGTCGAATAGTTCAAAACTCATTTAGAACTCCCTGTGAAGTAGGGACTTTATAAAATTTTCAAAACTTCTTTCCTATTCCGGTCTCAAGTTCAATTATCGAATATAATCACCTGTGCAGTTAATTCACATTCATTCATATCAGAATATCTAATAGCAATCCCGGCAACCCCCAGGTTCCATTCATACACAAAAAGGGTTTACAACCTCCATATAGGGGACTACACAACTACGTTCAACTATTCTTTACAACCAACATAATATACAGACACCCTGTCCAACAAGTTTAACCAACATAACCAAAATAAATGTCCCTACAGGATTCTAACCGCTCCGGGTCGTACGCTTCTCCTTAGAGCCACTCGCCCTGTCTGAAAGGTTAGTTAAAGGAAAGAATGAGATTCAAGAGAATCCCAGTAGTAACAAAACATTTATACCACACATAAGCACACAACATGTAAGCAAATCATCATACAGCAGCAGCACCACAAATCACACTCCACCCTCATCCCCTTTCTCCGCCGGGAAGGCACACCGCCTAACCCGAACCGTTGTTAGCTACTCAGGGACTATTGGCGTGGCAGTGCATACATATAGCCTTATAGCCCATACAGCTATTCGGCTTTCACAAATGGCCCGTCGGCCTCCACAAATAGCCTTTCGGCTCATATAATCACATATATCACACCTCATCCTCATCCCCTTTCTCCGCCGGGAAGGCACACCGTCCTAACCCGAACCGTTATTAGCTACTCAGGGACTATTGGAATGACAGTGCTAACACAAATCCACAGATGTCGCAGCATACGAATTCATTACAAATCAACGATATAACACACATACAATGCATCATATATGGTACAAAAGAAAAGTCACTACCTCGTTCCTTTCTGACGTTCGCTGGCGTAGTTGGCTCACGAGGGTGGCAAATATCGAATCCTACAATTCCAAATGCACTATTTAGACACTTCCATAGTGTTACTTAGGGTTATATGAGTCTATAATGAAAATTTACAAAAATACCCCCGGGGACCCGGCCTGGGCCCGCCATACCCGGACCGGTTGCATTTTTCTCGAAATTCTAATATGGGCTATCCTAACATATTTTCGCCCAAGGAATCCATTTCCGGACTCGGAATTATCAAATTCAATGTTAAATTACGAAATTGCCCTTGGCAGCCCTACTTTTAGGGTTTTAGGGGTGTTTCCGTAATTATGCTTTCTCGGGCTTTTTTGAAAAAGTGCCCAACTGTAACCCCACCTATTTTCGGCCACTGAATCCAATGGAATCATCAAATCATTGAAAATCCAACTCTAAGACCCATTTACACCCTTGGCCGAAATATACATGTTCTCCGGGAAAAATTGGGGTTTTACGATTTCGGCTCCGTAAACGCGTTCCTTTCTACTCCTAACCACTTTATTAACCATTACATTAGGTTACAACTAACATTAAGACCCAATTTGGGCAGCATAACCCCTAGGCCACCTCATTTCCAAACTTTAAAACCAATGGCAATCCGGCGAAATTTCACCGATTGAATTGCCCACAGCAGCCAGAATAAGCAATATAGGAAAGTTTGGAAGTTACCTCAAGCTCCCACTAGCTTTTCCCAAATTTGGCTGAACCCTAGCCTCTTTAAAACACCAAGTTTTGAGCTTCACAACCTTAAAGAATAAAGAGGAGTGGCTTAGAGTCGGAGTTATACGCGTTAGGAGCTAGATCGTCGGAGAAATCGGCTTACCTTACGAGATTTCTTCCTCTTTTTCTCTCTTTTCTCCAAGCTCTCTCCACGTTTTTTTTTCTTGCTTCAGCTGCTGTGTGCGACAGAAATGAGCTGAGGAAGATGATAACATATGTAATTCCATGCTGACATCATCTTTTAATGAGATGATGTCATAATTCCCATTTTCGGATTTTCTGGCAGATTTTCTGCCCAAACTTTGAAAAATCATAACTAATTCTAGAAAAATCGAAATGAGGTGATTCCAAAGCCAAATGAAAGATATTTAAGTCCTCTTCATAGGAAAAATATTGGCCATTGATGAAAATCACCACAAAATTCCAGAATTACATAAAACTCATCACTGCCCCAAAACAGAGTTCAGTTTCCATCCCAAACTTTGGACAGTTATATCTCCTGGTTCACAAAACGAAATGGAACAAATTATATGTCCATTTTGAAGCTTGAGATGTGAACTATAAGACTGGAAAATTTCATAATTTTTAGATACCATTTGGTCATTGAAAACGTTCACACAAACGGACTGCCCAGAATAGAATTTCACTGGACAGAATTTTAGATTTTGCATCTTTGCTTCCATTGGTTCCATTTTCATACCAAACATCATTCCCACATAAATTTTCACAAGGAATCCATTGGAATCATTAAAATATCCAAATTCCCATCACACATTCTTCAAAAGTGTTTATTCAACAATAATTACATCCACTTTTGAAGTCATTAGCCCTTAATCACTTTTTGGGATATTACAAAAAGTCTGCAAAACTCACTGTGTGGATCTGAAAGTACTTCAGGAGGTATTGAAGTATGATCTAAGTCCCTTTCTTGAACCTTTTATACCTTGGCTATCAATTAGACTTCATTTTTGCACAAAAGTAGTGACTCATTTTTACTACAATTTAGAAATCCTAGATGAACCTAATACGACTTCTACAGAGGAAGAAATGACCACTACTGTTAGAGGCTAGAAAATCCTTATCTCACCCTCTAAGATCAATGTTTGGTTAGGAATAGAAAACCCTCCAGATGACATCTACTCCAAACTTGAACCAAACCAAATGTTTACTGTTCTTAGACCTGGTGAGCTTGTGGGTCCTCTTAACTTCAATCCTAGTGACATGTGAGATCATCACAGGGTTCTATGGTATATTTACTCTAGATCCCTTGTGAACAAGGCCAATAACTATACCCATTTCTCTGACTAAGACTATAGGTAATTTGCTTCTTTACTCCTGAAGGAACAAAAGGATCTGGGGGAATACATTTTTTCTGAGATGAAGAGGTACAGGATAGATGGGAAAGCCACTACTTCTATGCCATATCCTCAAATTATTTCGCTTATACTGAAGAAAAATAAGATATTGTACTTGGAGAGTAGAGAGCACATTGAGAGGGTTTCTCCAATTGGAAGAAACTAGATTGGGAAGCTAAATATTGAAATTCCTCTCAAGGGTTCTTTGGAATGTGGTTCTAAGAAGAAGAAGAAGACTGAGACTGAAACGAGTAAAATGGATGATACTCAGTTTTTTACTTCAGCTGGCACTACCACTTTACCCTCTTTCCTCAATGCCACACTTCAACACTTCATGGAAAATATGCTCAAGGGATTTCATATAGACATCACCAACACCAATGCTAAGTTGATAACTCACATGAATGACAAGATGGCTGAGTTGGTTGAGAGGATGGATAAAAGATATGAGGAGTTGTTAGCTTAGCAATGTGCCCAGGGTGAGACCCTCAAGTTGATTGTGGCAAGATTGGACTTTATGGGTTTTGGACTTTCTGCTGGTCCATTATCATCTGCACCTGAGGCTTCTTCACCTCCAGAGAATATCCCCTCTGAGGTTTATCATACTGAGGTTGAGCCAACTATCCCTGAGATATCCTTTCCCAAACCTCCAGTTTCTAGTCTACTTAAACCAAGACCCTCTGTACTTAAATTCCCCATCATTCTTCCTAGAGACATCCTATGCTCAGTGGATGATCCTAAAACCAATGAAACTATTCACATCACCATTGAGGATTCACCACCCAGAGCACAGCCACAACCCATACCTTCACCTATTCCTTCCCCTACTCATACTGAGGAAATCTCTCCCTTATCCTCTGATCATCATGTTAGATCTCATGTTTTGATGATAACAAAAGTATGGTATGGAAAAGAATTGATTAATAAATGAGTTTGAACAAACTAATAACAGGGATAAGCTTCACTTGAAGTAAGCATTGGAGTAATGAGTAAAGACCTAGAGAAAATGCTGAGACACTTAAGCAGGAGCAATTTCTCTAAGGCATTAC
Source organism: Inga leiocalycina (assembly GCA_963242795.1). NCBI lineage: Eukaryota > Viridiplantae > Streptophyta > Magnoliopsida > Fabales > Fabaceae > Inga > Inga leiocalycina. Next base: position 33,321,109 of record OY725328.1, read on the forward strand.
TCGAGTACGTACTCGAGTACTGAGACAAAACTTGAAGTAACCAGAGGCACCTTCCAGTAACCTGCCAATGTTACTCGAGTAAGTACTCAAGTAATAGTGTAAGTATTTTCAAGTTGCTCTCGGCCTGCCAATGATACTCGAGTAACCAGGTAAAAACTTGAAGTTGCTCTCGGCCTTCCAACGTTACTCGAGTAGGTACTCGAGTAACCATGTGAAAATTTTCAAGTTGCTCTCGGCCTGCCAATATTACTCGAGTAGGTACTCGAGTTACTCTGTTTCATAAAATATGATGCTCTCGGCACTTTGTACTACTACTAATGTTACTTAAGTAGCTACTCGAGTAACGCACTGAAGTAAGTGAAAACTTGAAGGTAGTACCCGATTAATTTGATATAATTTTATCTTATTTTCCTCGAGTCATTACTCTAGTATGCAAGTATTTAATGTTCTATTCTAAGTGGATTCCTCGAGTAGGTACCCGAGCATGCAGAGTTATTTTCAAGGAAAACCTAAAGTCATTACCCGAGTAAGTTATGCACAAAAAGTAAGTTTACTCGAGTAGGTACTCGAGTAACAAGGTAATCTAACTTGATCTACTCTTGGCCTTGAAATCCTACCAACATTACTGGAGTAAAGCATCAAGTAACCAAAAGTTTATTTGAAGGTTTACTCGTTGGTACCCGAGTAACTCATAAAGTTGTGAGTGTATTACTCGAGTAGGTACCCGAGTAAACATACATTTTCAAAGGTTTGAAAATGGGTTATTCCATGCACTACCCGAGTAATATTATATTTGTCTGTTGACTTGCAGTTGATCAAAATTTTCCCGATGATACTCGAGTAAGTACTCGAGTAAACTTCAAGGAATACTCGAGTAGCTACTCGAGTAAGCAAACCTAGAAATCCAGAAATCATTCAAACGTTCATTGATTTGTTTCCTATATGATTAATCTTTCATTGTATTAGTATTCTTAGCCTATCTACAGATGAACAATGAAGAAATCATATCAAGTAATGGAAGTCAAATGAAACGTTCAAATGCCAACCACCGCCAACAGATATTTTTCAAAAACTGAAAAGTCAATAGTGGCTGCGCACTCTCCAACGGACGAAAGGAAAATGTTCCAACGGTCTTCACCAACATATCTATATATATGGGAAAATCCAAACAGAGATGGTACAACAAGAATACACAAAAACGTATCATCAAGTTCATTGCTCTGTTTTCACGTTGTAATTATATTTCTATGCTTCAGTGATTCTTATTCACTCTGTAAGAGAGATATTTCATTCAAACTCAATATTTGTTGTTGAGATAACTTAAGGTTGTGGAACCTTGAGTTGGGATTCGATTACAACTTGTAAGGGGGAGCGAGTGTCCAGGCGAAGGAACTTGCTTGTACTGAGGTGCCAAGAACCCACTGAATCTTGGAAGTTATAGTGAAACTCTCAGAGAAGCTCTGAGGACTGGACGTAGGTCAAAGTGGTTGTGACCGAACCAGTATAACTCCCGGTGTACACTTCGGTGATATTTCTCCTTACTCCTTACCGTTTTAATTTCACTGTTAAAGTTTTACATTTTCGACGAAATTTTAGGTATCACCAAATTCACCCCCTCTTGGGTGAAACACTCGCTCTAACACATCATACTCTAGGTGCCACTGAAGAGGTTGAGACCACCTCTATTGTTGCATATCAGTCACCTCCAGTTCCTCTAAGAGATGACATTCATATCCCTCCACTAAATCTACCTAAACCAGAATCTTCTAGCTCCACTTCTGACTCTTCTAGTTCAGATGGCTTCTTGGTCCTTCCTGTCAAGCCCATATCTGTAGTCAAGCCTTCTAATCCTCCACTTGATTGATGAAGACAAAAAGGGGGAGAAGAGCTTGAGTGATTTTGTGGAGTTTCTGAGTTTCTTTTATTTTGGGAATATGGATGTACATGGGATTTAGGGAGTTTTTTCATACTTGTAATGCAACTCTAAGTTAAATGCAAGCATCTTTAAGTTTTAATTTCAATTTAAGTCTATTTAAGTTTTTGTTATAATACATTATGGGACTAATGAGTTTGTTATGTATGCAAGGTTAATATGTTATGTTTTCAAAATTTTTCCAAAACACTTTGAATTGACACTTAATAAGTTTTTTCAAAAAGGCTTTCAAAATTACCATTGATTTAAAAAAGTGTTTACTTGAGAACTCAATTTCAAAAACTTTGTTCAAAATCACCAAGTTTTGTCATCATAAATAAGGGGGAGAATGTTAGATCTCACATGTTTTGATGATAACAAAGATTGGTATGAAAAAGATTTGATAAACAAACAAGTTTGAACAAAGTAATAACAGGGCAAATCATCACTTGAAGTAAATACTGGAGTAATGAAGAAAGGCCAAGAGAAAAGGCTGAGAAACTTCATAACCGGCAATGTTTCTAAAGGGTTACTCGAGTAAGTACTCGAGTAATGAGACAGAAACTTGAAGTAACCAGAGTCAATCTTCAAATAACCTGCCAACGTTACTCGAGTAAGTACTCGAGTAATAAGGTAAAAGACTTCCAGTTGCTCTCGGCCTGCCAACGTTACTCGAGTAGCTACTCGAGTAACCAGGTAAATCACTTGGACTTGCTCTCGGCCTGCCAATGTTACTCGAGTGAGTACTCGAGTAAGCAGGTAAATCACTTCCAGTTGCTCTCGGCCTACTAATGTTACTTGAGTCTGTACTCGAGTCCCCTGCTTTAAGAAAAATGTTGCTCTCAGCATTTTCAATCCTGCCAATGTTACTCAAGGAGCTACTCGAGTAACCCACTGTGGTAAGCAAAACTTGAAGGTAATACTCGATTAAGTTGATATGCTTTTATCACACTTCACTCGAGGCACTACTCAAGTACGCAGGTATTCAATTATTCCTTATCAAATATTGGAATTAGATTACTCGAGTAAGTAATCGAGTAATCAGCAGATTTATTTACAAAGCACTTGAAGTATCTACCCGAGTAAGCTAAGCAAAAAATTTATGTTTACTCGAGTAACATGGTAAGCAAACTTGAAGTGCTCTCAGCCTTGAAATCCTGCCAACATTACTAAAGTAAAGCATCGAGTAAACTAGAGTTTATTTTAGAGATTACTTGAGTAGCTACTCTAGTAACCTATGAGGAAAAGTGTACCATACCCGAGTAAGTACACTAGTAAACAGGTATTTCCAAGGATTGTAAATTTGTTTACTTCATGCACTACTCGAGTTAAGTGATGTTCATTCATTAACTTGCTATCATTACTCTCACAATGATACTCGAGTAAGTACTCGAGTAAACTTAATGAATACTTGAGTAACTACTCGAGTATGCAAGTCCAGAAATTTAGAAATCATTCCAACGTTCATTGATTTGTTTCCTGTGTGATTAACCCTTCATTGGATTAGTATTCTTAGCATATTCACAGATAAACAATGAAGAGATCTTACCAAATAAGGAAAGTCAAATGCAACATTCAAACGCTACCTACTACCACCTACTGCAAACGGATATTTTTTTTAAATACTGGAAAAGTCAACTGTGGCTGCGCACACTCTAATGGGCGAGAAGAAAATGTTCCAACGGTCATTACCAACACATCTATATATATGGGAACATCCAAACAGAGTAAAAAAAACAAGAACACACACACGAACGCATTATCAAGTTCACGTTCAATACTATGTTTTACATAACTTGTAAGTCTGTACTTCAGTGATTCTTATTCACTCTGTGAGAGAGAGATATCAATCAAACTCAATATTTGTTATTGAGGTAACTTAAGGTTGTGGAACCTTGAGTTGGGATTGGATTACAACTTGTAAGGGGGAGTGAGTGTCCAGGCGAAGGAACTTGCTTATACTGAGGTGCCAAGAACCCACTGAATCTTGGAAGTTATAGTGAAACTCTCAGAGATATTCTAAGGACTAGACGTAGGTCAAAGTGGTTGTGGCCGAACCAGTATAACTCCCGGTGTATACTTCGGTGATATTTGTCCTTACTCTTTACTGCATTATATTCACCATCAAGTTTTTATATTTGCAACAAAATTTTTAGTATCACCCAATTCACCCCCCTCTTGGGTGAAATGCTTGCTCTAACATATGTGATATATCATTGATTTGTGATAAATTCGTATGCTGCGACATTTATGGATATGTGTAAACACCGCCATGCCAATAGTCCCTGAGTCGCTAAAAACAGTTCGGGTTAGGACGGTGTGCCTTCCCGGCGGTAAAAGGGGATGAAGATGGGGTGTGATATATGTGATTATGTGAAAAGCTGAAAGGCTGTTTGTGAAGGCCGATGGGCCAATTGTGAAAGCCGGATAACTGTTTGAGCTATAAGGCTATGTGTAAGCACTACCACGCCAACAGCCCCCTGAGTTGCTAACAACAGTTCGGGTTAGGACGGTGTGCCTTCCCGGCGGTAAAAGGTGATGAGGGTGGAGTGTGATTTGTGCTGTAGCTGCTATATGATGATTGCTTACATGCTATGTGCTTATGTGTGGTATGAATATTTTGTTACTACTGGGATTCTCTTGAATCTCATTCTTTCCTTTGACTAACCTTTCAGACAGGGCGAGTGGCTCTAAGGAGAAGCGAATGACCCAGAGTGGTTAGAACTCTATAGGGACATTTAGTTCAGGCCATGTTGGTAATTCATTTTGGATAGGGGATTACTGTATGACGTTTTTGAGTTGTAAATAGTTTTGAACATCTGGTATTGTAATTCCCTAATCAAAATATGAAACCCTCTAGATATATATATAGATGAACCCGAGAGTTACCAGGATTTATGTTATAAACTCTGATATGTATGAATGGGAACTAACTGCACAGGTGATTATATTCGAATATTCAAAATTGAGACCTGGATGGGAAAAAGTTTTGAAGAATTTTGTGAAAATCCTACGGTGATGTAGGAAGTTAAAAATGAGTTTCAAACTATCTGATGGTTTCTAAACCATTTTATTATATATTATCGAATCTTAATCACGCTAATTAAGGCACGGGGTTACACTTGTCCCAAATTTTACTAAACCAAGACACATTGGTTGGTTAACTTTAATGTTAACATATTAGGCCTAATGGATATTTAATGGAGCCACACTAACTTTATGGGCTTTATTTAACCATTAAAGTTCAAATTAATTTCCAATTACCCTTACTTTCTTATTTTCACATGAAAGTTGGTAGATTTTTCCCTTAACTTTGAAAAATCATAACTAATTCTAGAAAATTCCAATTGCAGTGATACAAAGTCTTATGTGGCCCTTATTAAGTCTATTTTAAGGAAAAAATTATAGCCACTGCTAATTATAGGGATAATTTTCCCAGAATCAATGAACAACACAACTGGTCCAGAAACCATTCTAGATCTAATGCCTAACTTCAAAAATTCATATCTCACAATTTACAAGATCAAATGAAACATATTATATATCAAATTAACTTAAGATGTGTATTACAAATCTGAAAAGTTTCATGGCCATTGAACAAGATTTGGTTATTCATAAACTTATCACTAGATGACTGCCTCCAAAAAACGAAATCTAGCAGCACTTATACAAAAATATAAACTTTTAGTTTTTCATTCCAACTCATTTAAGATTATAACCAGGGGCTATGTCCACACCATTTTTTTGTGTACAATTCATTTCTAACCTCATAAACACCAAAATCAACTTCCATCCCTAGTTTCTGGATCTGGCTAAACCATAGACCCAAATTAGCAGAAAACTAAGTTTGCATTTTTGCCACCAAACAAGTATTATATTATCATTAAACATGTGAGTTCACTATAAGCAAGCTTAAACCAACATTAAATTTCAAGAGCTCCTCTTTGCCAAAATTTTAGGCTTTCCAAGAATCGACAAAAACTTGACAAAATCACAACTTAATCGGTTCAAAGCAAAGCTTACTCTTACCTCTTCGCATTTCATCAACAGGTCCAGTATTCTGGTGGCACTTTGGCTAGCTAAATGATAGAAAATACCTCCAATAAAAAAAAAGATGACAAAAATGAAGCTCTCAGTGAGTAGAACAACATTCCTTAAGGACTTACTGGGCGATAACAGCGATTCAGGGTCAGAATCGGCTCTAGAGCTTAGAAACTTATACTATTCATCCACCTTCTCTCTTCTTTCTTTTTTCCTTTTTCTCTATTTTCTCTTCCCTTTTCTAATGTTGGCCATCCACTTTAAAGGATAATGGAGGGATGAGATTTGATCTTGCCTTTGATTGTGTAACCCCCTTCGATAATCAGGCCGAGATTAGTGTTTAAAGGCGTTTAATAATCGAATGAGAAATCTGGGACAATTAAAAACTTTTTAAAACACCTGTACAAATAGATCTCCATTCATTTCATTCATTAAAACAAATGGCCTGTTTGGTCTGTTACATATACAATATCAGAGTAAGCACAATTCCCGACGTTCACCCGGGATAATAACATTAATCCAAAGGTTTATACAGGGCATCATTGCCCATCTCAGTATCCATACCAGGGATTACACAAAACTATACCACTACAATTCTATTCAATATGTATACATTTATCCAAAATGATAACCAGTTCAATATAAAACCAAAATATATAGCTAAGACTACCGCTAGCAGTCCTAATCATCCTTTTCCACTTGCTTGCTTTTCGATCCACTTGCCCTGTCTAAAAATGTTATTTGGAAAGAATGAGATTCTAGAGAATCCTAGTAGCAACAGTTTATTTATATGATGCATATATACAAAGCAAGTCACATATATCACAATGCAGCAATCAATATTCGAGACCGGGCTTTTGCCACATTCCCTTCACTATATACGAGGTCGGGCTTCAAGCATGTCCCCTTCACTTTATCTGTATTCAAGTCCAGGCTTTTGCCATGTCCCCATCACTTTTACTGTAATCGAGTCCGGGCTTTCGCCACTTCCCCTTCACTTTCACTATAATCGAGTCCGGGCTTTCGCCACGTCCTCTTCACTTTCACTGTATTCAATGACTAATGCAAACAAGCAATGCAATACACATGATATAGGATAAAGTGTCACTACCTTTGTCTTTCCTTCCTTGAGCAGGCACAGGCCTTCTATGCTCCGGGCAAATATCAAATCCTAAAGTCATAATTAAGGACAAAGCATTATTCTTTATTCCAATACTCAATTGACTCTTCAACACTTAAATTTGGTTATCAATAATGACCCTTAAGAAGATACAAATGCCTCTAATTAAACCCCTAAAAGGTTGGGAAACAATATGTTGAAGATCTCTTTTTAAAAACTCAAAGTGCTGGAACACAGGGGTTGGCCGCGGCCAGTCCTTCCTTGGGCCACGGCCAAAATATGGTCAGAAGGCCACTGGCCATGGCCAGCCACCCATGGGCCGCGGCCAAGAAATTTCCTGATTCTTTGCTGAACTTCGAAAAATCATATCTAATTGTAGAAAAATTAAAACGGAGTGATTCCAAAGCCAAATGAAAGGTATTTAAGTCCTCTTTCAAGGAAAAATATGGCTCATAACTTCAAATCATCACAAAAATACATAATCATCCAAAACTCAACACTACTCCAAAACAGAGTTCTGTTTCCATCCCCAAACTTTGGACAACCATATCTCCCAGAATACTAAATGAAATGACACAGAATATATGTTCATTTTAAAGCTTGGGATGTTAAATTTAAGACTGGAAAGTTTCACAAGTTTCTAAAATCATTTGGTCTTTCAAAACATCCACACAAATAAACTGCCTAGACAGAGTTCACATTGACAGCATTTTCCAACTTTTCTACCAAAGTGTCCAATGACTCCAAAATCATTAACCAAACATATTCCCATACAATTTTCCACAAGGAACACAATGGTAACCTCAAAATGACCAAATTCACAATCTAACCACATGCCCTGTTTTGACCAATACACCAAAACCAACACAAAGTTCCCAAACTTTACTTTTAATGATTCAAACCAATCCATTTGTCCAAAAGACATCACAATATACCATTTCCATGATTACAACATGCCAAACTCACTAAGACCTTAATTTTTGAAAATAGGGCAGAAAATTCCAGAAAAATCAATGCTCAACCAACAACCACAATATATATTAAAAGGGAGTTTACACTGACCTCTTTTACTTTGCCAAAGAGATTTCTTGATTCTTCAACTTTCACAATCTCTTGAGGTCACAAAATGACACCAATGAACACATTACAACCATCAAAATGAAGCTTTTCATTCAAGGATCAATATTAGAGAAGGAAGTTTGAGCAATGGAAGCCATTTTCCTTACCTTATTCAAGCTTTTCTTCTTCCTCTTTCTTGCTCCAATGGTGTCCGACGAGAGAGAGAGATGAGAGTGAGAGAGATAAGTGAGGATGAAGAAGAAATGATAACACTCCCCCCCATACCATGTCAGCCGAATGAGAGGAAGGAGAGAGAGAAAAATCAATAAAATATGCCCCCCTTTTTGACTTTTCCAATGCCTACACTCATCATCTCTTATTGCCAAGTGTCCCTTTGCCATTGGTTGTCACAAAGTTAAGTAACTAATTAGTTACTCTAACCATTCCATTAGCCATTTACTCATACTTCTCACTTTTCTTTTAGTTAGTAATTAATTTCCCCATTAATCACCAACTTAGAGCCAATAATTTCATCCTTTAAATTTTCCATCAATTATGACATATAAATTAATATTGTCACCAATATACATTAATTTCACTTTTATCTGATAATTATCCCCAATAATTATCATTAGGCCTTCATTGAAAATTTGGGGCGTTACAGATTGCATCTTGTTTGCCATGTGTTAAGGGATTAAAACATAAATTGACATGTGTCCTTAGCATATCTTCTTTTCTCTTTCATTTCTCTCTAGGCATTCTTGCATGTGTTAGGGGAAGGGGAGGCTTGACAATTTCCCCAAACTCCCAGTTTAGTGTTCAAGAAGTCAAGTACACAACCAATCAGAGCACCAATGGATTCCCTTGACTATTGTACTAGGTGTCACCTCCAGAGAGTGCCAACATAAAAGTCACTTTATGAATGTCATGATGAGGTGACAAGTGTCACCTTCTTATTTGGCCAACATAAAAGTGGCTTTGTCCTTTGTCAAGATTAAGGGACACATGTCATGCTTTTATTTAGCCAACACAAAAGTTATGCCATCATGAGTCAAGGGATTAAAGTTACTTTATTTAACCAACAAATTTCATGCTTTTATTAAAGCTACTTTGTCAGTCTTTACTCGGGATTCTACTCGGGATTGCTTCTTGTATTTTGAGGCTCTCCAGATGATTCCATGTCAAGGTATATATGTATAGGCCCCACATGGCACTACACACTAGCGTCTATTCTAAAAACGCACGATACACATGTATGCCCTGAAAATGCCATGTGCACACCTATACTGGCATATTTCACTCGACCAATCAGTCCCATACCTTATGACTTAGCTAGGTGGTGTCTTTTAACTAACCTAATGGCACTGTATATGTGTCACGTGCATATCTTCTTCAACACTTTATTCATATTGCCTACAAACACGAGCCCTTTGCCAGGTAAGGCTAAATCACATAATCCTTGAGAGTCTTTTTATCTCTCATTATTCTTGGGACTCTTCCCAAACTAGGCTTAGTCCTCTGCCTAATACAGGCTTATCCTCAAAGTCCTAGGCCCAAAATTTGAGATATTACAAAATTGATTTTAAAAGGGATTTCCCTCGTGTGAGGTTTTAGGAGCCTCCTCAAGTAAAAATCAATTATTTTTCTGTGTGAGATTATAGGAATCTCCTCAGGAAGTTTAGTCAAAGAGCTTTCCAAAAACCTTTCTTTATTCAATAGAAATAAAAGAGTTGTTTTCATAAAATAAAAAATACCAAACAAATAAAAAATCATTTTCTCAAATAAATTAAAGAAACTTTTCCCTTAAAAACCACAAACAAAGTGGCACGCAGTTCTACTTCAAACTATGTGCGCTTTGATTCTTCTAAAGGATACGTAGGTCTTAGGTTCTCTTCCTAGATCAAGCCCGATTTTGTAAATAAATATATTTTTCCTTATTTTTTTGTAATAAATGATTATTTTCTCTTTAGCTTTCATTTCATTTATGTTTCTAAATATTCTTTTTTATTTGGGTAATTATAATAAAATTAAAGGCCATATTCATTTTTAAATAATTGACTTAGGGTAACTGTTCTTATGAATAGATGTTGTGGGGTGCCTAACACCTTCCCTACACACAATCAACTCCTGGACCCTATCAGGTTTTTCTTTTTTTTTTAAAAAAAAAGGTTTCTAAAATTATCATTTTTTAAAGTTTGGTGGTGGCTCCATATTTTTCAAATTTCAGACACTATAAGGAACAAATACAAAAATAGTAAAATGCCCTAACGAAATATTATAGGAAAAAAGAAGAGTGAGTAAGGGGAATAGGAGGTAGGTGGCGGTGGTGGGGAGTGGAATTTAAGAGAGGTTGGTTCTATAAAGCTAACAAGAGGAGTAATGAGAAAAAGCTACCATGAGAGAAATGGTGACGAAGTTATGAAGAAATATATAAGGCTATTTATGTCATTTATTTTTTATTTCAAAAAGGACAAATCAGGTACTGACACCTATTTGGGATTATGAATATTTTAAACATTTTATCCTTTAGTTTTCTTAAAGTTCTTTTTCAATAATTATTTTATCACTTATTGACGCAACTAAGCTTTTTCGTTGTAATTTCGTAGAAAGAAGAACAATTAGAATTATCAACCAAGCTTTTTCTTTGTAATTTCGTAGAAAGAAGAACAATTAGAATTATCAATTAAAATGTAGTTCAAGATTAACTCAAATGATATGGGAGTGGTGACAAATCAGTTGACATAATGCATAGAAGAAGAATAAAAAAGTAATTATTTTTATTATTAAAAACATTAATGTGCCTGTTGACTTTTTTCTTACCTGCTAAACATTTTTAATTCTATATTATTAAATGTATCAAACAAATTTTATATTGTTAATAAAATGTGTGTGTTGGGCTGGGTCGAAACAAATAAGAAAACGAAACGTGATTAGACCATGTTATAGGCCAAGAGCCCAGGCTTGACACCAAATGGGCCCAACCAATTGGCATAAATCCATCTTGCCCAATAAAGATGACTAAAACATTAAACAAAAAAAATTCAATGGGTCATTTAATTACACAATTTATTTAAGTCCTTTGAAATATCATTATCCTAATTAAATAAAAAAAGTGATGAGAATTTATATTTTTAAGTAAATAAAAAAAACTAATCAATAAAGATTGAGTTAATTATAGTTACCTAAATCATTATAGGGAAACTTGCATTGTGGTCCAAGGTAGAGAAAATACGACTTAAAAGTCCCTTGAAATCTCCAATTTATAGACAAGTCCGCAAGACTTTTAGGTAATATAATCCAATTATGAAAAGACCTAAACTTTTACTGAAATTGAGAACAGGAACACAATTCAAAACCCCTAATTCTACTTCTCTCTTCCGGGTAGCAATTCCACTTCCTCTCTCCATGGCAGCCTAGGTTGTCGCCACATCAAGGTAAGCTCGCCGCCTTCCTGTTTTGCTATCCACCACTGTTTAGGAAATGTTGGGCCTCTCTACCTAATAGCCCTATTTCATCTCCCTATCAAGCTCAACTTGTTGCTGCGGGCATCACAAATTTTGGGAGCCCCATGCTAAAGAAAACCCATGAGAAGGTAGGAATATAATGTAGGATTGGGGATGGTCGTTTGAGTATTTAGGATACCCTTGTGTATATTTGTGAACTATTAATGTTGACCTAGTTAAATGCAAAGCATTTGTAGTAGTTGTAGTTCCAATGTGTTTGGGTAGGGTTTTAAAGTTTGTGCTCTACTTTTCGGTTGAGTGTGTTCTGTTTCTACATCATAAGTAGGAAGGAATCAACCTGAGGTGAAATTTTTGTGGTTACAAAACTTAGTGGGTGTAACACCCTTATTTTTAAAGCTTCATTTCTATAGTTTTGGAATTTCTTTGGGAGGTGCTTAGTGACCTCTTGCCAGACGAAGTACTGCCAGATTTCAGAACCAGATGTAGAAACGTGTAGAGGTAAGCGTAAGATTTAATTTGAACAGATTATTTTGAGGTTTTGATAACTTTTTTGAATTTTGTGGGGGCTTAGGGTTTCTACCATCTTATAATTTTGAGGAAAATAATGCTTTAAATATGGTTATATGGTCATTTATGAGGATATTAGACTAGTTTGATGCTTAAATTACAAATTGGTTGGTGGTTAGTTGCTGCTAGTCTGGAATCAAATTGCTTGTAGAATGAATTTGATTGGGCAAATGTCATCTGATGGTTGTGATATTTTCTAGAATAATAATAGACTTTATAAGCTTGAATTTGATGAATAATATATTGAATTTGGGTAATTACTTTAGGAGATATTAATTTTTAAAGTTTGACGTCGAAACTGGAATTGATTCTGGAATAGAGTGGCAATTTGTGGAATTTCGTATTTTTGTCATTACGAGTTGTAGCGATTAATATTTTTCCTTTATAGAGGACTTACAGAGCTTTAAATAGGACTTTAAATCACTTTATTCCATTATTTTGGCAAGGGCTAAATCTTAGCGTTAGAGTTGAATTTTCAATGATTTGATAATTTCATTGAGTTTAAAAGGGAAAATTAGGTGGGTTACAGTTGGTCACTTTTTCAGAATAGCCCAAAAAAGAAAAATTACGAAAATGCCCCTGAAACCCTTAAATTGGGGCTGCCAAGGGCAATTTGGTAATTCATAGTTCATAAACGGATTTCTTGGGTTGAAATATGTTAGAATAGCCCATGTCAAAATATCAGGAAAATGACGGCCGGGCCTGGGTCTCGAGGGCATTTTGATAAATTTTCACCATAGGCTAATATAACCACAATAAACACTATAGAAGTGTCTAAAATGATACATGGATAGGTTTTAACCTATTTATTGTACATTTGGTATTTCAGGACTGAATTAGGAGTCGTAACGTGGCACGCGTTATGAGACAAGTCACACGAGGCTGAAAAAGGCTCAGGTAGTAACTATTATCTCTCATATACTATTTGACTATTGATATTATACATGATACTGTATTCTATGATATGAATAATGAACACACATTATCTAGATGTACTGCTGGAAGTGTATATGTACAATCCGGTGGGAAATGTATATGTACCACTCGGCCTAGTAAAGACCCAGCTATGATACACTGATATTACCTAGTTGTAGTAGAGGACTCAGCTGAGGTACATGTATGGGTTTTAACTAAGTGTTTGGCCCTGAACTTTATGCACACATACAGATTGGTGTGAATTGTCATTTTACATTATATGGTGTATTGGATATTTAATTCTCGCATTTTATATGTTTGATTATATGTTACTAGTGAGATTATCTAGAATCTCATCCCTTTTTCTAAATAAAAAATGTCTCAGCGGGTGTCAGCGGATCTAAAAGCAAGGACGTAGATATGAGAAACTGAAGGACACATTTCCCGAGATAAAGTTTGTGGTTATATAAAGTCTATCTTTGGAATATTTTAGACATTCTGTACATCTTTGTAAATATTTTTGTATTCTGCTCTATTAATGACTATCTATAAATGAACGCTATTATCAATATAACTGTAATTTTCTGTTTTCCTGTGGAACTTGTTCATTATTGCCATGCGTATATCAAAATGGAAATAAGTGTTGATAGAATTACGCTTCCATATGATAATGGATCACTAACCTAACAACAATATCAAGAGCGAAAGGCAGAGAGATGCTTGAATACTCTGATACAAGAAATAAAGAAACGATGAGTTATGAAGAAGTTTCGAACTATTTTATGATAGTGTTCAAAAGTTTAAAATTATTTAGAAAAATACACTCAACTACAGGTTTGAGTCCTATCTTTAGATTGGGAATTGAAAGAGTCTTGAAAAGAATCTCGTTTAGTGGTTTGAATTTGCCGTGTAAAACTCTTCAGATCGATCACGGAATATAAGGTGTTATAGGAACCACAACCACAACAATCCTTTGCATTTAACAAAGTCAACTTCAATTGTTCACAAATATAAACAAGGATATCATAAATACTCAAACACCCAGCACTAATCCTACATTATTTTCCTACCTTCTTATAGGTTTTCTTTAGCTTAGAGCTCCCAAAATTTGAAGAAGAAGAACAAAATTTGCTATTGGGGAGAAAGAGCCTTTTCTCAGTTTCACTAAAGGGTATTTAGGTCTTTTCACAGTTGGATTATATTAGCCAAAAGTCCTATAGGACTTGCCTGCAAATTGGAGATTTCAAGGGGCCTTGAGTCATATTTTCTCTACCCTCGGGCCTCCATGCAATTTTCCCATGTTTATATGACTTATATGCCATAAAGTCAAGGATTTAAGGGATTGTTGGGTATGAGGGATTTGGAGAGGAGGGGAGGGGAGGGGAAAGTTTTATGACTTGGATTTAGAAAAAAAATTGGAGAAGTGGGGTTGAAAGCTTTTAATTAATTTTTATTACTCTTTTATTTTACATCTTATATTTATTAAAATTTTATAACCATACTTCTCTAATTTTTTAAAATCAAACTCATAAAAATTTTCCTTACCCTTCCTTTCCCTCTATTTCCCTCCTGCCAAACAAACCCTAAATCTTAGTAGTAGGATAAGGTCCAAAGAAATATCTTTTTATTTGAGTAGTATGAAAATCTTGTTAGTAGGAAACTAATATTATTTCTGTTAGTGTTTGAAAGGTATGACTTACTTTAATTTTCTATTGAAAAAAAAAGTCTTGCTTTAATTTTCGCATTCAATTCAACTTAGCTAATTTTTATTTATAATAAAAAATTGTTAATTAAATACACAAGTATTTTTTTATTCTAAAAATAGACATTTATTTTGAAATAATAAATATGTAAAATGTTTAAATCAATAGTAAGGATCAGTTGATAACACATTGCTATGAATTCAAATCTCACTACAAATGTGAGGATATTATTACTTGGTAACTTTTAAGTACTTACGTAAGTATTCTTTGAGTCTTGAGGCATGACTAATGCCAGAAAGTTCTCATTACTTATAAAACTCCATCTTATATACCACTTATCATTGATATTAATCAGAGTAGCCTTTGCACAGTTCGGTGAGCAATACAGGAATATCATAAATATATTGATATATTGATACATTAGGCTTGATTATATTACATAAATTCCCAATAGTGTGTGTGAATAGCAATTATAGACCTTGACATAATAAAAGGTTTTCATATAACCAACGTCTTCACTCAATCTTGACCAATACCTTCAATTGCCGGTAAATATGATCATGCCCTCGAGCCATTGCCTAGTGCCACAAACTTTAGACATTTATGAAAAGGGTGATATTCAAATGAATCTCAATAGTAACATACAATTGATCATATAAAATGCAAAAATTAGATATGCAATGCACCATATAATGTAAAATGAAAATCCATACTGTATCGTGTGAGTGCACAATGCTCAGGGATAAATAACTGTTTGGATCTCCTACTTGTCCTTATACACTGCAGGGTCCTAGACCACAGCCAAGTAATGTGCCCCATGCACCGTGTTCATATCACAGAACATAGCAACATACAACATATCAACGTTCACATAGTGTATGAGAGATAGAGTTACTACCTTAAACCCCTTTTGTTCAAAAACTGTTCCTTGAATTTCGTTCTGACGGCTCGGGCTATCAATTCGATCTTAAAATTCCAAATGTACAAAATTAAGTTAATACCTATTCATGTACTAGTCTAACTATTTTAGACTCATTTTGTTGGTTATCTTAGCGTAAAACTACGAAATGACCAAAATACCCCTAGGGACCCAGTCTAAGTCCCTTTGTACCTGGTCTAACTGTATTTTTCAAAAAATTATGACCCGGGCTATTCCTACATTACCCAAGGAATCCATTTTTAACCTCAGAATTACCAAATTCATTGCCAAAAGATGAAAATTCGCTCAACAGCCCCTAACTTGGGTTTTAGGGGTAATTTTGCCAGTTCACATTCCAAGGCTTTTTACACTTCATGATCAACATGAACCCTACACAATTTTTCCTTTTGAATCCAAGAACTATTAGATTAATAAAAATCCAGCTCCTTCTCCTAGTTTCAGGGCTGGCTGAAACTTACTTCAAGAAAAGGGAAAATGTGATTTCTTGTTTTAACCTTTAAAACTCCTTTATTTTTACTCATAATCAGATGAGTAACCATTTAAATACTATTTGAACATGATTTGTAGAAATTTAGACAGCATAACCCCTTAGGGTTTCATCATCCCAAATTTACAAAAACAACCAAACAATCCACAAATCAAGCCAATAACCACCACAACAACAACATAACATCAAGAAAAAGAAGATTCTTGAGGTTACCTCTTAATCCTCAAACTTTCTCTCTCTAGGCGTCTCCCTATCTTTGCTCAACCTTGAAGATTTGCTTGCTACACATGGTTTTTCATAGAAATCAAGAGTTTAGAGGAGCTATTACACAAGCTAGAAAGTTTAATCTCTTGGGAACACAAAGCTTACATTTGATTTTGCTCCTTCTTCTCTCTAGTTTCTCTAAGTCTCCAAGCTTCTCTCTCTCTCTCTCTATTCTTGGTATGCTTGACAAAAATGAGAAGAAAAGATGAAAGCTTGGCTTCATAAAATATCTCTCCATCTTTCTTTTTAAATAAATAACTAATTATGGGTTTATGACATAAATGTGTACTTGTCCTTTTCTCCTTTTAAGTATATCATAAACCTTCCATTACAATTGAGCTACTTTTGCTTCATCTTCCCTTGGCCCAAAGACACCACTTAGGGTCCTAGTTGCACCAATTGGGCTTCCTTCAATTATCTTAACCAAATGCCCAAAATATATTATTTTATGCTAAATTTTACTTTTGACTTTCAACCTTTATCCAAAACATAATCATAAATATCAAAGAAATATTTTCCATCATTTCCAGCCCATTTGGATGAAAATGAGTATGTGAGCTAAAGAAAATAATTTTCTTTGGCTTACTATGGAAAATTACCATTTTGCCCATACATTTTGTAATTTTTGCCCAAAACTGGAAGTATTTTAACCCAGCTTTGAAAATTCATAACTTTATTTGTAGAACTTTAATTGAAGTGATTCCAAAGGCTATGAAACCCTTAATAAGTCTATTTTTTAGGAAAAATATAGGCTTTGGCCAATTGCAAGCTCAACAATTCCATAATTTAAATCTTTGGATACTATTCCAAAAATTGGCCATTTTCACTGGGTAAACTTTAAAAATACACAACTATTTGTGTATAGCTCCAAATAATTCATATGACCTATCAAATTAAAGCTTGGTAAGTATACCTTTAGCCTATAAAATTTCATAGGCATTAGTCATCATTTGCCTAATTAAAAATGTCACACAACAAGATTGCTACACAAGTAAACTTACTGGCAGCAAATACAATTGTTTACACTTTATGTTTTAAACATACTCATGTTGTGTGTGACCACTAGTTGGAGTTTTTGTCATTTTATATATATCACCATTAACCATTTTATCCCATTAAATATCTCATTACATAAAGGGAATATTGGTGATAAAAATTGGGGTGTTACATTGCTCACCTCAGCTCAATTTCTATTTATAAAAAAAGTTTATATATCAATTTCTTTTACCTAATTGACTAGGTCAAGTAACATGAGATAGTTTTATGGTGTGATTGTTGAAAATTATACTCTAGTGGCCAATCATTGCACTTTGAACATTATTATTTAATGATTTTCTCCATTTTTTATTATATTATTCACATATTCACTGTGATAACTGTATCTTGGGATGAATAATAAAGATTGTGCTAAAAGTCCCTAGTCGGTCATCTATGCAGGAGTAAAGATGAAGTGAGACCAGTATGACTTTGATATGGTATAGAGATACAAATCAAGGTCTTAGGCACTTGTAAGAGTACAAGGAACTGGACCGACCCGCTATGAGAAAGCTTCATGGATCAAGTCATAAGCTTATCCCATGTATAACCATATCACTATGCCCTTCGACCTGAGATAATCATGGATCCATACATGAGAGTCGATAAGCTTTGACCTAGTAAGAAGTCACCTTTGACCAAGTGATTAAAAAGGCTACAATCAAGCTTGGTGGTTTTCATGCAAAGGAATGTGAATGGTCAAGATGGAATTTGTCCCTCACATTAGTAGAGAGATATTACTGGGCCCCTTAATAACTGAATTTGAGAAATGTATGGTTATAATATGATGGAAAGGAGTTTCCATTTCTATTGTCAAACTACTCAGAATTGAGAAAGTAATGATTAGGAACAGGAGGATGACATTATCCGTGCCTCATCCTTGGCTAAAATATCGTGTGACAAAAGGAACATGACATGTTTGTATGACAGGTTGCATCATGTTAATAATCCTAATATGAAATGAGTAGTCGTAATGTCTTGCTAAAGGCTGCTTGTGATTTGTAGGTTAGTACAATTATTGGCCACTGCCAACTCCGTATGGGTCTACAAGGTTGTAAAGCCCTACCTTACATACCACGTAGCACTGATATTAATCAAAGTATTAGAGCGCAGTTCGGTGAGCAATATAGGAATAGTCTGAATTTATAGATGTATTAATACAAGGTACTTGATTACATTACTGGTTTTCCCTATAAGGTTTGATACATAATACTTACAGACCTCCAAATATTAAAATGAAATCATTAGATTTATGAAAATCTAGTTCCTTCCCCCTAATTCTGTCTTGGCCGAAACTTAGAGAAATAAAAGGGAAAATTGAGTTTTTGAATTATAACACCAAAAGCTTGCTTCTTTTCACTCCTAATCACTTAATTAACAATTTAAATACCTAATATCTAAGATTTGAGAAAATTTGGGCAGCATAACCCCTTAGGGTTTACATTTCCCAAATTTACAAAAATTAACCAATAACCACAAATCAACCAGAACATCAACAACAACATCAACAATACCAAGATTTAAGGTTTTTGTAGTTACCTTATGATTTCTCTTCCTCTCTCTCTCTAGCCGAACACACACTTCTCTCTCTCCTTGAGATTAGCTTGCTAAACATGTAGATTTATGGAAAAGAGAAGCTTAGAGAATGAGCTACACAAAATTATAAGCTAAATCACCAAGAACAATCAAGACCTACCTTCCAATTTTCTCCTCCTTCTTTCTATAATTCTTGACTTCACACTCTCTCTCTTTCTATTGCTTGAGTTGGCCAAATGAGAAGAAAGATGAAGCAAAGAGACTCATAAATATCTCTCTTATTTTCCCTTAATTAAATTATTACCAAAAATCCAATTCTATGACATAAGTGTACTTGGGCTTTATCTACAACCTAATGATGTCATAAGCTTCAATTAAAGTGAAACTAATCCCTTCCTCCTCTACTTGGCCCAAGTTCACGCCTAAGAGCCCCCTTCATGCACACAATTGGGCTTTCATTCCATTACTCAAACTACATGTACAAAGTAATCATATTTTATTTCAATTCCTCATATGCTCAACTTTTATAATTTCATATTTAATTCCCTTGGCTTCTTGAATAAGCCATTCCCACCTCTGTTAATATTTTTGTCAACAAATATCCACCATTAAAGGGAAAATATAGGCTTGTAATTAGTTCCAAAATTTACATAATTGCCATTACATATTTATCCCCAAATTTGCAATAGTTGGCTATCTTGGTAGATTTTCTGACCAAAATTTGAAAAAACATAACTTTATTTGTAGAACTTTAATTTAAGTGATTCTAAAGGCTATGAAACCCTTATTGAGTCTAGTTTCAATAAAAAATATAACCTTTGACCAACTAAAAGTTTAAACGTCCCAAAAATTCCATCTTTCGACGCTGTCATAGAAACTTTTTAGTTTTACTAGGTAAACTTCAAAACTTCATAACTCCTTGTGTATAACTCCAAATAATTCATATAACATATGAAATTTAATCTTAGGATGTCTACTTTCATATTGTAAAATTTCATAATTTTTGCTTTTAATTTGGTCATCCAAAATCACATGACAAACTCATTACCTCACATAAAATTTCACTGTCAACACTATTCTCATTTCAAATTGTTAGTGTTTAATTCCTTTGATCAAGAATTTATAGCCAGAGGCTATTCAAAGTATATCAATATTTCCTATTTTATTCCCTTTAATACCCCAAAGATATAACAAATATTAGGGAATAGATTTGGGATACTTGTTAAGCCGGAGCTTAGCATTCCACTTAATTGAAACTTATTCTTAAGCCTCCAATCCCAAAATTTGAGATATTACAAGAGTTGCATACAAGAATAGCCCAACATGAGCTATAATGTTTAGGTTCCTTGAATCTAAGATGTCTCTATGATTCAATGAATACAATGTTTAATCTAGGATGGACGAATTTTACACACACACATACACACATGTATGATATAAAATTTGTGAAAAGAATAATAATAATATTATTATTATGTAGTGTTAGTTTCATATTCAATTTTATTTAATAAATTAAATGATTAACATTGATAGAAGTATAATATCTCATATTTAATTTATAAAAACTAAATTAAATATATTTTCATTGACACTTTATTCAGATTAAATAAATAGGTTAATTATTAAAACTATTAGACAGATTTAATTAAACCAAATTTATTAAATTATCTCATCAAAACAATTAAGTGTTAATTGATTTCAAAATGAATTAAGATTAATTTTGAAGATCCAATCTAGACCTTATTAGTTTTAAAAACAAAGGGGTAGGATAATCCTAGTACGGATGAGAAATAACAAGCCGCAAGAAAACCCTAGGGAGACATTGGAGGTGCTGGCATGCAATCTGTGTTGGAATCATATTCATGTGGATACCGGTAGAAGGAGTTTATCTGAGGTGTTGGCTCCTTGAGATCTAAAAGCAAAATGCAGAAGGTACGATTCTTTCTAATGTGATTTAAATGCCATTGATAGATCTGTAATTGGAATTAGTGAACTTTTGCAATTTTAAATTTCCACTGTGCCTGCAAATCCCAACAATAGTCAAATCCTTTTATATAGAAAGGAAGGCGAAGGTGCAGATCTAACAATGAACTCTTTTGCTGTGAGAACCCAACACAATTATTTTTTGTTGGGTCCAAAAGCAAACATAAATATTTTTTAAGGTAGCATATATGGCAACGCCATTAACCCTGGTTAACTTCCATTACTTCTTGCACTGCAGGTCCTATCACTATTCTCACTTTCTATTATTTTAATGTTTTTAGAAATAAGTGCCTTTTTTAATAGAAAAATATAACTTAGATCTAATAGAAGCAACTTTATTTCAGTCAACTTTAAAAGATTTTGAAATTTCATTATACCCTTGTAGTTTAAAATGAAATTAAGTTTTGTGGGTGAAAAACCAATAATGCCCTTACTTTATTTTTTTTTCATATGAGCATTTATAAGACAAATATAGGCATTTAAAATACAAAAAAATGGATTCAAAGAATTCCAAGAAGTTAACAAGAATAGTTTGCCCATTTACAAGAGAAATAAGAGAATTCACAATACAAATAAAGATATTTACAAGACAAATAAAGATATTTAAAAGAATCTAGGGAGTTATAAAATTTTGGTTATTCATAAATGGAATTTATAAGATAAATATATGCATTCATAGCACAAATAAGGGAATTCAAAAAATAAAATAAGGGCATCGTTGTCTTTTCACTCTCAAACCTTAATTTCATTTTGACCCAATAAGTATAGTGAAATTTCAAAATCTTGTAGGATTAATTGAAATAAAATTGCTTCCATAAGGTGTAAGAGATATTTTCCATTAAAAAATGCATATATTTCTACAAATATATTAAAATAACAGAGAGTGAGAAGAATGATGGGACCTATAGTGCAAAAAGTAACCGTAGTTAACCAGGATTAACGACATTGCTATATATGCTACCCTAAAAAATGTTTATGTCTACTTTTACACCTAATAAAAGATAATTATATTGGATACTCATAGCAAAATATTTTATTGCTGATTTACATCTTTGCCCTAGAAAAAAAGTTAAAATTCAGCCCTAAAAAATTGCTCAAATTTTTATTTAGAAGAGACTTAAATAGCACATTTATTTGGCCAAAGAGAAAATAATGGTATTTGCTATAGATTTTATTTTATCGGCATTGATAATAATATGAAAAAAGATTTAGGATTAGCTATTTATTAATATTTATCATTTATTTGTTTAAAAAAAGTTGGGCGTTGTCTTATTTTCTATTTTCAAAATAATATTTTATTTTTATAAATATAAATTAAAAAAATTTGGTAATTACTTTTCATTTAAGTATTTTATAAGAAAACAATAATATTCGGTTTTGAAAAATGGTAAAAAGAAAAACCATTATATGTATATTTTCTTATTTTTCCGTTTGCTTTGTAAAATAGGGTAATAAGCTTCCTTCAATATATTGACAGTTTGAAATCTCATTTCTCAAACTTGAACTTGCCACCCTCTCTGAAAGAGACAAGCTTCACCCAAGAGGAGGGTGAATTAGGTGATGTTATAAAATTTTTGCTTGTTGTAGTGATTTGAATATAGACAAAGTAGAGTTGAGATAATTTGGACACAGAGAGTTATACTGGTTCGGCCCACAGTTCAGGTCTATGTCCAGTCCTCAGAGATCAAGACCTACTGAGATTTCAACTATTCTTCCAAGATTCAATAAACTCTCAGAACACCACAAAACAACAATCATCCCCTCAATGACTATGAAAAAAAATATTCTAATTTCTCTCCCCCTTATAACAAGTCTTATGTGCAGAAAAACCTTCCTAGTATTCTCTACTGCTTCTCCTGTAAGAGATCTACCCTCCCAAGGTCCCTTTATCTTAAGATCAAGAAATATGAATAAAATGTATTTTTGACTCTCCTTACATAGTAGAAATGATAAACATTGATGTACAATATGAATACAGAGTAAATATGAAAAATTGATACTCGTGTGTTTGCTTGTATGAATTTCACTTTTTGTGTTCTCTGTATCAAATGGTCTCTGAAGCTCTTTATTTATAACATGTTGTTTTTGGTACGTTGAGTAATAGTCATTGTGGAGTGGAGCGTTATGTTATGGAGCGGCATGCGTACATTTAAAATCTCTGGATAAGATATGGTAGTAGATTTGTAACATGCGCATGCTTTCGATTTTAGACGTAATGAATATGTTCGTTGTTGTTGACTTACTACATGCATCTTAGATTTAAAGGTTCAATTTCCTTTTTCACACTTGAAGTAGATGTTAAATGAAGTTTAATAATAATAATAAGTGAAAACATTATGAATAAATAATATTCAACCATATTCGGATTGATCATTGTAAGTCTGTTGCATTTGGTATTTTGTTAGAGCATCACTTAAGTGCCAAGAAGTCTCACTCGAGTGCACTGCATATTTCCTCACAAGCACTTGCACAAATTCATCCTTTGCTCGAGTACTCATATCTCACTTGGATGGATCTTGATTTGTTTTTTGTTTTCCATGTGATTTCATGCAGTACTTCCTTGTAATTTAAGAGAGTGCATTTTTACACTTGCGAGTGTTCTGACACATCACTTGAGTTCTGGAAGTTTCACTCAAGTGCATTTCTATTTTGTACACTGTACTTGTGCCTCTGGATAACACTTGCATCATTTCTTCAAGAGTGTAAATCTTCATTTGCGCCTCTGGAGGTCGTCACTCGGGTGACAAATTCCCACCTCAAGTATAAAAGTGTTTTCATGCTCTAGACTTCACTTTTAGACATCACTCACATCAAAATGTCAAGAGTGTGATTTTCCACTTTCAAGTGATGTGGGCCCTCACTCGAGTGCATCAGTATATTCTTGTATCTGGTAACCTTTTGCTTTAACGCTTGCATCATCTTCAGAGGAAGTGAGCTTTCCCACTCGTGGGTGCTAAGCTATCACTCGGGTGTAAATGTTCTTCATTCGGGTGCACTTCCTCTTTCATACTTTGGATGACTCATGGGCAAGCTCTTTCTATGCTTCACTTGCTAGGCTCAGGTGTACTTTTGATTATTACTAGGGTACCTATCTGGTGCTCGAGTGTAAGAGCTAATTCCTGTCTCTGAATTTACTCTCTTCCAAACACTTCCAACAGTGTGCCTTCATGCTCGAGTGTAAGTCAGATCATCACTCTAGTACACTTCCAACGCATTTACATGGAAGATTGCTTCTTTTAAACACTTTCAGTTCAGCACTCATTCTGCTCGAGTACAAAATTGCTCCTTACTCGAGTATAGACTTCCATCACTCAAGTGCATCAGTTAAAATAATAGAATACGCTTTGAGGTTTATGAGATACATTTGGTAACATTTTCAACCACTGTTTAAACTTTTAAAACATGAGTTTCTTACCACAACACTTAATCATCTTTTGTTAACATCAAAACTTGGAATCTAATATTCTCCCTCTTTTTGATGATGACTAAACCTTTGTGATGGATTTAAAGACTTGATTGAATTGAAAATTTTTGAAAATATTTACTAAAGTTTTTACTCTTATTTCATATTTTTGCACTTAACCTCCTAAGCTTCCTGCAATACTTCTAATAGATAAGTAAAGCCAAGAGAAGTCATAGTACCATAAGATTTGAGCAGAAAAGTTAGAAAACATGAAAACAACCATATATAGATTAATGAACTTGTGAAGTACATTGGCAAACCTTAAATAATAATCAACATCCACCCATGAAACCTAAATACACCCAAATCATCTAAAAAAATGTAAAACATCAAATATACCCTAAATACATGAAAACTGCCCAATACTGCCTCTTATGACAAAAAAAACTCCCATATCAATCCATAATAGCTTAAAAGCCATCACACATCCTTCTCCCTTATTTTGACACCATCAGAAGGGGGTAGAAGAAAGCTAAGATCAGACAGCTGTACTAGGGTGGCAGTGGATGGATTAAATGGCTCAGGCATAAAAGGTGGAGATGATGGCTGAGGAGCAGAGGCTGCAGGCTGTGATGATAATGGCTGGTTAAAAGTCACATCAATCGAAGAGGTAGTCTGGGAATTGGTGTAAGTGAAGAGTACATGTGTCTATAGCTGAGATGGTGAAGCTGTGGTAGGAGTAGACTCTGGAGGCACCTCATTTGAGTAGTCAAAAGATGAGTATGTAAGAAGATTTCCATTTCAGTGATTCTTCCTAACTGTTCTTCTTATGCCTTAAACATCAAGTCAAAGTTGGTATTTGCCTTGTCCACCAACTTTGTAACTTGTGCTTCCATCTTTCTACCAATTTCTTGTACTGACTTACTAGTTCCTTTTTCAAGCCCACCACCGCTTGATTGATCACTTCCACTATGTAGCTCGGAAGATAGGCACTCAAGAATGATGGAGGTGGAGATGGACCTTGGGTTGAAGATTAAGCCTCATCACCTTTCAAAGGTGTGCCTTCTATCTGTGATGTTGCCTTAGTCTTGTTGACTTAATGAGTGATCCCTATTTGTGTTAACTGAGTTCACCCAAACCTTGGGATTTTTACTCTCTCAATTCCGTCCAAGTACCAAACCTTATTATGCATTAGGATAAAAGATACAAGCTATCGATATGGGATTGTGGTGGATCTTGATAAAGAAAATTGAAACCTTCTCATCTCACCAAAAATAAGCTCCCCTATATTTCTTTGTTGACTGGCTAGGAAGGAGGCCAATAAGTTGTAGTCTCTCTAGGTAAAGTAGGTATAGTTTTTGGATTTGTTTATGATGCTACGGGTGTATATATAGTGAAGGGCATGATTGGAGTCAGGCATAGTAATAGGCTTAAAATTGAGAGGTCCTACAGGGTTATCGGGTCTCAACTTTTGAAAAACCTCATTGGCTTCCAATATGGATAAATTGGATGGTGGTGCAATATAGCTAAGTATGGAATTTAAAATAGAAGGGGAAATCATAACAAGTTGGCCTCTAACCGTAATGGAGATTCCTTCCTCTATCATCTCACCACTTCTAAAAACAATATTGTGCACTTCATATTGCAATAAAATGTTCTCACAACCATAGGGGAATATGGAAGATGCACATTCAACTTGGGATTATAGTATCTAAGGAAAAGTTAAAAATCTAGGCTACAACTTTTCTTCAAATAATCTAAATCCACATAGACTACAGGAAAGAAAATTCTATGTGCAAACTTATAATTATATACCTTTTGGTAAGTTGGCTTCAACTTTTGAGTATTGAAACCTTCTAGAGGAGTCAAGTTTTATTCTTCTTCCTTCGAAGCCTAAGAGGTAGAGGGCACTCCCAATTGTGAAATCATATGATAGGATTGACTAACATGGTAAGAAGTAGAGGCACCAACTTGGGAGGCAATCTTGCCAACCAAGGCATCAAGCTTGGATTTCTCCATTACCTCCTGGAGGCGCATGTTAAAGGAATCATTAGAGGAGGAAGACTCTTATGGTTCCTCTATGGCCTTCTTCTTTCCTCTGCTTTTACTTCCGATTGTGACTTTTACTATGTCACAATTGGCTCTATGAATATTACTCCTTTTGTCTTTTTTGGTGGAGGTTGAATTTCCTTAGCCACCTTAGGCTTTGGATGAGTCTTCTTGGCCGGAGTTAACTTCTTAGCAGTTTTAGACTTCAGATGAGGTGAAGGAGTCAGAGTTGGTGTTGCCGTTGATGTTTCCAAATCACTTACGACAATATGAGATGGAGAAGTTGTGGGAGTCTTTTGGGAGACTTGAGGGATCTTTGTTCTCACCATTTTGAGTGATTTTAAGAGAAAATGAGACGTAAGAAGACTATGAAGAGTTGGAGAGACTTTTGGATGAGGTGCCTAGGTTAGGGCAAGAGTGAGAAATTTATAAAAAGTGATTAGGCATTTTGGGAGTATGCCTTACTTCTATTAAAATAGCCTAAAAACAAACCTTCATCATAGTTTGAATCAAATTTACCTAAGTCTTCTTTACCGCTGTTGTGAATGTAGCATTTGCATCTAAAAACATGTAGATAATCAATGTTTGGTTTTCTTCCTTGTAGAGCTCATATAGTGTCTTTCCATGTATTTTGTGGATATATGCTTGATTTGAAATATAACATGCAGTACTCATAGCATCTGCCCAGAACACTTGTGATATTTATTTTTCATTAAGCATTGCCCTTGACATTTCTGTGAGAACTTTGTTTTTCCTTTCGACTACTCTATTCTGATGAGGTGTTTTAGGTGTAAAGAAGTTGTGAGCTATTCCTTGATTGTTGCAGAAGTCTTCAAACAATTGATTATCAAATTCTCCTCCAAGAACAGTCCTGGTAGAAACAATAGAAACACGTTTCTCAGCCAAAGTTTATCTCAATTAAAGGGAAAAACTGATGGCTTCTTGCTTTATTGGTCAAATGACCATTTTGCCCATATATCTTTTCCCATTTTCGCACCTTGCTTGAAATCTGACAGAATTTTCACCAACTTTGAAAATTCATATCTAATTGTACAAATGTCTAATTGGTATGGTTACAAAGGCTATGTAACCCTATTAAGTCTAATTTTAAGAAAAAATATAGCCTGTAGCCAACTAGAAACTCATAGTTCTCAGAATTACCATTTTTTGACGATGGCACAAAAACTCTCCATTTTTATTGGGCTAACTTCAAAAATGCATACCTTTTTGTGTACAGATCCAAATGACTTATATAACCTTTCAAATTAAAGCTTGATAAGTCTAATTTTATTCTAGAAAATATCATAGGTGTAATACCTCAAATTTTGAGACTTGAGGCTAGAGAATAAGCCTGAGATTAGTGAACTGCTAAGCCTTAGTTTAGCAAGATCCCAAATTGTGATTAAGGGTTAATGACTCCAAAAGTGGATGTGATTAGTGATAAATAACCCTTTTGGAGGTTATGATGTGATTTGAGATTTGAATGTTTTATGAGTAGCCCCAAAACCCTGTATTTAAGTTCAATTATGGATTAACATCTAAATTGACTTAAAATAGAGGGAGGGCGCATAAGGTGGTTAAATGGAAAGATAAGATGAGTTTGGTTGTGATTCAGTGGGGATTGCCGTAATCAAGGGCAAAATGGTAAAGTTACTAGCCAATTGGTCAGTTACCGAAGAGGAAACTCATTGTTAACTTCAAGATCAATGGTTACGATTGATTTGTGTGAGAGATCAAGGGGTGGAATCACATGTGTGTGAGCTTATGTGAACTCATGGGAGGTAAGCAAGATGTTGACACTGGGAAACTTATGGACCCTAGGATCATGGTCAACATTTCCACTCATTTTCCCTCTCTCCCTCTCACTTTTAGGTCGGTCTTGGCATCCTCAAATCTGCCCATCTTCATCTTTAACTCATCTCTCTCTCTTCAAAAGGCTCCATGGACATCTAAGCATGAGGAGGAGGAAAGAGAAAATACAATGTGAGTTTTGGTTGGTTTATGGTACTCATTAGCTTAAACACTCTTCTTTAATATTATTCATAGTGATGAGAGCTTCATTTATATGGTTTTAGATTTGGGAAAGGAGGTGTTTAGGAGCTTGAGGAAAATTAGAAAGATGATGAATCAAGGAATTGGTTTGGGAAAGAAGAAGAGGTGAGTATTTGAAGCCTTTTGATCTAAGTATTGTGATTTATGGATGAGTTTTGTGAATTGTGATATTTGTCCTGATTTTGTGTGATTTTTGAAATGTATGAATTTCCTTGTGTTTTGAGTGGAAATTGGTGTGTTGATGTGTTATAGAGCCATTGGAATTCGTTTGAGAACTTGGAATGAAAGTAATGGCAATGTGTGTTTGTGTTGTGATTGTGCGATGACATGTTGTGATTATTGGTAAAACATGTCAAATTATGTGTGAATTTGGTTGATTTGGTGTTTCCAATAGATTCCTTATGAAAATTTGTGTGGGAATGATGTTTGGTATGAAAATGGGACCATTAGAAGCCAAAGTGTGAAAACTGAAATGCTATCCATTGAAGTTCTATTTTGAGCACTCTGTTTGGGTGGACGTTTTGACTAGGCGAGTGATGTCTAAAAATTATGACAATTTCCAGTCTTAAAGTTCACATCCCAAGCTTCAAAATGGACACATAATTCATGTCATTTCGTTTTGTGAGCTGGGAGTTATGGTTGTCTAAAGTTTGGAATGAAAACTAGACTCTGTTTTGGAGCAGTGTTGGATTTTGTCCAATTCTGTACTTGTGTGGTTATGGACAGCCTTGATTCATATTTGTCCTATGTATAGGACTTAAATACCTTTCATTTGGATTTGAAATCACCTCATTTCAATGTTTGTGGAATTAGTTATGATTTTCGGAAGTTCAGCCAAGAAACAGGATTTTCTTGGCTGCGGCCAATGAATTCTTGGGCCGCAGCCCAAATGTTTCTGACATGTTTTTGGCCATGGCCAATGGATTTCTAGGTTGCGGCCAACCCCCCAAAAATGACATTTTGGAATTCCGCATATGGTATTTGGTCAAGTGTTTTCCCAAGCCTTTAGGCATCTGTTTAAACTTTGATTAGCCACCTAAAGGTCATTAATGGTAACCAACTTTAAGTGTAATGAAAGTAAAGATTTGGAATAGAGAATAAACCTATGTCCTTGCTTTAGTTATAGGTTTGATGTCTACCCTGATCGTGGTTTAATGTTCGTCGGATCGTGAGTAGCCAGTGCTGTAGCACATGTGGAAAGAATAAGAGTAGGGAACTTACCTCTCTTGCATGTGTTTGATATTTGTGTTTGTGTATTGATGCATGTGATTGCTTTGCTTGATTGTGTGAAACATATATAAATGATTGAAGCTCTGTTTCTATTTATACTATGGCCATGAGTATGTTGTTGAAACAATGAGCATGCAGATATGTCATTATGTGAGCATGTGTTATTATGATACAAGCATGTCATGCATTAAAGACTTATCTAGCATGCATATTGGTATTTATTTCCTACTGAAATTCTCTCAAATCTTACCCTACCCTACCAATATTTTAGACAGGATAGGTGGATTGATGTTGGAGCAAGCATTCAAGGGCGGCGAGGACTTCCTTTTAGGATATTTTAGTTTGATAGTTGGTTATCATCATAGTTGGGATATTTGTATTTGGATTTGGTTGTGTATATGAGGATGACGATTTGATTATGTGTATCAGATAGATCTATGTAATCCCCATATGAGGGCCTGTATGGGCGATTGTGCCCTGTAAGGCTTCGATCAATGTATGGAACCCACGGTTGGCTGGGAATTATTTTGCGTACTCTGATATATTTAAATGTGATTTATCTTTGTGTAGTAGTTTTATTCAAAATGTGAATGTGAGACCAGGTTGTTTTGATTTTGAAAGGTATTTGTTGAAAACCCTGTCCGGTAGATGGGTTTGTAAAAATGTTATTTGATTGTTATTGGTCACTATTTCACTTTAATTGCGTAATCCGAATATTAATTACGGCAGGGGGTTACAATAGGCATTGGACATCATTTGATAATCCAAAACTATCACATAACCAGACCACCACACATGAAATTAAATACACTAGCAGCAAATTATAACTTCACGAGTTGTTCCAATGACCTAGGATTTATGACTAGTAGCTAACAGTCCAACTGATTTAGGCTTATACTCAAGCTTCTAATATCAAAATTTGGGATATTATAAAATATGTGCAATATTGATCTAATTTTTTTAATTTTTTACTAGCTTGGTGATGACAACTAGGTGTTGAGTGAGTGAATTTCTATGAGCCTTCTAT
The DNA here is from genome assembly GCA_963242795.1 of Inga leiocalycina. NCBI lineage: Eukaryota > Viridiplantae > Streptophyta > Magnoliopsida > Fabales > Fabaceae > Inga > Inga leiocalycina. The sequence continues at coordinate 33,351,896 of OY725328.1, forward strand.
AAATCAGGGTTGTCATATGCTAAAGACCACCGTTTGTCTTCCCCTCTCCTCCTTCTGCTTCTCTATGGGGTATTAGGGCCCCTCCCTTTTTCCTGGTGCCTTGTTTTGTTGTTATTATCATTTAAGTTATTGTGTGGTTTGTTTTACAAAATCCATTAATGTTTCCCTTCAAACAATGATGAGAATTGATTTAGCTTTTGGTGATACATTATTGTAATTGCTGACTTGGGTAAATGTTTTGTGACAATTGAATAAGGAAATGTTCAATTTTCGTTAGAAAATTTTAAGATTACAACTCGTTCAGCAAATATACTCTTTGTTTGTTTTTAGTTTTGCTGTCTTTGGTTTTGTTGTCTGTGTTCAAAAATGGTGAATCAACTCTATTTTCTTTTGGTTGTTAGGGTTCATAAGCTATGAGTTGTGAACTTGACTAAAAAATTTGAGGTTGAACGAAGGGGAAACGAGGTTCATTAAGAAGGCTGGATCTTATTTCTCGATAGGAGTGATCTACATGAGCTATTTAAAGTTCTTTATCTGTTTTTTCCCTAAATTATAATTTTAATAAAAAAATGTAAAAAATAGGAAAAACAAATTATTTAGTTAAACTATTCTGTAAAACAAATTGAATTCGTTGAAATCTTCTCCCTATCCTCTATCCTCTATCATTCTTCTCAGATTAAATCATAAAAATACAAAACACATTTTGTTATTCCAAAACATGCTTGCCCCACTTAAATTATTAATATTTTACTACTCAATCCATCTATTTTGTGTTTATATATTATTCAAAAAAAAATTATAAATAATATTTACTTTAAATTACTTTACTCTATCTTCTTAATGTATTAGTAAGTTGCCCTTTTTTTTCTAAAAAAAGAGTTAAAAGCTAGTTTTGCATATAAGGGAAGATTATGGCGTGAGGTGCACATTCACAAAAAGTTGTAGGTAAATTTGCATTAGCAATTTTAAATGAAACCCTCTAACCCATATCAGTGTCTATGTCATTATGTTTGGTCAAACAAATGGTCAATGTTGCAATAATTAATGGATATGGTATTTTGCTCCATTTACTTAAGTTTGTGTATATTTTTTCACCTGATATAGATATGGTAATTAATGGATCACAGGTAGATTCACCCCTGGAACCTATATAATGTTAAATAAAAACTTAGGTCAACTTTCTTATATTTGTTATGTCAAGTGTTCTAACCCTACTTGTTATTTTGTTGCTATTGTTTGTTCTTAAAACGCGGACATACACTTGTAAATTCTTGTATTAGCTCTTATAATGTATATTAGAATTTGTAAATTTACCTATAAACTTGACCTAATGAATATAAGTAACATGGCATAAGTTTTCTCTATGGGTGATACAAGTTATGTAAATATTGGTTTGCACTGATCTACATAGTTTTTGGGCACAAGCAAACTGCACAAATACCATTTAGGTAGATAAGAGGAAGGAGTTGTTTTTTAAGTATACAAGGGAATTACACATAATTGACTATGTAATTGAAGAGAATTAGAGGACTAAATGATTCAATGTATAATTTCATGTGATCCCGATCTTATGCTATACAATTAGGAAAGAATCAGAAATAATTATCCTAATTTTTCAACTATAATTTCGGATCTAAAATAATCCCTGAAGTTTTTGGGATTCTACACTCCCCCCTCAAGTTGGACTATAGATATCAATCATGTTTAACTTGCCAATAAAATACTTTAACTTGTTCCTGGGCAACCCTTTAGTAAGGATATCTGCAGTCTATTCTCTAGAAGGTATATGCTTTAAGTTAACTATACCTTCATCAACCTTTTACCTTATAAAATGCCTATCTATCTCAACATGTTTGGTTCTATCATGCTGGATTGGATTATAAGCAATGTTGATTACAGCCATGTCACAATAGACCTTGATAGGTAGATTCATGCACTACCTTAAGTCTTTAAGAACTCGCTTTACCATTATGCCCTTACAAATTTCAAGTACTACAGCTTTGTATTAGGCCTTAACACTGCTCCTTGCAACCACACTCTACTTTTTCCTTCTCCATGTGCCAAGTTACCCCCACACATATGTACAGTAACCAAATATGGATTTCTTATCATCTTGGCCACCTACCCAATTAGCATATGTAAACAGTTCTACATCTTGTTTGTTAGCTTTCTTGAATAGTAAGCTACACCTTGGAGACCCCTTCAAGTATAGAAGGATCCTATAGACTTCATTTAGGTACTTATGTTTAGGATCATGGGAGTGTTGGCAGGCTACCCTAACTGCAAACGCAATGTATGGTCTGGCATAAGAAAGATATATTAGTTTCCCTACTATTCATTGATAATTTCCCATATCCATAGCTTTGCTAAGATATGCTTCTTCACTTACTTTATCAACCTGTATAGGTGTGTCGCTGGGTCTGTAGCCTGTCATCCCTATTTCTTTTAGAAGATCTAAAATATACATTCTTTGGAAAATGTAAATTCCTCTATTTAACTCAGCAACCTCCATTCCAAGAAAATACTTCATTTCTCTAAGATCTTTGATTTAAAACTCTTTTCCAAGGTCTGCTTTGATTTGACTGATTTCTACCTCATCGTCTCCTGTAAGGACTATATCATCAACATATACTACCAGACCAGCCATATTTTCCTTATGATGTTTAAAGAATAAAGTATGATCGCTCTGCCCTTTAGTGTATCTATGTCTCTTTAGAACCCTAGCAAGTCTTTCAAACCAAGCCCGAGGGGAGTGTTTCAACCTATATAATGGCCTTTTTAGCTTGTAAACTTGATTAGCCTTCATTATTGGAAACCCTGGAGGTAACTTCATATACACCTCTTCCTTGAGTTCTCCATTAAGGAATGCATTTTTCACATCGACTTTGTGTTGGAAATTGTGCCCTAAGGGCCAATCATTGTACTTTGAACATTATTATTTCATTGAAATTTCTCCATTCTGTTATCATATTATTTGCATGTTAACTGTGATAATTGTATCCTTGGATAATTCATAAAGATTGTTCTAAAATGTCCCTGGTCAGTCATCTATGCGGGAGCAGAGATGAAACAAGATTAGTATGACTTTGATAAGATATGGAGATACGAATCAAAGTCTTAGGCACTTGTAAGAGTACAAGGTGCTGGACCGACCCACTATGAGAAAGCTACATGGATCAAGTCATAAACTTTTCTCATGTATAACCACGTCACAAGGCCCTGAGACCTGAGGTCATCATGGATTCCTACATGAGAGTTGCTAAGCTTTGAACTAGTCAAAAGTCACTTTTGACCGGGTGATGATAAAGGCTATGATCGGGCTTGGTGGTTTTTCATGCAGAGGAATATGAATGATCAAGATGGAATTTGTCCCTCACATTAGTATAGAGATATTACTGGGCCCCTCAATGAGTAAGTCTGAGAAATGTATGGCCATACTATGATGAGAGGAGTTTCTGTCTCTGTTATCAGGCTACTCAGAAATCAAGAAAGTAATGGTTAGGAACAAGAGGATGACATTATCCATGCCTTATTTTTTATCGATATATCGTGTGACAAAAGGGATGTGACATGGTTGTATGACAGGTTGCATCGTGATAACTATCCTCATATGAATTGGGTAGTCGTAATGTCTTGCTAGAGGCCACTTGCGACTTTTGGGTTAGTATAGTTATTGGTCCACTGCCAACTTCATATGGGCCTACAGGGTCACACACAAGAATGGCCCAACACGAGATAATGTTTAATTTAGGATGGACGAATTTTATATTTTTATATATATAATATAAAATTCATTAATAATATTATATAGATATATATTTTTTCGAAGTATATATCTTATATATATATATATGTATATATATTATATGATATTATTATATTGTGTTAGTTTTAAATTTAATTTATTAAGATATATTAAATTTAATAGCTAACATGATAGAGATATAGTATGTCAGATTTAATTTATGAAGATAAATTAAATCTAATGGCTCTTTATTTGGATTAAATAAATAGGTTAAATTAAAACTGTTGGAAAGATTTAATTTAAATTGAATTTATTTAATTAGCTCATCAAGATAATTAATTGTTAATTAATTTCAAAATTAATGATGATTAATTTTGAAATTCGAAAATAGCCCTCATAGGTTATAAACTTGATAGAACAGATATATTTATGCGCACATGAGAATTGAGAGCCACAAGTGAAACCCTAGGAGACATTAGAGGCGCTAGCACGTAGTCTCGGTTGGAGAGCATTCGTGTGGATACCGGTAGAGGGAGCGGACCTGACGTGTTGGCTCCTAGAGATCGTGAAAACTCTGAATCATCAAAAGTTATGAATCCTTCCAACTTGGTTTAAACGTCATTGGTAGATCCTCGATTAGGATAGGTGAAAATTTTAAAATTCTTCTGCTGTGCCTACCGATTCTAACAGTGGTATCAGAGCCAGATCAATTGTGCATTTAAATTGAGTTTATGATTCTTATACATGTGATATATATGGGATGTGTACGTATGTTTATAAGAAACACTTGAATATGCATGTGATTTGGTTAATACGAAACGAAATTATTTAGAAAGATGTAATCTTGTGATTCCGATGATTTTCGTTTTCGTTTAAATTGGATCTTGAAAGTTTTTCGTTTTCGGTTTTGAGACATGTATGTGATTTTCGTTTTTAACAAGCATGAAATTGGGTAGGGTACCTGAGATTGTAGTTGTCGGCAATCAAATCGGGTCTAGGTTCGGATATCTATTCGGGTAATAGGGATTCGAACTATGGGGAAGACAATTTGGATCAGAAGCGTTCTGGGGCATTGTTGTTTTTGTTTTGAAAAATTGGGTCTGAAATTTAAAATTTTAAAATTTTCAAATATTTCTTTTAAAAGGAATGTGCCTTTTTCAAAAGCTCCAGGAGCTCTGACCCTTGCAACCCCACAAGGGCGGCCCCCATTGACCCCGCCTGCTAACCGGCTAGCGGGACCGCCGTGACCACCTCTATGTAGCGCAATATAATCTGATCACGACATTTATTGCTTTTCATATTGTGTGAATTCTTATTGTGGTTTATTATTTATACTTGTTTGGGTATGGTGAACAACATGGCTTTAGAATTTTATAAAGGGTTGTAATGTTTAAATACGGCCTGTGTGCCGTGCCTTTCTCTAAATATTCTCAATGTACATTCTCTTCTCATCTCACTCCCCTCGAATTTTTAAACGAGGTTTCTCTCAATGTATCTCTTTTTTTTTTATTTAGAGAAGTCCTCTCATTGGCTTGGGAGGATTTTAGGTTAGGTAGGCCATGTTGTGTCACATTTAAATTATGCTTTTGATAAGATCATTGCATGATTACTTTTACATTTATATGTATTTATCTGTATGAGATACGACCACGATTGCATCCATATAAACAAAACTAATTAATTAAGCCCTCTGAATCAAATTTTAAGTCATAATGCCGTCAGTTAATGAATACTTGTCAAATCCTAGATCGCTCAATTGTGGAAACCACTAAAGTGGATGTACTTGAGTTATCTTGATGAGACAAGCTTGAGTAATGGTGCTGCTCATAATATTCATTATTGTTTTGACTTAATTGAGATTAACAAAATGGTTTTGAATCTCAAGGCATTAGATGGGGTTAAACATGCCGGATCATATGATGATTAAATCCCATAAAGATCTAAGAGTTACATGTGATGTAATTGGTAAATAGGTTACCTACCTAAATAACTTGAATTTAAGTGTCTTGCCAAAACGAACTTAAGTTTAAGCCAAATATGGATCTTAGCCCACTAATTATTATATTAAGGGTTGTTAATTTAGTGGGAGATTACTAACTAACTTTACATATTTTAATTGTAGAATCATGTCGACTAGTAATACTGCTACACTTTTGTTGTGATCGGTCCTTGAGAAGGACAAACTCAATGGGACAAACTTTCTTGACTGGTTCAGGAACTTGAGAATTGTTCTCAAGTAGGAAAGAAAGGCTTATGTCCTAGATCAACCTATTCCTGAAGAGCCTGCAGCCAATGCTCCAAGAGCTCAGAGAGATGCTTACACAAAGCATAAGGATGACTTTGTGGATGTAGGTTGCCTGATGCTTGCCACTATGGTTCCAGAGCTCCAAAGAGATCTGGAACTCATGGAGGCTCATGAGATGATTGTACATCTCAAGGAAATGTTCCAGCAACAAGCAAGGCAAGAAAGATATGAGACCACAAAGGCCTTACATTCCTGCAAAATGGCTGAAGGTTCATCAGTTAGTACTTATGTGTTAAAGATGAAAGGCTATATTGATCACCTTGAGAGGCTTCGATTTCCCATGAGCCAGGAGTTAGCTACAGATTTGATCCTCAACTCACTCCCGGAGAGTTATGACCAATTTGTTATGAACTACAACATGATCAACATGGAGAAATCAATTTCTGAGTTGCATGGGATGCTCAAAACTGTTGAGCAAAGCATTAAGAAAAAGCCTAGCACAGTTTTGATGGTTCAGAAAGAAAAGGGTATGAAAAAGAAAGGGAAGGGCAAATTGAAGGGTAATGGCTCAGGTGGTAAGACCAAAGAGCCAAACAAGCCCAAAACCAAGCTTGCACCCAAGAAGGCAAAGCCTTCAAAGGAAGGAGTCTGCTACTTCTGCAATGAACCCAGTCATTGGAAGAGGAATTGCAAACTCTACCTGGAATATCTGAAAAAGAACAAGAAGGATAGCGAGGCTATCGCTTCAGGGTCTAAAGGATAGTAGAAAGCTGAAGATGATAAAATCAAACGATTTGAATCTGACCTACCTATGGTATTGTCATCTAGGCCACATAAATAAGAAACGTATTTCTAAACTCCATCAAGATGGCTTTCTAAACTCATTTGATTTTGAATCATATGATACATGCAAATCTTGCTTATTAGAAAAGATGACTAAGGCACCTCTTACTGAGCACAGTGAGAAGGCTACTGAATTATTGGGCCTTATACATACAGATGTATGTAGACCATTAAATATAGCTGCCAGAGGAGGTTATGTCTACTTCATTACATTTATAGATGCCTTTAGTAGGTATGGCTATATCTATATAATGAAACATAAATCTGAATCTTTTGAAATGTTCAAAATATTCCAAAATGAAGTACAAAACCAACTTGGTAAAACAATTAAAGCACTTCGATCTGATCGAGGTGGTGAATATTTGAGCCAAGAATTCATTGACCATCTTAGGATTTGTGGGATAATCTCACAATTGACTCCTCCAAGAACACCACAATGGAATGCCATTTCTGAACGGAGGAATCGAACACTATTAGATATGGTTCGATCTATGATGAGTCAAACAGATCTTCCACCATCCTTTTGGGGACATACCCTAGAGACAGCTACGTTCACACTAAATCGTGTTCCATCTAAGGCCATTGAAAAGACACCATATGAGATATGGACTGGAAAGAAACCAAGTTTATCTTTTCTCAAGATCTGGGGATGTGAGGTATATGTTAAGCAACAAGCCTTTGATAAATTAGCGCCCAGATCCACAAAGTGCCTTTTCATGGGGTATCCTAAAGAAACGAAAGGATACTATGTCTACAATCCCACAAATAACAAAGTGTTTGTTATTCAAAATGGTAAGTTTCTAGAAAGAGATTTTGTCTCTAAAACAACCATTGGGAGCGACGTACATCTCGAAGAAATTCGAGAGCCACAAGATGGTACAGAACCACAGATGGAAATTAGAGAAGACTCATAACAAGTTGCTGAGCCTCCTCAAGTAACACAAGGTCCACAAAGATCTGATAGGACATGGCATCAGCCTCAGAGATATGGATTTCTGATTACTGAAGGCCGTGATATGTTGCTCATTGAGCAAAATGAGCCCACCACCTATCGAGAAGCCACAGTGGGACCAAACTCTGAGAAATGGCTAAATGCCATGAAGTCTGAAATGCAATCCATGTACGACAATCAGGTATGGACCTTAGTCAATCCACCTGAAGGTGTAAAAACCATTGGGTGCAAATGGGTTTTCAAGGAGAAAACTGACATAGATGGTAATATAAATGTCTTCAAGGCATGACTGGTTGTAAAAGGATTCACTGAAACTCATGGTGTAGACTATGATGAAACCTTTTCCCCAGTTGCAATGGCCAAATCAATAAGAATCCTTCTTGCCATTGCAGCATATTATGACTATGAAATATGGCAGATGGATGTCAAAACAGCCTTCCTTAATAAAAAGCTACTTGAGGATATGTACATGACGCAACCTGAAGGTTTTATGCGTCCAGAAGACTGTGGTAAAATTTGCAAGCTTCAAAGATCCATTTATGGATTGAAGCAAGCATCTCAGAGCTGGAATCATCATTTTGATGAAGTAGTCAAAGAGTTTGGATTCATTCAAAACATCGATGAACCTTGTGTTTACAAGAAGGTTAGTGGGAGCATAGTTGTATTTCTCGTGTTTTATGTAGATGACATCCTATTCATTGGGAATGATATTCCTACCTTGCAGAGTGTCAAGTCTTGGTTAGGAAAGTCCTTTTCAATGAAAGACTTAGGTGAAGCCACCTAAATCCTAGGGATTAGAATCTATAGGGATAGATCCAAAAGACTAATAGGCCTAAGTCAGAGCACATACATAGACAAGATACTGCATAGGTTCAGTAAGAATGGTTCAAAAAGGGGTTACATGCCCATGTCTCATGGCATCCATCTTAGCAAGGATCTGTGTCCTAGTACACCTGATCAGCGAGATCGCATGAGTAAGGTTCCATATGCCTCGGCCATTGGATCCATCATGTATGACATGTTATATACTCAACCAGATGTCTCGTTTGCCTTAAGTATGACAAGCAGATACCAACAAGATCCTGGTGACGGTCATTGGACTGCCATCAAGAATATCCTAAAGTACTTAATAAGGACTAAGGACTTATTTTTTGTCTTTGGTGGATTGGATTATGAGCTCTACGTAACCTATTACACAGATGCAAGTTCCCAAACTGACCAAGACGACCTTAAATCACAATCTGGATATGTATTCCTCCTGAATGGTGGAGCAGTAAGCTGGAAGAGCTCCAAGCAGAGCACTATAGCAGATTCTGCAATAGAAGCTAAGTATATAGTAGCATCAGATGCAGCTAAAGAAGCTGTTTGCATCAGAAAGTCCATTACTGAACTAGGGGTGGTGCTTACCATCTCAAATCCAATAGATTTATTCTGTGACAATAGCGGTGCTATTACACAGGCTAAGGAGCCTAGGTCACATCAAAGTACCAAGCATATACTCAGGCGATTTCATCTTATTAGAGAAATCAAAGATATAGGTGATATAAAGATATGCAAAGTAGCAGGAGAAGATAATATTGCTGATCCTCTTACTAAGCCACTTGCACAGGCAAAGCATGAGCATCATGTTAGGGCAATGGGACTTAGGCAAATTAATGATTGCACCTAGGGCAAGTGGGAGGATGTTGGAAATTATGCCCTAAGGGCCAATCATTGTACTTTGAACATTATTATTTCAAAGAAATTTCTCCATTTTGTTATCATATTATTTGTATGTTAACTGTGATAATTGTATCCTTGGATAATTCATAAAGATTGTCCTAAAATGTCCCTGGTCGGTCATCTATGCGGGAGCAGATATGAAACAAGATTAGTATGACTTTGATAAGATATGGAGATACGAATCAAAGTCTTAGGCACTTGTAAGAATACAAGGTGCTGGACCGACCCATTATGAGAAAGCTATATGGATCAAGTCATAAGCTTTTCTCATGTATAACCACATCACAAAGCCCTTAGACCTGAGGTTATCATGGATTCCTGCATGAGAGTTGCTAAGCTTTGAACTAGTCAAAAGTTACTTTTGACTGGGTGATAATAAAGGCTATGATCGAGCTTGGTGGTTTTTCATGCAGAGGAATATGAATGATCAAGATGGAATTTGTCCCTTACATTAGTAGAGAGATATTACTGGGCCCCTCGATGAGTACGTCTGAGAAATGTATGGCTATACTATGATGAAAGGAGTTTCTATCTCTGTTATCAGGCTACTCAGGAATCGAGAAAGTAATAGTCAGGAATCGAGAAAGTAATAGTCAGGAACAAGAGGATGACATTATCCATGCCTTATCCTTGATCGATATATCGTGTGACAAAAGGGACGTGACATGGTTGTATGACAGGTTGCATCGTGATAACGATCCTCATATGAATTGGGTAATCGTAATGTCTTGCTAGAGGCCACTTACAACTTTTGGGTTAGTATAGTTATTGGTCCACTGCCAACTTCATATGGGCCTACAGTGTCGCACACAAGAATGGCCCAACACGAGATAATGTTTAATTTAGTGTGGATGAATTTTATATATATATATATATAATATAAAATTCATTAATAATATTATATAGATATATGTTTTTGAAATATATATCTTATATATATATATATGTATATATATTATATGATATTATTATATTGTGTTAGTTTTAAATTTAATTTATTAAGATATATTAAATTTAATAACTAACATGATAGAGATATAGTATCTCAGATTTAATTTATAAAGATAAATTAAATCTAATGGCTCTTTATCTGGATTAAATAAATAGGTTAAATTAAAATTGTTGGACAGAGTTTTAATTTAAACTGAATTTATTTAATTAGCTCATCAAGATAATTAATTGTTAATTAATGATGATTAATTTTGAAATTTGAAAATAGCCCTCATTGGTTGTAAACTTGATAGAGCAGATATATTCATGCGCACATGAGAATTGAGTGTCGCAAGTGAAACCCTAGGAGACATTAGAGGCGCTAGCACGCAATCTTGGTTGGAGAGCATTCGTGTGGATACCGGTAGAGGGAGCGGACCTGACGTGTTGGCTCCTAGAGATCGTGAAAACTCTGAATTATCAAAAGGTATGAATCCTTCCAACTTGGTTTAAACACCGTTGATAGATCCTCGATTAGGATCGGTGAAAATTTTAAAATTCTTCCGCTGTGCCTACCGATTCTAACACTTTGTGTATATCCCAATAGACAAGGGAATTCTAATAGTATTCTGCTTGGTTACTGGTGCAGATGTTTCAATGTAATCTTCCTTATATACTTGTGTGAAACCTTTTACAACAGTCAAGTTTATACTTCTCAAGACTTCCATATGCTCTATATTTCAGAGTGAATGCCCATTTACACCCAACGGGCTTCTTCCCTCTAGGTACATCTACTACATCCTATAGCCCATACGTTTGAGGGCCTGTATCTCCTCCAGACTGCTTTTCTCTATTCAGGTATAGCCATGGCCTTATCAATATCATCCGGTACCCTGATGGTGTCAAGATAGGAGACAAATGCCTGATATTTAGAGGAAAGGGCCTTTTAAGACTAGGTCATAACACTTGTAGCCTTTTTTAGAGTTTAAGTATCCAAGGAAGATATAACGAAGGGCTTTAGGGTCAAGTTTGTTGGTGTAGTGAAACCAAACACCTTAAAAGGCAAAGTGTTTTCAAGATATGGAAGATTATAGTATTTGTGAAGTGGTTGAAGTGGTGTTTTGTAGGATAGGGGTCGGTTCAGCATTTGATTTATGAAAAAAATGGCAATGAGGACAATGTCATCTCAATGATACTTAGGGACATTGGCCTAAACATAATGGCTCTAAAAATTTCAAGTATGTGACAATTCTTTCGCTCTGTAATGCCATCTAGTTGGGGTGTATTGGGACAAGTGCTTTTGTGGACATTGCCATGATTGGTAAGGAAGGTTGATAGGCTTGATTGAAGTATTCATTCCTATTATCAATGTATAGGATCTGAATTTGAGTTTGAAATTAGGTGCGAATCATATTGTGAAAATTGATAAAATTTTGGTGCACTTTAGTTTTGTCTTTCAGTAGGTAAACCCAGCTTACACATGTATGATCATCAATAAATGTGATGAACTATTTTGATTAGGTTCAGTTTGGTATGCGAGATAGTCCTTATAAATCACTATGAATAGTGGAAAAAGGTTTGGATGCTTGGTGTGGAATTTTTGGGAAAAAAGTATGATGATGTTTGGCCTTTTCACATGAATCACAATGAAAATCATACGCATCTTTATTAGAGCAAAGAGATGGAAACATCTGAGACATGTAATTTAAATTTGGATGGCCAAACATTTGTGCCATAACTCCAATTCTGTAGTCCTAGGGAGAAACATTGTATTACAAGACCTAACACTATAAGCATCACTTTTGCAATATCCCAAAATTCATGCACCAAAAATCTAGTGTATATGTATTTCAATAAATGGAATAAAATGGTGAATTTTGGTGAACTGAAATGTGCTGCCAATGTGATTTCTTGTGAGACAATGGGATGTCATGTGTTTTTGGATAACCAAAGGATGTCTAATGAATGTGAAATTTTGCAAAATAAAAGTAGACATTCCAAGCTTTAATTTGATAGGTCATATAAGTCATTTGGATCTATACATTAAGAGTTATGTATTTTTGAAGTTGGCCATGTGAAACTGGCAGGTTTTAGTGGCAGTGTCCAATAAATGATAATTCTGGAATGTTGTGCGACCAGTTGGCTAAAGGAAATATTTTTCCTTAAAATTAGACTTTATAAGGATCACATAGCCTTTAGAACCACAACAATTGGACATCTATAAATAAAGATATTTATTTTCAAAGTTTGATGAAAATTCTATCAGCTTATGCAAAAATCACAAAATGTAATGGCAAAATGGTAATTTTCTAATAAAGCAAGAAGCTAATTATTTTTCCCTTCTCTTGGGATATATTTTTACTTGGCCGAAATTGAACTTTAGGAGGGAGTAATAATATGTATTCAATTATCACTTTTATCTTCTTCCACATAAATTTAATTAGAGTTGCAATATTTGACTTTCTCATCATCACTTTTTTTTATTTTGACCATATACCTAAAATTGCTCCAAATGGGATATTTATTTTCAATTTATTGTTTTTTCCCTCTTAAGGTTTTAAGCGTATTTTTGCCTTATTTTGTGATTTTGGATGATGAGCCTAAGGGGTTATGCTGCTCAATCTGAAGGAAAAAATGGATTATACACACGAAATTGCATAAGATTGGTCTGGGTCATAATTTTTGGAAAAGTACAGTTGAACCGAGTATAAAGGGAATTGGATATGGTCCCTAGGAGCATTTTGGTCTTTTTACAGTTTTAAACTAAGATAACTAATAAAATGAGTTTAGAAGAGTTTAGAGTAGTACATGAATGAGTATTAGCTCAATTTTTGTAAAATTGGAATTTTAGGACCGAACAGTTATACCCAAGCCGAATCAGGACAGTTAGACAGTTAGGTGGAGAAAGGAATTCCAGGTAGTAACTCTATCTTTCAAAAACTATGTGATTATTTATATGTTTTGTGTATGTCATCTTCTATGATATGTATAATGCACTCTCTAACTGGGATGGGAAAAGCACAAGTACTGTTCGGGAGAAGAGCACAAGTACCCCAATAGCCCCAAAAGGGGACCCAGTTATGAGACGTGTTACGTGTGTGAATGATCAATTAAATAGTGCAAGTGTACACTGTCGTAATCAAGTAATATAGAAGTGAGTAGAGTATCGTTCCTATGAGGATTGATCACTAAGTACCAAAATGGGTAATTTTAATTCTATTTAGTCGATCGGTAAATTGGTGATTAAGAGTACAAATAAAAGAAAAATAATTAAATATGAGTGCAGATGATATGAAAATAAATATGAGAAAAAGTCCTAGGGATTATATTTCACTTAACAAATTTTGGATTGAATCACTTATCTATTATAGCCCAATTTATTCCACATGATTGATAGTCTAGTTTCCCTAATTTAATTACTAGCCTCTTCTAAGGTCAAGCAATTCTATAATTAATTGCTAATCCAATATATTCCTATATGAATTTAAGCAATTAATTATGCATTAAGATTTACGAAACTCAATAAGACTACACAACTGATATGAATATATTCCTATTTCATATGCAAGTCATGGTTTTAAATATAGGATCTACACACATACATCTCCTTCCGATCTCAACATGCATATTGTAATCATTCAAAAGGTGGCAAATCAAATGAAAGCATTAAGAACAATAATTAAAACTGAATCATGAAGGAGAAATTAAAACTAGATTTAATAAGTTAAGATTCAATCTGTCATTAGTAAGTTACGTCATCACCCTAGGAAAATGAAAATTTAGCTCATGATAAAATTAAAAATAAAACCAAAATAAATTGACATTATATAAAGCGATAATGAAATCCTCACAAATACTGCATAAACATGAATATTAAATTCTCAAACATAAATATACAACCAACAAGATGCATGAAAAATGAACAAATCTAGCCGTCCTTTTAGGAGGTAAAACCTTCCATGTAGGCGGCATGAAAAATGTAATACAATACTAAGCCTTCCATGTAGGAGGCATGTAAAAAGTAATATAATACTAAGCCTTCCATGTAAGAGGCATGAAAAAGATAATACAATACATAAAATTAGAAATAAAAAATAACACAATTTATTTAGAACTGTCACAGAAAATATCTCTCCCTGTCAGAGAAGGATCTCTGACTGGCAGAGAAATATCTCCACTATATTTCTTCTCTTTTCCTCCTTCCATTTTGCAAAGAAACACACACATATATATATAGGCAAGCAAAGTTCGTCTGTTGCTTCTTTTTTTCCCACAGGTGCTACAGGGTTTTGCCACTTTTTTCCGCAATGCTACAGTAGTGAACAGTCTCCTGTAGGTTGGTTTACGCGTTTTTTCCGTGTTGCTACAGTGCTACAGTGATTCCATCCACTATAGTCACCTCCATCCGCTACAGTAACGTCTTGCTACAGTGATTCTGTCATGAATAGTGGTCGACGCTACAATACTGACTTTTTTTTATATTTTTCTTTATTTTTTAAATACTATTTATTTTACACCCAAATATATTATATTAAGCTCAAATATCATCTATAAAATCATCATATAAGGGAAAATAAATATGCAAATATTTTACTTATCAAATTCCCCCACACTTAGCTCTTGGACGTCCTCGGACAAGGAATGACTAATAAGTGCTTCCAACAAAATAAGAAGTGTCAAGTCATAAGCAAAAATACAATTGAAAAGTAAAGAGATCATAGTATTCATGAATCAACAAAAATATAAATTGGTAACGTTGTTTGAAAATGAATAACCCGAGTTTGTAAGTATAACTCATTCTCTCAATCTCTCAAGTGTTTAAGGGTAAGTGTTTCACTTAAATTCAACCAAAAAAATTGCACCACCATAGGCTTGTTAAAAATCTCAATTTCCACTACTTAATTCACATGCATAATTCAAATCAAAAGGACTTATCAATGATTGTAATGAGGTTAAGGTAAAAGGAATGTAAAACATGATATGAAAGGCTATATTTAAGAAATTTAATAGAACAATTGAAAAATGAGCTACTTATAAATTTATCTTATCATAACAACCCACAATTCAAATACTTGACATATTTTTTTTCTCTTTTTTTTGAATTGCAACTATAAAGTTGATGATATATACACCCGCACACTTTGTCATTAGCCCATTTCACAAGAATTTCAAATGCTCCACTAATCTTCCGAACAAAGGTAAAAACACTTGATATATCATTAAAGCACATGTTAATGGGTTGAGAACAAAGAAATAGTCAATTAGGCTCAAAGGGGCTTATCAACGATATAATTGCAAGGTTGGCTATTTAGCTCTAGCTAAAGAAAATGAATGCCTTTATCATTTTTGAAGGTGCGTGTGAGATGTAATTTCAACCAGATTTAAAGCAAGTTCTAGAGTGACAACTTAATAGGTGAATATCACACACAAGAGAAATAATCATTATAGGCTCAGAAGCTCACGGCTAGGGGTTTTTAAACTCAGTTCATTCAATTTCAAAGTTCATCATAAATTTCAACAATCAGTTGTTCATTCATGCTATAAAATCTCTAAATTCAATTGATCCATCCTTAAAACTTGTATACTTCTTAAAATCATTACAAAGCACTAGAACAAGATTTGTTTTTACTCTTTTTTTTTGAAAAAAAAATTGCAACCAATAAAATGCAATTAATGAAATGCGTCTTAGGAGTTAAGAATAACTCCTTACTCTGCCATTTTTTCCACACCCCATGCATCTAATGGTTTTACTAACTAACAAAAGAAAAACAGAAAAAAAAAATTTCTCCTCCCCTAACCTAAATCAAACATTGTCCCCAATGTCTTCTAAAACTCAGAGAAGGTTTTTTTTGAAACATAAACACATAATAAAGTAAAATCAAAATACTAAGAGTAAAACCAAGAGATTAAGGAAAGTTACAACCGAAGGGTGGTATCTGGATTCTGCTTCTGAATACTATCTGAAGATTGCCCACCTATTTGCTTGACGAGTAGATCTGGTTTAGGTTCATAGGTTTGAAGTTGATCGAGCAGCTGATCAGCAGTTGATGCAGAAATTATGGAATGGCGAGTCGCTTGGGGTATGAATCCTGTTTCCACAGCATGGTCAAGAAAAGACAACAGATTATCATAAAAATCATTAACATTTAACAATCCTAATGGCTTTTTGTGATAGTTTAACTTAGCCCAATATGCAACGCTAGAAATGCCATCCGATGTCTCCAAACCACCGGGTAGAGCAATGAAAGCTTGAGCATGGTAGAACATTAGTCCCATTTGTTCAGGCAAGCTCGAAACCTGTAACTCTTATCCTAAGGAAAAAGTGTGATCTTCCAACTCCTTCACCTTTACACCTTAACCCTTGCTTCCATATATGGATGCAGAAATGGCCACACTTCCCTTTAGGCCCTGAATGCCTCCCTCGTACACAAAGTTGATTCTTCTGGCAGCTAATGCAATTCCCAGTTCATTTGCTGCTGTTATAAACTCTCCTTTCTTGCCCAAATCAGTTTCACAAAAAATGCAAATAGATGTAAATCTACATTTTTGTGAAATACTTTTTTCCTCTTTCTTTCTCTCGGACCATGTATGCTTACTAGTGGAAGACTACATATTTACAAGTGTAAGTGTATATGCTTACAAGTGGAAGAGTACATGTATATATACACTAAAATAGCAACAACAAAATCACACATTTTTCAAAGAAGTTTGAAAAAATTTCCGACACAGATGACCGGTGGGCCATTGCATGAAGAAATTAAACAAAAAGAGGAAAGAAAGTCAAAAGATAAAGTAAAGTAGACAAAAGCTTTCGAAAAGATAAGAAAGATTTGACAAAAGCCGTAGAAAAGAAAAGACGATTAGACAAAAGCATGATTATGTACAGTAGTTGTGATTTTGGCTCACATCTTCCTCTGGTTTTACGTCCAGTAACGACTTAAATGATTTCTATGAATCGAGGATTGGCTTCCCATCCAGTTTTCTTATAAATTGGCAAACAGGGTCTTTTTTCGTCAGATTCCTAAGACAGTAGTGCCATTGAATACGTTTACTAAATCAAGAAGAATACGATGAACATCACCACTTGGATGTGTCTCAAGAGTTTGAATGATGTCATCCAGGGACTCCTTACTCAGTCCATCCTTTATAAATTTAATTTTATCTTCTCAATTTATAGAAACCATACCTTTACTTCTACAGCGCTGATCACATGTCCACCTTGCACATTTATAGCAGACATTCATTCTTTTAGCTCTTCTCCTTTTAGAGTAAGAACTTCTTACCATTCCTGGCAAAGGTTTAACAATTGATTTATTAAACTCATATGCTAAACGTACCTTAGCCTCAATGATCCAGCGTATGTCCTCAGGAAGGCCCAAACGATTGATATCATCATCCTTTCAAGTCGACTGTTATAGATCTTCCTGAGCACATCTTTGGGAAGAGTGGGGAACCTATTCTTAAGCTTTACAAGAGATTCTTCCATAGTAACTTAAAATGATGAAAACTAGAATGCTCAATGTAGTGTAGTGTGTTTCGGTGAGTAGGAAAGAAAAATGAGAGAGTAGGAAAGAAAATTGAGAGATTAATAAAGAAAACTAAGAGAGTAGGAAAGAAGTTTTGAAAGAGTAGGAAAGAAGTTTTGTGTTGCCTCCCAAATAGCTGCCTTTTTTTAATGTCTTTAGCTAGAAAAAGACCAAACCAAATTTGTTTTTTTAAAATTCTTTTTAAACTATCAAAGTAGAATACATCATTAGGAGCTAATAGAATTCCTACAAAATCACAACAAAATATCAAACCAAACATTGGGTTGCCTCCCAAGTAGTGCTAAATTTATAGTCTTCAGCCAGACTTCCCAAACATAAACTAATAATCAAAAGTATCAAACACCAGGATCACCTTGTCTTTATTTCTTTTCAAGCAACAATGGTTCATGCACAAGAAATGATCATTCAAAGTAATTAATTGTACTTCTTCAATCATAGAAAATTTTAGAGTACAATTATTTACTGAATTCAAAGAAAGCACAACATGCATGTATTTGCAAACAGATTTAGGAGTTTCCAAAATTTTAGAGCATCGCATAAAATCCACTTGACTCTCATCAATAAGAGTCAACACTTTAACAGGAGAGACATGAACAACAACTTTTGAAACATCTAGATTAGTTTCAACATCAAAATCACAAAAATTAGGCTCTACAACCGAAACCTCAATTGGACATCCACTATTTTCTCCAAAAGTAATTTCAAGTTCCTTATCACATTCCATAAGAGCTAAGGTTTCATTCAATTCCACATCCTCAACTTCCTCATAAAAATCATCATCAACATAAGAAGTGGTCATCATGCTTAAAGAATTATCTTGCCTCATAGTTTCAAGTGACGCAATAATTTGACTTGCATATATTTCAATATTTTGGACACTTGACTCAACATTAGTGACAATTTCATTTTGCTCTCTACTAAATATCTCTGTTGATTCCGCAAACTCCTTACATAATCTTTCTAAATCAGACTTTTCCTTATACTCAAGAGTTTGTTCTTCAATATATGGATAAGAGTAGAAAGGAGGATTAGGACAATACCTGACATATGGATCCAAAGACTCTTGTTGCTCTAAAATTCCACCAGGATAAAATGAATGATCAAAACAAGTTTGATGCATATTGAAATCATCTCCCATATAATGATTGGTAGTGCTATATGGATAATGCTTATAGGGATGACACTCTGCATAATAAGCACAAGAAAAACAATTATAAGGAGAAGAATTTTCAATCCAACCAGCATTTATATTTTCTTGTCTCATTCCATTCACATGCATTCCAGAAAAAGAACTAAGATATGACAAGTTATCACCAAATGAATGCTGTGAATAATTCATTTTTATTTTGATTTTTTTTTGAAATTTTACATGTAGACTAAATTAGTATTAAAATTACTTGATATTGATATTAATGAAAACAATCCCCAACAACGGCGCCAAAAACTTGTTACGTGTATGAATGATCAATTAAATAGTGCAAGTGTACACTGTCGTAATCAAGTAATATAGAAGTGAGTAGAGTATCGTTCCTACGAGAATTGATCACTAAGTACCAAAATGGGTAATTTTAATTCTATTTAGTCGATCGGTAAATTGGTGATTGAGAGTACAAATAAAAGAAAAATAATTAAATATGAGTGCAGATGATATGAAAATAAATATGAGAAAAAGTCCTAGGGATTATATTTCACTTAACAAATTTCGGATTGAATCACTTATCTATTATAGCCCAATTTATTCCACATGATTGATAGTCGAGTTTCCCTAATTTAATTACTAGCCTCTTCCAAGGTCAAGCAATTCTATAATTAATTGCTAATCCAATATATTCCTATATGAATTTAAGCAATTAATTATGCATTAAGATTTACGAAACTCAATAAGCCTACACAACTCACATGAATATATTCCTATTTCATATGCAAGTCATGGTTTTAATTATAGGATCTACACACATACATCTCTTTCCGGTCTCAACATGCATATTGTAATCATTCAAAAGGTGGCCAATCAAATGAAAGCATTAAGAACAATAATTAAAACTCAATCATGAAGAGAAATTAAAAATAGATTTAATAAGTTAAGATTCAATCCGTCATTAGTAAGCTACGTTATCACCCTAGGAAAATGAAAATTTAGCTCATGATAAAATTAAAAATAAAACCAAAATAAATTGACATTATATAAAGCTAGAATGAAATCCTCACAAATACTGCATAAACATGAATATTAAATTCTCAAACATAAATATACAACCAACAAGATGCATGAAAAATGGACAAATCTAGCCGTCCCTTTAGGAGGTAAAACCTTCCATGTAGGCGGCATGAAAAATGTAATACAATACTAAGCCTTCCATGTAGGAGGCATGTAAAAAGTAATATAATACTAAGCCTTCCATGTAGGAGGCATGAAAAAAATAATACAATACATAAAATTAGAAATAAAAAATAACACAATTTATTTAGAACTGTCACAGAAAATATCTCTCCCTGTCAGAGAAGGATATCTGACTGGCAGAGAAATATCTCCACTATATTTCTTCTCTCTTCCTCCTTCCATTTTGCAAAGAAACACACACATATATATAGGCAAGCAAAGTGCGTCTGTTGCTTCTTCTTTTTTTCCCACAGGTGATACAGTGTTTTGCCATGCTACAGTAGTGAACAGTATCCTGTCGGTTGGTTTACGCGTTTTTTCCATGTTGCTACAGTGATTCCATCCGCTACAATCACCTCCGTCCGCTACAGTAACATCCTGCTACAGTGATTTTGTCATGAATAGTGACCTACGCTACAATACTAACTTTTTTTTTATATTTTTCTTTATTTTTTAAATACTATTTATTTTACACCAAAGATATTATATTAAGCTCAAATATCATCCATAAAATCATCATATAAGGGAAAATAAATATGCAAATATTTTACTTATCAAGACGTAGTGCCAGGGGCATAATACCCAATCTGTAGTCTTGAGCCCAGCTGAGATACGGAAAAGTTTGGGTTCTAACAGTAGTTGGCCCTGAACACATGTGCATATTATCATGATTATGAGTTTTACAATGTTATTATTTTGTTGCATTATATGGTACTTGGCACATATATTTGTTGCATTTTATATGATCGATTATATGTTACTATTGAGATTCATTTAAATCTCATCCTTTTCCAAATTTGAAAATATTTCGGTAGAAGCTAGTGGCTTTAAGAACAGAACGGTAAATACCAGGAACTGAGGATTTTGGTTCAAGGAAGCATAGTTGTTGGTTATCATTAGTTTCTTTTGGTAGTTTTGGACAATTTGTAATTATTTTTCAAACCCTATGGGGATTTCCTATAGTGTAACACAAGTACCTATTATCTATATATTCATGTTATTTATGTATGCCTGTGGAACTATGCCTTTATTACTGTGGCAAATATCAAAATGCTAAGGGGTTTGACAACTTTCATCAAGATAAGAGAGGCCATTAAGTTCTTTTGCACTCCCAATCATCATCCCCATCAGTAGCTCCTGAAAAAGACAATATGCAGCAAAAAGTTAGCATGGCATCTTTTATCGCTTGCTAATTTACTCACTGATAACATATTACACTTCAAATTTGGAACATGTAACATAAAATGAAGAGGAAGAGTAGTGGAAATTCTGACAATACCAATTATAACTATGCCTTTATTACTATTAGTTACTTACTCCATTATGTGGATGAAAATAGAGTCTTATCATCAGTTATATGGTCTGAAGCACTTGAGTCAACAATACAACAAGTGCATGTACATAATGATTGAATTGCAGGTAAGGCTTGAAAGAAATTGCCTCTTCTAACCACTGTAGTAGTGGGCTACTTTGTATGTTGTAGTATTGTAGCATTTCTAGGATTTTGTTTAGTTGATCACCTTAAAGTACTGGTTCATCAATCTTGGAAACTTTAGCCACATAGCCTTTACCTCGCCCTTTCTTTGTTTTTCAAACAGTAAGTTTACTATAGAGATCCCAGCAGGTGTCTTTGGTGTGTCCTTGCTTCTTACAATGGTCACAAAAAGGTTGTCCTTTGGAATTTCTTGATTCCTTAGAATGAATAGCTAGGGTTGAGGCCTCAGAAGGAGTAGAAGCAATAGAATTATTCTAAAGCATAGATTTGTGTTGTCCCTCTTCATTGCACAAAATGGAGTAAGCCTCAAGCATAGAAGGTAAGGGTTCTTAGTTGAGAATCCTTACTCGAGTATTATAATAAATCACATTAAGATTAGCCAACAACTCAAAGACTCTTTCTTCTTCTTTCTCCCTCTGATCTTTAGTAGTATCAGCACGACAATGATGAGTTTTATTTTTCAAGGTATCCAACTCTTACCGAAGGGCTTATTTTCAAGAAAGTGGTCAACAAGTGACATGTGGTCTTGTTTCAGCAGCTATAATTTTGTCTTAATATCAAATATGTGAAACTTATTCCCTGTATAACTATATGCTTCCTGAAGAGCTTCCCATATTTCTTAGGCTGAAGGAAGGAACATCATAAAACTCTTCTTAATTGATGGTGACATCTCATTGATCAGCCATGAAGAGACCAATGTGTTCTCGGATTTCCATACTCAAAACACCTTGGTTTCTAATGCTGGAGGCATTTTAGCTTAATCATTTATATATTCGAGTTTGTCCCTACCATCAAGAGTAAGGATCATAGATTGAGACCATTCCTTATAGTTGTCGCTGGTAAGTTTTTCTAAGATAATAAGAGTAGTAGAGATGTCATTAGAACCAGATCATAGCACAGAGGAAAAGATGTCAGAAATAGTTAGCATACTGACCGAGTGATCAAATTTCAATATGTGTGATCAAAAACTGGTGACAAGAGACTTTTATAGAATCAGAGGCTTGGGAAAAACAACTAACCCGACAACCTTCTATCAACAATATGAGAATCCGAACTGGATAAGAAGGTTGATCAAGAGAGTCTATCAACATTAGAATACCGGACCTGAGAAGTAACGCCAATGACTTCAAAAGTGGTGAGAGAACCGAGGGTGCTAATGATAACTCTAAGAATGTGAATTGAATGGGGCCAAGGATGCAAGCCAAACTAGGTCTGAGAAGAACCCGTCGAGGACACGAACTGAGCTTTCTGATAGCATGAGAAAGCAGACTAAATTGAGCCTGAGAAGAACTCTGATTGTGAATCTTTGATTAGACTAAACTGAATAGAGAAGAGCCCCGATTATCCTCTTCAACACTCTAATACCATAAAGAAATTGGAGGACTGAATGATTCAATTTTTTATTCATATCTCATGGTTACATATATACATAAAAAACATAATCAGGTCATTTAATGTGATTATGATCTTATGCTATACAATTAGGAAAGAATTAGAAATAATTAAGATACTGTAATAAAGGCATAGTCATTATGAAAAAAGTTAAGATACTTTTGATGAAAAAAGTAAACAAAAATAACTAAAAAATACTTTAAGAGAGAAATTGCATTACAAAATACGTTAAGATACTGTACGTATACTTGAAAAAATACCTTAGGATGTTAGATCAACTATCACCCATTATGAAATCTATCTCTTCTATAATACGTGTAGTAAATCCATTAAAAATTGTTCTGTGAGCAATCGTTTTTGGACAAAATAGTTATGTTTATATTATTTCCATTAGTGTATGCTATTTACTTTAAGACTAATAAATATCAATATCCATATTTATAACTCTCTTTTGGCTATCATAATTATTTATCGCTCTCTTTTATAATTCAATATCAATATTTTATATCCATAAATTATTAGTTGGCCTCCATGATTCAAGAAGTTATCATAATAATAATTTAGCCAATAAATCTACAAAAAGCTTAATTTCCAAGAAATATAGTTGGCCCCATGACTATAGTAATGCTTATATATATATGAATGTATCTTGTTTTGTGTTATCCGTTCTTCATTGTTATTTATCTCAATTCTTCATCCTCAATATCGTAGGAGGTCACCCTTGTGAACTTATTAGGGATATTGACGACCTCAAGTATACATGGGCTATCGTTGCTCAGGTTATCAAGAAGTAGTTGATGACTAAAAAGACATCACCTTTTGATGTATACAAAGTCGACATGATTTTGGTCAATGAGAAGGTTTGTGATTCATGATTTCATACCTATTTGATTATTGAGCTTTGGGTTTTTTATGCTCTATTTGTTATGGGAGTCTTATTCTTGATGTAGGGCTATAGGATTGATTTTTGTTAGGCTTAGAGTCAAGAGAGCAACATCAAATACCCATCCAATAGTATGGGCATTTTGCATTTTTTGAGTAGGGAGATATTTTGCAACGGTTTACATACTCAAAATTAACAGTAAGAAAAGGATTTAGTTTATAGTAAGATATATTGAGATCGCATACTTGAATATATAATCATCTATTTATCATTCCATTTATTCCTCAGGTCTTTTATTTCCAGCCCTCCGAAGTAAAAACACATGTCTCAAGCTCCTTGACGGAATTGATATATGCAGAAAAAGTTCAAAACGATGAAGACCTTCTAATAGTTAAGTCGTCAGGATCTTCAACTACTCCTTCAAAGAGAAAGAAGAGAGACAACACTCTATTTACTGATAATGGGAATGTGGGATTGTCTTATATGTCCACCCCTACCTTCAAGGCCAATAAAGCAATCATCAAGTACATAAAATTAGAAAAATGAGTTCCCATATGTTGTTTTAAGTTTTTGAATGCGTCATTTTAGTAGTCTAGGTTTTAACTCTACTTTGGCATTTTCACATTATATTAGGCTCCTAAAAATTTATAATTTTGAATTTCAATTGTTATTTAGCTTTAGCAATTTGATTGAGAAATAGTAGTAAAAAAAAAGATCGTATTGACAATATTAAATTGTTTGTTCATTTAATCTGACATTTATTCTTGAACAAAAAAACTGACTCACAGATGTTGATGTAACACTCCAAATTTTATTCACCAATATGCATTGTAATTATTTGAAATATTCAATGAAATGGAATAGTGAATATTCATGAACTTGAAATTTTTGAAGTTAGTAAATGTCCATTTTCATGAGAATTGGGCTAGAACAAGTTATGAAATTAATTCTTGGATTTTCCAAAAAGCCCAATATTAATGCTAATTTTAGCCATGGATGAAGAAAAAGGAATAAATTCAAAAATGTAAAGGCCAAATCATAAATTTTCCAATAAAGAACAAGATTAATTATTTTTCAATTAATTAAAGTTAATTTCAATTATTTAAGGAAAATAAAGGTGAAATATATATTTGGAACATTTTTGGTCAAATAATCAAGGTTTGGAAAGTCAAAGTGAACTTGTGCATAAATTAATTAAAGAGATTGTGAAAAATGTTAGATTCCAAGTTTTGATGATAACAAAAGATCATTGTGTGTTATGGTAAGAAATTCATACTTTGCAATGGTTAAAAATATTACCAAATGTATTTCACAAAGTTTAGAAGTGTTTGCTGTCAGTTTTACTGATACACTCGAGTGATGGAGTTAGCACTCGAGCATTAAGCAAATTTTCACTCGAGCACATGTAAGTGTTGGATAGAAAGTGTTTGACAGAGAGCAAAGTCAGAAACAAGATATCAACACTTCACTCGAGCATAGTCTCTATACTCTAGTGATAGCCCTATGTGTACCCGAGTCCTGGCGAGTGTGGCACAGAGAGTATTTACCCGAGAGCAAGGTAAACTCAAAATGTAAGTAGCACTTGAGTGCAAGCGATTGAGGGACTGCGAGTGTTTGCCTGAGAGTCTTGCAGAGCATAAAAGAATAAGAATGCCCGAGTAAGAGTACATGTACCCAAGTGATACCTCAGTACCCGCGAGTGAGAAATCTAACTCTCTCAATTCCGATGCAAGTGTTGAAGAAAAAGAGTATCTTATAGAAGAATATTCGGTTCACTCAAGTGATAGTGAGTATGCTCGAGTGTGGAGCCACATCACCTGCAAGTGCAAAATCACACTCTTGATAAAGTAGGATGCGAGTATTGTCCAGAGACGTGGCTCATAATGTAAAATGAAGGTGTACTCGAGTGAAGAGATTTGTACTCGAGTGAGGACCCTCATCACTCACAAGTATGAAAATACACTCTCTCAATATCACATGGAAGTGCAAGTATAAAACTGAAGCAAGAAGAGAAAAATATGTATTACACTCGAGTGAGCCTTCTTATCACTCGAGTGATGCTCTGCCAGAAGCAAAACGCACCAAACTTACAACGTTCAATCTGAATATGGTTTAATGTTATTTATTCATTCTATTTCTACTTATTATTATATAACATCATTTAACATATATTACGAGTATGATACAGGATTTTGAACATTTGAATTAGAAAAGCACAGAGGAAGTCAACAACAGCAAACAACATCATTATGACCATCCAAGCATGTACCTACCTTGTTCAAAGATTTCAAACGTACGCATGTCGTTCCACAGTAAAATGCTCTGCTCCACGATGATTATTATTCAAATTGGCAAAATCAACTAGCTATAAATACAGAGCTCCAGAGACCATAAAAAACAACGAAGTGAAAGAATTCACACAAGCAAATTCACGAGTCTCTGTTATTCATATTTTCTTTGTATTCATATCGTTCTTCAGTGTTTATGATATTTGCTCTGTAAGAGAGTCTATATACATTTCAAATTCTATTTTCATTTGATCTCAAGGTACTTGGACCTTGAGAGGGGAGATTTCCTTATGAGAGAAGCATTTGAGAGAATTTCTAGTAGGACTCTCTACTCATAAGACTTACAAGGTACAAGTAGTAGAGAATGTTGCTGCTCATAAGATTTATAGTGGTGTAAGCAGGAGAGAACGTTGCTGCTCATAAGACTTGTATACTTAAGCAAGAGAGAAAGGTCATAGGTTTGTCTTTTTGCACATAAGACTTGTGTAAGGGGGAGAGAAAGTTATGGTGTTAGAATATTTCTACTTGTAGTCCATTCAAGGATGATTATTGTTTTGTAGCATTTTGAGAACCCATTAAATCTTGGAAGCATAGTAAAATCTGAGTAGGTCTTGATCTCTGAGGAGTGGAAGTAGGCCTGGATTTTAGGCCGAACCAGTATAACTCTGTGTACTAATCTTCTCAACTCTACTCTATCTATAATTATTGTCATATCACCTTATTAACCGAAAAATTTATTACATCACCCAATTCACCCCCTCTTAGGTGAAGCTTGTCTCCTTCATTTGCTATCAGAACAAGGTCTTCTTCGAAGAGCCTAACAGCTTGAGAAGGATCTAGTAAATGGCAACAATGGGTGAGAACATCTTTCCATATAGAGCCTCTATCTCTAGACCGCCTGGTTTTGCTAGAGAACATTTTTCATTCTGGAAAGCTAAGTTCAGAGTGTTTGTGATGGCTAACAAATACGGTTTATGGAATGTGATACAAGACGGTGACTATGTTCCAATGAAGAAAATCGAAGATAGAATCATTAAAAAGAGCCCAGAGGAGTTTGATGAAGATGACAAGAGGTTAGTAACGTTAAATAGTAAAGCTATTTTAATGATACGGATGCCCTCAGTCAAAAGGAATATTTCTGAATCTGCACTCTACCAACAGCCAAAGATATGTGGGATGCTCTTGAAATCGCTCACGAAGGCACATCCGGAATCAAAGAAAATAGAGTTAATACTCTAATTACAGAGTATGATCTATTTTGTACGAAACCTGGAGAAAGAATCTTAGAACTCGAACTCAAATATACTCATCTTGTTAATCAACTATCTGTACTTGGGAAGTTATTTGACCAAAATTCCTAGGTAAGAAAAATCCTTAATATTCTTATGAAAGAATGGGCAGAAAAGGTGACAGCTATCGAAGAAGCTAAAGGAGAGTCAATGAGATCCGTAGCGGCTCTCTTTGGTAGCCTTTCTGAGTATGAATGGAAATTGAGATTCAAGAAGGAACTAGAAGAATTCGATGATAAAAAGAAAAGAGGAGTTGCATTTAAAGCTATCAAGGAAGAAGAATCCTCCGAAAATAAAGATGTTCCTGATGATGATGACATGGGAATGATCGTGAGAAAATTCAAGAAGTTCTATAGAAAAGGCTAAAAGAACTTCAAAAATTATCAAGGTGGACCAAGCAAGAAAGAAAACAAGGAACAACAGATAGTGTGCTATGAATGTGGGAAGCCTGTGTTAGATCCCATATGTTTAGATGATAACAAAGATTGGATCAATGATATGAAAGGATTTGATGACAAACAAATGAATTTGAACAAAGTGGCAAAGCATTACTTGAAGTAAGCATTGCAGTAATAAACAAATTTTGTTAAGGCTTACTCGAGTAGTCACTCAAGTAAGGGAAGTCATTACTCAAGTAGCCACTCGAATAATCACAGAGAATTTCATCCAGAGAGGCACTGCCAAAATTTAGAGGATAATACTTGAGGGATCACTCGAGTAATCTGTAAAGTTATATAGACCATTACTCGAGTAGCCACTCGAGTAACATGATTTGCAAAGGCATCACTCGAGTAACTACTTGAGTAATCGAGGTAGAAATCTTCCAGTAGCTCTCGGCCAAGAAATACAACAATTTATTCGAGTAAGTATGGAGCTATGGTAGCTTAGTTCCATCCTCTTGAATGTTATTATGGAATTCATATTATTAGCAAGCAAGGAGGACTAAAACCCCAACTCAAGGGAATCACATTTCATTATTATATTAGTTAATTGAATTTATCTTGTTTCTATTATTAATTTCAATTACATTTGCTTCTTTGTAATTGAAATTAATTTTTCATGTGGAATCTTTTGTTCAATTTTAACTTGAAAACTCTTTTGAAATAACTTGCAAAAAATCATTTTGAATCCAAATCTAATGATTTTGAGAAATTTAGTTTTTGAAATATTCTTGAATCCAATTTTAACGATTTTAAGATAAAAAAAATCATAACTTTGAAGGTATGTTCTAATTTTTCATTTGTTCACCTTACATACACAATCAAGAAACTCATTAGTCCACAACATAATATAACTTCAATTGAAATTGCAAAATGAGTTCATTACATAATCAAATTTAAAATAGAAACTAAAAAAAAGCTCCCTTAAACCCTATACACCCATATCCCTATACATCATTTTTCACAAAATCACACTAGTTCTTCTCCCCCTTTTTGTCTTCATCTTAAGGGTGGGATCAATCAAGAGCAGGAGTGGGACTAGATGGTTGAGCTGTAGCAATGGGAGTGACAGGAAGAGGTGTGAAGCCAGAGCCATGTGAGTCACCCGAACTAGAGGAATTTGAAGATGATGGTGCAGGTTATTGGAGATTCATTGGAGGTATTTGAAGACAATCCTCAGGAGGATTTTGTGGTTATAGAATCTGAGAGGTAACCTCTACTCCTCTGTATCCTTTGTACCAGTAAGTGAAAGATGATCACTAGAGGACACAACTATGTCCACAATGCCTGCAGGTGATGCAATTGGTGTGGGTACTGGCTGTGGCTGGATTGGCTGGACGGGATCATCAATGGTGATGTGAATAGTCTCGGAGCTGTCTGGGTCAGGATTAAGCATGGTAAAGAGAAGGTTTCTGAGGATTGTGATGGGTATGATAGGAAGAGGGATAGTGATGGGTATGAAGAGAAGGTTTCTGGGATAGTGTCTGGGTCAGGTCTAGGCTCAGAAGGTCTAGGCTTAGAAGCAGGTACTGGCTCAGGTATAGTAGTAGGCATAGATGGACCAGGGGTGGATAAGCTAGATGCCATAATGTCAAGTCTGTCATGTAGTGATCTCAGGAGCTTACCCTGAGCCCGTTCTTCTACCAATATCTCCTCATGTCTCTTATCCATACGCTATACAAGCTCTCCCATCTTCACATTCATGTAGGTTATCAATTCAGGATTAGTATTTGCAATGTCAACATGAAAACCCTTTAGGAGATTCTCCAAAAATGTTTGCAATATGCCACCAAAAAAAGAAGGAGGAGTAGTAGAGGCAGGAGCAGAAGACTGCGTCTCATCTAATCGACTAGTTGCAGTCTCAAACTTCTTCTTTTTGGGACTTGACTCAAGTGATTTCTTCAGGGGTAGTGCAATATGCAACTTCCTAATTTGGTTTCTTCCCACAGGAGCTAGCCTCTCAATAGGCTCATCCCTCTCCAAGTACCAAACCTTGTTCTTCTTCAGAAATAAGGATATAAGTTGAGGATAAGGCATTAGGGTAGTCATTTTTCCCTCAAATCTATATCTTTTAATCTCCTCCAATATGTACTCACCCAAGTCCTTTTTCTCCAGGAGGATAACTGAAGCAAATTTTCTATAATTTCACTTAATGAAATATGTGAAATTATTTTCTTTGTTCAATATGGCTTTAGAATAAATATACCATAGGACTCTGTGAAGATCACACATATCACTTGGGTTGAAATTGAGGGGTCCTACTATCTCACCAGGCCTTAGGATAGAGAACAACTAATTTAGTTCAAGATTAGGATAGTTATCTACAGGAGGATTATCTATTCCTAACCAGGTGTTGATTTTTGAAGGTGAGATTAAGATATTTTCCCCCTAACCTTAAAAACTATTTCTTCTTCCAAAGAATTTCTAAGGGCATCATTAACAGGCTCTAAACCACAGTAGAAATGCTTGACTATTTTGGTACAAAATGGAAGTTTAATTGACAACCAGGGCATGTATAATTTCAAATAAGGGGAGAGGTCAAATTTCAATACCTCTTTGAGTAGGTTGAGATCTATGTAGTGCATTTTGCACACTCTCCTTCGAGAGAAATGCCCCTTATACTTATGAAATTCTTCCAATTTCTTCAAATTGAATCCTTTTGGAGGAAAAGTAATTTCCTCTTCCTCTTCTTCTGGCTTATTTGAAGATTGACCCCCTTTTTTGCCTTTTGATTGAAGAGCCTCCTCAAACATGTTTGTCATTGCTTTGGCAAGATTTTTATCAAACTTTGTCCCTTTGGATGGCTTCTCACAGAAGGAGGGAGTGTTAGAGTCTAAAGCAAAAGGCGATGGTGTCTTGGTCCCTTTGCCTCAACTAGGGGAATAGCCTTCTTAGATTGAGCTGTTGTTGCAACGGGTTCCTTAATTAAAACTCCCTTGACCTTAGGTTTAACTTGTGGCTTGGATTTAGACTTTGATCTGGGAGAGAGTTTATGTCTTTTGGCTGGAGGAGATTCATGAGATTGTTGAGGATTAGAGGACTTAAAAGGAGTATTGGCAAGGGTAGTTTTGGTTCTAACCATTTTTGGTTGAGAGAAGAAGAATTTCTAGAATGGGTCTTACGGAAGTCGAAGGTTTAGAGTAGAGGATTTTCAGTGATTTGAAGAGGTTTTTCACAAGGATTGTTAATGGGTTTTGACAAAAATGGACTGAAGAAGTGTCTATGAATAGTTTTTCTGGAAGGTTACTAGGAAAAGCACTTGAAGTAATTTTGTGAAAATGACAGGACATGCAGTGATATACCCTGTTGCCCGATAATACTCGAGGGCTCCTTTGAGTGATCTTGGGACATTACTCGAGGGCTCCCTCGAGTAAGCATTTCTGAAAATTCTAAATTAAAGCCATTAAAGTGTGTATCTATCATAAGTAATATTGTAATTGCCCATGCATACTCCCTAGACTATTTGATGATAATTCCAAAGAAGTCTGAATAGAAATTGGATTGATTTTTTAATCTAGACTCATGATTACTCGAGGCCTTACTCGAGTAATGTTCATATGTTACTCGAGGACTCCCTTGAGCAATCTGTCTCTTCATTTCCAATTGTTACGCCATTTTTTTTGAATTAATGCTTCACTACCATTTTTTCCAAATCATTACTTGAGTGGTTACTCTAGTAATGTGTTCAATTACTTCAATTACTCAGGTATTGATGGTTACTTGATGTTGTCCCTCCAGTAATATTTTCCTCTGTTAACCTCTGCTTTTCATATCTCATAATAGAGTATCAAGACCTTGCAAAACAAATTGCTAGATACTCTGAAGCTTAAGTCAATAATTATCAAAACAAGATTAATCTATAATGCAAAAACAGCTTACAATTTATTGGGATTTACCATTCCCAATTCTCTTCTTATTAATAAAAATTGATCTTTTGAAAAAGGCTTTGTGAAGATATCATCTAATTGAAGATGAGTGGGAATAAATATAACTTTGACATCTTTCTTTTGAACATGATCTTTGATGAAATGATGTCTAATATCGATATGTTTGGTTCTTGAATGTTGAACTAGATTCTTTGCAAACTTATTGTACTAGTGTTGTCACAGAAGATAGGTATCTCTTTCAAGAATATACCAAGATCTTGTAGTTGTTGCTTCAGCCATAATACTTGTGCACAACAACTTGATGCTGCAACATACTTAGTCTCCATTGACGAGAGTGACACTGTGTTTTGTTTCTTACTAAACCAAGATACAAGTGAGCCTCCAAGAAATTGACATTACATACTAGTACTTTTTTTATCAGTCTTGTACCCTCCATGATATGAATCTGAATATGCAACCAAGTATTCATTTCTTCTTCTAGGATACCAGAGATCTAATTCTGCTATGTCGGTGAGATATCTAAAAATGTGTTTGACGGTTTCAGTATATGATTCATTTGGTACTGATTCATATCTTGCACACATACCAACATTGAATTGGATGTTAGGTCTGCTTGCAGTGAGATAGAGTAATTGTAACCCCCTCCATAATTATTATCTGAAATACGTGATTAAAATGAAATAGAGACCAACAATAATAAAACCTTATTTACATTTACATCCTTAAGATAAGGTTTTCACAAATTTCTTTCACAAATACTTTAACCTGGTCTCACAATCATATTTCGAATACAGTTACCTTGTGAAGATAAATCACATTTATATAAATATCAGAGTGCACAATAATAATCCCGGCAATCCCGGGTTCATACCTTTACTAAAGATTCTTAGGGCATATATGCCCTTTATAATTTCTCAAATAGGGATTACACAATACTCATTCCAAATACACATTCCAACCTATTATCTGAACATATACATCCAAGCATATATAGTTATCTTAACATATGATGATAACCAACTACCAAATCCAAATGCCCATAAGGAATTCTTGCCACCCCTAGTTGCTTACTCCTTCTGTGAGCCACATGTCCAGTATAAGATGTTGGTAGGGGAGGGTGAGATTCGAGAGAATCCCAGTAGGAAATAATACCAATATGCATGCAAGATAAGTGTTTAATGCATGACATTCTTGCATTACATTAACTCATAATCACATAATGACATATCTGCATGCTCAATATTTCAACAACATACTCATGGCCATAGTATAAATAGAAACAGAGCTTCAATCATTCATATATGTTTCACATTATCAAGCAAAGCAATAACATGCATCAATACACAAACACAACTATCAATACATGTAGAAGAGGTAAGTTCCCTACCCTTATTCTTTCCACGTATGCTCCAGCATCGGCTACTCACGATCCGAGTGGAAATCGAACCATGATCAGGGCGAATACCCAACCCAAGAACAAAATCAAGGACATCGGATTATGACTATTCCAAATCCTTACTTGAATAACACTTATCGTTAGTTATCATTCACAACCTTTAGGTGGCTAATCAAAGCCTAAACACATGCCTAAAGGGTTGGGAAATACTATCTCAAAGATCACCTTATGAAAGTAAAAATTTCTGAATTTTGGATGTTGGCCGCGGCCATGGATTTTGACTGTGGCATAAAACAGGTCAGAAACTTTTGGGCTGCGGCCAAATTCAGGTCAGAGAGTTTTTGGCTGTAGACAAGAATCTCTTGGTTGTGGCCAAAAGTAGGTCAGAAGCTTTTGGGCAGCGGCTAAAGACTTTCGGTTGCGGCCAAGAAAATTTTAGTTTCTGGGCTGAAATTCCAAAAATCATACCTAATTCTAGAAAAATTGAAATGAGGTGATCCTAAAGACTAATGAAAGCTATTTATGTCCTCTTCATAGTAAAAATATGGGCCATTACCAGAAATCACCACACAATTACATAATTGCCCAAAACTCAACACTGCTCCAAAACAGAGTCCAGTTTCCATCCCAAACTTTGGACAATCATATCTCTTAGTTCATAAAATGAAATAACACAAATTATATGTCCATTTTGAAGCTTGGGATGTGATCTTTATGATTGGAAATTTTCATAAGTTTTAGACATCATTTGTTTATTCAAAACTTTTGCACTAACTTCCTAGAACAAAGTTCACACTTGACAACATTTCCAATTTTCTACCAAAATGTCCAATGGGTCTAAAATCAACAATCAAACCTATTCCCACATAAATCTTTACAAGGAATCCATTGGAAACATCACATCAACCAATATTACATTGCTTCCATAAGATATAGCATGATTAACAACACAATGCCAATTTCCAAAATCCACAAACTTCACATATTAACCTCAAATCAGTTATATCTATCGAATACACACAACAACACACCATTTCTATGACCACCACATGCATACTCTCTAAGACCCTTATTTTTGAAAATAGGGCAGAAATTTCCAGAAAATTCAAACTCAATCAATGGCTACAAAACCTATATAAGAAGGTTTGTCATACTCATCTCTACAACTTTTTCAAAGGAGTTCCTTGATTCACCAAACTCCAAAATTCCTTGAGAGCTTAAACAGAACCAAATAGGAAATCTAAAACCATGAAATTGAAGCTCTCAACACAAGAAAAAACTTTGTAGAAGGGATTTTTCCATTAGAGGTCATTAAGAGGGTCAAAACTCACTTATTTCACAAGCTTTTCTTCCTTCCTTGGACAGCAATGGATGACATACAAGAAAGAGAAAATGAGAGAGAAGAGTGATGAGGATGAAGAATTATCACACTTCCCTTGCCCCCATGCCTTATGTCAGCTGAATGGGAGGGAAAGAGAGAGAGAAACTAATTTTTTTATTGCAAATTTGACTTTCTACACACTCTTTCTTCATACAACTCGACACATGTTAGAATTTTATTGGCTCTGTAAAGTAAGTAACCAAATTAGTTACTCTAACCCATCCCTTAGCCATTTAGTTACAAATCTCATTTCCCTCTTAGTTAGTAATTAATTTCTTCCATTAATTACTAACTTTTGGCCATTCTTTCAATTTCTTACTGATTATGGCATATTAATTAAAATTGCCACATAACACATAATCAAATTCTTTTCCTTCTTCCATGCGCCATTTGCCCCTATATTTAGCCAAAATGATTACTTTGTCACATAATTATGCTAAAATATAGGGTTTGGGCATTTCCAATAATAGTTCGGATCTCAAATCCATTTTAATTTACAAGATCATTCATAATAATTATCATTAGCCCTTAATCAAAATTTTGGGGGTTACAGTAATGATCCGATCAGTCCTCTATATTTTGTGATAATATAATATTTTCCTTTGACATTTGCATCCAGCAACATAGTTGAACTCATTAGAGTGTCCATACCATTTGCTTCATCCATTCTGTATTTCTTCAATAGCTCTTTCAAATACTTTGTTTGAGATATGAAAACTCCATTCTATCTCAGTTTGATTTGAAATCCGAGAAAGAAAGTCAATTCTCCCATCATTGATATCTCAAACTCCCTCTACATTATCTCAGAAAATTCCTTGCACAAACTTTTATTAGTAGCATAAAAAATGATATTATCAACATACATTTGAACAATCAATATATCATTCCTTCTTCGTTTTATAAAAAGTGTTGTATTAACCTTTCCTTGTACAAAACCATGATCAATGAGAAATTTACTAAGTCTTTCGTACCAAGCTCTAGGCCCTTATTGCAAACCATATAATGCTTTTCTTAGCTTATAAACATGATCAGGTTTAGTTATATCTTTAAAACCTGGAGCTTATTTTACATATACTTCCTCCATAATATATCAGTTCAAAAATGCACTTTTCATATCCATTTGATAGAGTTTGAATCCTTTGATGTATGTAAAGGCTAAGAGTATTCTTATTGCCTCCAATCTAGCCACTGGAGCATATGTTTCCTCATAATCAATGCCTTCTTCTTGATTATAGCCTTTGACCACCAATCTTGCCTTGTTTTGACAATGATTGCAGATTCATCTCTTTTGTTTTTGAATACCCATTTAGTACTAATGATCGAATGATCTTTAGGTTGGGGTACCAAATACCAAACTTGATTTCTTTCAAATTGATTTAATTCTTCTTGCATTACTATAACCCAATCATTATCTGATAGGGCTTCACCAATTTTAGAAGGTTTAATTTCAAAAATAAATGCAGAAAAGCTAACTTCATTGATTATTTGGTTCCTCATTTTAACACCTTTATTTACATCTCCAATAACTTGATGTAATGGATAATTCTTGTTGTATTTCCAGGCTCTAGGTTATTCTAATGGTTGAGTTTCTTCTTTGGATTGTTAATTTTCAGGAAGATAAGCAGAATTAGATTGATTTTTTTCCGGATTCATCATTATTTCTAATTCGTCAAATACAACATGAATTGACTCTTTAACAACACATGTTCGTTTATTGAAAACTTTGTATACTTTACTTCTATTAGAATATCCTATAAATATTCCTTCATCAGTTTCAAAATCAAATTTTCCAAGATTATCTTTACTATTATTATGAATGAAACACTTATAACCGAAGATGTATAGATAAGCAAGATTTATCTTCTTTCCTTTGTATAGTTCATATGGTGTCTTTCCAAGCTTTGTTCTGATATATGCCCTATTTGAGATGTAACATGCTGTCTCCATTGCATCTATCCAGAACACTTGAGAAACGTTCTTTTAATTTAGCATTGCTCTAGCCATTTCAGTGACTACTCTGTTCTTTCGTTCTACAACTCTATTTTGTTGAGGTGTTCTTGGAACAGAGAATTTGTGATCAATACCATTTGTATCACAATAATCTCCAAAGGTTTGATTTTCAAATTCTCCATTATGATCTGTCCTAATGCCTGCAATAGACATACCTTTCTCATTTTGCACTTTCTTTGCAAAAACAATAAATTCACTAAAAGTTTCATCCTTTGATGATAGGAAAATAGTCCATGTAAATCTAGAAAAGTCATCAACTATAACTAATGAATATAGATTGCTACCAAGACTTTTGACTCTTACTGGTCCAACTAAATCTATATGCAACAATTAAAGTGGTCTGTTGGTTGTGATCTCATTTTTTATTTGAAAGATGATTTAGTTTGTTTACCCTTTTGACAAGTATCACAAATCAAATCATTTTTGAAACCTTTTTAGGCAAACCAAGTACCAAATCCTTTTTGATTAACTTATCTAGTTTGTGCATATTGACATGTGCTAATCTCTTATGCCATAGCCAACTTTCATTTGAGTTACTTGGAAAACAAGTTTCATAAGCATTTTTATTGATATCAAGAGTATAGAAATGACCTTCCTTTTTTGCTCTGAGTTTTTCTTTGAGAATCTTCTTATCTGATTGTAAATCATTTTTACTTACAATTAGACATTCTTCTGAATAAAAGATCACCCAGTTGCCTTTATTTGCGCTTTAACTTACACTTAGTAGATTGTGACATAATCCTTTAACATAAAATATGTCTTTGATTTGTATACCCTTTTCGTTTCTTATTTCGCCAATCCCTTCTATCTTTCCTGATTGATTGCCTCCAAAAGTTACCTATCTACCTTTCTTAGGTTGTAATGTAGTGAAACTTTTGGAATCTCTAGTCATATGTTTGGAGCATCTACTGTCTTTATACCATTTATTACCTTTGGATGCTTTAAGACACATCTGCAATCAGATACAATTAAGTCTTAGGTACCCACCTCTTATTGGGTCCTTTTAGATTAGTACAAAATAACTTTTGAATATAAGAGCCTTTAGGAATCCATTTGTAAGTTCTTATTCTTCCTTTCCTTTTATGAATGCATGATGATGTATAGTGTCCTTTTCTATTACAATAATTACTGTAGGAAAGTGGATTTGATGTATGTATGGAATGTTGAAAATAATTCAAATATGTCTTACCTCTTAATTATTTTCTATATTTTCTTTTATCTGTGTTTTGGTTCATATTCAATGCTAGATCGATCATTCACAAATTGTTGAGCTTTTAGAAGAAAATTTAACATCTCATTTCCTTTAGTAAATTTTTTAAGAGTTTTAGTGAAATCAATGTTTTTATCATTCAATGAAGAGCAATTTTCACAATCTTTTTTAGAATTTTCTTTAAGTTTTTTTCAAGATTCTTGTTCTTCTGTTTTAGCATAACTAACTCTAGCTACTTTGAAGAATTCAGAATGTAATGCATTATATTTGGAAAGTAGTTCATCATACATTGGATCAAAATCAGTTACTTCTTCTTCTATTTCTTGAGCAACTACACAAATATTGGCTATTTCTTCTTAATCGCTTTCTTCATCAGAAGAACTCTCTCCCCATACAGTGGAGACAAAAGCTTTCTTCTTGTTGAAGAACTTGCTCTTTCTTTTATCCCTATTCTTCTGGGCTAGTTTTGGATATTCAGATTTGATATGTCCTAGTTTTCCACATTAGTAGCAGATGATAGGTTCTTTGCTACTTGTTCCTCCCTTTTGAGGATTTCTGAATCCCTATTTTTTCTTATAGAATTTTTTGAATTGTTTGATTATTAGCCCCATTTCATCGTCATTGAGATCTTTATCATCTTCTTGAGTTTCTTCTTTTACGTTTAATGCGATGCTTTTCTTTTTCTTGTCTCCAATGTCTTCAAGCTCACGTTTGAACTTTAATTTGCTTTCATACTCAGAGAGACTTCCAAATAGAGAAGTAACTGATCGCATTGATTCACCTTTTACTTCATCTATTATAGTAACTTTGGCCTCCCATTCTTTAGATAGAATGTTTAATATCTTTCTTACTTGGGTATGTCGAACTTATACTTTCCCAAGTGTTGCAAGTTGATTAACAAGGTAAGTATATCTTAATTCAAATTCAACTAATGAATCTCTTAAATTCATTCATAGTAAATCAAATTCCGTAACTAGAGTGTTGATTTGATTTTCTTTTATTCCTGAAGTTCCTTCTTGAGAATTCTCCAAGGCTTGCCATATTTCCTTGGAAGTTAGAAGTGTACAGATTCTGAAATACTCGCTCTGACTCAAAGCACTTTGTATCATCAGAATTGCTTTGCTGTTGACGGTGATAAGTTTCTTGTCATTCTTATCAAATTCTTCAGGTGTCTTGGGCACCTTATGTGAATCTATACATTTTAATGGTTCGTAGTTTCATTTTTCAAACACATCCCAAAGTCCATTATCGGTACCCATGAAAAATACTTTGAAAATTTCTTTCTAGAATGACAAGTGTTCACCGCTAAAACCTAGTGGTTTGGTGATATATGCTCCTCAGGAAGAATTCCTTCACCTATGCTTGCTATTAGATCCTTCTTAGGTTGTTATACCTGAACAAGAAGACCTATGCTCTGATACCAAATGTTAGTTTAAGCATTTCACCCAAGAAGGGGATGAATTGGGTGATTTAGATATTTTAAAAATTATAAATGAATTCAGACTAATTAAAAATAGAGATAAGAAAAAAATCACTAAAGTATACACCGAGAGCTATACTGGTTCGACTACCACTACTTTGACCTATGTCCAGTCCCCAGAGATTCTTTGAGAGTTTCACTATATCCTCCAAGATTCAGTGGTTTTCTGGCACCTCAGTACACTGCAAGTTCCTTTACTTGGACAATCGAAATCGCTCCCCCTTACACATTGTAATCAAATCCCCTACTCAAGGTTCTACAACCTTAAGTTATCTCAATGATGAATATTGAGTTTTGTATAGAAACTCTCTCTCACAGAGGAAATATATAATCACTCAAGTACTGATAATGAAATACAAGAAACTAAACAAGTACGAATGTGTTGATCGTATTTGTGATAGCTCAAGATTGTTGTTTCTCTTTTGTTGAATGTTCCATCTTTATAGATGATTTGATGATAGCCGTTTGAAACATTTTCAACTTGTCTGTTAGAGTAGTTAGAATGGCACAACTTCATTTGACCCTTCTTCAAATATGAAAGCTAGCCATTGCGGTAGGTGAGCGTCTTGACCATTTCGAGTGTTACGTTTGATTTTCCACTCAATATATGGTCTCTTCATTGTTACCCTGTAAGTATGATTAGAATACTAACACAATGAAGGATTAGTCTTATAGATAACAAATTAATGAACAATTGATCAAAAACAAGATTTTTGATATGTTTACTCAAGTAATCTAGCACCATTTTTGGAGTAACCCCTCTAGTAACTTCCTTTAGAATAAGCCAGAGAGTAAGTCAACATTTTTTGACCATATTACTTGGGTAATCCATCGAGTGATTTACTTCACAAAAACTTTTACATACATGGTTACTTGAGTGATCCCTCGAGTAAGTCTCTATCTTCTTCTCTGGTTACTCGAGTGATCTAAAGTTTCAAATTCTTTTCAGATTACTCGAGTAATCCCTTGAGTAATGCCATCCAAATCTTGGCCGAGAGAAACTACTTCTTTGCTTACTTGATTACTCGAGTGGTCCCTTGTATAATGTAATCTTTTCGTTTCAAATTACTCAAGTAATCCTCAAGTAATGTCACTAATTTCTTGGTTGAGAGTTGCTGCTTCATTTCTTCTCTGTTTACTTGAGTTGTCCCTCAAGTAATGCTTCAGTTTCTCTTCTGATTACTTGAGTGATCCCTCGAGTAATGCTATACAATTTTTGATAGAGAGCTCCTGGAATAATTCCTCACACATTACTTTAGTGATCCCTCGAGTAATGAAGGTTCATTACCTGAGGGCTTACTCGGGTAATTTCTTCAAAAATCAAATAGTGTTCCTTTCTCCTATTCCCTGTCTTTTAGTTCTTTTTTATTACTTGAGTAGCTACTCAAGTAATGGTCTTGCCTTCCACCAAGAACTTTATTCAAACCTTTTGTTTATTATCAAAACCTTTTATAACATTATTCCCGTATTTATTATCATCAAAACATATGAGATCTAACAATGTTGATAGGTTTAAATTAGGAAATTGCTTGTAGAGAAAATATAGAAAAATGAAAATTTAAAATAAAAATAACATCTCTCATTTATGTTGATAGGTTTAAATTAGGAAATTACTTTTGGGAAAAATAATAAAAAATTAAAAACAAAAATAAAAATAAATGTCTCATTGATGATGATTAGGTTAAGTTAGGAAGTTTTATTAATAGAAAGTGCAAAAATAAAAAACTGAAAATAAAAAAATCTCCCATTGATAGTGATTGGATTAAGTTAGGAAGTTTTATTAATATAAAATACAAAAAAATTAAAAAAAAGAGGGAGTATTTATGAAGAAAATCCTACCTTAAGATTATAAATAAGGGAGCAAGAGTTGGGAAAGACACAAAAAAAATTGGGCAAGAAAAGAGATAAAAGAATTGGGAGAGCAACGATAAAAGAAAGGAGGAGAGTGAAATCTATTATGCTTCTTTATCTTGTTTTTCCTCATGCCCCCAAGGAAAGCCTATGCTCTTATGGTTGTTGTTACATATGTGATGCTTCAATACCAATGGCTAGAGGAAGAAATGCAATATGATGAGGATTAATTCATTTTCTTATTGTTTTTCATTTTCCTTTTCTTATCTTTCTTTAAAAACCCAAGGATAGCTTATACTCTTGTGATGCTTATCATATATACAAGCTTAAGCATCAATAGCTAGAGGGTGAATCCAATATGAAATTTGAATTGATTTGTTTTCATTATATTCTTCATTTTCTCCCTCTTCTATTTTATTGTTTTGTCTTTATGCCCATGGAAAGTATATGCTCTTATGATAGTTTTCATCTTTGTGAGCCACAACGCTAATTGCTAGAGGGTGTAATCCAATATGATTTAGATTATTTTATTTTGTTTTTCTTTTCCCTTCTTTTTCTCTATATATCTTTTCTCTCTATTCTTTTTTTCTTTTCGTTATTTTTTCTATTTAATCTTTTTAGTCTTATGTGATTGAACCACTTATCCCTCTTTCTTTTTTAATTCTTTCACTCGACCACCCCAACAATATTTATCCTACTATCTTCTTGTTGATATTGTGAGGCTATGCCCAATGATATTTGTGTGTTACTTGGACCATGCAGAAGGCACGCATCCTTCATTCATTGACTTTACATGTGATGGTTTTCTTCCACCACTTATGTTCACTATTTGGATGTGTATTACCTATTTTTTATTTTCATATCTCTATCTAACATAAGTTTTCTATATAAAAAGGAAAAAGAAAATGATTGTCACCTATTTTCGTAAATGAAAATAATAAAGAAGAAAGC
The DNA here is from genome assembly GCA_963242795.1 of Inga leiocalycina. NCBI lineage: Eukaryota > Viridiplantae > Streptophyta > Magnoliopsida > Fabales > Fabaceae > Inga > Inga leiocalycina. Next base: position 33,394,213 of record OY725328.1, read on the forward strand.
TTCTCTTTTATCAAAATAAATGAAATTAATTTTAAACGGGATTGTTGTCATGTGAGGTTTTAAGAGCCTCGTCAGGTAAAAATCGAATATTCTTCCATGTGAGATTATGGGAATCTCCTCAAGAAGTTTAGTCCAAGAGCTTTCCAAAAACATTTCTTTATTCAATAGAAATAGAAGAGTTGTTTTCATAAAATAAAAATTACCAAAAAAATTAAAAATCATTTTCTTGAATAAATTAAATAAATTTTTTCCTTAAAAGATATAAACAAAATGACACACATTTCTACTTCGAACTATGTGGGCTTTGATATCTCTAAATGGTACATAGGTCTTAGGTTCTCTTCCTAGGTCAAGTCTTATTTTGTAAATAAATATATTTTTTCTTATTTTTTTGTAAATAAATGCTCATTTTCTATTTATTTTTCATTTCATTTATTTTTGTAAATATTCTTTTGTATTGGGGTAATTATAATAAAATTAAAGGCCATATTCATTTTTAAATAATTGACTTAGGGAAACCGTTCTTATGAATGGGTGCTGTGGGGTGCCTAACACCTTCTCTACACACAATCGACTCCCAGACCTTATTAGGTTTTCTTTTTCCAAAAAAAAAAGATTTCTAAAATTATCTTTTTTGAAATTTTGGTGGTGGCTCTATATTTTACAAATTTCGGGTGCAACAGTTTGGCAACTCCACTGGGACGGTTTGAGAGTCAAGCCCATTTAAGTTAGGTGTTTAAAAATAATATGGCCTCATTTTTATTAAAATTAGCTTTTTTTATTTGTTCTTTTTCTCTATCTATCTTTTGATCTGCTTAGCAAATGCGGGTTAGGTAGAACTTAAGCCCACAGGTTGATATGCTTTCCACACATACTAAACACATACACTATTCTCCTCATACACATTTTGGGGCCTATACCCTAGTCTGTGAGTTCCTTAGGTGATCGGAAGTTTCTAGCATTCTCCCAATGGGCTTTCAGAACTCTCTAATGTTACTGTGAAGACTTCATCCTAACTGTTACGCATTTGGTGAAGTTGATCCCTGTGGGATTTTTTGAACCCCTGAAGGTCAATCTCATCAGATAGGGTCTTCATCTTTATGATGGGGGCAGTAGGAGACCTTTATCTGTAAGAATTAGAACCTCCTTGAAATTGTGACACATATTAGTAGACATTATTGACCTACCCAATTAATTATTACCTGCCTTTCTTATGGTGGATATTCCTCAACCTAGGGTTATTCCTAAAAAAGACACTAAAGGGCATTTATTTATTGTTGACAATATTATTTGTCATCCATGCATAATCCAGGAGACCCCTAGGATCAAGTAACTAATTGTCACTTTACCTGAGTATATATCTAGCATCACTTCACATATAGATACATCACAAGGACAGTGTATGTATTAGATAACCAACCTTAGTCTAAGGGTTTATCACTATAAAAGACTAAGAGTTCATTGCATCTATCATGTTAGAAAATATCTTAATGACATATGACTTTTTTATGTCCTATGAGGGATCCTTACATCATTCATTAGTGTTTAGATTCATATATGGGCCTTAGACATAATCATCATTTTAAAAACCCTTAGTCGTGTGATGACCTGGGCCATTCGTAGGCTAATGGGTAATTGATTCTCCCTATGAGGTAATGAATCTCTTAAGGTGGTGGAGTTCTTTTTCTCAATGCCCATCACCCATATCAAAACTTGAAGTACATGTCATCACTTTTTTAAGTCTCAAACGGCCCTTTCATTATGGCATGTCAACTTAAACATCATTGAATAAGAAACCAAATAAGGAGGGAAACTGAGCATGCAAATGAAAGTGAAAAAAATAAGGAATAAAAATAAAAATTCAGTAATATTTTTAGTTAATAATGCTTGCATAGAATATCTTTCCTTAAAAATGACTTCATTTACCCTTATCCATGTCATGACCCTTCACATATATCCCAGAAATGGTTGTTCTTTATTACTGATGTGAGGCTAAGATTTTTGTCTCTCCTTCCACCTTTTAAGGGCATTATTCTTGATTAGAGGAAATTGTTGAGGGTCTAAAAACTTATTTTGTACAAGTTGCTTGTATAGAGTTGATATCACACTATGGAAAAGCTTGGTTTTGAAAATGACTTGATCCACCTTGATGAGGCTAGTTTTAAAGGGTAAATTGTTTAACTTGGACGCAATGTGATGATGATTACACAAGCTATGTAAGGATTTGAGCCTATTGATATGATTTCATTTCATATGTGTATCACTTATCCTTTACCCAATCTAGAACTTGGCATGTATCTTGTTTAAGGTCATATTTGATGTTCATTTGCTTGATATAGAGAGAACCAAGGCATTCATTTTTCATCCTTAATAAAAACAAAGCCAAATAGCCACCCTTACATGATACCCATTTGAGCTTGTGTGATATTCCTTTCCTATCCCTTAGCATGCAAAAACTACAAATATGTTCCTTACCTCTTATTCAAATTTCTTTTTGCTTTCTAAGAGGACTCACTCTTCCTAATTAGAGGAGCATGTATAGACTCTAAATATTGTTAAGGCTATGAGGTAAATCTTGTTGAAAAATGAATAGTTGAGAGAAGAAGAGGAAAGAAGAAAAGAAAAAAAGGTCGCTAGGTTGAAAACCTGTAAGGGCAGCTTAGACAAAATTTAGAGCATAAAAAAAAAAAGAAAAGAAAAAATTTTCGATAAGTTGAAAACCCGTAAGGGCAGATTAAGCAAAAGTTAGAGCAGAAAAAAAAAGAAAAGGCAAAAATCTCGCTAAATTGAAAACCCGAAAGGGCATCTTAAACAAAAGTTAGAGCAACAAAAAAGAAAAGAAAATAGAAAAAATCAAAAGAAAGATGGGAAGATACTAAGGGAAATATAGAAAGAGCTTCCTTCACTTCTTCTTTTGTTTTAAGGCCTTTAGAGTGTACACTTCCCTATTTGGTTCTTACTACTCTTAGTTATCATGAGTATTTACTTGAGTCCTTAGATATTATTCATCTTCTACTTACCTATTATTTAGGGTACTTTTTTTTTCTAAGAGCACAAAATGTTCTTGGTTAGGCAAGCATGTGCATATTCCTACAATTTTTGAGGTCATCAAGGTAATCTAGTTGTAAGGCTACTTTGTTTTAGATATTTTAAAAAAAGAAAAAGAGAAAAAAGAAAAGAAAAGAGTCTCACTAAGTTGAAAATCCGAAAGGGAATCTTAGGTAAAAGTTATATCACCAAAAAAGAAAAGAAAATAGAAAAAAATAAAAAGAAAGGTGGGCAAGTACTAAGGGAAACATTAAAAGAGCTTCTTTTAGTTATTCTTTTGCTTTAAGGCCTTTAGAATGTACACTTGCTTGACTCTATGTTTGGCTCTTATTTCCCTTAGTTATCATGACTACCTACTTCAGTTTTTAGATATCCTTTATTTTCTTCTCAAGATCCCTTTTGTTTCTAGGAGCACCCTATCTTCTTGGTTAGGGGAGTATGTGTACATTCCAATAAATTTTGAGGTCGTTAGGGTAATCTGGTTGTAAGGCCACTTTCTTGTGGATATTTTAAATTTTGAAAAGTGGCTAAAAATAATGAAAATCAAAAGAAATAGTTGTAAGGCTACTTTCTTTTGGATATTTTTAGGTTTCATGAGTTATGCTTAAAGGTCTTTGTTAGAACTGGCTGATACCAACGAGGGGGTGAATTGGGTGTAAGATAAAAACCTAAGAGATTCTAAAATTCTCTTCGCATCTTAGTGGAAGCAATAAATATGAAAGTAATGAATCTAAAATCAATAGTTAATATATGCTGGAAATATGAGAGTTTAAGGAATAAAGTATGTAAACTGTGATTTATCCTAGTTCGGTCCAATTTGTGATGCCCTATGTCTAGTCCCTAGGCTCCTCCTGAGATTTTCAAATCCACTATCTTCTTGTTTAATCCAGACACAAGAATAGCCTTGACAACTCACAAGTTTAGTCAGGCACTTGTGAAAGCCTTTTACTAATCTTTCACAGAGTTACTCCCCCTTACACATCATAAGGTTACAACCGAGTTACTCCTACTTACACACCGTAAGGATTCAACCTTGATGATGAAATATTATAATCAATCTTCTCTCTGAGAAGTGAATAGATGAATACTGAAGTACAATACAATCAATCACTCTCTCAAATACACATATATAGAAAACAGATAAGAACAGAGAGTGTTTGGGTCGAGATGGATTGCTTATGATATGAGCATGTTTGTGTCCTTGTGTTCTCGTTGGTGTTGTTGTTCTCTACCTGAATCTCTTATATTTATATTGATGAAGATTGATGACTGTTTGAGCATTTTAACATATCCGTTGGAGTGTGGCTACTTCTTTGGTTCATTTGCTTGAGTTTTAAAAACTAGCCATTAGAACGTTGGACTCTCCGCTTCCATAAATCAAATTTCATCTCTTTGCATTATCTCTTCATTGTATTCCTGTAGAAACACATTAAACACTAATATAATGAAGTGTAAGAGTGATTAGAAGCAAGAATAGTAAGTTTCATAATTAATCCCATGATTTTTAAAAGCTTCAGTATGTTATTCTGTTCTCCTATGAAGCATTACTCGAGTGGTCACTCAAGTAAGCTTGGGGTCATTACTCAAGTGATCACTCAAGTAATGCTTTCTTTTCATTCCATGTTACTCAAGTGCTCCCTTAAGTAATGTCACTCATTTCTTGGCCGAGAGCTATAGGATGATTTCTTCTATGATTACTCGAGTGGCCCCTCGAGTAATGTCTCAAATAACTCTATAGATTACTCGAGTGATCGCTTCAAGTAATCCTACTCAATTCTTGAGAGAGAGCTTACTGGAATAAATTCTTACACATTACTCGAGTGGTCCCTTAAGTAAAGTTTCAAATAACTTTACATATTACTCCAGTAGCCCCATTAAGTGATCTCTTCATTTTGATTCAAAACATATTAAATTATATATCATCGGAAAACTCCCATCGTCCACATTCAAATGAAATAAGAATCAGCTCCAAACTCGTTGTATACAAAAAGTGATGATGCAAAGAGTATCTACTGTTCTTAGACAATCTCTGAAATCACGAGCAGCAACTTCCAGAAGGCATAGTTCTTAGGATATAACTTCAAATATGCCAAATTACCTATCCATGGAAAGCTTTTTGAGTATACATTCATATAGAACTAGTTTTTGTCACAATGCGATGTTCATTTTGAGAGTTATGTCCAAAATACTGAACTTGTTTTATACTGTGATTGTGATTTCAGTCTTAAATTTCAAAGTTGATATGTCTCACATCTGAGCTTCTTTGAATGTGATATTTGGTCAAAATGATGCATTACGAGTCTAGTTTTATATGCCACTAGTTTTAGCTTAATCTGACGTGTGGTTAGAGATATATGCCTAAAATACCAACCCTCTGTTCTATTGTGTGAAAACATAGCACTATAAAAATGTACATCACTCGAGTGGTTACTCGAGTGATGATGTCCATTACTTGAGTAACCCCTTGAATAATGTCTTTTAAAATATGGCAGAGAGCCAAAACTCAAGGGAACACCTTGGGGGAAGTTCAATAACTTCCATGCAAGTTATATTGGCTTCGAATTGACATATTTCGACCTCCATATAATCATAGAAACCTTCGGTATCACTTTTAAAACCTTGAATCTTGATATTCCCTTTAGATCTTGTACCTTATTATTTCTTTAATCTCTTTCTTCTTATTTTTCCTCTTGATGATCAATCTCCATTTATAAGGCATTATAAACAAAATAACATCAACCCACCGTTGTGTTTGTGACTAATCTACAAGATATACAACATTAAATATAGTAGTTAGTCAATATAGAAGATAAGTATATTATACAAACTTTTTATTCTTAATACTTGACATCTATATTTGATATCATCAAAACTATTCATATATGGGAACATCCAAACAGAGTAAAAAAACAAGAAAAAACACACGAACGCATTATCAAGTTCACGTTCAATACTCTGTTTTACATATACTTGTAACTCTGTACTTCAGTGATTCTTATTCACTCTGTGAGAGAGATATATCAATCAAACTCAATATTTATTATTGAGGTAACTTAAGGTTATGGAACCTTGAGTTGGGATTGGATTACAACTTGTAAGGGGGAGCGAGTGTCCAAGCGAAGGAACTTGCTTGTACTGAGGTGCCAAGAACCCATTGAATCTTGGAAGTTATCGTGAAACTCTCAGAGATATTCTGAGGACTGGACGTAGGTCAAAGTGGTTGTGGCCTAACCAGTATAACTCCCAGTGTATACTTTGGTGCTATTTCTCCTTACTCTTTACTGCATTATATTCACCATTAAATTTTTATATTTGCAACGAAATTCTTAGTATCACTCAATTCACCCCCTCTTGGGTGAAACGCTTGCTCTAACATATGTGATATATCATTGATTTGTGATAAATTCGTATGCTGCGACATTTGTGGATATGTGTAAACACCGCCATGCCAATATCCCTGAGTCGCTAAAAACAGTTCGAGTTAGGACGGTGTGCCTTCCTGGCGGTAAAAGGGGATAAGGATTGGGTATGATATATGTGATTATGTGAAAGGTCGAAAGGCTGTTTGTGAAGGCCGATGGGCCAATTGTGAAAGCCGGATAACTGTATGAGCTATAAGGCTATGTGTATGCACTGCCATGTCAACGGCCCCTGAGTTGCTAACAACAGTTCGGGTTAGGACGGTGTGCCTTCCCGGCGGTAAAAGGGGATGAGGGTGGAGTGTGATTTGTGCTGTAGCTGCTATATGATGATTGCTTACATGCTATGTACTTATGTGTGGTATGAATATTTTGTTACTACTGGGATTCTCTTGAATCTCATTCTTTCCTTTGACTAACCTTTCAGACAAGGCGAGTGGCTCTAAGGAGAAGCAAATGACCCAGAGTGGTTAGAACTCTACAGGGACATTTAGTTCAGGCCATGTTGGTCATTCATTTTGGATAAGGGATTACTGTATGACGTTTTTGAGTTGTAAATAGTTTTGAACATCTGGTATTATAATTCCCTAATTAGAATATGAAACCCTCTAGATATATATATAGATGAACCCGGGAGTTGCCGGGATTTATGTTATAAACTCTGATATGTATGAATGGGAACTAACTACACAGGTGATTATATTCGAATATTCGAAATTGAGACCTGGATAGGAAAAAGTTTTGAAGAATTTTGTGAAAACCCTACGGTGATGTAGGAAGTTAAAAATGAGTTTCAAACTATCTGATGGTTTCTAAACCATTTTATTATATATTATTGAATCTTAATCACACTAATTAAGGCATGGGGTTACACTTGTCCCAAATTTTACTAACCCAAGACACATTGGTTGGTTAACTTTAAAGTTAACATATTAGGCCTAATGGATATTTAATAGGGCCACACTAACTTTATGGGCTTTATTTAACCATTAAAGTTCAAATTAATTTCCAATTATCCTTACTTTCTTATTTTCACATGAAAGTTGGTAGATTTTTCCCTTAACTTTGAAAAATCATAACTAATTCTAGAAAATTTCAATTGTAGTGATACAAAGTCTTATGTGGTCCTTATTAAGTCTATTTTAAGGAAAAAATTATAGCCACTGCTAATTATAGGGATAATTTTCCCAGAATCATCAAACAACACAACTGGTCCAGAAACTATTCTAGATCTAATGCCTAACTTCAAAAATTCATATCTCTCAATCTATAAGCCCAAATGAAACATATTATATATCAAATTAACTTAAGATGTGTATTACAAATCTGAAAAGTTTCATGGCCATTGAACAAGATTTGGTCATTCATAAACTCATCACTAGATGACTGCCTCCAGAAAACAAAATCTAGCAGCACTTATACAAAAATATAAACTTTTAGTTTTTCATTCCAACTCATTCAAGATTATAACCAGGGGCTATGTCCACACCATTTTTTTGTGTACAATTCATTTCTAACCTCACAAACACCAAAATCATCTTCCATCCCTAGTTTCTGGATCTGGCTAAACCATAGACCCAAATTAGCAGAAAACCAAGTTTGCATTTTTGCCACCAAACAAGTATTATATTATCACTAAACATGTGATTTAACTATAAGCAAGCTTAAACCAACATTAAATTTCAAGAGCTCCTCTTTGCCAAAATTTTAAGCTTTCCAAGAATCGACAAAAACTCGACAAAATCACAACTTAATCAGTTCAAAGCAAAGCTTACTCTTACCTCTTCGCATTTCATCAACAGATCCGATATTCTGGTGGCACTTTGGCTAGCTAAATGATAGAAAATACCTCCAATCTAAAACAAAGACGACAAAAATGAAGCTCTCAGTGAATAGAACAACATTCCTTAAGGACTTACTGGGCAATAATAGTGATTCAGGGTCAAAATCGGCTCTAGAGCTCAGAAACTTATACTATTCATCCACCTTCTCTCTTCTTTCTTTTTTTCCTTTCTTTTTCTCTATTTTCTCTTCCCTTTTCTAATGTTGGCCATCCACTTTAAAGGATAATGGAGGGATGAGATTTGATCTTGCCTTTGATTGCATCTTGTTGTGCCATGTGTTAAGGGATTAAAACATAAATTGACATGTGTCCTTAGCATATCTTCTTTTCTCTTTCGTTTCTCTCTAGGCATTCTTGCATGTATTAGGGGAAGGAGAGGCCTGACAATTTCCCCAAACTCCCAGTTTAGTGTTCAAGAAGTCAAGTACGAAACCAATCAGAGCACCAATGGATTCCCTTGACTATTGTACTAGGTGTCACCTCCAGAGAGTGCCAACATAAAAGTCACTTTATGAATGTCATGATGAGGTGACAAATGTCACCTTCTTATTTGGCCAACATAAAAGTGGCTTTGTCCTTTGTCAAGATTAAGGGACACATGTCATGCTTTTATTTAGCCAACACAAAAGTTATGCCATCATGAGTCAAGGGATTAAAGTTACTTTATTTAACCAACAAATGTCATGCTTTTATTAAAGTTACTTTATCGATCTTTAGTCAGGATTATTTCATGTATTTTGAGGCTCGCCAGATGATTCCAGGTCAAGGTATATGTGTATAGGCCTCACATGGCACTACACACTAGCGTCTATTCTAAAAACGCACGGTACACATGTATGCCCTGAAAATGCCATGTGCACACCTATACTGGCATATTTCACTCGACCAATCAGTCCCATACCTTATGACTTAGCTAGGTGGTGTCTTTTAACTAACCTAATAGCACTGTATATGTGTCCCGTGCATATCTGCTTCAACACTTTATTCATATTGCCTACAAACACAAGCCCTTTGCCAGGTAAGGCCAAATCACATAATCCTTGAGAGTCTTTCTATCTCTCATTATTCTTGGGACTCTTCCCAAACTAGGCATAGTCCTCTGTCTAATACAGGCTTATCCTCAAAGTCCTAAGCCCAAAAATTTGGGATATTACAAAATTGATTTTAAAAGGGATTTCCCTCGTGTGAGATTTTAGGAGCCTCCTCAGGTAAAAATCAATTATTTTTCTGTGTGAGATTATAGGAATCTCCTCAGGAAGTTTAGTCAAAGAGCCTTCCAAAAACCTTTCTTTATTCAATAGAAATAGAAGAGTTGTTTTCATAAAATAAAAAATACCAAACAAATAAAAAATCATTTTCTCAAATAAATTAAATAAAATTTTTCCTTAAAAAACACAAACAAAGTGGCACGCATTTCTACTTCAAACTACGTGGTCTTTGATTCTTCTAAAGGATATGTAGGTCTTAGGTTCTCTTCCAAGATCAAGCCCAATTTTGTAAATAAATATATTTTTCCTTATTTTTTTGTAATAAATGATTATTTTCTCTTTAGCTTTCATTTCATTTATGTTTCTAAATATTCTTTTTTTATTTGGGTAATTATAATAAAATTAAAGGCCACATTCATTTTTAAATAATTGACTTAGGGTAACCGTTCTTATAAAAAGATGTTGTGGGGTGCCTAACACCTTCCCTACACACAATCGACTCCTAGACCCTATCAGGTTTTCTTTTGTTTAAAAAAAAAGGTTTCTAAAATTATCATTTTTTAAAGTTTGGTGGCAGCTCCATATTTTTCAAATTTCAGACACTATAAGGAACAAATACAAAAATAGAAAAATGCCCTAACGAAATATTATAGGAAAAAAGAAGAGTGAGTAAGGGGAATGGGAGGTAGGTGGCGGTGGTGGGGAGTGGAATTTAAGAGAGGTTGGTTCTATAAAGCTAACAAGAGGAGTAATGAGAAAAAGCTACCATGAGAGAAATGGTGACGAAGTTATGAAGAAATATATAAGGCTATTTATGTCATTTATTTTTTATTTCAAAAAGGACAAATCAGGTACTGACACCTATTTGGGATTATGAATATTTTAAACATTTTATCCTTTAGTTTTCTTAAAGTTCTTTTTCAATAATTATTTTATCACTTATTGACGCGACTAAGCTTTTTCGTTGTAATTTCGTAGAAAGAAGAACAATTAGAATTATCAACTAAGCTTTTTCTTTGTAATTTCGTAGAAAGAAGAACAATTAGAATTATCAATTAAAATGTAGTTCAAGATTAACTCAAATGATATGGGAGTGATGACAAATCAGTTGACATAATGCATAGAAGAAGAATAAAAAAGTAATTATTTTTATTATTAAAAACATTAATGTGCCTGTTGACTTTTTTCTTACCAGGTAAACATTTTTAATTCTATATTGTTAATGTATCAAACAAATTTTATATTGTTAATAAAATGTGTGTGTTGGGCTGGGTCGAACCAAATAAGAAAACGAAACGTGATTAGACCATGTTATAAGCCAGGAGCCCAGGCTTGACACCAAATGGGCCCAACCAATTGGCATAAATCCATCTTGTCCAATAAAGATGACTAAAACATTAAACAAAAAAAATTCAATGGGTCATTTAATTACACAATTTATAGATAAGAAAAAAATACTCATTAAGTCCTTTGAAATATCATTATCCTAATTAAATAAAAAAAGTGATAAGAATTTATATTTTTAAGTAAATAAAAAAACTAATCAATAAAGATTGAGTTAATTATAGTTACCTAAATCATTATAGGAAACTTGCATTGTGGTCCAAAGTAGAGAAAATACGACTTAAAAGTCCCTTGAAATCTCCAATTTATAGACAAGTCCGTAAGACTTTTGGGTAATATAATCCAATTATGAAAGACCTAAACTTTTAATGAAATTGAGAACAGGCACACAATTCAAAACCCTTAATTCTACTTCTCTCTTCCGGGTAGCAATTCCACTTCCTCTCTCCGTGGCAGCCTAGGTTGTCGCCACATCAAGGTGAGCTCGCCGCCTTCCTGTTTTGCTATCCACCACTGTTTAGGAAATGTTGGGCCTCTCTACCTAATAGCCCTATTTAATCTCCCTATCAAGCTCAACTTGTTGCTGCGGGCATCACAAATTTTGGGAGCCCCATGCTAAAGAAAACCCATGAGAAGGTAGGAATATAATGTAGGATTGGGGATGGTCGTTTGAGTATTTAGGATACCCTTGTGTATATTTGTGAACTATTAAGGTTGACCTAGTTAAATGCAAAGCATTTGTAGTAGTTGTAGTTCCAATGTGTTTGGGTAGGGTTTTAAAGTTTGTGCTCTACTTTTCGGTTGAGTGTGTTCTGTTTCTACATCATAAGTAGGAAGGAATCAACCTGAGGTGAAATTTTTGTGGTTACAAAACTTAGTGGGTGTAACACCCTTATTTTTAAAGCTTCATTTCTATAGTTTTGGAATTTCTTTGGGAGGCGCTTAGTGACCTCTTGCCAGATGAAGTACTACCATATTTCAGAACCAGATGTAGAAACGTGTAGAGGTAAGCGTAAGCTTTAATTTGAACAGATTATTTTGAGGTTTTGATAACTTTTTTGAATTTTACGGGGGCTTAGGGTTTCTACCATCTTATAATTTTGAGGAAAATAATGCTTTAAATATGGTTATATGGTCATTTATGAGGATATTAGACTAGTTTGATGCTTAAATTACAAATTGGTTGGTGGTTAGTTGCTGCCAGTCTGGAATCAGATTGCTTGTAGAACGAATTTGATTGGGCCAATGTCATCTGATGGTTGTGATATTTTCTAGAATGATAATAAACTTTATAAGCTTGAATTTGATGAATAATATATTGAATTTGGGTAATTACTTTAGGAGATATTAATTTTTAAAGTTTGAGGTCGAAATTGGAATTGATTCTGGAATAGAGTGGCAATTTGTGGAATTCTGTATTTTTGTCATTATGAGTTGTAGCGGTTAATATTTTTCCTTTACAGAGGACTTACAGAGCTTTAAATAGGACTTTAAATCACTTGATTTGGAATTTTGTAGATTAAGTTATGATTTTTGGAAGTTCAACCAAGAACAAAGGATTTCTTGGCCATGGCCCAAATGGTTCTGACCTCTTTGGCCACGGCCAAATGATTCCTTGGCTGCAGCCAGGACCCCTATTTTAGCACTTCACATATTTTGAATGGTGTTGATTGGTCTAGCCTTTCCTAACCCTGTAGGCATATGTTTGGGTCTTTAATAGCTACCAAAGGGACTCCAATAATAACTAATAAGTTCAAAACAAAGGATAAACATGGGGATAGGTCAAGAATAACTTAGTGTACATTATGCCAAAAGTGTAGGACTAAGTAATGATGCACCAATCTTAAATTCTGATTATAGGGCCTAATAACTGTTCAGGATCTAAGACCTGCCAGAGCTTGGAGAGATAGTTGGACACCCTTTATGGAAAGTAACCAGGTAGTAACACTTTCTTTCATTTGTTATGCGATGCATTGCATGTTTGTGGTTTCGTCATGAGTTTTGGAAGCATTCACAGTTTGCAAGATATTCGCTTGGGGCTTGTTGTGCAGGTGGACACCTCGGCCATGAAAATTACTGTTATACACGAGTGGAATCCTGAGGCCTGTTGCGCGGTGAATACTTAAGGCAAAGTTATTTAAATACCTAGTGCTTTGGTAATGTGAGATGTTGCACGATGTGTTTTAAATGCTGATTGCTATTTCCATGATATATGATGACTGTGTAGCATCCTCTGCATTCTTACATATATATAATTGAATGTCTGTTACTACTGAGATTCTTTTAAATCTCACTCTTTTTCTATAACGAATACAGCATAGGCTAGCAGCTCAAGGGGCAAGAAGGTAGGCTCGGACAACTAGAGGACAAAGTTGGGAGATTTTATCTTCTATTGGTTGTTTACTTTGGTATAGTATATGGTGTACATAACTTGGTAGACATAATGACAGTATAATTGTAGAAACAGTAGTAACTAATGCTTAGGTATCTTGGTTGAATGTGTAACACCCCACATTTTATATTAACCAAATATATTATAATTATTTGAGAAATTCAATAAAATGGTGAATATTCATGAGTTTGGAATTTAAGAATTTTATAAATGTTCATATTCATGAGAAAATAGGCAAAATAATTATGGAATTAATTTGGGTAATTTAAAAGCCCAATATTAAGGTTCAAAAATGGAGAAATAATAGAGAAAATATTTGGTCCAAAAATTAATGAAAATAGGCCAAACAAAAAGAAGAAAAGAAATTACATTAAAAAGGTAATGGCAAAATCATAATTTTTTTAATTTAGCACAAAATTTATTATTTTCTGATTAATTGAATTTAATTTCAATTAATTAAGGAAAATAAAGGAAATATATATACTTGGAATATTTTGGTCAATTAAATATGAATTTATGAAAAATTTGAGTAAAAAGTGCAATTTTAACCAAGATTGGGACTTTACGTATGTACGTAACTTGAACAAGTTGTGAACCTAATTGAGACTAAAGGGTAGGACCCCTAGGAGTCTCCTATTTATAGTATAAAGAAGTAAATATTGGTTGGGCTTAATGAGCATGGTTACATGTACATAAGGATTTATGTACATAAGTTAATTTTTAGAATTATGGAAAATGAAACAAATGAATAAAATAAGGTAAAATATATGATAAATATCATCATCTTCCTTCTTTCTTCATCATTTCACGTCCAAACAGACCTGAAACAAGAGAGAGAAATTTGAGAGCATTTAGAGAGAGAAAGGGAAGAAAACTCACAAAGTAAGCCGATTTCTCTGATGATTTAGTACCTAGCGCTTATAACTCTGCTCCTAAGCTATTATTCTATGCTCCTTAAAGTTGTTTGAAGCTCAAAATTTGGTGTGTGACAAGCTAGGGTTTTGGCCAACACTTAAAAAAGCTAGAAGGAGTTTGAGGTAACTTCCAAAACTTCAAACTTTGACTATTCTGGCTACTGTAGACAATTTAATCAGTGAAATTTTTCTGGATTGTTTTTGTTTGTAAATTTGAAAATTTAAGTGGCTTAAAGGTTATGCTACTGAAATCAGAACTAAATGGTGGTTGTAACCTAATGAAATAGTTGATAAAGTGATTAAGAATATAAAGGAATACGTTTGCGGAGTTAGAATAGAAAAACCCCGATTTTTTCTAGAGTATTCCATTATTTTGGCAAGGGCTAAATCTTAGCGTTGGAGTTGAATTTTTAATGATTTGATAATTTCATTGAGTTTAAGAGGGAAAATTAGGTGGGTTACTGTTAGTCACTTTTTCGGAATAGCCCAAAAAAGCAAAATTACGAAAATGCCCCTGAAACCCTTAAATTGGGGCTGCCAAGGGCAATTTGGTAATTTAATAGTGAATTTGGTAATTCAGAGTTTATAAATGGATTTCTTGGGTTGAAATATGTTAGAATAGCCCATGTCAAAATATCAGGAAAATGACGGCCGGGCCTGGGTCTTGAGGGCATTTTGATAAATTTTCACCATAGGCTAATATAACCACAATAAACACTATAGAAGTGTCTAAAATTATACATGGATAGGTTTTAACCTATTTCTTGTACATTTGGTATTTCAGGACTGAATTAGGAGTCACGCTTTATGAGACAAGTCACACGAGGCTGAAAAAGGCTCAGGTAGTAACTATTATCTCTCATATACTATTTGACTATTGATATTATACATGATACTGTATTCTATGATATGAATAATGAACACACATTATCTAGATGTAGTGCAGGAAGTGTATATGTACAATCCGGTGGGAAATGTATATGTACCACTCGGCCTAGTAAAGACCCAACTATGATACACTGATATTACCTAGTTGTAGTAAAGGACTCAACTGAGGTACATGTATGGGTTTTAACTAAGTGTTTGGCCCTGAACTTTATGCACACATACAGATTGGTGTGAATTTTCATTTTACATTATATGGTGTATTGGATATTTAATTCTCACATTTTATATGTTTGATTATATGTTGCTAGTGAGATTGTCTAGAATCTCATCCCTTTTTCTAAATAAAAAATGTCTCAAAGGGTGTCAGCGGATCTAAAAGCAAGGACATAGATACGAGAAACTGAAGGACACATTTCCCGAGATAAAGTTTGTGGTTATATAAAGTTTATCTTTGGAATATTTTAGACATTCTATACATCTTTGTAAATATTTTTGTATTCTGCGCTATTAATGACTGTCTGTAAATGAACGCTATTATCAATATAACTGTAATTTTCTGTTTTCCTGTGGAACTTGTTCATTATTGCCATGCGTATATCAAAATGGAAATAAGTGTTGATAGAATGACGCTTCCATATGATAATGGATCACTAACCCAACAACAATATCAAGAGCGAAAGGCAGAGAGATGCTTGAATACTCTGATACAAGAAATAAAGAAACGATGAGTTATGAAGAAGTTTCGAACTATTTTATAATAGTGTTCAAAAGTTTAAAATTATTTAGAAAAATACACTCAACTACAGGTTTGAGTCCTGTCTTTAGATTGGGAATTGAAAGAGTCTTGAAAAGAATCTCGCTTAGTGGTTTGAATTTGCCGTGTAAAACTCTTCAGATCGATCACGGAATATAAGGTGTTATAGGAACCACAACCACAACAATCCTTTGCATTTAACAAAGTCAACTTCAATTGTTCACAAATATAAACAAGGATATCATAAATACTCAAACACCCAGCCCTAATCCTACATTATTTTCCTACCTTCTTATAGGTTTTCTTTAGCTTAGAGCTCCCAAAATTTGAAGAAGAAGAACAAAATTTGCTATTGGGGAGAAAGAGCCTTTTCTTAGTTTCACTAAAGGGTATTTAGGTCTTTTCACAGTTGGATTATATTAGCCAAAAGTCCTATGGGATTTGCCTGCAAATTGGAGATTTCAAGGGGCCTTGAGTCATATTTTCTCTACCTTGGGGCCTCCATGCAATTTTCCCATGTTTATATGACTTATATGCCATAAAGTCAAGGATTTAAGGGATTGTTGGGTATGAGGGATTTGGAGAGGAAGGGAGGGGAGGGGAAAGTTTTATGACTTGGATTTAGAAAAAAAATTGGAGAAGTGGGGTTGAAAGCTTTTAATTAATTGTTCTTACTCTTTTATTTTACATCTTATATTTATTAAAATTTTATAACCATACTTCTCTAATTTTTTAAAATCAAACTCATAAAAATTTTCCTTACCCTTCCTTTCCCTCTATTTCCCTCCTGCCAAACAAACCCTAAATCTTAGTAGTAGGATAAGGTCCAAAGAAATATCTTTTTATTTGAGTAGTATGAAAATCTTGTTAGTAGGAAACTAAAATTATTTCTGTTAGTGTTTGAAAGGTATGACTTACTTTAATTTTCTATTGAAAAAAAAAGTCTTGCTTTAATTTTCACATTCAATTCAACTTAGCTAATTTTTATATATAATAAAAAATTGTTAATAAAATACACAAGTATTTTTTTATTCTAAAAATAGACATTTATTTTGAAATAATAAATATGTAAAATGTTTAAATCAATAGTAAGGAGCAGTTGATAACACATATTGCTATGAATTCAAATCTCACTACAAATGTGAGGATATTATTACTTGGTAACTTTTAAGTACTTATGTAAGTATTCTTTGAGTCTTGAGGCATGAATAATGCCAGAAAGTTCTCATTACTTATAAAACTCCATCTTATATAGCACTTATCACTGATATTAATCAGAGTAGCCTTTGCGCAGTCAGTGAGCAATACAGGAATAGCATAAATATACTGATATATTGATACATTAGGCTTGATTATATTACATAAATTCCCAATAGGGTGTGTGAATAGCAATTATAGACCTTGACATAATAAAAGGTTTTCATATAACCAACGTCTTTACTCAATCTTGACCAATACCTTCAATTGCCGGTAAATACGATCATGCCCTCGAGCCATTGCCTAGTGCCACAAACTTTAGACATTTATGAAAAGGGTGAGATTCAAATGAATCTCAGTAGTAACATACAATTGATCATATAAAATGCAAAAATTAGATATGCAATGCACCATATAATGTAAAATGAAAATCCATACTGTATCGTGTGAGTGCACAATGCTCAGGGCCAAATAACTATTTGGATCTCCTACTTGTCCTTGTACACTGTAGGGTCCTAGACCACAGCCAAGTAATGTGCCCCATGCACCGTGTTCATATCACAGAACATAGCAACATACAACATATCAGCGTTCACATAGTGTATGAGAGATAGAGTTACTACCTTAAACCCTTTTTGTTCAAAAATTGTTCCTTGAATTTCGTTCTGACGGCTCGGGCTATCAATCCGATCTTAAAATTCCAAATGTACAAAATTAAGTTAATACCTATTCATGTACTAGTCTAACTATTTTAGACTCATTTTGTTGGTTATCTTAGCTTAAAACTACGAAATGACCAAAATACCCCTAGAAACCCAGTCTAAGTCCCTTTGTACCTGGTCTAACTGTATTTTTCAAAAAAATTATGACCCGGGCTATTCCTACATTACCCAAGGAATCCATTTTTAATCTCAGAATTACCAAATTCATTGCCAAAAGATGAAAATTCGCTCAACAGCCCCTAACTTAGGGTTTTAGGGGTAATTTTGCCATTTCACATTCCAAGGCTTTTTACACTTCATGATCAACATGAACCCTACACAATTTTTCCTTTTGAATCCAAGAACTATTAGATTAATAAAAATCCAGCTCCTTCTCCTAGTTTCAGGGCTGGCTGAAACTTACTTCAAGAAAAGGGAAAATGTGATTTCTTGTTTTAACCTTTAAAACTCCTTCATTTTTACTCATAATCAGATGAGTAACCATTTAAATACCATTTGAACATGATTTGTAGAAATTTAGACAGCATAACCCCTTAGGGTTTCATCATCCCAAATTTACAAAAACAACCAAACAATCCACAAATCAAGCCAATAACCACCACCACAACAACATAACATCAAGAGAAGGAAGATTCTTGAGGTTACCTCTTAATCCTCAAACTTTCTCTCTCTAGGCGTCTCCCTATCTTTGCTCAACCTTGAAGATTTGCTTGCTACACATGGT
Organism: Inga leiocalycina; assembly: GCA_963242795.1. Lineage (NCBI taxonomy): Eukaryota > Viridiplantae > Streptophyta > Magnoliopsida > Fabales > Fabaceae > Inga > Inga leiocalycina. The sequence goes on from OY725328.1 coordinate 33,412,666, forward strand.
TTTTCATGGAAATCAAGAGTTTAGAGGAGCTATTACACAAGCTAGGAAGTTTAATCTCTTGGAAACACAAAGCTTACATTTGATTTTGCTCCTTCTTCTCTCTAGTTTCTCTAAGTCTCCAAGCTTCTCTCTCTCTCTCTCTATTCTTGGTATGCTTGGCAAAAATGAGAAGAAAAGATGAAAGCTTGGCTTCATAAAATATCTCTCCATCTTTCTTTTTAAATAAATAACTAATTATGGGTTTATGACATAAGTGTGTACTTGTCCTTTTCTCCTTCTAAGTATATCATAAACCTTCCATTACAATTGAGTTACTTTTGCTTCATCTTCCCTTGGCCCAAAGACACCACTTAGGGTCCTAGTTGCACCAATTGGGCTTCCTTCAATTATCTTAACCAAATGCCCAAAATATATTATTTTATGCTAAATTTTACTTTTGACTTTCAACCTTTATCCAAAACATAATCATAAATATCAAAGAAATATTTTCCCATCATTTCCAGCCCATTTGGATGAAAATGAGTATGTGAGCTGAAGAAAATAATTTTCTTTGGCTTACTATGGAAAATTACCATTTTGGCCATACATTTTGTAATTTTTGCCCAAAACTGGAAGCATTTTCACCCAGCTTTGAAAATTCATAACTTTATTTATAGAACTTTAATTGAAGTGATTCCAAAGGCTATGAAACCCTTAATAAGTCTATTTTTAAGGAAAAACATAGGCTTTGGCCAATTGCAAGCTCAACAATTCCATAATTTAAATCTTTGGATACTATTCCAAAAATTGGCCATTTTCACTGGGTAAACTTTAAAAATACACAACTATTTGTGTATAGCTCCAAATAATTCATATGACCTATCAAATTAAAGCTTGGTAAGTCTACCTTTAGCCTATAAAATTTCATAGGCATTAGTCATCATTTGCCTAATTAAAAATGTCACACAACAAGATTGCTACACAAGTAAACTCACTGGCAGCAAATACAATTGTTTACACTTTATGTTTTAAACATACTCATGTTGTGTGTGACCACTAGTTGGAGTTTTTGTCATTTTATATACATCACCATTAACCATTTTATCCCATTAAATATCTCATTACATAAAGGGAATATTGGTGATAAAAATTGGGGTGTTACATTGCTCACCTCAGCTCAATTTCTATTTATAAAAAAAGTTTATATATCAATTTCTTTTACCTAATTGACTAGGTCAAGTAACATGAGATAGTTTTATGGTGTGATTGTTGAAAATTATACTCTAGCGGCCAATCATTGCACTTTGAACATTATTATTTAATGATTTTCTCCATTTTTTATTATATTATTCACATATTCACTGTGATAACTGTATCTTGGGATGAATAATAAAGATTGTGCTAAAAGTCCCTAGTCGGTCATCTATGCAGGAGTAAAGATGAAGTGAGACCAGTATGACTTTGATAAGGTATAGAGATACAAATCAAGGTCTTAGGCACTTGTAAGAGTACAAGGAACTGGACCGACCCGCTATGAGAAAGCTTCATGGATCAAGTCATAAGCTTATCTCATGTATAACCATATTAGTATGCCCTTCGACCTGAGAGAATCATGGATCCATACCTGAGAGTCGCTAAGCTTTGACCTAGTAAGAAGTCACCTTTGACCAAGTGATTAAAAAGGCTACCATCAAGCTTGGTGGTTTTCATGCAAAGGAATGTGAATGGTCAAGATTGAATTTGTCCCTCACATTAGTAGAGAGATATTACTGGGCCCCTTAATAACTGAATTTGAGAAATGTATGGTTATAATATGATGGAAAGGAGTTTCCATTTCTATTGTCAAACTACTCAGAATCGAGAAAGTAATGATTAGGAACAGGAGGATGACATTATCCGTGCCTCATCCTTGGCTAAAATATCGTGTGACAAAAGGGACATGACATGTTTGTATGACAGGTTGCATCATGTTAACAATCCTAATATGAAATGAGTAGTCATAATGTCTTGCTAGAGGTTGCTTGCGATTTGTAGGTTAGTACAATTATTGGCCACTGCCAACTCCGTATGGGTCTACAAGGTTGTAATGCCCTACCTTACATACCACGTAGCACTGATATTAATCAAAGTATTATAGCGCAGTTCGGTGAGCAATATAGGAATAGTCTGAATTTATTGATGTATTAATACAAGGTGCTTGATTACATTACTGGTTTTCCCTATAAGGTTTAATACATAATACTTACAGAACTCCACATATTAAAATGAAATCAATAGGTTTATGAAAATCTAGTTCCTTCCCCCTAATTCTGTCTTGGCCGAAACTTAGAGAAATAAAAGGGAAAATTGAGTTTTTGAATTATAACACCAAAAGCTTGCTTCTTTTCACTCCTAATCACTTAATTAACCATTTAAATACCTAATATCTAAGATTTGAGAAAATTTGGGCAGCATAACGCCTTAGGGTTTACATTTCCCAAATTTACAAAAATTAACCAATAACCACAAATCAACCAGAACATCAACAACAACATCAACAATACCAAGATTTAAGGTTTTTGTAGTTACCTTATGATTTCTCTTCCTCTCTCTCTAGCCGAACACACACTTCTCTCTCTCCTTGAGATTAGCTTGCTAAACATTTAGATTTATGGAAAAGAGAAGCTTAGAGAATGAGCTACACACAATTATAAGCTAAATCACCAAGAACAATCAAGACCTACCTTCCAATTTTCTCCTCCTTCTTTCTATAATTCTTGACTTCACACTCTCTCTCTTTCTATTACTTGAGTTGGCCAAATGGGAAGAAAGATGAAGCAAAGAGACTCATAAATATCTCTCTTATTTTCCCTTAATTAAATTATTACCAAAAATCCAATTTTATGACATAAGTGTACTTGGGCTTTATCTACAACCTAATGATGTCATAAGCTTCAATTAAAGTGAAACTAATCCCTTCCTCCTCTACTTGGCCCAAGTTCACGCCTAAGAGCCCCCTCCATGCACACAATTGAGCTTTCATTCCATTACTCAAACTACATGTACAAAGTAATCATATTTTATTTCAATTCCTCATATGCTCAACTTTTATAATTTCATATTTAATTCCCTTGGCTTCTTGAATAAGCCATTCCCACCTCTGTTAATATTTTTGTCAACAAATATCCACCATTAAAGGGAAAATATAGGCTTGTACTTAGTTCCACAATTTACATAATTGCCATTACATATTTATCCCCAAATTTGCAATAGTTGGCTATCTTGGTAGATTTTCTGACCAAAATTTGAAAAAACATAACTTTATTTGTAGAACTTTAATTTAAGTGATTCTAAAGGCTATGAAACCCTTATTGAGTCTAGTTTCAATAAAAAATATAACCTTTGACCAACTAAAAGTTTAAACGTCCCAAAAATTCCATCTTTCGACGCTGTCATAGAAACTTTTTAGTTTTACTATGTAAACTTCATAACTTCATAACTCCTTGTGTATAACTCCAAATAATTCATATAACATATGAAATTTAATCTTAGGATGTCTACTTTCATATTGTAAAATTTCATAATTTTTGCTTTTAATTTGGTCATCCAAAATCACATGACAAACTCATTACCTCACATGAAATTTCACTGTCAACACTATTCTCATTTCAAATTGTTAGTGTTTAATTCCTTTGATCAAGAATTTATAGCCAGAGGCTATTCAAAGTATATCAATATTTCCTATTTTATTCCCTTTAATACCCCAAAGATATAACAAATATTAGGGAATAGATTTGGGATACTTGCTAAGCCGGAGCTTAGCATTCCACTTAATTGAAACGTATTCTTAAGCCTCCAATCCCAAAATTTGAGATATTACAAGAGTTGCATACAAGAATAGCCCAACATGAGCTATAATGTTTAGGTTCCTTGAATCTAAGATGTCTCTAAGATTCAATGAATACAATGTTTAATCTAGGATGGACGAATTTTACACACACACACACACATGTATGATATAAAATTTGTGAAAAGAATAATAATAATATTATTATTATTATGTAGTGTTAGTTTCATATTCAATTTTATTTAATAAATTAAATGATTAACATTGATAGAAGTATAATATCTCATATTTAATTTATAAAAACTAAATTAAATATATTTTCATTGACACTTTATTCAGATTAAATAAATAGGTTAAATTAAAAATATTAGACAGATTTAATTAAACCAAATTTATTTAATTATCTCATCAAAACAATTAAGTGTTAATTGATTTCAAAATGAATTAAGATTAATTTTGAAGATCCAATCTAGACCTTATTAGTTTTAAAAACAAAAGGGTAGGATAATCTTAGTACGGATGAGAAATAACAAGTCGCAAGAAAACCCTAGGGAGACATTGGAGGTGCTAGCATGCAATCTGTGTTGGAATCATATTCATGTGGATACCAGTAAAAGGAGTTTATCTGAGGTGTTGGCTCCTTGAGATCTAAAAGCAAAATGAAGAAGGTACGATTCTTTCTAACGTGATTTAAATGCCATTGATAGATCTGTAATTGGAATTGGTGAACTTTTGCAATTTTAAATTTCCACTGTGCCTGCAAATCCCAACAATAGTCAAATCCTTTTATATAGAAAGGAAGGCGAAGGTGCAGATCTAACAATGAACTCTTTTGCTGTGAGAACCCAACACAATTATTTTTTGTTGGGTCCAAAAGCAAACATAAACATTTTTTAAGGTAGCATATATGGCAACGCCATTAACCCTGGTTAACTTCCATTACTTCTTGCACTGCAAGTCCTATCACTATTCTCACTTTCTATTATTTTAATATGTTTTTAGAAATATGTGCCTTTTTTAATAGAAAAATATAACTTAGATCTAATAGAAGCAACTTTATTTCAGTTAACTTTAAAAGATTTTGAAATTTCATTATACCCTTGTAGTTTAAAATGAAATTAAGTTTTGTGGGTGAAAAACCGATAATGCCCTTACTTTATTTTTTTTTCATATGAGCATTTATAAGACAAATACAGGCATTTAAAGTACAAATAAATGGATTCAAAGAATTCCAAGAAGTTAACAAGAATAGTTTGCCCATTCACAAGAGAAATAAGAGAATTCACAATACAAATAAAGATATTTACAAGACAAATAAAGATATTTAAAAGAATCTAGGGAGTTATAAAATTTTGGTCATTCATAAATGGAATTTATAAGATAAATATATGCATTCATAGCACAAATAAGGGAATTCAAAAAATAAAATAAGGGCATCGTTGTCTTTTCACTCTCAAACCTTAATTTCATTTTGACCCAATAAGTATAGTGAAATTTCAAAATCTTGTAGGATTAATTGAAATAAAATTGCTTCCATAAGGTGTAAGAGATATTTTCCTTTAAAAATGCATATATTTCTACAAATATATTAAAATAACAGAGAGTGAGAAGAATGATGGGACCTATAGTGCAAAAAGTAACCGTAGTTAACCAGGGTTAACGACATTGCTATATATGCTACCCTAAAAAATGTTTATGTCTACTTTCAGACCTAATAAAAGATAATTGTATTGGGTACTCATAGCAAAATATTTTATTGCTGATTTACATCTTTGCCCTAGAAAAGAAGTTAAAATTCAGCCCTAAAAAATTGCTCAAATTTTTATTTAGAAGAGACTTAAATAGCGCATTTATTTGGCCAAAGAGAAAATAATGGTATTTGTTATAGATTTTATTTTATCGGCATTGATAATAATATGAAAAAATATTTAGGATTAGCTATTTATTAATATTTATCATTTATTTGTTTAAAAAAAGTTGGGCGTTGTCTTATTTTCTATTTTCAAAATAGTATTTTATTTTTATAAATATAAATTAAAAAAATTTGGTAATTACTTTTCATTTAAGTATTTTATAAGAAAACAATAATATTCGGTTTTGAAAAATGGTAAAAAGAAAAACCATTATATGTATGTTTTCTTATTTTTCCGTTTGCTTTGTAAAATAGGGTAATAAGCTTCCTTCAATATAGTGACAGTTTGAAATCTCATTTCTCAAACTTGAACTTGCCACCCTCTATGAAAGAGACAAGCTTCACCCAAGAGGAGGGTGAATTAGGTGATGTTATAAAATTTTTGCTTGTTGTAGTGATTTGAATATAGACAGAGTAGAGTTGAGATAATTTGGACACAGAGAGTTATACTGGTTCGGCCCACAGTTCAGGCCTATGTCCAGTCCTCAGAGATCAAGACCTACTGAGATTTCAACTATTCTTCCAAGATTCAATCGACTCTTAGAACACCACAAAACAACAATCGTCCCCTCAATGACTATGAAAAAAAATATTCTAATTTCTCTCCCCCTTATAACAAGTCTTATGTGCAAAAAAACCTTCCTAGTATTCTCTACTCCTTCTCCTGTAAGAGATCTACCCTCCCAAGGTCCCTTTATCTTAAGATCAAGAAATATGAATAAAATGTATTTTTGACTCTCCTTACATAGTAGAAATGATAAACATTGATGTACAATATGAATACAGAGTAAATATGAAAAATTGATACTCGTGTGTTTGCTTGTATGAATTTCACTTTTTGTGTTCTCTATATCAAATGGCCTCTAAAGCTCTTTATTGATAACATGTTGTTTTTGGTACGTTGAGTAATAGTCGTTGTGGAGTGGAGCGTTATGTTGTGGAGCGGCATGCGTACATTTAAAATCTCTGGATAAGATATGGTAGTAGATTTGTAACATGCGCATGCTTTCGATTTTAGACGTAATGAATATGTTTGTTGGTGTTGACTTACTACATGCATCTTAGATTCAAAGGTTCAATTTCCTTTTTCACACTTGAAGTAGATGTTAAGTGAAGTTTAATAATAATAATAATAAGTGAAAACATTATGAATAAATAATATTCAACCATATTCGGATTGATCATTGTAAGTCTGTTGCATTTGGTCTTTTGTCAGAGCATCACTTAAGTGCCAAGAAGTCTTACTCGAGTGCACTGCATATTTCCTCACAAGCACTTGCACAAATTCATCCTTTGCTCGAGTACTCATATCTCACTTGGATGGAACTTGATTTGTTTTTTGTTTTCCATGTGCTTTCATGCAGTACTTCCTTGTAATTTAAGAGAGTGCAGTTTTACACTTGCGAGTGTTCTGACACATCACTTGAGCTCTGGAAGTTTCACTCAAGTGCATTTCTATTTTGTACACTGGACTTGTGCCTCTGGATAACACTTGCATCATTTCTTCAAGAGTGTAAATCTTCATTTGCGCCTCTGGAGGTCGTCACTCGGGTGACAAATTCCCACCTCAAGTATAAAAGTGTTTTTCATGCTCCAGACTTCACTTTTAGACATCACTCGCATTAAACTGTCAAGAGTGTGATTTCCACTTTCAAGTGATGTGGGCCCTCAATCGAGTGCATCAGTATATTCTTGTATCTGGTAACCTTTTGCTTCAACGCTTGCATCATCTTTGGAGGAAGTGAGTTTTCCCACTTGCGGGTGCTAAGCTATCACTCGGGTGTAAATGTTCTTCATTCGGGTGCACTTCCTCTTTAATGCTTTGGATGACTCATGGGCAAGCTCTTTCTATGCTTCACTTGCTAGGCTCAGGTGTACTTTTGATTATTACTAGGGTACCTATCTGGTGCTCGAGTGTAAGAGCTAATTCCTATCTCTGACTTTACTCTCTTCTAAACACTTCCAACAGTGTGCCTTCATGCTCGAGTGTAAGTTAGATCATCACTCTAGTACACTTCCAACGCATTTACATAGAAGATTGCTTCTTTTAAACACTTTCAGTTCAACACTCATTCTGCTCGAGTACAAAATTGCTTCTTACTCGAGTATAGGCTTCCATCACTCAAGTGCATCAGTTAAAATCATAGAATACGCTCTGAGGTTTATGAGATACATTTGGTAACATTTTCAACCACTGTTTAAACTTTTAAAACATGAGTTTCTTACCACAACACATAATCATCTTTTGTTAACATCAAAACTTGGAATCTAACATTCTCCCTCTTTTTGATGATGACTAAACCTTTGTGATGGATTTAAAGACTTGATTGAATTGAAAATTTTTGAAAATACTTTCAAGATTTCCAAATTCATATTTACTAAAGTTTTGACTCATATTTCATATTTTTGTACTTAACCTCATAAGCATCCTGCAATACTTCTAATAGATAATTCAAGCCAAGTCATAGTACCATAAGATTTGAGCAGAAAACTTAGAAAACATGAAAACAACCATATATAGATTAATGAACTTGTGAAGTACATTGGCAAACCTTAAATAATAATCAACATCTACCCATGAAACCTAAATATACCCAAATCATCTAAAATGTGTAAAACATCAAATATACCCTAAATACATGAAAACTGCCCAATACTGCCTCTTATGACAAAAAAAACTCCCATATCAATCCATAATAGCTTAAAAGCCATCACACACATTCTCCCCTATTTTGACACCATCAGAAGGGGGCAGAGGAAAGCTAAGATCAGACGGGTGTACTAGGGTGGCAGTGGATGGATTAAATGGCTCAGGCATAAAAGGTGGAGATGATGGCTGAGGAGCAGAGGCTGCAGGCTGTGATGATAATGGCTGGTTAAAAGTCACATCAATCGAAGAGGTAGTCTGGGAATTGGTGTAAGTGAAGAGTACATGTGTCTATAGCTGAGATGGTGAAGCTGTGGTAGAAGTAGACTCTGGAGGCACCTCATTTGAGTAGTCGAAAGATGAGTATGTAAGAAGATTTCCATTTCAGTGATTCTTCGCAACTGTTCTTCTTATGCCTTGAACATCAAGTCAAAGTTGGTATTTGCCTTGTCCACCAACTTTGTAACTTGTGCTTCCATCTTTCTACCAATTTCTTGTACTGACTTACTAGTTCCTTTTTCAAGCCCACCACCGCTTGATTGATCACTTCCGCTATGTACCTCGGAAGATAGGCACTCAAGAATGATGGAGGTGGAGATGGATCTTGGGTTGAAGATTAAGCCTCATCACCTTTCAAAGGTGTGCCTTCTATCTATGATGTTTCCTTAGTCTTGTTGACTGGATGAGTGATCCCTATTTGTGTTAACTGAGTTCACCCAAACCTTGGGATTTTCACTCTCTCAATTCCGTCCAAGTACCAAACCTTATTATGCATTAGGATAAAAGATACAAGCTATCGATATGGGATTATGGTGGATCTTGATGAAGAAAATTGAAACCTTCTCATCTCACCAAAAATAAGCTCCCCTATATTTCTTTGTTGACTGGCTAAGAAGGAGGCCAATAAGTTGTAGTCTCTCTAGGTAAAGTAGGTATAGTTTTTGGATTTGTTTATGATGCTACGGGTGTATATATAGTGAAGGGCATGATTAGAGTCAGGCATAGTAACAGGCTTAAAATTGAGAGGTCCTACAGGGTTATCAGGTCTCAACTTTTGAAAAACTTCATTGGCTTCTAATATAGATAAATTGGATGGTGGTGCAATATAGCTAAGTATGGAATTTAAAATAGAAGGGGAAATCATAACAAGTTGGCCTCTAACCGTAATGGAGATTCCTTCCTCTATCATCTCACCACTTCTAAAAACAATATTGTGCACTTCATATTGCTATAAAATGTTCTCACAACCATAGGGGAATATAGAAGATTCACATTCAACTTGGGATTATAATATCTAAGGAAAAGTCAAAAATCTAGGCTATAACTTTTCTTCAAATAATCTAAATCCACATAGACTACAGAAAAGAAACTTCTATGTGTAAACTTATAATTATATACCTTTTGGTAAGTTGGCTTCAACTTTTGAGTATTGAAACCTTCTAGAGGAGTCAAGTTTTATTCTTCTTCCTTCGAAGCCTAAGAGGTAGAGGGCACTCCCAATTGTGAAATCATATGATAGGATTGACTAACATGGTGAGAAGTAGAGGCACCAACTTGGGAGGCAATCTTGCCAACCAAGGCATCAAGCTTGGATTTCTCCATTACCTCCTGGAGGCGCATGTTAAAGGAATCATTAGAGGAGGAAGACTCTTGTGGTTCCTCTATGGCCTTCTTCTTTCCTCTGCTTTTACTTCCGATTGTGACTTTTACTATGTCACAATTGGCTCTATGAATATTACTCCTTTTGTCTTTTTTGGTGGAGGTTGAATTTCCTTAGCCACCTTAGGCTTTGGATGAGTCTTCTTGGCCGGAGTTAACTTCTTAGCAGTTTTAGACTTCAGAGGAGGTGAAGGAGTTAGAGTTGGTGTTGCCGTTGATGTTTCCAATTCACTTACGACAATATGAGATGGAGAAGTTACGGGAGTCTTTTGGGAGACTTGAGGGATCTTTGTTCTCACCATTTTGAGTGATTCTAAGAGAAAATGAGATGTAAGAAGACTATGAAGAGTTGGAGAGATTTTTGGATGAGGTGCCTTGGTTAGGGCAAGAGTGAGAAATTTATAGAAAGTGATTAGGCATTTTGGGAGTAGATTCAAGAGTTGTAACGGCTAATTGAAGAGACTGGAGTTGTTAAATTGATGGATAACGATTAGAGGTGAAGAGTTGTGACTCTCGAGTGAGGAGACAAGTGCGAGTGAGATGAGGAAGTATGATAGTTTGATCCCTCGCATGACTGATATAAGCCCTGTCACTCGAGTGAGCATCCCCAGTGCTTGAGTGTTATTCATACTGCACTTGAGTGAGGCAATTTTGTGCTCGTGCATAAGACAAAAAAAATCTCACAAAACATGTAAATGCGTACCTAGTTTAAGTGTATCTTATTATATTTTTTGCCTTTGTACTCAAGTCCTCCAAGATTACTTGAGTAACCATGCTTTGGGATTATTATTTGCATATATCTCTCTTTGTTGCTCGAGTGTTCTTGTTGCACTTTTAGTTTTGTTCTTATACCGCTTGAGTGAACTTCTTCCCTCACTCGAGTTAGCTCTAACACTTTTGGTGTGCTTGAGTGAGTCCCAAGAGTTCTTACACACTTTGTTAGTCCCTATTTTACATGGCTACAAGTAGGGTATATTAAATGATAGATGGACTTAAGTCAAAGCTTATTTTACTCAAGTGAGAGATACTTGTACTCGAGTCATGCATGGTGCACTTGAGGTGCAATCCTGCAAAACAGCTTTTAACATTCTCTGATGGTTAATTCTATAAGACTAACATCAAAACACATATTAAATATAATTATTAACAATAAAATCTTACAATTTATTGGGATTAACCATTCCCAATTCTCTCTATATGTATAGAATTGATCTTTGGCTATTGGCATTGTGAATATATCTGCGAGTTAAAGATGCGTCGGAATGAATTCTACTTTGACATCATTTTTTTGAACATGATCTTGAATAAAGTGGTGTCGGATGTCTATGTGATTGGTTCTTGAATGTTGTACAGGATTCTTGGCCAAACTAATGGTACTTGTGTTGTCATAGTAAATAAGTATCTCCCTCAAGTATATCCCCAAGTCCTAAAGCTGTTGCTTCAACCAAAGTACTTGTGAACAACAATTTGCTGCAACTTTGTATTCTGATTCAATTGAAGATAATGATACTATGTTCTACTTCTTGCTAAACTAAGATACTAGAGAACCTCCAAGGAATTGACATTGTCCACTAGTACTTTTTCTGCCAATTTTGTATCCTTCGTGATCTAAATTTGAATATGTCATTAAATACTCATTTCCACCTTTTGGATACTATACACCAAGTTCTGCAATGTCTCCTAGGTACTTGAAAATTCTTTTCACAGTTTCTGCATGTGATACCTTAAGAGAAAATTGATATCTTGCACACATTCCAACACTAAATTGGATATCTAGCCTGCTTGCTGTTAGATGGAGTAATGAACCAATCATTCCTCTATATTTAGTAATGTTGAAATTAGGGCCTTTCAAATCGGCATCCAGTAGTATGGTAGAGCTCATTAGAGTATCAGCGCCATTAGCATTATCCATCCCATATTTCTTCAATAACTCTCTTAACTATTTGGTTTGAGATATAAATATCCCTTTCTTCCGTTGCTTGATTTGAAGTCCAAGAAAGAAGTTTAACTCTCCCATCATGGACATTACAAATTCTCCTTGCATAAGCTTAGAAAATTCTTGACAAAGAGATTCATTAGTAGCACCAAATATGATATCATCAACATATATTTGAACTATTAAAAGATCATTTTTGTTGTCTTTGATAAAGAGTGTTGTATCTACTTTTCCTCTGACAAAGTTTTGATTAATAAGAAATTTGCTTAATCTTTCATACCAAGCTCTGGGTGCTTGTTTCAAACCACATAAAGCTTTCTTAAGTCTGAAAACATGATCAAGTTTTGTGTCATCTTCAAAACCAGGAGGTTGTTCTACATATACTTCCCCTATCATATAACCATTCAAAAATGAACTTTTGACATCCATTTGATAAAGTTTAAAACCTTTAATGCATGTAAAGGCTAAAAGTACTCGTATAGCTTCCAATCTTGCCATTGGAGCATATATTTCCTCATAATCAATACTTTCTTGATTATAGCCTTTGGAAACTAATCTTGCCTTGTTTCTTACAATGATTTCTAATTCATCAAGTTTGTTTTTGAAAACCCATTTGGTTCCTATAACCGAGTGTTCTTTTGGTCAAGGTACCAAATCTGAAACTTGATTTGTTTGAAATTGATTCAACTCTTCTTGCATAGCAATTACCCAATCATTGTTTGAAAATGCTTCTTCAATACTAAAAGGTTCAATATCATAAATAAATGCAGAAAATGTTACCTCATTTTGGATTCTATATCTGGTTTTGACACCTTCTTGGACATCTCCTATTACTTGATCAATTGGATGATCTTTCATGTGCCTCCATGCTTTTGGTTGATCATTAACATTTTCTTTATTTTCAAAATCATTTTGATTTGAAATATTCAAGTTTTTACTTTTCTTTATCAAATCCATTTCTTCTTCATCAAAAGGCTTTGTCTGGGAATCAAGTTCATCAAATACAATATGAATGGTTTCCTCTAAAGTACATGTGCTTTTATTAAACGCTCTATATGCCTTACTTCTATTAGAATAGCCTAAAAATAAACCTTCATCATAGTTTGAATCAAATTTACCTAAGTCTTCTTTACCGCTGTTGTGAATGTAGCATTTGCATCTAAAGACATGTAGATAATCAATGTTTGGTTTTCTTCCTTGTAGAGCTCATATAGTGTCTTTCCGAGTATTTTGTGGATATATGCTTGATTTGAAATATAACATGCAGTACTCATAGCATCTGCCCAGAACACTTGTGATATTTAGTTTTCATTAAGCATTGCCCTTGACATTTCTGTGAGAACTTTGTTTTTCCTTTCGACTACTCTATTCTGATGAGGCGTTCTAGGTGTAAAGAAGTTGTGAGCTATTCCTTGATTGTTGTAGAAGTCTTCAAACAATTGATTATCAAATTCTCCTCCATGAACAGTCCTGATAGAAACAATAGAAACACGTTTCTCAGCCAAAATTTATCTCAATTAAAGGGAAAAACTGATGGCTTCTTGCTTTATTGGTCAAATGACCATTTTGCCCATATATCTTTTCCCATTTTCGCACCTTGCTTGAAATCTGACAGAATTTTCACCAACTTTGAAAATTCATATCTAATTGTACAAATGTCTAATTGGTATGGTTACAAAGGCTATGTAACCCTATTAAGTTTAATTTTAAGAAAAAATATAGCCTGTAGCCAACTAGAAACTCATAGTTCTCAGAATTACCATTTTTGGACGCTGGCACAAAAACTCTCCATTTTTATTGGGCTAACTTCAAAAATGCATACCTTTTTGTGTACAGATTCAAATGACTTATATAACCTTTCAAATTAAAGCTTGATAAGTCTAATTTTATTCTAGAAAATATCATAGGTGTAATACCTCAAATTTTGAGACTTGAGGCTAGAGAATAAGCCTGAGATTAGTGAACTGCTAAGCCTTAGTTTAGCAAGATCCCAAATTGTGATTAAGGGTTAATGACTCCAAAAGTGGATGTGATTAGTGATAAATAACCCTTTTGGAGGTTATGATGTGATTTGAGATTTGAATGTTTTATGAGTAGCGCCAAAACCCTGTATTTAAGTTCAATTATGGATTAACATCTAAATTGACTTAAAATAAAGGGAGGGCGCATAAGGTGGTTAAATGGAAAGATAAGATGAGTTTGGTTGTGATTCAGTGGGGATTGCCGTAATCAAGGGCAAAATAGTAAAGTTACCAGCCAATTGGTCAGTTACCGAAGAGGAAACTCATTGTTAACTTCAAGATCAATGGTTAGGATTGATTTGTGTGAGAGATCAAGGGGTGGAATCACATGTGTGTGAGCTTATGTGAACTCATGGGAGGTAAGCAAGATGTTGACACTGGGCAACTTATGGACCCTAGGATCATGGTCAACATTTCCACTCATTTTCCCTCTCTCCCTCTCACTTTTAGGTCGGTCTTGGCATCCTCAAATCTGCCCATCTTCATCTTTAACTCATCTCTCTCTCTTCAAAAGGCTCCATGGACATCTAAGCATGAGGAGGAGGAAAGAGAAAATACAATGTGAGTTTTGGTTGGTTTATGGTACTTTTTAGCTTAAACACTCTTCTTTAATATTATTCATAGTGATGAGAGCTTCATTTATATGGTTTTAGATTTGGGAAAGAAGATGTTTAGGAGCTTGAGGAAAATTAGAAAGATGATGAATCAAGGAATTGGTTTGGGAAAGAAGAAGAGGTGAGTATTTGAAGCTTTTTGATCTAAGTATTGTGATTTATGGATGAGTTTTGTGAATTGTGATATTTGTCCTAATTTTGTGTGATTTTTGAAATGTATGAATTTCCTTGTGTTTTGAGTGGAAATTGGTGTCTTGATGTGTTATAGAGCCATTGGAATTGGTTTGAGAACTTGGAATGAAAGTAATGGCAATGTGTGTTTGTGTTGTGATTGTGCGATGACATGTTGTGATTATTGGTAAAACATGTCAAATTATGTGTGAATTTGGTTGATTTGGTGTTTCCAATGGATTTCTTATGAAAATTTGCGTGGGAATGATGTTTGGTATGAAAATGGGACCATTAGAAGCCAAAGTGTGAAAACTGAAATGCTATCCATTGAAGTTCTATTTTGAGCACTCTGTTTGGGTGGACGTTTTGACTAGGCAAGTGATGTCTAAAAATTATGAAAATTTCCAGTCTTAAAGTTCACATCCCAAGCTTCAAAATGGACACATAATTCATGTCATTTCGTTTTGTGAGCTGGGAGTTATGGTTGTCTAAAGTTTGGAATGAAAACTAGACTCTGTTTTGGAGCAGTGTTGGATTTTGTCCAATTCTGTACTTGTGTGGTTATGGACAGCCTTGATTCATATTTGTCCTATGTAGAGGACTTAAATACCTTTCATTTGGCTTTGAAATCACCTCATTTCAATGTTTGTGGAATTAGTTATGATTTTCGGAAGTTCAGCCAAGAAACAGGATTTTCTTGGCTGCGGCCAATAAATTCTTGGGCCGCAGCCCAAATGTTTCTGACATGTTTTTGGCCATGGCCAATGGATTTCTAGGTTGCGGCCAACCCCCGAAAAATGACATTTTGGAATTCCGCAGATGGTACTTGGTCAAGTGTTTTCCCAAGCGTTTAGGCATGTGTTTGGACTTTGATTAGCCACCTAAAGGTCATGAATGGTAACCAACTTTAAGTGTAATGAAAGTAAAGATTTGGAATAGAGAATAAACATATGTCCTTGCTTTAGTTATAGGTTTGATGTCTGCCCTGATCGTGGTTCAATGTTCGTCGGATCGTGAGTAGCCAGTGCTATAGCACATGTGGAAAGAATAAGAGTAGGGAACTTACCTCTCTTGCATGTGTTTGATATTTGTGTTTGTGTATTGATGCATGTTATTGCTTTGCTTGATTGTGTGAAATATATATGAATGATTGAAGCTCTGTTTCTATTTATACTATGGCCATGAGTATGTTGTTGAAACATTGAGCATGCATATATGTCATTATGTGAGCATATGTTATTGTGATACAAGCATGTCATGCATTAAAGACTTATCTAGCATGCATATTGGTATTTATTTCCTATTGAAATTCTCTCAAATCTTACCCTCCCCTACCAATATTTTAGACATGATAGGTGGATCGAGGTTGGAGCAAGCATTCAAGGGCGGCGAGGACTTCCTTTTAGGATATTTTAGTTTGATAGTTGGTTATAATCATAGTTGGGATATTTGTATTTGGATTTGGTTGTGTATATGAGGATGAGGATTTGATTATGTGTATGAGATAGATCTATGTAATCCCCATATGAGGGCCTGTATGGGCGATTATGCCCTGTAAGGCTTCGATCAATGTATGGAACCCACGGTTGGCTGGGAATTATTTTGCGTACTCTGATATATTTAAATGTGATTTATCTTTATGTAGTAGTTTTATTCAGAATGTGAATGTGAGACCAGGTTGTTTTGATTTTGAAAGGTATTTGTTGAAAACCCTGTCGGGTAGATGGGTTTGTAAAAATGTTATTTGATTGTTATTGGTCACTATTTCACTTTAATTGCGTAATCCGAATATTAATTATGGTAGGGGGTTACAATAGGCATTGGACATCATTTGATAATCCAAAACTATCACACAACCAAACCACCACACATGAAATTAAATATACTAGCAGCAAATTATAACTTCGCGAGTTGTTCCAATGACCTAGGATTTATAACTAGTAGCTAACAGTCCAACTGATTTAGGCTTATACTCAAGCTTCTAATCTCAAAATTTGGGATATTATAAAATATGTGCAATATTGATCTAATTTTTTTTAATTTTTTGCTAACTTGGTGATGACAACTAGGTGTTGAGTGAGTGAATTTCTATGAGCCTTCTATAAATCAGGGTTGTCATATGCTAAAGACCACCTTTTGTCTTTCCCTCTCCTCCTTCTCCTTCTCTATGGGGTATTAGGGCCCCTCCCTTTTTCCTGGTGCCTTGTTTTGTTGTTATTATCATTTAAGTTATTGTGTGGTTTGTTTTACAAAATTCATTAATGTTTCCCTTCAAACAATGATGAGAATTGATTTAGCTTTTGGTGATACATTATTGTAATTGTTGACATTAGGTAAATGTTTTGTGACAGTTGAATAAGGAAATGTTTAGTTTTCGTTAGAAAATTTTAAGATTACAACTCGTTCAGCAAATATACTCTTTGTTTGTTTTTAGTTTTGTTGTCTTTGGTTTTGTTGTCTGTGTTCAAAAATGGTGAATCAACTCTATTTTCTTTTGGTTGTTAGGGTTCATAAGCTATGAGTTGTGAACTTGACTAAAAAATTTGAGTTGAACGAAGGGGAAAGGAGGTTCATTAAGAAGGCTGGATCTTATTTCTCGATAGGAGTGATCTACATGAGCTATTTAAAGTTCTTTATCTGTTTTTTCCCTAAATTATAATTTTAATAAAAAAAATGTAAAAAATAGGAAAAACAAATTATTTAGTTAAACTATTTTGTAAAACAAATTGAATTCGTTGAAATCTTCTCCCTATCCTCTATCCTCTATCATTCTTCTCAGATTAAATCATAAAAATACAAAACACATTTTGCTATTCCAAAACATGCTTGTCCCACTTAAATTATTAATATTTTACTACTCAATCCATCTATTTTGTGTTTATATATTATTCAAAAAAATAAATTATAAATAATATTTACTTTAAATTACTTTACTCTATCTTCTTAATGTATTAATAAGTTGCCTTTTTTTTCTAAAAAAAGAGTTAAAAGCTAGTTTTGCATCTAAGGGAAGATTATGGCGTGAGGTGCACATTCACAAAAATTTGTAGGTAAATTTGCATTAGCAATTTTAAATGAAACCCCCTAACCCATATCAGTGTCTATGTCATCATGTTTGGTCAAACAAATGGTCAATGTTGCAATAATTAATGGATATGGTATTTTGCTCCATTTACTTAAGTTTGTGTATATTTTTTCACCTGATATAGATATGGTAATTAATGGATCATGGGTAGATTCACCCCTTGAACCTATATAATGTTATATAAAAACTTAGTTCAACTTTCTTATATCTGTTATGTCAAGTTTTCTAACCCTACTTGTTATTTTGTTGCTATTGTTTGTTGTTAAAACGCGGACATACACTTGTAAATTCTTGTATTAGCTCTTATAATGTATATTAGAATTTGTAAATTTTCATATAGACACATTTTATTTTGCTATAGTTAGTTGTTAAAATATGTATATGCACTTGTAAATTTACCTATAAACTTGACCTAATGAATATAAGTAACATGACATAAGTTTTCTCAATGGGTGATACAAGTTATGTAAATATTGGTTTGCACTGATCTACATAGTTTTTGGGCACAAGCAAACTGCACAAATACCATTTAGGTAGATAAGAGGAAGGAGTTGTTTTTTAAGTGTACAAGGGAATTACACATAATTAACTATGTAATTGAAGAGAATTAGAGGACTAAATGATTCAATGTATAATTTAATGTGATCCCGATCTTATGTTATACAATTAGGAAAGAATCAGAAATAATTATCCTAATTTTTCAACTGTAATTTCGGATCTAAAATAATCCCTGAAGTTTTTTGATTCTACACTCCCCCCTCAAGTTGGACTATAGATATCAATCATGTTTAATTTGCCAATAAAATACTTTAACTTGTTCCTGGGCAACCCTTTAGTAAGGATATCTGCAGTCTATTCTCTAGAAGGTATATGCTTTAAGTTAACTATACCTTCATCAACCTTTTACCTTATAAAATGCCTATCTATCTCAACATGTTTGGTTCTATCATGCTGGATTGGATTATAAGCAATGTTGATTACAGCTATGTCACAATAGACCTTGATAGGTAGATTCATGAACTACCTTAAGTCTTTAAGAACTCGCTTTACCCATATGCCCTTACAAATTTCAAGTACTACAGCTTTGTATTAGGCCTTAACACTGCTCCTTGCAACCACACTCTACTTTTTCCTTCTCCATGTGCCAAGTTACCCCCACACATATGTACAGTAACCAAATATGGATTTCCTATCATCTTGGCCACCTACCCAATTAGCATTTGTAAACAGTTCTACATCTTGTTTGTTAGCTTTCTTGAATAGTAGGCTACACCTTGGAGACCCCTTCAAGTATAGAAGGATCCTGTAGACTTCATTTAGGTACTTCTGTTTAGGATCATGGGAGTGTTAGCAGGCTACACTAACTGCAAACGCAATGTCTGGTCTGGCATAAGAAAGATATATCAGTTTCCCTACTATTCATTGATAATTTCCCATCTCCATAGCTTTGCTAAGATCTGCTTCTTCACTTACTTTATCAACCTGTATAGGTGTGTCGCTGGGTCTGTAGCCTGTCATCCCTATTTCTTTTAGAAGATCTAAAATATACTTTCTTTGGAAAATGTAAATTCCTCTATTTAACTCAACAACCTCCATTCCAAGAAAGTACTTCATTTCTCTAAGATCTTTGATTTAAAACTCTTTTGCAAGGTCTGCTTTGATTTGACTGATTTCTACCTCATCGTCTCATGTAAGGACTATATCATCAATATATACTACCAGACCAGCCATATTTTCCTTATGATGTTTAAAGAATAAAGTATGATCGCTCTGCCCTTTAGTGTATCTATGTCTCTTTAGAACCCTAGCAAGTCTTTCAAACCAAGCCCGAGGGGAGTGTTTCAACCCATATAATGGCCTTTTTAGCTTGTAAACTTGATTAGCCTTCATTATTGGAAACCCTGGAGGTAACTTCATATACACCTCTTCCTTGAGTTCTCCATTAAGGAATGCATTTTTCACATCGACTTTGTGTTGGAAATTGTGCCCTAAGGGCCAATCATTGTACTTTGAACATTATTATTTCAATGAAATTTCTCCATTCTATTATCATATTATTTGCATGTTAACTATGATAATTGTATCCTTGGATAATTCATAAAGATTGTCCTAAAATGTCCCTGGTCGGTCATCTATGCGGGAGCAGAGATGAAACAAGATTAGTATGACTTTGATAAGATATGGAGATATGAATCAAAGTCTTAGGCACTTGTAAGAGTACAAGGTGCTGGACCGACCCACTATGAGAAAGCTACATGGATCAAGTCATAAACTTTTTTCATGTATAACCACGTCACAATGCCCTTAGACCTGAGGTCATCATGGATTCCTACATGAGAGTTGCTAAGCTTTGAACTAGTCAAAAGTCACTTTTGACCGGGTGATGATAAAGGCTATGATCGGGCTTGGTGGTTTTTCATGCAGAGGGATATGAATGATCAAGATGGAATTTGTCCCTCACATTAGTAGAGAGATATTACTGGGCCCCTCGATGAGTAAGTCTGAGAAATGTATGGCCATACTATGATGAAAGGAGTTTTTGTCTCTGTTATCAGGCTACTCAGGAATCAAGAAAGTAATGGTCAGGAACAAGAGGATGACATTATCCATGCCTTATTCTTGATCGATATATCGTGTGACAAAAGGGACGTGACATGGTTGTATGATTGGTTGCATCGTGATAACGATCCTCATATGAATTGGGTAGTCGTAATGTCTTACTAGAGGCCACTTGCGACTTTTGGGTTAGTATAGTTATTGGTCCACTGCCAACTTCATATGGGCCTACAGGGTCGCACACAAGAATGGCCCAACACGAGATAATGTTTAATTTAGGATGGACGAATTTTATATTTATATATATATAATATAAAATTTATATAAATATAAAATTCATTAATAATATTATATAGATATATATATTTTCGAAATATATATCTTATATATATATGTATATATATATTATATGATATTATTATATTGTGTTATTTTTAAATTTAATTTATTAAGATATATTAAATTTAATAACTAACATGATAGAGATATAATATCTCAGATTTAATTTATGAAGATAAATTAAATCTAATGGCTCTTTATTTGGATTAAATAAATAGGTTAAATTAAAACTATTGGACATATTTAATTTAAACTGAATTTATTTAATTAGCTCATCAAGATAATTAATTGTTAATTAATTTTGAAATTAATGATGATTAATTTTGAAATTCGAAAATAGCCCTCATAGGTTATAAACTTGATAGAGCAAATATATTCATGCGCACATGAGAATTGAGAGCCACAAGTGAAACCCTATGAGACATTAGAGGCGCTAGCACGTAGTCTCGGTTGGAGAGCATTCGTGTGGATACCGGTAGAGGGAGCGGACCTGACGTATTGGCTCCTAGAGATCGTGAAAACTCTGAATCATCAAAAGGTATGAATCCTTCCAACTTGGTTTAAACGCCATTGGTAAATCCTCGATTAGGATCGGTGAAAATTTTAAAATTCTTCTGCTGTGCCTACCGATTCTAATAGTGGTATCAGAGCCAGATCAATTGTGCATTTAAATTGAGTTTATGATTCTTATACATGTGATATATATGGGATGTGTACGTATGTTTATAAGAAACACTCGAATATGCATGTGATTTGGTTAATACGAAACGAAATTATTTAGAAAGATGTAATCTTGTAATTCCGATAATTTTCGTTTTCGTTTAAATTGAATCTTGAAATTTTTTCATTTTCGGTTTTGAGACATGTATGTGATTTTCGTTTTTAACAAGCATGGAATTGGGTAGGGTACCTAAGATTGTAGTTGGCGGCAATCAAATCGGGTCTAGGTTCGGATATCTATTCGGGTAATAGGGATTTGAACTATGGGGAAGACAATTTGGATCAAAAGCGTTCTGGGCCATTGTTGTTTTTGTTTTGAAAAATTGGGTCCAAAATTTAAAAATTTAAAATTTTCAAATATTTCTTTTAAAAGGAATGTTCCTTTTTCAAAAGCTCCAGGAGCGCTGCCCATTACAACCCCGCAAGGGCGGCCCCCATTGACCCCGCCCGCTAACCGGCTAGCGGGACCGCCGTGACCACCTCTGGTAGCGCAATATAATCTGATCACGACATTTATTGCTTTTCATATTGTATGAATTCTTATTGTGGTTTATTATTTATACTTGTTTGGGTATGGTGAACAATATGGCTTTAGAATTTTATAAAGGGTTGTAATGTTTAAATACGGCCTGCGTGCTGTGCCTTTCTCTAAATACTCTCAATGTACATTCTCTTCTCATCTCACTCCCCTCGAATTTTTAAACGAGGTTTCTCTCAATGTATTTCTTTTTTTTATTTAGAGAAGTCCTCTCATTAGCTTGGGAGGATTTTAGGTTAGATAGGCCATGTTGTGTCACATTTAAATTATGCTTTTGATAAGATCATTGCATGATTACTTTTACGTTTATATGTATTTATCTGTATGAGATACGACCACGATTGCATCCATATAAACAAAACTAATTAATTAAGCCCTCTGAATCAAATCTTAAGTCATAATGCCGTCAGTTAATGAATACTTGTCAAAACCTAGATCGCTCAATTGTGGAAACCACCAAAGTGGATGTACTTGAGTTATCTTGATGAGACAAGCTTGAGTAATGGTGCTGCTCATAATATTCATTATTGTTTTGACTTAATTGAGATTAACAAAGTGGTTTTGAATCTCAAGGCATTAGATGGGGTTAAACATGCCAGATCATATGATGATTAAATCCCATAAAGATCTAAGAGTTATATGTGATGTAATTGATAAATAGGTTACCTACCTAAATAACTTGAATTTAAGTGTCTTGCCAAAGCGGACTTAAGTTTAAGCCAAATATGCATCTTAGCCCACTAAGTATTATATTAAGGGTTGTTAATTTAGTGGGAGATTACTAACTAACTTTGCATATTTTAATTGTAGAATCATGTCGACTAGTAATACTACTACACTTTCGTTGTGATCGGTCCTTGAGAAGGACAAACTCATTGGGACAAACTTTCTTGACTGGTTCAGGAACTTGAGAATTGTTCTCAAGCAAGAAAGAAAGGCTTATGTCCTAGATCAACCCATTCCTGAGGAGCCTGCAGCCAATGCTCCAAGAGCTCAGAGAGATGCTTACACAAAGCATAAGGATGACTTTGTGGATGTAAGTTGCCTGATGCTTGCCACTATGGTTCCAGAGCTCCAAAGAGATCTGGAACTCATGGAGGCTCATGAGATGATTGTACATCTCAAGGAAATGTTCCAGCAACAAGCAAGGCAAGAAAGATATGAGACCACAAAGGCCTTACATTCCTGCAAAATGGCTGAAGGTGCATCAGTTAGTACTCATGTGTTAAAGATGAAAGGCTATATTGATCACCTTGAGAGGCTTGGATTTCCCATGAGCTAGGAGTTAGCTACGGATTTGATCCTCAACTCACTCTCAGAGAGTTATGACCAGTTTGTTATGAACTACAACATGATCAATATGGAGAAATCAATTTCTGAGTTGCATGGGATGCTCAAAACTGTTGAGCAAAGCATTAAGAAAAAGCCTAGCACAATTTTGATAGTTCAGAAAGGAAAGGGTATGAAAAAGAAAGGGAAGGGCAAATGGAAGGGTAATGGCTCAGGTGGTAAGACCAAAGAGTCAAACAAGCCCAAAACCGAGCCTGCACCCAAGAAGGCAAAGCCTTCAAAGGAAGGAGTCTGCTACTTCTGCAATGAACCCGGTCATTGGAAGAGGAATTGCAAACTCTACCTGGAAGATCTGAAAAAGGACAGTAGAAAGCTGAAGATGATAAAATCAAACGATTTGAATCTGACCTACCTATGGTATTGTCTTCTAGGCCACATAAATAAGAAAACACATTTCTAAACTCCATCAAGATGGCTTTCTAAACTCATTTGATTTTGAATCATATGATACATGCAAATCTTGCTTATTAGAAAAGATGACTAAGGCACATCTTACTGAGCACAGTGAGAGGGCTACTGAATTATTAGGCCTCATACATACAGATGTATGTGGACTATTAAATATAGCTGCCAGAGGAGGTTATGTCTACTTCATTACATTTATAGATGACTTTAGTAGGTATGGCTATATCTATCTAATGAAACATAAATATGAATCTTTTGAAATGTTCAAAATATTCCAAAATGAAGTACAAAACCAACTTGGTAAAACAATTAAAGCACTTCGATCTGATCGAGGTGGTGAATATTTGAGCCAAGAATTCATTGACCATCTTAGGATTTGTGGGATAATATCACAATTGACTCCTCTAGGAACACCACAATGGAATGCCATTTCTGAACGGAGGAATCGAACACTATTAGATATGGTTCGATCTATGATGAGTCAAACAGATCTTCCACCATCCTTTTGGGGACATACCCTAGAGACAGCTACGTTCACACTAAATCGTGTTCCATCTAAGGCAATTGAAAAGACACTATATGAGATATGGACTAGAAAGAAACCAAGTTTATCTTTTCTTAAGATCTGGGGATGTGAGGTATATGTTAAGCAACAAGCCTTTGATAAATTAGCGCCCAGATCCACAAAGTGCCTTTTCATGGGGTATCCTAAAGAAAGGATACTATGTCTACAATCCCACAAATAACAAAGTGTTTGTTATTCAAAATGGTAAGTTTCTAGAAAGAGAGTTTGTCTCTAAAACAACCTTTGGGAGCGACATACATCTTGAAGAAATTCGAGAGCCACAAGATGGTACAGAACCACAGATGGAAATTAGAGAAGACTCACAACAAGTTGCTGAGCCTCCTCAAGTAACACAAGGTCCACGAAGATCTGATAGGACATGGCATCAGCCTCAGATATATGGATTTCTAATTACTGAAGGCCGTGATATGTTGCTCATTGAGCAAAATGAGCCCACCACCTATCGAGAAGCCACAGTGGGACCAAACTCTGAGAAATGGCTAAATGCCATGAAGTCTGAAATGCAATCCATGTACGACAATCAGGTATGGAACTTAGTCAATCCACCTGAAGGTGTAAAAACCATTGGGTGCAAATGGGTTTTCAAGGAGAAAACTGACATAGATGGCAATGTAAATGTCTTCAAGGCACGACTGGTTGCAAAAGGATTCACTTAAACTCATGGTGTAGACTATGATGAAACCTTTTCCTCAGTTGCAATGGCCAAATCAATCAGAATCCTTCTTGCCATTACAGCATATTATGACTATGAAATATGGCAGATGGATGTCAAAATAGCCTTCCTTAATAAAAAGCTACTTGAGGATGTGTACATGATGCAACCTGAAGGTTTTGTGCGTCCAGAAGACTCTGGTAAAATTTGCAAGCTTCAAAGATCCATTTATGGATTGAAGCAAGCATCTCGGAGCTGGAATCATTGTTTTGATGAAGTAGTCAAAGAGTTTGGATTCATTCAAAACATCGATGAACCTTGTATTTACAAGAAGGTTAGTGGGAGCATAGTTGTATTTCTAGTGTTTTATGTAGATGACATCCTACTCATTGGGAATGATATTCCTACCTTGCAGAGTGTCAAGTCTTGGTTAGGAAAGTCCTTTTCAATGAAAGACTTAGGTGAAGCCACCTATATCCTAGGGATTAGGATCTATAGGGATAAATCCAAAAGACTAATAGGCTTAAGTCAGAGCACATACATAGACAAGATACTTATAGGTTCAGTAAGCATGATTCAAAAAGGGGTTACATGCCCATGTCTCATGGCATCCATCTTAGCAAGGATCTGTGTCCTAGTACACCTGATCAGCGAGATCGCATGAGTAAGGTTCCATATGCCTCGGCCATTGGATCCATCATGTATGCCATGTTATGTACTCGACCGGATGTCTCGTTTGCCTTAAGTATGACAAGTAGATACCAACAAGATCCTGGTGAGGGTCATTGGACTGCCATCAAGAATATCCTAAAGTACTTAATAAGGACTAAGGACTTATTTTTTGTCTATGGTGGATTGGATTATGAGCTCTACGTAACCTGTTACACATATGCAAGTTCCTAAACTGACCAAGACGACCTTAAATCACAATCTGGATATGTATTCCTCCTGAATGGTGGAGCAGTAAGGTGGAAGAGCTCCAAGCAGAGCACTATAGCAGATTCTGCAACAGAAGCTAAGTATATATCAGCATCAGATGCAGCTAAAGAAGCCGTTTGCATCAGAAAGTCCATTACTGAACTAAGGGTGGTGCCTACCATCTCAAATCCAATAGATTTATTCTGTGACAATAGCGGTGCTATTGAACAGGCTAAGGAGCCTAGGTCACATCAAAGTACGAAGCATATACTCAGGCGATTTCATCTTATTAGAGAAATCAAAGATAAAGGTGATATAAAGATATGCAAAGTAACAGGAGAAGATAATATTGCTGATCCTCTTACTAAGCTACTTGCCCAGCAAAGCATGAGCGTCATGTTAGGGCAATGGGACTTAGGAAAATTAACGATTGCACCTAGGGCAAGTGGGAGGATGTTGGAAATTGTGCCCTAAGGGCCAATCATTGTACTTTAAACATTATTATTTCAATGAAATTTCTCCATTTTATTATCATATTATTTGTATGTTAACTGTGATAATTGTATCCTTGGATAATTCATAAAGATTGTCCTAAAATGTCCTTGGTCGGTCATCTATGCGGGAGCAGAGATGAAACAAGATTAGTATGATTTTGATAAGATATGGAGATACGAATCAAAGTCTTAGGCACTTGTAAGAATACAAGGTGCTGGACCGACCCACTATGAGAAAGCTACATGGATCAAGTCATAAGCTTTTCTCATGTATAACCACGTCACAAAGCCCTTAGACCTGAGGTCATCATGGATTCCTACATGAGAGTTGCTAAGCTTTGAACTAGTCAAAAGTCACTTTTGACCTGGTGATAATAAAGGCTATGATCGGGCTTGGTGGTTTTTCATGCAGAGGGATATGAATGATCAAGATGGAATTTGTCCCTTACATTAGTAGAGAGATATTACTGGGCCCCTCGATGAGTAAGTCTGAGAAATGTATGGCCATACTATGATGAAAGGAGTTTCTATCTCTGTTATCAGGCTACTCAGGAATCGAGAAAGTAATAGTCAGGAACAAGAGGATGACATTATCCATGCCTTATCCTTGATCGATATATTGTGTGACAAAAGGGACGTGACATGGTTGTATAACAGGTTGCATCGTGATAACGATCCTCATATGAATTGGATAGTCATAATGTCTTGCTAGAGGCCACTTACAACTTTTGGGTTAGTATAGTTATTGGTCCACTGCCAACTTCATATGGGCCTATAGGGTCGAACACAAGAATGGCCCAACACGAGATAATGTTTAATTTAGGGTGGATGAATTTTATATTTTTATATGTATATATAATATAAAATTCATTAATAATATTATATAGATATATATTTTTGAAATATATATCTTATATATATATATGTATATATATATTATATGATATTATTATATTGTGTTAGTTTTAAATTTAATTTATTAAGATATATTAAATTTAATAACTAACATGATAGAGATATGGTATCTCAGATTTAATTTATGAAGATAAATTAAATCTAATGGCTCTTTATTTGGATTAAATAGATAGGTTAAATTAAAATTGTTGGACAGATTTAATTTAAACTGAATTTATTTAATTATCTCATCAAGATAATTAATTGTTAATTAATTCTGAAATTAATGATGATTAATTTTGAAATTCGAAAATAGCCCTCATAGGTTATAAACTTTATAAAGCAGATATATTCATGCGCACATGAGAATTGAGTGTCGCAAGTGAAACCCTAGGAAACATTAGAGGCGCTAGCACGCAGTCTCGGTTGGAGAGCATTTGTGTGGATACCGGTAGAGGGAGCGGACCTGACGTGTTGGCTCTTAGAGATCGTGAAAACTCTGAATTATCAAAAGGTATGAATCCTTCCAACTTGGTTTAAACGCCATTGATAGATCCTCGATTAGGATCGGTGAAAATCTTAAAATTCTTCCGTTGTGCCTACCGATTCTAACACTTTGTGTATATCCCAATAGACAAGGGAATTCTAATTGTATTCAGCTTGGTTACTGGTGCAGATGTTTCAATGTAATCTTCCTTATATACTTGTGTGAAACCTTTTACAACAGTCAAGTTTATACTTCTCAAGACTTCCATATACTCTATATTTCGGAGTGAATGCCCATTTACACCCAACGGGCTTCTTCCCTCTAGGTACATCTACTACATCCTATAGCCCATACGTTTGAGGGCCTGTATCTCCTCCAGACTGCTTTTCTCTATTCAGGTATAGCCATGGCCTTATCAATATCATCCGATACCCTGATGGTGTCAAGATAGGAGACAAATGCCTGATATTTAGAGGAAAGGGCCTTTTAAGAAACAAACCTTTTAATAGGATGTCGAATATATGATCTAGGCTTCTTTCTTATTACAATTGGTAGATTAAGATCAGAACTTTCTACTACCATTGTTTCTCTTTGACTTGCCTTTGGTTTTGACTATTGGCAAATATTAATAATATATGGCTCATTACCTTTCTTGTGTCTTCGTATATAGGTATTAGCATATTTGTTTATGTCTCCCCCTGGACCAGCCTTACTTTTTCCCTTAAGCATATTATCCTAATTATTAGTTGGATTATCAGAATTATTAAAGTTATCAGGATTATCAGGATTGGACTTATTTGGGCTAGGTATATATTCAATAAAGGTCAAGCCATCCTATAGTGGTGGTAACATCTCATTTGTCTAGAATTCTTTCTCTCCCCCTTGAATTATAGATAAGGAGTAAAAAGATGTAGTTTCTTTTAGATATGATTAGTTTTGATGATGTCAAATATAGATGTGAAATGATAAGAGCAAAAAGTTTATGTATTTATTTTATACTTTGACTAATTACTGCATTTAATGTGTACTATCATGTAGATTAATTAAGTTGAATTATGGAGGAAGAATGAGAAGACAAAATTATCAAATCTAAGAAAATGGAAAAAGAAGTGATTGAATTTA
Source organism: Inga leiocalycina (assembly GCA_963242795.1). Lineage (NCBI taxonomy): Eukaryota > Viridiplantae > Streptophyta > Magnoliopsida > Fabales > Fabaceae > Inga > Inga leiocalycina. The sequence goes on from OY725328.1 coordinate 33,441,577, forward strand.
TGAGAATGAACAAGAGGGATTGAAGAAAGTCATAAACCCGATAGTGGGTTGATGTTATTTTGCTTATAATACCTCATAAATGGAGAATGATCATCAAGAAGAAAATTATGAAGCAAGGGATTGAAGAAATTCATAAACCCGATGGCGGGTTGATGTTATTGCGCTTATAATGGAGAATGATCATCAAGAGGAAAATCAAGAAGAAAGATACTAAAGAAAGAAGAACTTGCAAGATTTAATGGGAATATCAATATTCAAATTCTTAGAAGTAATTATGGAGATTTCTATGTTCAGAAAGGGAATTTATGGTAGCACTGTAGCAGTAGGAACTATTTAGAATTGTAGCAATTGGTACTATTTTCACACTGTAGCATGCAGGTACTATATCACGCAGTCACTGTAGCACTCAAGTGAGTTGTAGCACACTCGAGTAAGT